>JAHHUM010000018.1:359631-1006688 GCA_036173005.1 Crenichthys baileyi
GAGGGAGGCTGAATGGGTCTGTGCAGGTTCCTAGTAGCACTAATGCCAAAAGTGTCAGATTTACACATTTACCCTTTAACTTTAGAAAAGGCCCCACCAAAAGAAACACAGACATGCATAAAAGGCTAGGAGGTATTCCTCATGTTGCTCCTAGGAGGTTTTACATGTCACTATCATGTGTTTAGTATCAGTTTTGAACATAATTTAGAAAACAGCTGAGAAAACCCCATTTCTAATATAAACTAATGTCGCAAAAACAAAGAAGAATCATAGAAGAACACTCTTTATCCCTACCACTTAAATATTGCAAGATTTTGTTAAGAGATTCTAATGATGTCAACAAAGTCTTTTTCTTGCTGCAGCACAGTTTTACACTGAAATGTTTAGAATAACCCAACCTTTAATTTCAGTACATTTATTCCGTTGGGAAAGAATTCCATCTAGTAATAAATAATAATAATAATAAAAATAAATAAAAATGAAAATAATTATTGACAACAAAATCACAGGTGGCAAAATGCTTGGAACCCATGCTGTCAATTCTTTCTGCAACCTCCTTCAACTAAGAGGAAACAACTTTCTGGGCCCTCTCTTTAGCTCGCCCAGCAGGATTTCTATCAGATTTATGTCTGAAGACAGAGAAGGCCGTAAAAGGTGGACTTGTCCAAATGTTTTGGATCATTAAAAGACCTAATGACGCTTTTTCAGTTTTCTTGTAGAGTTCGTGCTTTGGTTCACTGAAACAAGAGTCCTGGAGCCTTTGGAGTTGAAAAAGCCCACAGCATCACAGATCCTCCACCATACATAACAGTGGGCATAAGGTGTTTTTTTCAAGTTACTCCTTTTTATTTTCCCCCTTAAACTCACAAAAAGTGTTCGTTGCTGAATACCTTAACATTAGTCTGATCTGACCAAAGCAAACGCTTCCAGTTAAAGCCCGAGTAGAGCACAGCAAACTCCACATGATAATGTTGCTGATGGTAGGACAGAAATAGCTACATCGACATGTAAATATCGTGCATTGGTTGTTATGGAGACCTGGTGACCCACTCTTTGCTCCATTTCTCTAACAGGGAGCTTTGGATTATTTATTAAACGTGTTAAACACCCGGATCATCTTAAAAATTGAAGTGGTTTTCTTTCTTCCCCACTAAATGAATGTGTTCTAATTAAAGGTTGGACTTTTTTAGTCTTAATGCTTCTGCGATTAAAAAATATTGTTTCGAGGCTTTTGCCTGTCTTTACCAGGTGTGGATAAGTGCATAAGGAGTCCTGGCAGAATATTTGTCGAATTATGACAAATTATGACATGTACACACACACGCTCATTGTGGGCCTGACTCGGCCAATTGCCTCCCCTGTCCCTCTTGGGGTCCACAGAGAGACTGGCGACCTTCATGAGGAGTATGGTAAATAAACGTAGGGGACGAGCACTTTGTCTCTTGGTAACGAGCCTCCTCGGGGAGCTGGCAGGTCCCAGGGGACGACTGCGGCAATTGGATGGCGTTGTACAAACTGAGTGGGCAATTTGTCTGTACTCACCTGATCTGGGGTTCTGTTTTGATACGTCTGACCCAGGCAGACCCTGGGATAACCCTGCTAACGGTTGCTGAGAGGTCTCTGATCGGTGCCTCCTTTGAAACACCTTTACTTCTATTTTTGCCTGTCTACCCTAATGTTTATCATTTAATTCTTTATTTGGAGATTTTTAATGGAGCGGGGTTAAAATGTTGCCAATAGGGTGTTCATCCTGTTTGCCATAAGGATAATTTCACAAACAAAAAGGAGATTTATTCTGACTGGCTGGGAACTGAGCCTTGGTTTTGTTGCTCAGGAAGTCAGCAGCCAGATTATTTGCACACTAATTACTCGGGTTTGAGTCTACAAAACTTTATGGAAGGAGAAAGTAAAACTCTGGCTGGTTTGGTTTTTCACTGCAACACTGTACTCAAAACGGGTGAAATCTGTTTAAACAGAAAGATGTTTTCTTTAATGATAAAAAAACTTAATGCTGTGGAATATATAAATGCTGAAACTGAATAATTTCTTCCCTTTTAGTTTGTTGAAGGAGATATATTTTTTTGTGGGGCTACGTGGAGCAGTGAAGAGGTGCAGGTGCACAACTACATTTGAACATCAAAGTAGCGACAGAAACCCCGATGAGAAGGACTTTCTTATTCGTACTTCTTTTCCTCTCAATCAGCGCAACACTGCCTCCAAAACAATCCGCTGGAACGGCATTTGTTTGGTCTGGTCTAAAAAAATCTCTGTGAAAGCAAACCAGGCCAACTGAAGGAGAGTAAATTTTCTCACTTTTACCAATACCTGGACTGTCTTGAATGTTTTCACATTTTGTGTTACCACCACAAACTTGTATGTAATGTTTGTAATGTTTCGATTTTATGTGCGAGAGCAATAAAAAGTACTACATAGGTGTGAAGTGGAAGGAATCATGATAACATTGTTTATAACCGTTATTACAACCACTTTTACCTCAGTTAAAGTTGCACGTCTTCTCGGGGTATCTCTGTACCTGCTTTGCAGATCTAGAGATGGACATTTTTGGCTAGTATGTTTCATCATGAGAGTGGTGTGCTCAGCGTGATGTGCAGTGTTAGCTTTGGGATCTTTGAGGCAGCACATTGAGCCACAAAGCCAAAGGAAACAATTTTCATTTAGGGTTTCTTAAACAAGAGCTTTAAATGTATTCTACTGCAGATGCAGAAATTTACTGTATATATGTATTAACCTGTTAGTAAATGTTAGTTAGTGAGTTAGTTAGTTGGTGAGACCAAGTGTCCAAAGTTTCCTTTTAGAACTTGTTGTAACCTTAGGATAATGTTAGCTTCAACAGGGCTGCTTGACATGGGCCACAAACTGCTGCTTTTCAAGAAGCAGAGATTAACTTCACTTGAATTTTACGAATCGCCAATTCAGACTGGGGCTGAAAATGCAATAATGAACAATAGTGTTGGTACAGTTACAATCAGAGAGTAGGAAGCTTGGCAGAGAGAGTGGGGGCGCTGGATCGATATTCAGCCGATCAGAGTTTCTGTTATCCATCTGGAGGGCACAGGAAGGATTTTAGCTCCGTCTGGAGTGCAACTGAGCTCCACCAATGCTGAAGCTGGAACCCACTCAAGCTGGCAAGGTATACTCTCTCTGGGCATCACTGGCCAGCTCCTCTCACAAACCCAGTGACCTTGGCACTCTACATGCCTCACCAATTTGTTATATAGTCACTTATTCCTGAGGATCACAATGAGAGCAGTGGAGAAGGGGGTGGGGGTCCAGCCACAGATGGAACAATCTTGAAGAGGCTGCTAAGAGAGACAGGTCTTTAGGCTGCATTACCAATAAGTGGAAAACTTGCAATCAGAAGTTGTTGCTCCCTTGGGGCTGAAGTGTTAACACAGTGCTTGGTATCTGCTATTTACTCATTCTGTGACATCTTACTAATTTAGGACCCAGCTGCTTCCTAGATGTGTGTTCTGCAGCGGGGTAATGCAGTATTAAAGAGCCTGGACACTTTTAGAAACACTGTGAAACTAATATCAGAGATGTCGGCAAGAGCTTCTGTGATGAAGCTAAATTTGGCTTCCTCATGTATTCATCTGATCATGCGATGGGCGCAAGCTTTTATTAATCACGACTCCTGACAGCCCCTGTAGTATTTCATTCATCGGTGATCTCTGTCTAACCCCATCAGCGCGTTTGAACACAGAAACAATGCTTTTTAAAAACACATAACATGATTGTTGCAGACTTTCGGAGCTGAAATCATGGCCATGTTAGAGGGAAGTCCATCTGGAGCATTTACTGTGCTTTAGTCAGTTTTATTAGACTGCAGTTTGAGGGCCCCTGACACTGAGCTATTTTTGCCTGGTTTACCCTGCTGCTACAGTTCTCACTTTATGTTGTGCAACTTCCTCTGTATAAATCTACGGCTGCTCTTCTTCCTGTGCATGTTGCCGATAGTACCATAACAGTTTCTCTACATCATTCATTCACCCACGGAAGAATGATGGCCATTTGGATGGCATCAGCCACTGATCCGTTTGTAAATCAAACAAAACAATTTGGGATGTTTAGTAGAGTTGCATCGATGAGAACATTGTGGCCAAAAATGATTAAAGCCAATCTTGATTTCTCTTTAAGAACTATAAGAACATATAAAAACTATATTCGGAATGTATTCTGTAAGAGGTCAATAATTGTTCATATTACAAGCAGAGGCAACATCATACATCATGTGTGAGAGAGCAGTCAATGTAAAACAGATGTTAGTGTTTAGCATAGAGGTTAACATGGTTAACTGAGACTCTGTGTTCTAGAACAGAGGTCGGCAGTCTTTACCATACAAAGACTCATTTTCACCCTTGCTTCTAATAAATAACATTTGTCATGAGGTGTGAAACCTAAAAAAAATAGCTCATGAAGTTTTATACCTGCTAAAGAATATTTGTTTCATCCATAATTGTATTCCTATGTTTAGGTTTTAGAACTAATTAAAAATATCACACTTTTACAAAAAGAGAAAAAATACATTTCATAAAATGGAACTTTCCATATTTCTGGAAAATATGAATAATACAATGCAGATTTTGGATGAAACTACACAGCAAATTAGCTAGAATTTGCATTTGTAATGCAGTTTTGGCTTAAGTTAATGTGGATGGCCCTGAGAATGTGAATCCCTCCCTTAACTTTGAGATTTCCAGAAAGCTTTTACATTTCCAATTCCAGCATGTTCCATGACAGACAGATGTTAAAAACGCAGAAGGATAAAACTGAGCAATTTTGCAGTACTGCATTCAACCTTCCTGTTTTCTTCTAAAAGTCTTGCTCTCTCTCGCTCTCTAACAGCCTGAATGAACAGCCGACATGTCTCGTTAGGTCTTAAATGTTTTGCACAGAAGAAATTATCATTAGAAACACCAAAAAAGCAGTCCTGCTTCTTAAGCACACCGACAGACACATGGATGCTGTCGGTTTCTCAAAATAATGGTGTTGGTCAAACAAAAAAGTACTTTTTTGAGTTTCTGACCATCATAGCTATTCAAAAGGAAAATTGTTTAATTCCAGTCACCAGCCAATTTCTCAATTCATCTTTAATCTTCATCAGAAATTACTTTAACTATGTTTTTTTTTTACTTGCTGTGGTATTTGTTGTAGTATTTAGGCCAAAAATGGAAACGAGCTCTAATATTTATAAAAAGGAGAGAATCCACCCCGTTTTTAACATCTTCTAAGATTTCCAATAAAAGGATTGTTAAGAGCTGTTTCATGTAAATGCTGTTGAAATAATCTAACAGAAAAAAGTTCAGCTCGACAAATGAGATCATTTGTTCAGCTGATCGAGATAAAACTATGAAAGCTCAGGCTCCTTTTTTTTCTCCTACTTGTCCTCAACTGCAGTGCTTGAGTACCACTAAAAACCTCTCAACTCTGATGAAAAAAGTAAAGTTGAGAGCTTTTCAACTCAAGTAAGATCTCCCTCTTTCCCACAGTCGATCTGTTATCCAGGCAAACCTTACCTTTTGGTGTTCTGATTCAGTTCAGGTTTTAAGAATTTCTTGGCAGGTTATATACAGCCGCCGAATCACAGATGTGAAACAAAATGTTGCAGCCTTTATGACTCAATGTCAGCAGCAAGGGACATGCTAATGGCAGCGGGCTCTGCGTTTCATGAAAGGAAAATATAAGGCCAGATGTTCAAGGGTGGCCAAAGAAAACTTGGCCACCTTTCACTCTCATCGGAGCTTGATCCAGACTTTCATGACTCCACTGCTTTCTCATGTGGTACCTGAGCTCTCAAACTACTCGGGTCCTAGGCAGTTTTTATTTTCTGAATATGCTCATTTTGATCAAACGCATTGTTCATGTGAGAAAATGGTGAGTGCAGTTCATTAATGTGTCACAGGGTTTATCGATCAATGAAAAGCAAGTTTTCACAGATAAATGCACTATTAATGCCATTGTCCTCCCTTAAGTGAATGATTCAGGTCATCTATTGTGTCACTGTCTTCCCTTTAGATGTGGAGCACAAGGAAGACGACGGGTGCGACACAATCAAGACCGAGGTAAGATTTCGGTGCTATTGTGTCTTTGTTTTCTGGATCAGTACAAGGGTTGAATCAGCCCTAGTTGTTTAATCCTTTAAGCCCTAAGGGGTTTTAGAGCAATTTCCGCCTGAAATTACACAACTTAAATAAATCAAGTATGGCTCCACAGTTATAAGGTCTACCTGTAAACTTTTGGTACCTGTGTAAAGGTAAGACATAAAATAATGTTTGTGGGATTTATTTGTGATTTAACAAAGAAAAAATAAATTTTTTGTCCCTTGGCAAAAGTTTTTTCTAAATAAACATTGCAAAACAATATGAAAATCCATTGGAAATCCTAGGAGAACCCACAGGTTGTGTATATCAACATCTTGACTATAACTGCAGCAAATGTGGACTGATTCAGTTGAAGCATATTTGTTCCACAAAGGTTTTAGTGGGCAATGCGCCAAGCGGAGCACCAGGCTGAGCGCCAGGCGGAGCTGGTATTTCGGCACAATTTAGCCAAATGTGCCAAAACTGTGCCAAATATGTTTTTCATCTCATAAAAGGGAATCTGGTCAAATAAAAGTGCGGATTTCCACTGTAGGACTTCTTTTGCATATGATATAGCCTTTGGTCATGACATTTACCCTGTATTTCATCAAAATGTACAATTGTGCACAACATAAAATCAAAACAATGGAAAGAAATCTAACTAAATTGTATCCTTTTATCTCCAACTGGTAGAATTTTATTGAAAAAAAACTAACACTGAAAAACGATATGAACAAATGTGCAAAAAACAGCCATTAATAAAAACAATGTAAGTCAATGTACAAAAACAATTATCTGTAAAAACGATATAAACAAATGTGCAATAAACAGCCATCAATAAAAGCAATGCTAACAAATGTGCAACAACAATTACCGATAAAATCTATATAAACAAACTTGGTGACTACAGGAATGTCTTGCCAGCTAAAATTGTCCTTTCCGCATTTGAATTGGTGTTATTGATTATGGTCCGGATGGTGCTTGCACTAAAAAAACAGCTTCAACAGGGTCAGCGGTGGAGTCAAGTCTAGGTCCTGGAGGATGCCTCAGGGTAAATGTAGGCGCTTGTGCCTCAGTGTCAGGCTCATCATACTTGTCCTCGTTGTCATCACCAGGTCTAGAGGTAGCCTGACTCGCCCGCGTCGAGAGTTGTTTACCTCTCTTTGTTGGCTTGGATGAGCTGCACCTTTTTCTTGGGACAGACGCTACCTTGCGTTTTATGAGCCTTGAGGCACTACGTAGCTAATGGGCAGGTGGCTCATAATGCTCATCTTCTTCGTCTTCTGCACCATCGTCACTGCAGAAACAGAAAGATACAGTATATGCTGAAGACCAAATTGATCTAAATGACTAAAAATGGCTAAAAATGAAGTTGCATCTGACACTGACTTATAATAGGCTTAGGAACACAATGGTAACACTGTAATGACACATCATGTTTATTTTGTGACCTTAATAGTTTGCAGAATAGACTTCTCACCTTGAAGAAGAAGATTACCAAAGTGGTGGGAGGCTGGGTCCTTTCAAAGCCAGATGGTCCTGCCTCCTCCTTCCTACTGTACACAAAAAATAATAAACTAACACACAAAAGCAATAATGTAATTCTGCAACAGTAAAGTGGTATTGGTAAAGTGACAGTGATATAACAGCTATATAACAGGCCTTCAACCAGTTCCACAAACAAGCCCTGCAGTCCTTTTGTTCTAATTATACAACATTAGTTACAAAAGTAAAAATCTGTAAAGCATTGTTGAAATAACTGACATAATGTAAAGTTGCTGGAAATAAAAAGTAACACTATAACTTACTAGTGAACCGGGTCCCGAAGAAGAAGTTTCTCATCTTCATCCACTTCAAAATCTGCACTGCTGTCCAAACAATCTTCCACTTCAAGGTCTCTGCCCTGCAAAATTGTTTCCAAGGCTTCGTTTTACTCTTTTGCGACATTATAATGTTCAAATTCACGGGAAAACACGAAACAACAAGCAAGCTATGTGCGTAGCAGTGCCTAAAGCAAGCTGTGTGTAAAGTGAAAGTTACTACCAGAGTCATAACCTGGGTTACGCACGGGAATTATGTGACTGGAAAACATCATACGAAGACGTGTGATACGTCCCCAAAAAGGGGGTGGGGAAGAAGCATATGTGTTTCCTGTAGGATTTCCCATGTAGACTCAGATATGCTTGAAGGACCCCTAAGCATCATCTTGTGTTTAAATTGCTGTAAAACCAAAAGTATTTCTGAAACACTAATGAAGCAAATTGCTTTGTAAACATTAAAGCCTCCTCTTGCGAGGGCTTTAGAAAAAAAACATCTGGCGGTGTTTGACCAACTTTTGGAGCCGGCGAAAAATGGGCATCCCTCCGCTCAACTTCTAAACAGGTTAAATTGTCTCTTTAGTAGGGCATTTGGATTTCCAAGAATATGCAGTGATGTTTTGACTGACTGTAAGTGCCAAGAATAAACATCAAGGAACGGAAAATTGTAACATTCTTGCCGAGATGTGGACAAATGATCAGTTCCACTTCTACTTCTGTACATTGAATGTAATGCACACCTCAGTCAGTTTAAGACTGAAAAAAGGCGAGAACAGTGGTCCTGGCTCTCAAAAGAAATGGAAAACATAAAGAACCTCACACCGGACATGCATATTGAGGTTAATTATGATCATATGCTTGAATTCTGTAGCAAAATGGTCATATTGATTACCTATGGTTCTGGGGATTACGGATATGCAGCTTCAAGGTCAAATTTTCTCCACACCAGTGCCGACGCTTCTGATCACACCGTCTAAAAATAACACAGTTACACTCAAAAGTGTACACCACCCTGTTAAAAAGGCCAGGTTTTCGTGATGTAAAAAAATTAGACCATGATAAATAATTTCAAAACCTTTTCCACTTATTATAATGTTATCTACATCTACAACTCAAGTGAAAAATGAACAAATCTGCTAGAACGAGAAAAAAGCTGCTATAACCTACTTGCATAGATGTGTGCACCTTTAATCTTATAGTTTGTTGAAGCTCATTTTGATTCTATTTCAGCATTGAGCCTTATTTGGTAGAGGAGTCCCACTTCTGGGCTCTGCCTTGCAAAAGTTCTCCAAATCTATCAGACTGTGAGGAATCTCTTGCCCACAGCCTCCCTCAGGTGACCACCACAGATTTGCTGTCAGATATAATTCTTAATTTAATTCAATTCAAATTCAAAAATACTTTATTAATCCCAAAGGGAAATTAAATGTTGTTGTAGCTCATTTTGTGAAGGTTTCTTCAAAGAGCCGTTGTAGATGCTGATTGCTGTGGGCAGGAAGGATCTCCTGTAGTGGTCTGTCTTACAGCAGATCTGAAGAAGCCTCTGACTGAAGACACTCTGTTGTTGTACAACAGTCTCATGAAGAGGATGCTCAGGGTTCTCCATAATGTTCTTCATTTTATGAAGCATCCTTTGCACAATGATCTCCAGAGGTTCCAGAGGAGTCCCCAGGACAGAGCCAGCCTTCTTTTTTAGCTTGTTAAGCTTTTTTAAGTCCCTGGCTCTGATGCTGCTGCCCCAGCAGATGATGGCAGAAGAGATCACACTCTCAACAGAAGTTTGAGCTATCTTACCTGCTTTAGTGATTTTATCCCTCTGTTTTGGTGTGGTAGTTGTGCGTGGGGGTCACCGGTTCAGTGAAATATCTTTCATGTAGGATATTATATCCAAAGAAAGCTACATGACGCAAAAACCCAAATTCCCATCAGTTCTCAATGGTGGCAGATCCTTCGCAGTAACATTTGCAATGAACGCTGTACTTCGCTTCGCCTTCTCTGATTTAGGGGGTGCTTTGACATCGATAGCTCAAAGGTTTTCCTGTCTGCTTTAGTTCGTCCTCCAGGTGCAACCATGTAATATGGTTCCTTGTGTTTGTCATGTTTTAAAATTATTTTCTTTTAGTCGAATGCAAATTTCATATGCCGTGGCTTTTGTCCAAGCCATTTTTGTTTTAATGTAGAGGTGCATGATGCATAAACTGTCCTGGTGCCACACTTACGTGTTTCCGAGTTCCTTTTTTGCACACCTCAAAATTAGGTCATACATTTCCCCATGAGTTGTGTTTTAGCCACCTTTCAGTATGAGTCCATTCAACTGTATGTGTCACGATGGACTTTTGTTTCTTTGCAACGTTTTATTGAAGAACTCCGGTAACATTAATGGAAAGGCAGCTGAACCTTCACAAACAACACCTCTGTCAGGTCCCAGGAACACTGTAAAACCCTGAGGAGGTAATTTACAAAGCAGTGTGCTTTCCTTCATTTTCTGCAGCTGTTTTGCTCTTGCTATTTGCTTTCTTTCTGCACTGGATCAATGACACAAAATGCACTAAATACATGCAGGAGTAAACCCACCCAACAAGTTCAACAGATGGGAGCAGTATGTATCTGTTTTTGCATGAGGTTGCAGATGTTTTTTTTTGTTTTGTTTTATTTCTTTATTTTTATTTATTGTTTTGCTCTGTGAAATGCATTACTCTGGACTTCAAAATCAAAGTCTAACATGGAGGAACCAATGAATGGTGTCTGTTAATCAATGAGTGATGCTGCAGATTATAAAAGGAAATAGAGGAATTTACCCCTTTAACTGATTCATTTGGGGTTGAAAAACACCCACTTAAGTTAAAAATGATTATTACATTTTGCTTGTAGTCAATACAAATATGCTGAACTCTGCCACAACTTCTAATTGTAAATGTCAGTTTATTTATAAAGCACATTTAAAACATATACTAATTGAAACAAAGTGATGGACAGCAAATTTAAGCTAACCAAAACACAAACTATGTCACTAATATGAAAAAGGATCTTTGGTTTCTGTTGAAGGGCTCTGGCTGTGGGCTCGATAGGTACCCCTCAGCTCAACAGGTGCGAGGGCCAGAGATTTATTGATTCTTCTATGCCGGACTCGTGCAACACAGACGGATCCTCTTTACAGAGTTTATGTAATTAGAATCTGTTTGTTAACGTATGCAATGTGAAGCATCTGATAGACCTTTTCCGCAACCCTGATTCCAATGTAATTGGGACTGCAATTGATCTGCAAATCCCGTTCATTAAATCCATGCAGAAAGGTTAATTTAAATGTTGAAAAACCTCATGAGTGTAGAGAGATGCTGTTTACTTGGTGAAGCTTTTTAGGATCAGACCCGCCTGTGAATCTTTTTTCAGAATTAAAGCACACACAAACTCAGGTTTGCAAACATTTAGTACCCACCAGTACTGTAGCTCTGTACACCCCCACCCCCCTCAGTCATACAATTGTAGTCTACAAGATTTCAACACTGTTTTTTTCTCTTTTATTTTTACACTCGACTTTAACTAAGATTTGAGCCTTTGAGTTGAACATTTTTGACACTGTATGCCAAACAGAATGGGTGTTATTTAAAAAGCGTTTTAAATTTTTTAAATCATCTAATATTAAGTCTGTAAACCCACTACCCCCAGATCTAACACACCATGCGGTTATAATCACAGTGAGAGAAAGTGAGTGCCAGCTGGAGAACATAAATGCCCATGATTTCATTTGCTTACAAGAATTGTGATGTGGTCAAAAAGATAAAAACTATACCATGGGAAAATATGCGTTCACTGTAATGATGGACAAATCCTTTTTGGCATCACAGCAATGAAGCCCTTGTTATAATTGCTGACCAGTTTCCACTGGTATTGCGAGTATTTTTCTTTGATGATAAGTTCCAAGTCTATGATGTTGGACAGCCTCTTTGCTATCACCCTATGCTTTAGCTTCCTTCCCAGATTTGAATGAATAACTCTTGGAAACTAGTATTAGCTCAGGACCTTTTTATCAATTTACTTGTTTAAGAGTCACAGTTTGACTTTGGGCATATTTTGAACCTTGCATGTCTTTACTTGGGATTTGACATCGAGACTTGCGTGGAAGACATGGGACTTAGTTGTTAGTCGTAAACAGTAGCTTGATCTGACCTGTTTGGTATTTTACCATGAATGTAAACATAAATGCTGCTGATGACCAAATATCCCAATAGGACTCAAGAATCTACATCAAATGTCCAAATGTATTTCTTATTTATACATTTGTTTATAATGACTTTCTACAAATATCTGATCTGAAGTAGAGGTCTTTTCATACAGGTTTTAGACACAAATCATTCTAAAATATACATTGTATATTTTTAAAAAAGGTTTGCATTTGACTGTAGATCCAGGAACAGCGAAGTGCTCTTCCCTCTTTAAACTGGTGAAACAAATGGTGCCTAATGGTCTATGGATTTGAAATATCAAATACACTTGGGAGCATCTCAAAAATGTTTGTTCCAATGTTTTTTAAACTGTTGCCAACGTTCTTAGACACTGTGACCTCCCTTTATAAAATTAACCAGTTTACTTCAAATTAGCCCAGTTAGATCACTAAACTACCCATTTTAAATAGAATCTATCACATAAAATATGGTGACTGGCTAGATGAACAGTTTTGCTACAGATCTCTACTTAGTTCATAGGTTGATTCAAAAACAAGTAGCTAATTTGTTTTTTTCATACCTTAAACAGGGAGGTCGAGGCAGGCTACGAGGGGGAGTTGGTTGGGAGATCAGCCTTCGACAGAGGCCAATGCCCAGAATAACCTTCCAGGCTGGTGACCCTTATTACATTAACAAGCGGACCAGGGAGGAGTTGATGGCCAAGTGGAAGATGGAGGTGAGTACCCCAACTCTAAACCAGCCACCACAGACTGCAGGGGGAGGGCAAGTGTTGACCGAAGCTGCTAGAATCAAAGAAAGGGCCCCGGGTGCATTCACGACCAAGTGTATTTGATGTGTCATTTGATATTTCATGAAGGTACCATTTATTTCAGTGAAATTTCCTCAGTTGGCTTCTGCTTTCCATTGCTCTGCTCTTTTCTTTTGAATGTGTGGGTCATATCTGGTTCATGCTGCCCTGCGTTAAACATTCAATTTAGATTTACGCTGTTCTCCATGCTTTTCATACTGCAGAGGCAAGTGAATGTTAAAAAAAAATTGATCACAGCACGTAATGTTTTTTGTTAAAAACATCTGAGATGAGTTGAGATAAACTAGATTGAGTTGATTAAATTGAGTTAATTTAAGCTGGTTTATGTTGGTTTAAGCTAGATTAAATGGAGTTGAGTTGTAATCAGTAAAGCTGAGTAAGGTTAAATTGAGTTGAACTGACTGAGACTGAGCCTAGTTAAGTTAAATTTAACTGGGTTAACTCAAACTGAGTTGAACTGAGTTATCTAGCTGAGTCACATTAAGTTGAGTTGAATTTTATTCGAGTTGTTAAACTTAGTTCAGTTATGTTGAATTAAAGAGTTAAACAGCGTTAAGTTCAGCTAAACTGAGTTCAGTTGAATTAAACCTTGTTAAATTAAGTTGTGCTAATTCTAGTTAAATTGACTTGAGTTAAATTACATTGAGGAAAACTGAGGTAAGTTGAGGTACACCAAGTTGAGTTGAGGTGAATTAAATGGAGTTAAATTGAGGTAAAGTCAACTTAGTTCAAAGTTGAGCTGAGCTGAATTAAATTGAGGTGGGTTAAGTTAAACTTAGTTGAACTGTGCAAGTCTAGCTGAGTCAAATTAAGTTGAGTTGAATTAAATTGAGTTAAACTGAGTTAAATTCAGGCAAATTGAGTCAAGTTCAGCTAAATCGAGTTAAACTGACCTGAGTTGGATTAAACTCTGTCAAACTGAGTGAAATTGAGGTAAATTGAGTTAGGTTGAGCTAAACTGAGGTAAATTGAGGTTAACTAAACTAAGTTGAGTTGAGTTAAATTGAGTTTGGTTAAGTTAAATTTAGCTGAACTGTGTTAAGTCCAGCAAAGTCAAAATAACTTGAGTTTAATTAAAATGCGTTAAACTGATTTAAGTTTAAGTTCAGTAAAGTTGATTTAAATTGAGTTAAACTGATTGAGTTGGATTAAACTGTGTTAAACTAAGTTAAATTGAGGTAAGTTGAGTTATGTTAAGCTAAACTGAGGTAAACTGAGCTGAATTAAACTAAGGTGAGTTACGTTGAATTTAATTGAGTTAAACTGAGTAGAGTTGAGTAAGGTCAAGCTAAACTAAGTTTAGTTGGACAGAGCTTAAGGTTTCCCTAATCAGGGTCTTGTTTAGAAATGTTTTTGTTGGATTCAGATATTTTGATATCTTCCTCTACTTGATTGTTTTGTGTTGGCATTCTAACCTCAAACATCAATTTTTGAATCAAGGAAAAAGCGGTCAAACTCTAGAACCTGTTGATCCAATCTAAGGTACTATTATCATCATCAAGTGGCAGCATAGATGTCCATCTTTGCGGACTCATTAGTATGTTACATGGAGGCATACATGTCTGTGTTTAGTGAACAGTTTAGGAAAACAAACACAGAGGTGTTTTTACATCTGAAGCTGGGAAAAAAGTTTTTCTGGCACAACGGCAATCTTCGGTCGGTACCGCGGTACCAAGTCACATAAAATCAAACGGTACCATTTTTTGGTACCTAAACACATAATCGTGACTGTCATGATTTTCCATTCCAGACATAAACACAGCATTGCACGCACAAGAGCATAATGACGTCAGTAGCCGCTGACAAAGCATGGCTAATAGAAGCGCTCGAAAGTATGGCTCCATTTTTCAAACTGCGATGCAGATTACGCTCGCTGCGATATTTGTGACGTGAAGTGCAAGGTCAGTGGTTGGAATACTTCTAATCTGAGGAAGTACCTGGTGAAGCACCAGATTTTTCTCAAGGGTGAAGAGTGCACAATTTTCATCAGCCTCATATCTACAGCTACAGCTCCTGCATTCAGCACCGTTAGCACGCCTGCATCCGTTAGCGACTCGTCGTCTGCAGCCAGAAACATGGGAGAAGAAATATTTGAAGCAACTGAGATGTTACAATACAAACAGCTGGATGTTGCTTTGATATATTCATTAAAGTTTAAATATTGAGAAATAAATATGTAAATTGAAAAATTTTGAGATTTTAATTTTAAACGAATTAATATTCATCACCACATAAACACACACAAAAGTTCAGAAAATTGGTACCATAGAGTACCGATACCAAATCCCAGGGACCGGGCATCAGTACCGTATTGGTTCAAATGTGAAAGATACCCATCCCTATTCTTCAGGCAAGCTGTAACAAACAAAAATGACATTTTAAAGTAATAAACTGCATTTATATATTTGACTACAGTTCCTTGCAAAGTATTCTAGTTAACGTTTCCACATTTTGTCACGTTACAACCACATACCTCAATGGATTTTATTGTAGTTGCAACGCAAAGTTGCACATATTTGTAAAGTTGACCTAATAAAAATCTGAAAGTGTGGTGTGCATTTGTATGCAACCTAAATTACTCTGATAACCCTAAATACAATCCAGTGCAACCAATTGCCTTCAGAAGTTAACTAATTAGAAAATAGCGTCCACCTCTGTGTGATTCAATCTCAGTAAAAACAAAGCTTTTCTGTGAAAGCCTCAGAGATTTGTTGGAGAATATTAGTAAACAAACAGGACCAGGAACACAGCAGAAAGGTCAGGCATAAAGTTGTGAAGAAATGTAAAGCATGAGGTTATATAACAACACCTTTCAACATCTCACAGAGCACTATTTAATACATCATCTGAAAAAGGGAACAAGTATGCCGCCACCTAAACTGTCAGGTCGGGCAAATAGAGCATTAATCAGAGAAGCAGTCGAGAGACTCATTGCAACTCTGGAGGAGCTAAAGAGAAGCACAGCACAGGAAGGAGATCCTGTGGATAGGACAATCATGGATTGTGCACTCCACAGATCTGGCCTTCATGGACGACTGGCTAGAAGAAAGCCATTGTTGAAAGAAAGCTCTAAGAAATAGTCTATAGTTTTCCTTACATCATATAGGGAACAGAGCTAGTGTTATTGTCGTTTTCTATGCACATGTATGTATATATGATACAGGAAACTCTTGAAAATAAGATTTGTGTCTCAAAAAGATTTACGTGTAAAATTGTTAACAAAATTTAAAAAAAAAACAATAGGATGACGGTGCTCTGGTCAGATAAACATAACTTCTTTGGGCTACATAGAAAATTCTAGAGCAATCTCGGAGGAAAACCTGTTAGAGGCTGCAAAACACTTGAGACTGGGGCGCAAGTTCACCTTCTAGCAATGACACTAAACATACAACCAAAGCTACAATCGAATGGGCAAACCTCTCATTGTCTAAATTAACAAAGAAATGCTCAAGAAAAGACATTTAAAAGACTTGCAGGTGAAAATGCAGCCAATGGTGATTCCACAAAATAAGGACTCTTTGCTGTAAATACAAATACATAAAAACATCTTAAAAGGGTACGAATACTTTTGCATTGTACTGTAATGCATGTTTGTATGTCTGTCTTCACTGGAGCCATCAGCATGTGAAACCCTGATCTGGTGATAAAGTTTAATTAATAACAGACTATTAAAAGTTAAAATGTAGCTTATAATCATAGATGGAAGAAAGCAGACTAGCATTAATATGGCTTACAGGATTCTAAAAGCAATAAATTGATGAGAAATTCTCAAAACATTAACACATAATAAGGTACAAAGAAACTTTTAACTAACAACCAAAAAAGTTAATAGAAATAAAATGAGTTTGAGCCACTGAATCCTTTACCATATCGCTAAAAACAATTTGTCACGGTTACCGTCCAAAACTATAACTTATCCCAAATTGTTTGTTCCTGTTTAAACGTTTATTCAGCTTAAATATTACTTTTTTAAATGCATATACTTCACATTACTTACTAAAGCCTATGTTGCCAAAGCGATGTACTGTTCCATAAAGGAAATCTTTAAAGTACCAACACAGAGTTTTCCATTTTTTTCTGCTTCTCTCCCACTCAGCCCCAGTAGCGGTGATAAAAGTGTCTCCTTGGAGGAAATATTGCCATATTAGCAGCACATGTCGGGCTCCTACAAATGAAGTGCCGTAAAATATGAGTCAAGTGTGTATTTAAGGCTTTTTAAACAGAGGTGGATTTTCCTGAAATTGAAGCACAATCAGAGTTTCATAAGCGCTATTTTCTTGTGCTCTTTTCTTATCTGGCACATTGCAAACCTTTATATGATTTGCATAGTTTGCTTTGGCCTCAAAGTCACCCTCTGAGTTCGTCTACTTGTCCTGCAGAGGATCTTACTGTTGTATGCTCCTGCAGCACGGACAGCGTGGTGGTTTGGTTAAGTTCACTGCACTTTACTTTTTTTTTGTGCGTTACATGTGTTACAGTGAACTTCTCCTTTTCTCCCTATTCGTTTCCTTCCACCATCCTTTTCTGCACCCCTCCCCCAGCTACTGAAATGAACTTTGTGCTATGGATATGAGGTTGAAGATGAGGTTTGCTGCAAATATCCAGCTACACTCAGCCTCCTGGCCCCCAACATTTGCAAGTCCTGTCTAGCCAACCAGAACTGCCTTAGCAATCACCTGACCCTGAAGTCCCCAGACAAAGAAATGTTCATGCGGGGCTTTTTTTTCTTGTTTTTCTTAAGCGCTCTCTTCCACCCCAAGTGTGGGGGTGAACAAACCCAAGCCCCACACTGGATTATGAGGTTAGCACACTGGCGTTTATGGGTATGTTCACTGTATTGTTTTATTGATAACACATGGTGATAGTGTGTATTTCTGAGCAACCTGCTTACAGTGAGGAGAATATGCTGACATAAGGTATTTCCGCGAGAGTTGTTGTGGACCATCTGTGCGGCATGGCGTAAAGAGAACCTGCCTCTTTAAAAAAGGAAGGGAGCGCAGACTTTAGCCATGTTTGGGAAAAAGTTGCAGGCTTGAAAAAAAAGTTGCTCCTGTGAAAAATATGTGTTGAAACCATGTCAGATTGCTTCATTTTGTCACCTTTAAAAGTTGTAACAGCATGATTTTTGATACATTTTCAAAAAGACTGTTTCTAGGGCCATCATAACTTTTAAACAGGAAAAGGTTAGAGTTGTTGTGTTTGCCTTAAAGTAATTTCCCTCCCATTTGTGCAGACTCTGTTCTCCTTGATTAATGCAGATTCTTTTGAAAACTATTTATTAAATATTTTTAAGATGTTAGGAATAAACCAAGCAGATGTCTCTGTTAGTTATTTCAGTAACTTCACATGTGGTTTGATGAAGACGTCTCTTTATATATTAACAGCTAGTTAAGTATCATTCTTAGTCATCTCCTGGAATGAGGCAGAATAACAAGACCCGCATGTGGAATTGCATAGCTTTAGCTAGTTATGAAATAGAAAGCTTTTCTAGAGATCTGTGTTAAAAATCTGATTAATGACAACTGTAACCCTGCTACATTTCTGACAATGTCTGTAAGATGTCTACTATGATTCTGTAGAAATTGGATTTCATGCAGACTTGGAATATGCCTGATGTGGCTAAATGCAGTTTTTATTAGAGATGCACCGATCAGAATTTTGTGGCCGATTTTTGATTTCTGATGTTTATCCAGCTTGGAGGTGCCTATACCGATGTTAGCTGATTCAGATTTCTCTTTTTATTATTTATAATATGAGCAGAAGTGATGTCACACTGTGTGTGAAAGAAAGGAGTCCATGTAAACCATGGTTATACAATTAAAAAAAAAACGTATTAGGGAGTTGACACTTTAAATTGTCTTTAGCATCATATATAGCAAAAACCAAAGCAGCTCTGCCTGCATGTCTTCATTAGAGAATGCAGAGGTATTTGATTATAATTTAAGCCTTCCTGTGATCTGCTAGAAGTCTCGCTATCTCACCGTTTGCATAAACCACAGATTTCATAGAAAAATGAAGTTCATTTTTTTTTCATATCTTCTCATATTACTGCGCTTTCTTCTGAGTTGACTTTAAATACCCCACTGAAACTAAAAATGGGTAATTTTGAGTCTTTCTTCCTCATTAACAACTTCAGCGACAAAGAGTGTTGTTTGCACTACCTGATAGGATTTAGGTATGGTTTGTTCACTGATTGGAAAATGAATGGATCTTTGACTTTTCAACTGGTTGGCTACAAGTCAGGGTCGATCAAACAGAAAATGGGTGCAATTGTATTTTTTGTTATATGTTCACAGTCCTGCTCAGCAGAGAAGTTAAGTCCCTTAACTAAAGACATATCTCAGTGTATGAGCCATCAAGCAGTTACAGTTCTTGATATGTATTTCCTGCTTGCTGTGCATGAGAAACTGCAGCACACAGAGGTCAAATGCTTTATGTTGTTTTAAAGTCTCAGTGGTTTGTTGAGAAAAAATGCAAATTGAAAACTAAGTTAACTTTTTTTAATGAGTTATCAGGATTCTTGCGCTATGATGTTCTGCCATCCTAATTTAACTTTTATGTTAGTATCATTATAAAGTTTGGTTAGTTTTATTTGCAGCTGAGTTTTCAGATCATATACATAACACTATTGGTATATTAGGAAAACACCGGTGAGTGTTAGACTGTTTAAGCTTTAAAGTTTCCCATATAAAGTTAAAGCCTCACTAAACACAACTGATGTTTAGTTGTTTACTGTTACTGTGCCGTTAATGTCACTATTACAGTATTATTTGAGCTCATACGTAGAGACTGGTATGTGTTCTGGGTGTTTTCTGCCTCCCAATGCACTCTGTCACCTTTTGAGCCCTCGGGGAATCATGCTGCACGGCTTCTAAGTCAGATTATCCGCTATTGTGCAACCAACATGTCTCTACACCCTGACAGAGACCTGTATAGCTTCTGTTCATGACAAAGTGCTTTAATCACAGTCTTCCAAAAGTAATGTTTGTGTTTTAAGGGCAAAATGTGCCAGTTTCTTCAACACATTTGCTTTGTTGTGTTTGTACAGTTGTACATGTGCTGTTTGTCTTCAGCGCTGTTCTGACAGGAGGTATAAAGTAGTGCTATTTCTGAGGTGTCATGACAGGCAGGCATGTGTAAATGATAAAGACCGCATTGTATTATCTCCTCTACCTTCTTTTCTATTTGCCCCTTTTTAGACTCGGAGGGCCTGTCTTGCTCGTAAACCGGCACACACACTGTGAGGCCCCCAAAAGGGGGCATTAACCACTGAGAAGAAGTCCAGAGACAAATATCTGCTTCTTATAGCCCCTGTACTGTGTGCTCGCCTAAATGATTTGTTCAGTGTCACTTTCTCATGGAGTCTGCGGAGTAGAGACCTCAGAGAGAGAACACGATCATCAGCAAACTAAAAAAGCTTCTTGATTGGCCTTTGCAGATCTCTTAGTAGAACTGATTGCTTGACGACAGAGATGAAGAGATGCTGGGCTGAATTCAGAAATTCATCTCCTAATGTCACCAAGCTAGAATCCACAATTTGGCAGTAATGATTACAAGCTAGCTGCCATGTGTTGGTTTTTGTAGTTTACCACATGGAACTACAGATCCAAGCGGGATGTGGAGCAGTAACTCCAGTTTGCTTGCGTTAGAGCCAAGAGGCCTATCATGCATGGCCAACGGCTTTGAACCAATCATCCAGCACTATAGTCCAGATATTTATAAACCGCAGCTGAGCTTCTTGATTGAAGAGCACATGTTTCTACTCTTCTGAAGCAAACCCCTCCCCACTCAGCCAAGGCACCCTGTCCTCTTAAAGGCACTATTGTTTACGGCTCACACTGAGGAAGAAGGGGATTCTTCTATACTCTCTCTTCCCCCTGCTTTCCCAGCCATGCTACCTCTGGAGATTGATACCATGTGAATCCTGAGAAGCTGAAAAACTCCCAAGGAAAATAAGCACAGCTGTGCAGCACTGCTCTCACATGAAGCGTATAGTATGATCGTCACGTGTTGACATATGGGGATGAAGGGTGGGGATCTGTGTGTATGTGCGTGCACGTAAAAGACAAAGAGTTTGAGCAGAAAGTGAGCATGCGTGTCCGTTTGAATCCTGCATTGTGTTTGTTTGAGAAGGAGACATCAGAACGAGTGCAGCTGTTGAGGATTTGCTACCAGAGGCTTCAGTCTCGGCTGCGTCTCGCCTTTTCTTATCAACCTACTGATTCAGCATCATGGACTCCAAACTTACTGAACTCTTGTCTGCACCGCTGCAGGTCCGGACTCTTTATACACTGCTCTTGTTAATCCCCCCCCAACTCAATACTTGGTTGAACCATGTTTTGTTGCAATTACAGCTCAAAGTCTTTGTCGGTATTTCTCCACCAGCTTGGTACATCTGGAGACCAAGATTTTTGCCCATTCTTCATTGCTAGATAGCTCAACCTTAGTCAGATTGGATGGAGAGCATCTGTGAAGATCAATTTTATATATCTCCAGAGATTCACAGCTGGATTTAGCTCTGGACCATAACGCATGTAGAAGATTTGATCTAAACCACTCCACTGTAGCTCTGGATGTATGTCATTGTACTGCTGGAATGTGAAAGTCATCCCTGATCTAAGGTCTTTTGCAGCTTCTAATAGGTTTACTTGCAGTATTTACCTGTATTTAGCTCTATCTACGCATCAACTCTGGCCAGCCCGCCTGTCACCTCTGGAACAAAGCATCCCCATAGCATGATCCTGCCACCACCTTGTTTCACCCTGGGTATGGGGTATTCAAGGGGATGTGCAGTGGTAGTTTTCCACCCAACACATCGACTTGAATGTAGGCCAAAAAGTTACATGTTCGTCTCACCTAAGTGAAGAGCATTATTCCATATGTTTGTTGTGTCCTCTGTGTTGCTTATGGCAAAATACAAATCAGACTTCTTATGACTGTCTTTCATCAATGACTTTCAAAAACAATAAAGTCCAGATTTGTGGAGTGCATGACTTATAGCTGTCCTGTTACTAGATTCTCTCACCGGAGCTGTGGATCTCTACAGCTCCTCCAGAGTTACCATGAATCTCTTGGCCGCTTCTCTGATTATCAGTCCCCTTTCCCAGTCTATGAGTTTATGTGTTCGTACATGTCTTGTCAGGTCTGCAGTGGTGCCATGCTCTGCTTTAAACTCCACCACAACTGTAGTCCTGAGCTGTCTGGTGTTTTTTTTTTTTTTTGGTCATCATGGTGTTGTTTGATCTCGGTCGTCTCTAACAAACCTGTGAGGGCGTCACAATGGATTTTTTATGGCTATCAGAGCAATGGGAGCTTAACAAGAGCGCATGGCACACTTTTGAGAGTTTTATTTGTAAAATTTGAAAGTTTTATTTGAAAATGTTCAAATCCATGTGTCGTTTTCCTTCCACTTCACAACTATGCATTACATTGTGTTTGGCTATTGCATAAAATTCTGTTAAAATGCAAAATGTGAAAAGGTTCAAAGAGAATGAATACCTTTTATAAGGCACAGTATGAGCTTGTTTACAAAGGCTCTCAGCCCTGCATTTACTTTGCAATGAAGTAGTTCATTGCTTATGTTGCACTGTCAAGTTCAGTAGCTGTGCATGTTATCTAAAATTCTCTGTTGTCTCTGGGCTTCGTTTTAGGCAGAGAAAAAAGCCAAACTAATGTCAGAGATCAGCATAATGAAGGACCTGGAGAAGAACGAGACAGAGACCCAGAAAGAGGAGGTCTCAATAATCAAACACCCACAGCCTTCAAAGCAACAACCTCAGCCTCAGCCACACAGTCAGCCTCTGTCTCAGCCTCAGTATCAACAGCAATCACAGCCGTCTCTGCCGCAGCAACATAAGCAGCCACCTCAGCAGCAGCAGCTACAGCAGCAACCTACTGACCCAGCTTCCCCCACTGTGGCAACCACCCCGGAGCCTGTCGCCATCGGAGAAGAGGGAAAAACTTCCCCAAAGGCTGCAGACACTGAGCCTGAGTATGAGGTAAACTTATGCAGAACATGACCTGCTCTGTTTGCAGTGTTTTGAAAGATATTAAAAGATTTGTATTTTAAGGGTGATTGAGTTTAGAATTATGTTTATCATATCTTTTCTATCAAAAGCAGCTGTTTTTACATGTGCACATTTCAGGTGGGGTGTGTGAAAGTTCACTAATATGCACAATAATGGGCTCTATATATTAAGCCACAGGTAAAAGGATGCACTTTGTGCTTTACACGTGCTTCAGTAAATGGGAATCTACACTGTGTCTCAAGGGGCTTTAAAGAAACATTTGATACTGTTGCGAATAAAATTTCATATCCAGCTAAACCACACTAATATGGATTGTTTTAACAAGTTGAAAGGTTCTGTGGTATGACTGCAGCATACCACCAGTCAAATGTTTTCCCTTATTTTTATCACTTTCTACGTAGATACATAGTGAAAACATCAAAACTATGAACCAAACAAACAATTTAGAAAAAACTCAAATCATTTTTATATCTTTTAGATTCTTCATAACCCCCCACCCCCATTTATTTTATTTTTTTTGCTTATATTCCTGCTTTGCACTCTTGGCATTCTCTCAGTGGGATTCATGAGGTAGTCACCTGGAATGGGTTTCCAGCAGTCTAAAGGAGTTTCCAGAGCTAGGAATAAAAATAAAGACAAACCATTCAATGTGACTTTTATCTGGATGTGTATTTCCCACATGTAGGGACCCCTGCTTCAAAAATGTTCATATGATCAACGCAAATGTTGCAGCTATGACTTGATAGTAACTTTGCTTAATCTCTCGCACTAAGCTATACAGGCCCTCTGTCTGCACTGATCTACTCTCAAGCCAAATGCTTGTGGCCACTGCCACAGGAGGGCAGTCTGATTAATCAAGCTCATGCAATGGGGGAGACTCATAGACAGCATACAGCTGTTTTATTTCGTGTTTATACCAGTAATGGTGAATTGAGCTTGAGACTCCAAACCGAGTCGCACTTAAGAAACAAAACCAAAAACTTGACTTGTGCCAAAAAACCTTGTGACTTAACTTAGGCTCGTGGTATATAACTCGAGTCTTATTAACAATCTTCATCTAATGCAAACAGCGGTAAAAGCAAGGCAGTATGTGAGCTACAGACTGCAGCAGCCGTGACAGATGATGTGCTGTTGTGCACATTTTACTGTGAAAGGATGGGCCTGATTTATTAGCCAGTGACGTTCATGAACCATTTATTTATTTATTTGATCGGGATAGTGCACATTGATGAACAATCATATACAAATTGTACACAAATTGTAAATGTGCTAGATTTTAGCAAAACTGCTAATTTACATCTATAGTCCGAAGACAGACACAACACATACGACAAATACATACATCAGGCATAAATATATAAAACCTACACAGATACAGTCGTAGTTAAAAATGAGAACAGGACTGATTTACTTTAAGAAAGATTTTAAGTTGTTTTTTAAAAATTAGGTAAGACGTGCATTCTCTTACATTTGTTGGCAGACTGTTCCAAAACTGACCTCCTCTCACTGAGAATACAGTTTGTCCAAACTTTGTTCTTCTGTGTGGGATCACAACATCTCCTCCAGAGGAGGCTCTGGTGCTGAGGCACCTTACTGGTTTAACTTAAATATATTTGGAAAGAGGGAGCGGGGCCAAACCATGAAGGGTTTTGTAAATAAGGCAGCAATTTTTAAAATTTAGCATTTTGTATTTCTCAAGAACGTTGCAATGATGATGTGACAAAGGCTTTCGATCTAAGATTTTGATGGACTTTTTATAAAGGGTTTCTATAGTCTTTCGGTTTGTTTCTCCAGTAAGTGACCAGGATGTAATACAGTAGTCTATATGTGAAAATATCATTGAATTTTTTTGTCATAAATGGCCTGATTTGTTCTGTAAATTAAACCTGATTACATTAGCAGTGAGTTTAACATTTTTTTGAAAAGAAAGTGTTGGATCCTAGGTGACCCCGAGATACTCCTCAACAAGCTCCAGCTCGGTTTCCCCAAGGAACACATTGGACCAATCTAATTTCATAGGTTTTTGGTGAACATCATTGACACAGTTTTCTTTTTGTTTAGCTGTAAGGATGAGCTGATGAGCCACTGCTGTATTTCCACCAGAGCTGCCGTGAGAATGGATGATTCCTCCTCAGATGTTTTAGCAGGAGTAAAAATTACAGCCTCATCTGCTACATTTGAAAATTAACATTTTGACAGACATTTGGCAGATCATTGATGTACACAGAAAAAAGTACAGGACCTAACACAGAACCTTGTGGAACACCTGTGGGGCATTCTAGAAAAGATGACATGGAGCCTCCCACTCTCACCCACTGTTGTCGACTAGACAGATAAGATGTAAACCAAGCAAGAGTGTCCTGGGCTAAGTTGACGTGAGTCAGTTTGGACTTGATGGTCAACAGTGTCAAATCCCTTTAAATTCAAAGAGACTGCACCAACATAGGTGTTTTTGTCCAGCATGGATTTAACATTTTCAATAAAGACACAATTTACTGTTTCTGTGGAGTGGTACTGGCGAAAGCCAAATTGCATGTGGTGCAGGGGGGAGTAGCCATGGCTGAGATGTTGGTTGAACAGTTTGGCTTCCCACTTTTCAGCCACTTTTGACACTACTGGTAATATGCTGATGGGGCGATAATTTGATACAAGAGTCTTGTCTCCAGATTTAAAAATTGGTGGGACTGTTTTACTGATTTCAATATTGCTATAATACATAAAAAATGTCCTGCAGCTCCTTGGATTATCAAACTGAACCAGAAATGAAGAGATTATAAGATAAGCCCTACTTATTCATCAACACATATGTTCCTAACCTTTACCTGGTTTTTACTAAAGTCAGTATTAGGTACTTGCTGTTTGTTGGTACATTAATTAACTGAAAATGCTGAGACTTCTTATGTTGTATTCATTTAATTGATAGGGGAAAAAATTCTTTTGGTATTTGACCTGCTGATAACAGATTATTGCCAATTTCTGGCTGATTTATTGGTGCATTTCTAGATGTAGGGCTGACTGTTTTCTTGTGACTTTAACAGTGGATCAATGAAGTTTTATCAGTTAAAGGAAAACAAACAGTGGCATTTAATATATTTTTTTGTTCTCACAAGAGGAGCGAATTTACATTTTTGGCTTTACTCTTTACGTGTTGGTGCTGAAACAAAGAACATGTGTTTCATTTTTCTGTGTCGACTATGTTACAATTTGTTTGTTTCTAAACTTTATGAACATTTAAAAGGAGATACATGTGTACTGTAATAAAATAGATCTAATACAATAATTCACAGTACTGACTAAAATTCCTTTTAAAAAATAATAAAGTTGTCAGTGAAAGTTGGGCATTTTTACATATTCTGTACCAAAGAAAGGCTGCCAAGTTTCTCTGTGTACTTACTGTATGCCTCATTGTTTTCATCTTTTTTAATATTGTGTGTTTTGGTTAAAATTGTTATTAAGTCTTTATTGTATTTTATGCAGCAGATTTTTCCAAGAGTAGAAAATATCCAACGCTAAGCTGTCTGGAAAGGCTTCATGACTATGCTCAGACGTTAATACAGAGTGGATGATTTGTGTTGTCGTTTGGCTGCAGGACGGCCGTGGTTTTGGCATCGGCGAGCTGGTTTGGGGGAAGCTGCGAGGATTTTCTTGGTGGCCAGGCCGCATCGTATCCTGGTGGATGACGGGCCGGAGCAGAGCTGCCGAGGGAACCAGATGGGTCATGTGGTTCGGAGACGGAAAATTCTCAGTGGTGAGTGTTCGTGGGCCAACAGTAATATTTCTGTCAGGTGATTTTTCTTTTGCCTTTTCTAGCAAAACAGTCTTCTATTTAGTGATAACCACAAGGCTTACAATGGGCTTTTCTTAAGTTTATTTGTGTATCTGATTCCTCTTTTGAAATGTAAACCTGACAGCTTTTTAATAGGATATTTGTAGTGATGCAAAGTAAAACTTTCCTGGATTCTTTTTCTGTGTATTTTTACAGGTCTGTGTAGAAAAGCTTCTGCCTTTAAGTTCATTTAATAATGCCTTTCACCAACCAACTTATAACAAACAGCCCATGTACAAGAAAGCCATCTACGAAGTGTTACAGGTGAGACTTTCAGACTTATATTTTTATACCACCGCCTGTTTTACTCTACCAGGTGCACCAATCAGAGGTTTTCCGTCTGATTTCTTGTCTGCATTTTTGTAAATATTTCACCAGTAACATAAGATGATAAAAGAAGTGCATCCGAAAGATCTTTTTCTTGCCTTCTTGCGCTGAACGATCATTATTTATATTAGGATCAGTGGTGACACTTTGTGTTGGAGAACAGTCATTGTAAAACTTGCTACATTTACGAAATTGAAACACTAAATGATTAGAAAGCTAATATTGATAAACTATCCATAGCATCTTGTATTAAAGCTGCAGTAGGGAGTTCTGAGAAAAGTGTGGACTTGAAAATTTGAACAAGCACACCTTATAGGTCCCTCCTCCTTGCCCTCTGCTGTGCTACAGCCCTCCCTCCACACTGGAGCCTGCCGTGAACGTGCAGGCTAGTAAGCAGGGCCACTGATGACGGCGGAACAGCTAGGGCACAGTCACCGGTGGGGACGCAACATCAACGACATGCTGTGTTTTGACTATGGCCTGTCCATACTTTGACTACACACTTGGACCTGAATCCATTAGCACAGCTGCAGGATACTGGCAATCTTTAACAATGGTACGCTCTGTGTGGGGGAGGGGTGTGAGCAGCACGTACTCGAGCCTGATTGGTTGTTTCTGACTGGGAGCGGTGTATTTCTGCAGTTGGCAGTAGGACCATTGGGAGGAGCGAGAGACGCTTGATTTTTTTTCACACATCATCTGTCCCATATTCTACTGTCAGGACAAAGTAATAAATATGTAAAAAATACATTTTTACAAAGTTACCTACTGCAGCTTTAAACATTAGCATTAGCTTAGGGTGAGCAATGCTAACCGCGTGTACTCTCTTGAGCGACCAGGATCGTTAGTGACAGCAGGCTCATAAGCGGAACTTATTTTTTTCAAAAATCTATTTATTTTATTTTTTTAAGATTTTGTGGCACTAGTGGCCTCTATTCATATTAATCAGGCAGGAAATGAGAGATGTGGGGATCTACTGCTGTGAATTCATCCATTCTTATGAATATCTTATTGGTGTGCAAAATGTGAATTTATGACAACTGGAGATAACAACCAACAAATACTGCATTCCAAACAGTCCTTTGCAACATAATATGTGGAAACAATGATTTTGTAATTGCACTGTGATGGACTATCCAGGGTGTACCCTGTCTCTCACCCAAAGAATGGGGAGAGGCGCCACGATGCTTCATGGATATGCGAAGCATCCATGATCCGTCATCCATCCATAGGCAATGGATAGATAGATGGTTGGATGAATGGATACACTGTGCACCCCTGACTTAAAAATCCAAGTATTTTTAAAACACTGAATTTTGTTTTAGTCACTCTTTTATTATCATGGGTCAAAATTGCCACACATTAAAAGGGTGCTAAGCTTTCTGCCTACACAGAGAAATAACAGAGGTCACCTTAAAAAAAAAAGCAGTTTTTGTAATATTTGTAATATGTGTCCAGGTGGCTAGTAGCCGGGCAGGAAAAACCTTCATAGCCTGCCCTGACAGCGATGACAGTGAAACCTCCAAATCATTGGACATGTTAAACAAGCAGATGATTGACTGGGCAGCGACAGGGTTTCAGCCCACTGGACCTAAGGGCTTAGAGCCACCAGAGGGTAAGAAGGTGGCACCTTTAACCCTGGCGGAGCTGGGACAGTTGAACACATTCAGAATAATTTCTGCAATTTTAACTTTGTGATACATTTGTGCTGACTTTGTCCCCCACTAGAGGAGCGTAACTCCGAGGTTTACCCTGAGATGTGGGTGGAGCCCGAAGCTGCAGCATACATACCCCCCCCAGCCAAAAAGCCTCGCAAAAGCACAGCTGAGAAACCGAAAGTCAAGGACATCATTGATGAGAGGACGCGGGGTAAGGGGCACAGTTCGTTAGCATATTCAAGCATCATGAACTCTTTATTCTGTAAGTGTTCCCAGAAGCAGTATCTCAACGAGAGGTTCATTATTTCAGAAAGCAAACAGGAAACAGGGTCAAGTTGTTGCTGATTGCTGCGTATCAGGGTGCCACCTACATTTAGGATAAAACTACACTCTGGGGTTAAACAGTGGAGAGCAGCAGTTTGTTTCTAGAGGGGCCATATTGACTTAGTTAAACAATCAAAGGGCCACACATTAAAATGAAACATGAGCACAGTATGCTGCTTTGTCATACATAATATATTTTTCACTTTACGATCACAGGAAGGCTTGCTGTGCTTTACTTGTATGAGTTGAGTGGATGCAGCTAGGTTTGCTCGATTTGTAGATGCACTGATCAGTTTCATGGCCAATTTCTGTTTTCCCATGCTTGTAAAGCTTTGATCTGCCAATACCTATTTTAACTGATTTAACTATTATATAAAAACAGCATTCAGTATGTTTTTCTAGTCTTTAGCCATGAGCAGTTATTAACATGCATATTAGTAGTAGAGATAACATTATGCATGTGTTGTGCGTGAGAGAGTGAGAGAGCAGTACTGCTAAGTGTTATTTTAAAGCCAAGACAAAATTATTTTGGAGAATAGCATCTTATTTTAGTGACTAACACAGCTAGCATTTCAAAAACAGCACTCTATGTGTGTATATTCAAGAGAATATTAACTCTTATCCTCTATCTATTTCCGAAATGCTGACAATTTTTCCAAAACCAGCGTGTTCCAAGAGAGTTAGAGATCGAAAGCTCTAAAGGATAAAACGGAGCAACTTTGATGTATTCTGGGAGGCCTTCCTGTTATCCTCTCTCTCTCTCTAGCAGCTTGAAAGAACTGCAAACATGTCCCGGCATGTCGTAAATATTACAGTTTCCTGTTAAATAGCTTCTTACGTCTCAGTGCTTCCTCTGACCTTGTTTGAAAACATCTCACTGTTGCTAAAACTGGCTAACCTTACAAGGAAAACACTGGATGGTGTTGTTACCCCTTCCAGGTAGCGCTTCGGTATGGTGCGTTCATTCATCAGTAAAAGATCGGATTTTTAAAATGTCTGATCAGCCGGTCAGCTGTTGGGTCTGATCCAGTAGAAAATTGTCTGATTCAGGCCACCATCGGATTTCTTGGAGCATATTTTTATATTAGGATAACAGCATAAAGAAATAAAGTGTTCTAAAAAATTTTCAGCAACATTCATTGTTTGACTCCCTTTTCTTCCTCAGAGCGGCTTGTTTATGAAGTGAGACAAAAGTGCCGCAGCTTAGAGGGTAAGTTCTGCTCACAGATGCTCTCCAGATGCATTCAGACATTTCTCTCTAACCTCAATCATTAAGAAGTGATTTAATCAGAATGTGTGCAACTGCTACCATAAAATACTAAAAGCCAAAAATAGAAAAGAAAAGCAGCAATGCTATGATCTGTATCCTCCAACTGATCCATCTCAGCTGACCTGTGTCACAGCTGGTTAAATATTTTCAATCCAGGGAAAGTCCAGGGTATCCACACCTATCTGACCTCTGCCTGTTAAACCCTGCCCCTCTCTCCTCTTCCTCCAGACATCTGTATCTCTTGTGGAAGTCTGAATGTGAGCCTTGAGCACCCTCTGTTTGCTGGAGGAATGTGCCAGAGCTGCAAGGTGAGGAACTGCCCACACAAGTCTTCAGTGTGTCCAAATAACCCCCCAAAAATGATAAAAGAAAGGATCAGGATGTCAGAACACCTTCTGTGCTCCCACATCATTTAGCTTTTTAAATTCCCATTGCTTGAAGTTGGCTTTTGCTCTGTGCTTTGCAGAACTGCTTCCTGGAATGTGCATATCAATACGATGATGATGGTTATCAGTCGTACTGTACTATTTGCTGCGGTGGACGCGAGGTGCTCATGTGTGGAAACAACAACTGTTGCCGGTAAGGTTTGATTTCTTAATGCAACAAGCTTACATCATGACAGCCTCTTCTTCAGTTGTGCATATGCACCTTTCTTGGCAGTGTAATGTTCGTTGGCTAGGTTGTGTGTGGTATTTAGGTGAAAATGTGTGTCTTACCAACTGTTGACAGCTTTTATCGAGCGTTCAGTCATTAAAATCAAGTAGTGTTCTTCCACAAAAGTAGTTCTGTGAGCTTGTTCTAGGTTTACACTCCAGGAAGGCGGCCTAATGCATTATTGCAATTTGAAACAGCAAGCAGAGATTGGCAGCAGTTGTGCTTAACACCAGTGCTATTCTGTCTTTCTATTAATGTTAAAAATCTGAGTTTTGATTGTTTTTGTCTTACATTTGGTAGATCAAACATAAAACTAACTCGGTTGCTTTAAACATGGCACAATGGTTTTGATATTCAGTTCTTTCCCCTGGTGGAAGGTCAGACATTTTAAGTGACCACTTTTCAGATCTGGAAATGTTTGGAAAAAAGAACATTGAATATGAAAAATATTCAATTTTCTAAACATAGTTTCACAACTCCCATTTTATGAAGAAAATTTGGATCTTGCTTTTTAAATGCTATTTTTTACATTAATTTCTGGTTGAATTACATTCCTTGTTGCTGACTGGCTACATCATACCTTGATTGTAACATTTGACTAATCAGTATTTTGGTTTTTGACTTACTGAATGTAGAGGCATTAAAAATGTAAAATAGGCAATTTAAGTACTTTTTGGACTTTATACAGCTTTAAACTCAGGTTGAAGTGGACATGTGGTTCTGGATCAGCTATTTTTTGGTTTGTGCTTTAGGGAATTTGCATTTGTTGGATGATACTCCTGTTTGTAGGCACATATAAGAGCTACAAATTATAAAATTAAGGCGCTAATCTAATCCAGTTTCCAAAAAAACTGTGAACTGGTGCTGTTATCAGACGTTTTAGCTCAGTTTTAGCTGTGTGTTTCAGGATTTTTGGAGCCTACAAATGAAACAACTGTTAAAGCAGTTCAAGCTGAATATTTTGTACTCAAATGTCTAGAATGCAATTAAAACTGCAGTAAAAAGTATAGAAATTTGAGTCTGAAAAAGTAGTACAGAGATGTGTCGGAACCTTGAGCATCACAAAGGGAAATAATCTGAGCTTGACAGGAAATAAATAGTTTGATAGGATATTGTGCATTGTAAAAAATCTATACAAGATGTTTAAGGTTTAAGTTTTTTAAAGCAGTTTCAAATAAATGCTTTGAGATTGCTGTTTGACGTGTGTCACATTTGCAGACACCTCTGTCAGCATTCGATAACTGGGCAGGAGTTTTATCGCTTTGTTTTGTTTTTTCTTGTATATGCCAGGAAGATTGTATGTCTGACTATACAGGAGTCGGATTGGTCTGCTGAAAGCAGAGCCAATCACTGCATCTGAAATGAGGATATTGAATGAACTAGTACAGATTCAGGTTATTATCTGTTGACTGAATTTAGAGATGTCCCCTCAGGGCTTTGTTTGTCATATGTAGGACAATAACAAAATCAACAGTTCTTCCTCACATGCAGGAAGAAGGTTTGTCTTAAAGCTTAACTTTCAAACATCTCCTAGCTAAACATGCCTCACTGTTGTTTTAACTCCACTCTGAACTTGTTCTAAAACCAGCATAAGCAGTTCAGCGAAACTAAGAAACTCACATAAACTCATGAAGCTCCATAAAACTGTCTATTAAAACGGAGCAAGTATGTTGTGTAGACCTTGCAAAAGTGTTCATACCGCTTCGACTTTTTCACATTTTGTTGCGTTACAGCCACAAACTTCATTGTGTTCTATCTGGATTTCATTTGAAGTTGAAGGAAAAAAAATACATGGTTACCTAACATTTTTACAAAGAAAGATCTGAAAGTGTGGCATGCATTTGTTTTCTGCCCCCTTTAATCTGATGCCTATGTGTAGTCCGCTGTGTACTGTAATCTGAGTATGACTACAGTTTTTTTTAGATTGGTATTTGACAGGCACTGTCTGTGTGAGATGTATACCACATACTTGCTACATTTTTAATAGAGAATTCTTTTAATTGAGTAATCTTTGCTTAAATTAGCACTTTATTATTTCTAATCAATCCAACACAGATAGTGGCATTATACTTTACAAAAAACTAATTGTTATAACACTGAAAAGAGGCATCATCATGGAGGTCCGGCTCAAAAATGGCTGATAACAAATACTATATCACGTGTGTTTATGCAGTTTGTAATCTGAACCGAAATCACAAAGAAAATCTGGTGAAGCATGTTGAAAGCATGTTGAAACATGCCGCTAAGGACACACAGAGTGTTGTCAAAGATACGGGGAACTAATCAGCGCACAATGCTGTGCTTTGTTTCAACACGGCGGTATTTGACATTTGGAGGATAAAAACTGATGCTCCAGCAGCGTAGCCTGTTTCTGACCTCTGACTGAAACTGAAATGAAAAGGAAAGAATCGCTGACCTAGCTGACTTTAGTTCCCACCAGGAGACATGATTTGAAATCCTCATTGCGTTAATGCATCTGGATCTCTGTGTTGTGTTCAGGTGCTTCTGTGTGGAGTGTGTAGACCTCCTTGTCGGTCAAGGAGCCGCCCATGCTGCCATCAAAGAGGACCCGTGGAACTGCTTCATGTGCTGTCCGAAAGGCGTGTTCGGTCTTCTGGAGCGCCGCACGGACTGGCCCAGCCGTCTGCAGCTCTTTTTTGCAAATAATCATGACCAAGACTTTGTGAGTAGTTGGACCTAAAGCTTTAACATACCAATCAGCGCCTTGCAGAGGCGTCTTTATGTTGCCTCTCTGACCTTCCTTTCAATGTGTCGGTGTTAAATTTCAGGATCCACCAAAGCTTTACCCTCCAGTCCTGGTGGAGAAGAGGAAGCCCATTCGTGTTCTGTCGCTGTTTGATGGCATAGCTACAGGTTGAACATTTTCTCCACCTTTGTCACAGTCTGCAGGTTCAGCAACACTTGTACAGAAATCAGTCTTTTTGTCAAATAATTGTAAAAGTCTGTAATTAATTGATAATTGGATTGAATAAAATAATTTATAACTAGATGATCCACACCTGTTGTTTTTGATATATTATTGATGGATTTGTTTTTTATTGAAATCGGTGCAGGGCTGCTGGTGTTAAAAGAACTTGGCATCCAAGTGGATCGCTACGTAGCGTCTGAGGTGTGTGAAGACTCGATCACGGTGGGGATCGTCCGACATCAGGGGCGGATCATGTATGTTGGAGATGTGAGGAATGTCACTCGGAAACATGTGAGTTAATGTGCTTTGCTTTGGAGGGGCCCGTAATGTGTTTAAACTCCACCTCCATTCAGATGTATTAAAACTACTATGCAAAAGCATTCATAGAGCCCTTTATCTTTTCACATTCTGTCACATTACAACCTCATAGTGGAAGGACATAGTGAACAAACAGCATCATGAAGACCAAGGAACACAACAGACAGCTCAGAGAGGAAGTTGTGGAGAACTCAAAAACAGAAGAAATCATGAGAGCATTAATCAGAAATTGTAGGCCTATGGCTACTCTGGAGGAGCGGCAGAGATGCACAGGTCTGAGAATCTGAAGACAGGACAGCTATTACCCATGTACTCTAACTCATAGCGGCCATGGAAGAGTAGGAAAAAGGCCCAAACTAAGAATGAAGAGTATGAGCTTTAAATGTTATCACTGTATTTGCGAGTGATGATAAAAACTCATAACAGTCTATTTGCCAACACATTTTGTCATTGCACACAGATAACCCCCAAAAGTACCAATACTACTCTAACAATAAAACTTTTATATAATCATAAAGGCTACTTCAGTTACATTAATTGCAACTGTTCCCAGTCAACATTAAATAAATGCATGAAATGATATTTTCAAACGTCAAAACAGCAAAAGCAATATTCTGAACCATACTGTCATTTTTTTGTTGTTAACAGAAGTCAATTATCGTTAACAAGATAAATCACAATTTTTACCATATTGATCTTTTTTTGACGATGACGATAAACAATATGATAATTTCAAATCTCTGAACACAACATTGTGATGGTAAAACAGGGTTATGGCAGCATAATGCTGCCGGGATGCTTTTCTAGGGCAAGGACAAGGAGTTAGTCAGAGTTTTTGGGAGGGTGCTTGGAGCTAAATACAGAACAATCCTGGAGGAAAACCTGTTCCAGGCTTGGAACTAGGAGACCCATCTTCTAGCAAGCGGTCTGAGTACTTTATCAAAGCAACACTAACAATCAGTAGGAGTTTTTCAAACTGCTCGCTAAAGCTGAGAAGTGGTTGTTTTCCTGGGCTTGAGGACAAACACATTGAGGGGAACATGTTGAATAAAGAATGTTTGAACAGACACACACTTTTTGAGGTCTGAAACATGAGAAAATGTGTTAAAGAACACAAATAGACACTAAACTGACAATTGACTAAAGATGGCATCTATTTCCCTTTGCATAAGTAGGGTTGTTTGAAATGTCAGATTTATAGCCCATGACTGTTGATATACTGTGGCTAAACCTTAACACCTAAACTATCTCATACCCAGCAAACAAAAGATGAAACAAAACCATTTAAATGCTTAACTGACAACTCAAGAGACTCTTTGTACAATATGTTTATTTTACTCTCTTTTTATTTCCTTGAGTTTGACTTTGTATTGTATCCTTGCACAGATTCAGGAGTGGGGTCCGTTTGACCTCGTCATTGGTGGAAGTCCCTGCAATGACCTCTCAATAGTCAATCCTGCTAGGAAGGGCCTTTATGGTACGTTTGGATCACTTTGCTTTATTTTCTCCTGGAATGTTTCCTCTTTCAGATCCAGAAATATTCAAAACAATGTTATTAGATCATGTTTCTTACTGTGAGGACTGTTTTTGGCCCACAGAAGGCACCGGTCGCCTTTTCTTTGAGTTCTACCGGCTGCTGCACGAGGCTCGGCCGAAGGAAGGAGACAACAGACCTTTCTTCTGGCTCTTTGAAAACGTGGTCGCAATGGGTGTCAGCGACAAGAGGGACATTTCTCGCTTTTTAGAGGTTAGCTTCTTCAGAGATAAAGCACTGTCTAAGAGTTGAACACAGTAAAAAAAATCAAAGTACACCGCCCCCCAGTCAATTATAGTTTTTAAGGATAAAATAATCTGCTACTTATCAGGCTCTAAAGTTATTCACATCTACTCTTAGGTGTAAAACAAATATACAAAACTATTTATTTTCATCATCTTATTATTTATTAGAGAAAGATCGAAAACGCTAGTATTTTAAGGGGATATACTTTCTTTTAACCATGACTGTACATCAGGAGGCACCAAAGGACTACTGGGTTATGACTGCCCCCGTGTGGTCATTTCCGACGTCTACTAGTCTCCTTACTGCATTTTAAACATCTGACACCTTGTCAACTTGAAACCATCTGCACTTTAAGCAGTTTAATTCTGTTAAGGAAAGAATATTTGAAGGTTTTTCACTAGAGATGCACCAATTAAGATTTATAAGAAGATATGAAACATGAGACATTATTCATAATCTTCTTTTCTAGCCGTCCTGTGCAGTAATTCATTATTTTAGGAGACGTCAAGCCACATGTGTAGGTAAGCAGTCAATGTAAAACTTGTATTTACTGTACCAGTATTGTAAAAAAACAAACTTAATATGCAGGCCTTTTTAACTGTCATTAACATCTTATACTAGCTATTAGCAAGATGAGCCATGACAGAGGTTGAAAGTGGAAAACCTTTTCTGTTCAGCCTTTCTGTTATCCGTTGAAAGGCTCGCTCTCTCAGCATAAGCTAGAGTTGTGATGTTCACAAACGAACAGTATTAACTTTGCTTACTCTCCAACATGAGCAATGGAAACCAAGTTTAAGTTGTGAGCCTTTTTACACAGACGCACACAAGTTCTTTGTTTGCTACTCCACTGGATTAGATAGAGAACAGGCAAGTTCACTTGGGTGCCTAGTATGCAGCAATCTAAGGGAGACAGTTGGATATGCTTCATGAAGTGAGTTAGTGGCGACTCAGAAAGATTAAATTAGTCTGGCCTGGAAAAAAAAAACACAGCAGCACCTGGAAACACTTTTCTGATGACAACAAACAGTAAAGCAGTGTAATATTTGCCAAAGAAAATTTGAGTCTAGGTCAAAATAATGTGCTACTCAATAATGCAACACCCAGCAGTGTAAATGATTTTATTTTATTATATAAATTACTATTTCCCAGATAAAATGACTTACCCCAGGCTAGCATTTAAAAAAATAAATAGAAAAATGAGCCAGGCAGGATCGTGAATATCTGGCTCTATTCAGAGCTGTTCCTTCCCATTTTAGACGTGTCTCAATAGATTGTAGAAAATAGTTTAATTTAATATAATTTTTACATCTCTGTGCTTCCCCTGACTTTATTCATGTTAAACTTCTCACTGATGCTTCTAATAGCTAACTTTGAGTCTTCCTCCCACAGTTATAGCATATGCGTAGTAAGGGTGCCTTCACTGATTAGTAAAAGATCCGAATTTTCAGTTTCTGACTGGCCAGTCACTGATCAGGGCACATAAAGATGACTGTCTGTAGTTTTGCTTTTACTGAAAGTGACTCTGTACTTTAAGCATCTGGACTATTCTTCATCATTTACCCTTGCTTTTTGTTCTTCCTTGTCCTTTGATCACAGTGTAATCCAGTTATGATTGATGCCAAGGAGGTGTCTGCTGCCCACCGCGCCCGTTACTTTTGGGGTAACCTCCCTGGCATGAACAGGTTAGTTTTGCATTGTCATGGATCAACATAAACTTTCACAGGAGGGACTGCCTTTGTAAATGTAATTGTCTTTAGCAAAAGCAGAGTCTATAGAGGTGGATCATAGAAGATGCTCTGTCAAACTAAAGCATTTTGGCTCATATGCATAAGTGGAAAAAACAACTGAAAACAATTGAAGTGTAGTTTGTTTTGAATCTGACTCCCAAATAATAAAAAAATAGTCTGCCATGTCACTGATCATCACAGCTGTATATGAAGTCACAACTGAGACAGAAACCCTTACTGTAAATGGCTCCCATCCATTTATTCTCTCCAGACCTCTGTCCGCCATGTGCTCTGACAGGTTGGACCTCCAGGACTGTTTGGAACACGGCAGAACAGCAAAGGTACATTAGTAAAAATCAACCAATTGACAGAAATGATTTTTTTAAAAATGGTAACCAAAAACAATGTCACTGACAAAAATTATTGTTTTTTTTTTTTTTTTTTTTGGTTGTTTCTAAATATACTGTACATGATGCTGGCGAAATGGTAAAGACATGGAAAAAGCCAATCAATAAATGTATCAATTTCTGGCTGTAGCTTAGTCTCACCTTGAATATTTATTTTTATTTTGAATATTTATTCAATTGGGGTAAAAATGCATCCTTCACATTAGAGAATATTTTTTTAATAACTAAACTAATTACTAAATCCTCAGTGGCACAGTTGTTGCTACTCCTGCTGCTAATACTGTAGCGTATAGCTTGTACAACAACTCTTCTGTATCTGTTATATTTCACAATGTTGAAGCATACAGAGAAAGAGATCTTTGACCATTGCTCTCTAATCAGTCTCTCTAGATAATCCAGAGTCCAGAATGCTTTGTTCTGTTCAACAGAGGATTTAGTTCTAGGTACTAAGGTGGCAATGGAAGATGGTTGATTTTGTGTCTGAACTATTTTTGTTCTGATTTGGCCATATGTTTTGGATCATTTTCCTGCTGAAAGACCCAGTGATGACGAGTTTTTCGTTTATTAATAGAGTTCACCAATTTTTTATTAAATTAATGCATTTCAACAAAATTCCCAGGGCCTTTGGAAGAGAAACGGACCCACAGCATCACAGATCCTCCACGATACTTAACATTGGAAATGATGTGCTTCTCAAAAGCTTTATGCTTTGCTTTACGCTAATCGTACCTGATGTGTTTGTTGCAGAAAAGCAGTTAAAGTCCCAGTAGAGTTTAGCAAATTCCATGTTTAGGTTTGTGATGTGAAGGCTTTTTCCTGACCTATGTAGATATTGTCTGTTGTCTCTGTGGTAACTATTACCCCCAAGATGCCTCTCTATGCAGCAGGTCTCAAACCGTAAGCTTTGGAGATTTTCTTATCCCCCTCACCATCCTGGTGAATGTGTGTGGTGGTAACATAAATATTGGTCCAGCCTTGTGGCCTGTGACTGAAAGAAATGGGCTTCTGTGTAGCGTTCAATATATTCCCCAGGGAAACAGTTAGTCATTGATCACTAATTACAAGTTCCTGCAAACTCTGATCAACCTAAAGAAATATATGATTTTTATCCCACTGTGTGAATGTACTCTAATTAAAGGATTCATTTTTCTGAAATTTTCATTGTGAGATTATGTTGCTGCAATAAAAACGGGTTTATTTTAAAGCCTTTTATGGCATCGAACGTGGCCAGCACTGCATTATGTACTCAGTTGAAGTTCAGGAGATTTCAGATACTAAATATGTAATCACAAAACTAGCAACAGTGTCCTTGATGCAGGAATACACACATTTCCACATTCTTGGCTCCATGTGATGGATATCTTGTGATCTATCCCAGAAAAATTGAGATATTACAAATTTATAATCCTTAAGATATGTCTTAAACAAGAAAAAATACATGTATTACATGTATTATAGTTGACCAAGTCTTTAAAAGAATAAAAAGGTAATTATTTAATTTAATTTTTTTTTCTTTCCAGTTTGGGAAGGTGAGGACCATCACCACGAGGTCTAACTCCATCAAGCAAGGAAAGGACCAGCATTTCCCCGTCTTTATGAATGAAAAGGAAGATATCCTCTGGTGCACTGAGATGGAAAGGTATGAATAAACAAAGATTTAAAAAACATACAGGTGTATGAGGTAAGATCTTAAGATAATTAATTAGTTTATGTTTATTTAATCATGTAAAGCACTGTTGCAGTTACTGTTGGCTTTAATTAGGCCATCCAGCCACTGGCTGACACACACCATGGTTGGACAAAGGAACAATAAAAAAAAAACATTTCTGAGATATAATAAAAAGGTTATCCATCAACTGCACATTCGTTACCAAGCAGGTCTTTAATAGATTTTGTAAAAAGATTCATATTTACAGTTGATTAAATGTTTTTAAAATTCAATTTCTCCACAATAGGTCTTCTATGTTACCTCCTTGTTGATGTTACCCTAAATATGATCTGGAATGACTACAGCAGAACTTTTTTTAATAGAACAGTTGATACACTTAATGTTGTATATATTTGGAGTGAAGCACAAGGCCTCCAAAAGTGCTGAAACTTTCTCTAAATTTGAATTTAACTTTTCTGCAACAGCATCACAAGTTTTCCCAGCGACATATACAACTGAGTCGTCAGCGTACACCTGAAGGCATATTTAAAGAAACACTTTGAGATGATTGGTAATAGTTAAACTAAAATAATTGGACCTAAAATGGTGCCCTGTGAAGCACCTGTTGCAGTTTTGTTTTTTATAGAAGACCTAATGTTATTAATTTAAATGCACTGTTCACACCTCCCTTAATTCAAATTCAAACCATAATATTGACTCCTCAGACAAATTCTGTTTTGAGAGTTTTGAGGTTAAGATTTGGTAATTAATTGTCTTACCTTCGGTTTTAGATAACTTTGTCTTAACCTGTTTGTTTGTCTGTGGTTGCTCTCACCAGGATATTTGGCTTCCCAGTACACTATACAGATGTTTCCAACATGAGCCGACTGGCGAGGCAGAGGCTCCTGGGCCGATCATGGAGTGTCCCTGTTATACGCCATCTGTTCGCACCACTTAAAGATTACTTTGCCTGTGTTTGAGAAGCAGGAGACGTTGCCTTTTAGGCCATTTAGGAACCAGAAATTAGAACCATAATCCACAAATTATGCTCTTGTATAATTTGCAAGCAAAACATTGACATGGATTTCACATTATCTCCTGTATTTGAATTGTAATTCTTATTCTATTTAATTTTTTGTCATTTTTACCTTTTAGCAGTGTTATCGAGTATTGTTTATTTGTTTGTGCAAGCTATACTTGTATGAGGGGAATTATGTTCGTTTTTAATACGATTAATCAAAATCAATGAAAACAAGACATTTTAAAGCAAAAGTATACAAACTATTAAATATTATCGTTTTGCAAAGAAAAAAAATTTGATATTAAATTATGCTTCTAAAGTTTTGCTTGCAAATTTGAAAGGTTTGATTTTGAAGGCGTATATATTTGCTTTGGGAGTCTTATGGCTCACCACCCAGGGTGGCATACGTTCAGAGGGCGACATAAACACTTGGGGGGGGGGGGGGCCTGAATGGGTTTTCTAGTGTTTTTTTGTGAATTCTGATTAATGTGTACTGTATGAAAATCTTTATATATTATAAAGATTTTTTTATAGGGTGTAGGTAATGAGGCAAAGGTTATCTGGTTTCTTTTAAATGTTACATTTAAAGTATTTTATTTTACTAGCGTTCGATTTGTTTATTTTTTGATAAAATTTTAAAATATTGCAAATCTGAAGTGGACTGTTCTACACTGAACAGCAATTCTTTAAAACAGCTTTAGCTTTAGTAAACCTTTATTCTATTTCAGAAAAACAAAAGGAGCATTTCTTTAGTTTTTTTCACCTCAGGACAACCTTATATTGATATCATTGTGAAAAACCTGAACTAAGTTATTAACAGACTTTTTTTAAACACAGTTTTGATTTGTGAAAACAAAAAATCATGAGGATATGTTGCGTCCAGGATGACATCCATGCAAGAACCGATTCTGGTTGGAGTTTCCAAAATGGTCTCTTCAGGCAACATTGACCAATAGAGAAAGATTTTATATCCCTCATTCTGGAAGTTCATGTCTGCACAACTCGCAAAAAAGTGGTTTAAAGCTAAGTAGTTTCAACCAAATCTGGTGGAGGCGTGACCAAATACTCCTAGGCACATAAGAAACTTTTAGCTTTGCAAGCGAAACTATACATACAAATTTAAGCTTGTGTTACTTTTGCCACAAAAAAAAGAAAATCTTTTTTGATTGTATAAAAAAAGAACAAAATTCACCTCATATCCTTGAGACTACGCTTTCTTCTCGAGACAATGAGACACACCCAAAAACGGAAATCTTTTGGGAAAGGGAACGTCCTGTGTGAGTGAAATTTTGTCAGGCGCAGGTAGTGACCCCGCAGGTTTCAGGCCCCCCTTTTCTTTTCCCGCTAAATGAGCCTCCCCGAGAAATTGAAAAAGGGATTTTCTTTAGTGTCTGGAGGGCCGTGTCTCTGAAAATCCAAAACCCCAGATCACATATACCTCTTTGTTTACAGTTTCTATACACAGCTGAAGGTAATAAAGGTACTACTGTAATATGGTTACAATACCATGGTGCTCCAAAATGACGAACATCATAGCCCATGTGGCACTACAACCTTTGACAATTAAAAGAGCTCTTTTAAAACCCTTTTTCTGGAAAAAATTTCCCGCTAAAAAGTTTTTCACATTTAATTAAATTCTGGGAAACAGAAAAATTTGGGGCGGGAACCCCAGAGCCGGCCTCTTTAAAACCTTGATATTCTAATTTGGGGCCATTTTTTCCCAGCCTTTCTGCCCCTCAGGCCCCAGCCTGCATCTTTCCCCCAAAAAAGGGTGTGCCCGCTAGCCCCCATGGGGGGGAAATGTTTCCCCCGGTTTATTTAAAAAAAACAAAAAAAAAAAAAAAAAAAAAAAACCTTTTTTAAAATTTAAGGTTCCCGGGGAGCTACTTTTTTTTCCCCGTGTCCCCCCCCACTAACGATATTACTGTACAACTATTAGTAAAAACTTTTTGCTGGAGGGCCCATTTTAAACCCTCCCCCCTCAACGTCTGCCTCTAACTGAAAAACTGTCAGGTGCAAATACTCAACAACATGGTGCGGCTTCACAAGGTTTTTTTTTTTTTTTTTTTTTTTTTTTTGTTTTTTTTTTTTTTACCTTTTTTTTTTTTTTTTTTTTTTTTTTTTTTTTTTTTTTTTTTTATTTTTTTGGCAATTTTTTTTCTGTTTTTATCAACATTTTTTTAAAGCCCCTTTTTTTATGTAACATTTTTTTGTTTTTCTTGGGTTTTTTTGTTTATTATTTTAAAAGTGGTTTTCCCTTGTGGGAAAAGTTTTTTTTTGGGTTTTTTGTTTTTTTTGATTTTGAACTGATCTCCCTTGGGGTAATACTTTTTGTTTTACAGTAGGGCCCGTCCATAGAATTTCAAGTATGGCCCTTTTTTTTATTTTGGGAAAAAAAACTTGTTATTGGACTGGTACAAATTGGTGGATTGAAAGTTTTTTGATTTTTTCCTTTTTCTCCCCTCATCCATACTTAAATCTTTAAATTTTAAAGGGAGCCCGCTCAAACCCTCACCACTTTTGGCCCCCTGGGTCCGGTATGAGGGTTTAAAAGCATGATAACTTTCAGAGAAAATAACACAGTTTCGTGGTATATGTACAAAAAAGCCCAAACCCAAAAATCAATAACATTCTAAATTTCTTTTTTTTTAGAAGACAAAAGCAATTTATTTTCCTTGGCCCCTGCTAAAGTAAAACCCATTGTTATTTAGGGTTTTTTTTAACTTTATCCCCTAACTTTTTTTTGTCTTTTAGACTTAAGCAAAAATAGAGCATAAACACCAGATAAATTCACTTGTAGTTTACTGTTTTGCTCTTTTTTACGCTAACAGTTTTTAAAAAAAGCCCAATTTTTTTCCCTTGGGGGAAATTTTCCCGACCCCTTTTGCTCTAAATTTGAGCACACTTGTATTTAAATTTAAATTCTAGTTTTAAATCGGCATTGCCCTAATAAGAGTGATAGGTGGTGCTCCTTTAATTTCCACAACACAACTGTCTGAGCTGTTTGTGACTGGAAATATTTCGCCAAAGCTAAGTTTGTCTTTCGTATAGGTGAGGGAAAGGTGTCATCGCCTTCTTTTAGCAAGCTGACCGAGCAGCGCTCAGCAGGTAGAGGGGCAGGTAGCGCTGTTCGGCTAGAAAAAGAAACTCCGGCAACTCTGGAATCTCGTTAAAGAGGATTTAAACCATAGGAACGATATGATGGAATATTTCATCAGGTTTAAAATCATAACTTTTAAGAAACTTACCTTTATAGTGGCAAGAGGCTCATGCCTAGTTACCGCCCAAAATCAACAAATGTAAAAACGTCTGACAGAGTTTAAGACCTGTGTCATCTGCTTTGTGTTCATATTTTGTCTCTTGTGAAGGACGGCCGGGCCTCTGGTGTCCCTGATAAATTTTAAAGTGTGGATCACCAATAAAAGGAAAGCTCTTCCTCTTGATTTTAAACTGAAAGCTCAACTCAGGAGGACTGACGCTGTGGTTTGTCAAAACAAAAAACTGACGTAGTGTTTGACAAGGATTTCAGCACTCAAAACATTTAAAGGGCCTAATGAAAGCAGATGTCATTACTTATCTATATCGTATTTAAAATTGAAATTTTAAAATTTTATTTCCCTATGTAATTACTTTTTTAAGTGACCTTACCGCCATCGTTTTTGTCCTCGCGGACATATTTTCCCTGTTCTGAAAAAAGTAACACCCCTTCATCTTTGTACAGTTTTTACATTTTGTAAATAGAAATTTTCAGTCACTGTTTTTAATTCGTCCTTATTTTTCTTTGTTTGTTTTTTCACATCAGATGTACAAATATAATTCTTCGATAATATATATCGTCAAAAATTCTTAGATAAAAGTAAAAAAAAAATCAAGTGAAAAATCCGATTCAGGACTCGCTTTAAACATTATTCGTTACATCCCGATCTGTCTGTCAAGTGAATCCAGATTCGGTGTCTTGTGATGTTAGCATTGGCTGAGGACAGCGTTACCGCACAGCCCTACCTGGTGGTGTTTTTTTTGTTTGTTTTGGTTTCTATTTTAGAGTTTTGCTTTTTGCTTCTGTAAAAGAGGGATTGTAGTTGTTTCCAATGGTGCTAAACAGTTTATCATATCCAGAAACCCGGGGCGTTTTATTGGGGGAGAAAAAGAAAAAAGACCAATGACTGTTTTTTGAGTTTCTTTAGTGGGTGGAAAAGACCTGTTAAATTTTACCTCATCAAATATAATAACAAAGGCCCCTTTTAACCTTTTTTACTTGAAAAAATTTAAAATAAAATAAAGAAAGGTTTCCTATATTGGTTTTTGAAAATAAAATTTCTAGATTGTGTATTGGTGCTTTATCTGTGGGAAAATTGTGTGAGAAAAAAAACAGTAATAATTTTTACTTTAGCATACTGTATGCTTTACGCGCATTGCTTCTTAACCCTACATTCCATGCTGTAATATTCATGTCTATTATCATGCTGTTGATTTAACCTGATTCCTTTTTTTATATCAGCAACCAGTTTTTTGTTTTGTTTTTTACTCTTCAAGGCAGGTCAATATTGTGTGATACTGTTGACGCTCTCTGTGATTTTTTTTCTGATGACGTTTATGGCCCCATATCCCGCTTTTTTTTTAAAAGATCGCTACGCAAATGTAGCAGCCATTCTCCGCATTGACTACCCCATACTTATGTTTAGTGTCCAGAGAGAAGATAAAGGCTCTGTATGTACTTGTGCTGGAGAACACTTGAATAAATGTCTTGTTTTTGTGCAAAAAAGACCCCCACTGCTTTTCGCCTTTTTTTATACAAATATAGTGTGTCTATAATTGATTAAGTGATACCTTATTTATTCGAGACAGGAATTCACCTCATTAGAAAGTGTTCGAAAGGAACACTTTCTAATCAGAGTATAATATCAAGCCAGTTAAAACTTCTGCACCCTACAGAGGTTGCACAGGCTCCAACTCCACAAGGATGCTACATCAATATGTGCCATTGCCCGAAGTTTTGCTGCATCTCCCAGCACAGTCTCAAAAGCATGGAGGAGATTCCAGGAGACAGGCCATTATTCTAGGAGAGCTGGACAGGGCTGTCAGAGGTTCTTAACCCATCAGCAGGACTGGTACCTGCTCCTTTATGCAAGGAGGAACAGGATGAGCACTGCCTAGAGCCCTAAAAAGTGACCTTCAGTAGGCCACTGGGTTAAGGTGTCTGACCAAACCGTTAGAAACAGACTTAATGAGGGTGGCCTGAGGGCCTTTTATTGTAGGCCGTGTTCTCACTGCCCAGCACCATGGAGCTTGGCTGGCATTCGCCAGAGAAAATGGGAATTGGCAGGCTTGGCACCGGCGCCCTGTTCTTTTCATAGATGAAAGCAGGTTCACTCTGGTCTCATGTGACAGATGTGAAAAGGTCTGAAGAAGCTAACAGCTAAATATTCCACATCTATGAGTGTGACAACAGTTTTATGTGTTGTAATTTTTTGCTTGTTGTTATCTTGTTAATTTTGTTGTTCCCATTTATGCTGTTTTATGGTATACAGTCTTGGGCTGCAACTGACGATTATTTTTCAAATTGATTAATCTTTTGACTATTTTTTCAATTAATTAATTAATAATAGGATAGCAAAAGGTTCTTAATAGGAGATTTTTTTACAGGAGTTGTACCAGGTGAAGCGAAAGCTCTGCCACTTGTTTTGGGATAAGCATTTTACAGACAGAGAGGTTTTTTTATCCAAATGCAAATGTAAATATTTTGTAAAATTTTTGGGCTTATTTTTGCTTGATGGGTTTTTTCTTTCGCAAAGGGATGTTTTATTTAAGTTTATCTGCAGTTAACGATTATTTGATTACTAAATTAGTTGACGATTATTTCAATAATCTATTACTCCTGATTAATCCAATAATTGTTTCACCCCTAATACAGTCATATTTAATGAATTAGAATATTTGTTCCAATGAGGCTTGTTTGTCAGATTAAAAGTAGCTTTAAGCAGGTATTACTTTATATTAAGCCCACATTTCTGTATATAAAAAAACTGCTCTGATGTAATATTCTAATGTTAATGTCATGTTTTTATTAGCTGTAAGCATAAAATCATCATAATTAACAGAAATTACGGCGTGTAAACATCAGTCGCGGTGTTATTAATCTATATAATGTATTTCACTCAGAAAACAGAGTTAATGGAATAAATAAACTTTTCAATAATAAATGATTGACTGAATATGAATGTATGTTCCTGACATAAATTAAATAGTAGTGAACTGATTTTACCAGTTACATATAAACTACGCTAAAAAATAATTAATTGTCAAAGGTAGGTTACAGTTATAAGCCAGCTGGGAAAAGTATAAACTACTTATAATAATAATGCATTTTATTTGACAGCGCCTTTCAAAACACCCAAGGACACTTTGCAACATTAAAAACACAATTAAAACATTGGGGAAAAGAATAAAAACATAAAACCACAAAATAAAAACCTTTAAAGTGAGAAAATGAGGCCGTTTTAGTAACGATGCGAGTTTTGAACCAGTTGACGTTTACGGATTGATTTCAGAGGCAGACCAACGAAAAGAGAATTACGTGGCAATGTGAGAAAAAGACCCCGACTGTGAAACCCGGATGGAAGCAAAAGTCAGGGGAAAAAATTTACGAAATCGGTTTAAAGTTACGAAGTGGGGAAAAAGCAGACCGGGTAATTTATTTTAAAATGGAATTTAAAAACAGAGTGTGTCCAGAATGACACCCCCGTAAGATATATATAGTCTGGATATATATACTTATAGATATTATTGATTATGTTTAACTACCAAAGGAAATACTGTGTTAAAAATAGTGTCTTTGACGTATTTAGTATTATTTGAACAGTTACTCAAGAGATCCCTAACAGTTGATAACAGTTGGTAACTTTTTTTTACAGCCCATTAGCCAGTCAATCATGGTGATAGTACCGATAAAATGTTCAATGAAACAAGTAATGTTTGCTCCTCATCACCCTCTTCATCTGGTAATGGTACAGCCTCCCCTGAGTGGACGCGCCCTACGTCTGCAGTCATTGGCTGCAGACGTAGGGCGCGTCCACGTCTGCAGCCAATGTCTGCGGTCATTGGCTGCCGAGGGAGCACAGCCTTTACGCAGCGCCGCTGATTGGAGCGTCAGGTCGTGTCGCGGGAGATAAGCTGCAGAAACGCAAAGCAACACCGGAAATTAGAAAATACTTCTAAAAAATAAAAGACAAAAATTCAAAATTCTCTTATGAGGTTGAGTTCAGTTAAAGAATTTTATTCCTTAACAGAGTTTGTTTTATTTTTGCCTGATGTGGCAGCAACTATTTCTGGGCCAAAGTGTATGATAGGTAGTGAGACCTATTTGACAAACAAAAAACTACAATATATATAAAAAGCAACTTATTTATTTATTTTTATGTATTCATGTATGCTTTTTGTTTTCACTGTTAGCCAACTACAGCATGAGTTTAACTTGACCTGTTAGCATTTAGGTTCTGGCATTATTTCTGCCATTTAAACCCAACAACAGTTATCTAATTAGCATTATAAATGTCTTTAAATCGAGCTTCCACATTTTAGTTAGGCTTTAGGAAATACAGGTATGTTGTCTTTAGAAGTCTTTATTCCAGGGGATCAAATACAAACCTAGTGATAAACATGCAGTGGCTTGCATAATTATTGATGTCAGTTAAACGGCTTGCCAATCAAAAAAATCTGAAAAGTGTGGCGTGCATTTAATAACATGTTACCAGACCAAAATTGAACTTTTTAGCCCACATGCAAAAATACTACATGCCACCCTGAACACACCATCCTCACAGTGAAAAATGCTGGTGGTAGCATCATGCTGTGGGGATGTTTTTCAGTAGGGACAGGGAAGACAGTCAAATGGAAAGCCATAAGATATCCTGTTTGCTACAAGCCATCCAGTCGCATTTAGTCAGCTGAGACTAAAATCTAACCTTTCGGCCCACGTGCAAAATGTCATTTTTGTCAGTAAATTAGGTGGTAACATGCTATGAAGCTGCTTCTCTGGTCGGAGTTAATAGGAAAATGGATGGAGTGAAATACAGGGTAATCCTGGATGATAACCATGAGGTTGCAAAAGATTTAACAATCTGGTGGAGGTTCACCTTCCAGCTGGACAATAACTCTATACATAAAGAGTATCAATGGCAACGTTTAAATTAAACAAATTTTATTTGCAAGAATGGTCCTGAACAAGCTAACCCCGTGTAGGAAGATAGTAGTGGCAAAATCATGCTGCAGGGTAGATTTTTACATAAGGCATTGTAATAATAAAGCCAATGTTTTTGGATGTAATATCAAATCTGTTTTAGCTAAATGCAGGCCTCAAGTCTGTCACCCATGCACATTATCTAGACACAAGGAATATCATTTGTGAGGGTTTAGTGCTATACTTTCCCATGTCTCCAGCTGTTTTAATAAATTAGAAGCAAAATAATTATTTGTGGCCAAAAGATAATCCTATGAGTTCTACACATACCTCTGAAAATGATCAACTACAGGAACTGGATTTAAGGTAAATACAAATACTTGACAAAATATTACATTCAATTTATTTTGGAATGTGGCTTCCTTAAAGTGCCTAATAATTTTGCACAGTAATACATTAAAGTATTTGATTTTGTTTGACTTGTATTGTGAAGGGGTATGGAGGACGTTTTTATTTAATCTGTGTGTTGACTTTACGCTGATGATGCTGCGGTGTGCTGGTCCCAGACCGGCCGGGAAGGTATCCATCTGCCGTGTGTTTCTGCTCGGGAAGCGCCGTCCACGGATTGTGTTGTCTTCTGTTCCTGTCAGAAAGTAACCAGAGCGCGGATTGGAGCAGCTGCAGCAGGCCCAACCTGGAGGTATGTGCTCCACATTTTAGCAGTTTTATCAAGAATAGTGGGCTTTAGGGAGCTCTCGCCTTAATCCTCTCCTGCCACCCGGACACCTTTGTTTCCATACCCTTCCAGGAGGCTACACGTCTGGGTGTTCCTGCAGTTCACACCCTGAAGCCCAACCACACCTTCTCCGTCCGTCCAGACGGGCCGCGGGGTTTAATTAATGTCTGGTCGCGTTGATCGCAAGCTTCACCTTACTGCGAAGAGGGCGCACTGAGGGGTGGGACTGCGGTTTCTGGGTCGGGGATGAAGACTGTACCGCTGATCATGATGGAGACCGGTTTCTTTGTGTCATGTGTCATCATTTGACTGCGCCTGGACCTAACCAGCCAAATCTACATATTTACGGTAATAATCTGGCAGATTAAAACTGGGATGGGTTCGATTTTTATTGGTGTGGACAAAATTAATCACAAAACAAAGTTCGGCCTAAATGTTATCACACGTTTAAATGAATAATCTGCATGAATTAGTTGTTAATTTGTGTATTTATGTGCAGTAAAAACAATTTCCTAACACTCGTTTAAGGCCGTTTATCTTATTCCCTCATAAACAACTTGACCACCAGTCATCTCTGTGCTCTGATAAAGCAAATAATAGGTGAGAGCAGAGTGGAGCAGCGGTGCAGTTCAGCCTGTAAGCATCAGCGGAGGGATTTTTCAGAACCTATCCCACTATCAGGCGTCAGATCTGGATGCATGAAGGAGTCCATGCCTTGCAGTAAACTGCCGCACCCTCAGACGCACACATCCTGCACCGCACGCATGCACGTATGGGCACACAGACTTCACGCACAGTTTCAAACATCATCACCACATCGATGCGCAGGGAGGGGAGGCGGCCAGGGTGCAGGAGAGACCCTGGAGATTGCTTCTTTGTTGCACATGAATTGTTAATCGCTGAAAGTAACCTAAATTCAACCGTAGCCTACTCAGTGGAAAGATTCAAAGGAAGGATGAAAACCTACAATTTCTCCAAAAATTTGACTTGAACTTAAAAGATTTGCAGAAATGTTTTTTATCTAAACGATCCATCATAGTACATAGTATAACATAGTACAGTTCAAATTGTTTTTCTTTTGTTTCAACGAACTGAACAATGTTAAGTAAACCCAATGACAACCCAGGTCTAACCCTTTCAAATAAAATAAAATTAGTTCAGTATTCAAGTCAAACAAGAAAGAAATACATAAGAAATATATCGTTTTTTGTATTTCTATATTATTACATATTAATATATATAAATGATATATATTCTACATTATAACATTTATACATCATAAGAGTAACTCAAGCATTTTATTTATTTACTAAGGTCCACTGTTCTGGCTGCTTAGGCAAACAGTGCACGATAAACAGGCATTTTGGGTGTTAGTACATTTTAATCATCATTTAAATTTTAACCAAGCATAATTGTAAAAATGTTCAATAATGGTTACATTTTAACAGCATCAACTTTATAATTTTGGTAACCAATTGTACCTTAACCCCTTATTTACAACTTTACCGAAGGACCTGGTTTAGTCAGACATTTTTGTCCTTCAGCAAGTGTCCATAATATATCCATAAAAACTTACAGTAAGTTATGTTTTTATGGGATATATTAAGTATGACTATATCATCAAACTGTGCTTGCTAAATTGGTGATTACATTACTGGCTGAGCTATCTCCTCGACTTTTATTTGATCATTTACATCACGATTGAAAGAATTTCCAATGCTGACAGAATATTTCACTCTTTATCTATCTATCTATCTATCTATCTATCTATCTATCTATCTATCTATCTATCTATCTATCTATCTATCTATCTATCTATCTATCTATCTATCTATCTATCTATCTATCTATCTATCTATCTATCTATCTATCTATCTATCTATCTATCTATCTATCTATCTATTTATCTATCTATCTATCTTCAAAATTCCACGCTTTAACTTTTTAGCTTTAAGGCGGAATAAACTGTCTCTGCTTTTGGCTTTAAAATAGCACGTTCTACAGTTAGACGCTTACAAGTCAATTACCTTTTATTCTAACCACTGAAAAGGCAGAAAAGTCACCAAACATTGTTGTCTGAACATTTCATGGCAAAGTATACAACAATATTTAAAATTATGTATTGTTTTGTGATTTTGAATCACAGTTTTTACATTATCGTTTCAGTCCAATTTTATGCCTAAATCAAACCAGATGAACACAAGTTTCAGGAATATTTGTTATATATATTATATGTATATAGTATACATTTAAAAAATTGTTGTAAATGACCTTAATAAATGAAGTGTCTGTTAGATGTGAACCTACATATTTTCTACACAGAAATATAAATTAAAATCTATCCAAATAAAATTTGAGAAAATTGTTACAGTTTATGGGGTGGTGTGGTGTGCACCAAAAAATCTTTAAAAAAGAGGCATGTGAAAAACGTTCATACTGTTCCCACCTGCCGGCCTGCCAGTCTACCTACCTATCTCTGCAGTGACAGCAACAATGACAATAAAAGACAAGACATACACAAATTTTAAACCAATAGGACACATAGAATTACTGCATTCAGAACCAAAAATGTTATTTAAAAAATGCATGCAGTGGCTAACGACTGCTATCTTTACATTATACTGAGATATTCTATATTGGACAGTAGCTAGATCTTTGTTTGGTATCATCACTGAGGTTACAGATAAATCATGATGAGATTTTTATCCTCCACAATGAAACAGGCAGAAGTGTTTTTTTTTTGTGTGTGGATCTATTTGTCAGGTACTGTTTAGTACATTTTAGCTCAGTGGGATGCACATCATTGTACACGGCTGTATGCCTGGCACTCATTTGTTTTACAATAATGGCCTCAATGACCCTTGTTTGCCCCATTGTGACCCACAACGAGAGTCAGCTTCTTTCTGCTTCCCACTACATCACTGTGGAGTGGAACGTCAGGTTTCAGGCAGTGACTGACACAGTCTTCTCAGAGCTGTAGCTGATGTCAGTCACAGTGTGACAGACTGGTCACAGAATAGCATCTCTGAGCCTATTCTCTCCTCGTTAAGCTTCTCAAACTGTCTCAGAATGAGGTACCTTATCTGTAACATTATTTTACTGTAACAGATTCATTATGCTTTTCACAAGAAAAGCATTCAACACTTCTGAACACATTTGTGTTTCTCTTTGCGGTGCAGAGCGATAGCCATGTCTTCAAGTTCAGCAATGGTGCGGATCCTAATAAAGGGCGGCAAGGTGGTGAACGACGACTGCACCCAGGAGGCCGATGTTTACATCGAGAACGGCATCATCCAGCAGGTGGGGAAGGAGCTGATGATCCCTGGAGGAGCCAAAGTGATCGACGCCTCAGGGAAGCTGGTGCTTCCTGGGGGGATCGACACCAGCGTCCACCTGGAGGAGACCTTTATGAACGCCGTTAGTGTGGACGACTACTACAGTGGCACCAAGGTAGCATCCTGAAGAAAGGAGAGGTGGAGGAAACTTTATGTGAGAGTGCATTTTTAAACAAGAGGGCCTTGTTCATTTTCAGATGTTGTTAGGAAAATAAGTGGAGCGTTTATTCTGGATTTAGGTCAGTTTTATCCACCAGATGCAAATGTTTTCAGTTGTTAATTTTAGCCTAGATATCAGCGATGAATCATGTTTTTGATCCCTTTTTGTATTCTTGGATCAAATACTGTCCTTGGTTATTTTAAGCCGAACTTTTTCTACTGTTTAAAAGGTAAAACGAGATCTTATAAGCTTGTGTTGATGTTACTCTTATATTCAGTTTTCTAATCTAGAGTTCCTCCAGTCATTCTTGCCACAAAGCTTTAAAGCCAGGTTGCAGGTGACTGCAGACATGTCTTGACATGTAGAAAACACACTTTCATTTTAAGTAGCTTCTTACATTTCTGTTTCTTCTGATAACATTTTAAACACCACAGCAACCCTGAAAATAGTAAACTTTCAGTCACTCAGTAACAGCTTGTACACTTAAGAGTGTTGTTGCTACTACAATATGGCAGTGCTTAAAGTATGGTTTATTCACTTATAAAAACAAAATCAGACTTTTGAGTTAGCCAGTGAGCGGTCATGCCTAATCAAGCTCAAAATCGTTCAATTTCGATACATCTCTGCTTTCTGATTGGTTTCCAGTGATCAGCAGCTCATAAAAATACTAAATAAACTATACTTTTTCTATAAAAATAAGGTAAAAAATAAAAAAAAAGTCTTTATGAGATAAAGATTCCCAAAAGTCACCAACAATACTTTAAAAAGGAGGATATCCAGATATTAGACATTATTGCTTTAAAAATGCACATGAAATAGCCTTATGAGGCAGTTAATTGTAGGAAAAACCACGAGCTTAGAAAAGAAGTGTATTTTTATTAAGTTTTTATTTATTTTATTCTAAAGGAGTAGCAATTTGCAAAGCTTTCTTTGTTTGTGTCACTTAAATACAATTATAAAATATGCCGCAAGCAAAGTTGCATATCTACTGAAAGCAGTTAACTTATACAAGTCAGAAGTCCCGTTTTCCTTTAGACATCCACGATGACTCATGAGTCCATAGCATTTTATGACAATGTAAGCTGAAAGGCGAAGAGTGCTGAACGTCAAACAAACCCACAGACACTCTCTCCTCTCTGCTCGTCATTCCCTCTCTCTCGTCTCCCGCCTGATGGCACCAGAAAAAAAGGCCTAAAGACAAATGCAGATCACCAGCCGTTTCCATGGATACCGAGGGGCTGCTGCAAAGACTGCCGCAAATCTTTTCACTCACGCTATTGTGCTGAGGAACAATGGTCGCTAGACCCACATCCCTCTGCCTCAGTCGTCCCCCTCCACAGTCCACGCCGCCCGGCTCCCTCTGGGGTCAGCTGACAGATGCTCATTTAAGCAGGCACTTATACACAAAAACACGCTCTGTCTTCAGTGGCTGGGTGATCCAGTTTTGCTGCAGTAAATCTGCTTCTAGGGGCTGAAAAACTAGGAAGTACTGAAGTCGTAAAGTAATAACATAGTAATGGCTTTAAATTGCTCATGATTGCACCATAAGGGGCTGTCAGTCTGGTGCTTTAACTACTGATAGAGTTATGTTTAAGGGTCATTGTTAAAGGTTCTACTGTTCATGGTTTGTATTGATTATTAGATTATGGGTCTGTCAATATTTATTGGCCTAATAAATAAATACTTTCTGCGTTAATATCAGATATTATATTAAGGGTTAATGTCTATACTGGTACTTTTACAGTCTGCTTTTTTACTTACATCTGCATAACCTGGACTGAAACATGTAATAAAAGTGCTTAAAACAAAACAAAAACAAATAAAAAAAAGTGCTTTGAAAGTATTTATCGTCTTACAGATTTGATGTGTTTTACCTTTTTTTTACTGTTAAATGTATCATCAGAAAAACTGCAATACAACACAAAGATAACAAGAGAAGAAAAAACAGTTTTCAAATTATTTTTGTGATTTTATTTATCAAAAGGAAAAAGTTATCCAAACCAACCTAGCCTGTGAAAAAATGTAATTGCTCCCTAAACATAAATTGTGCCATCCTTGGTGGCGTGGCTGCCGTCAAGCATTTGCAATTACTGGCAATCATTCTTTCATCTCTCTTTGGCAAATCTGGCCCAATCTGAATTGTTTTAATTCAGGCACATTGGAGAGTTTTTGAGCAGATGCCAGTTAAGCTCTGGAGACAGACTAGGCTATTTATGATGCCATTAATAGATGGCCCCTGTTGCTCTTTGAATTATTGTCCAGCTGCATAACCCAAGTGTGCCTAATATTATGCTCATTAAACTTACTGTCAGATGTTTTCGTTCAGGATTTTCTGGTAGAGCGGAGAATGCATGGTTCCATCAATTATGGCAAGCTGTCCACATCCTGAAACAGCATACCAAAAAAACAACCTAAATGTAAGATTAACTTTTATGTTCTGTTTTGTCAGCAGTGGTTTTTGCATTGGATTTCTCCTATAGATGTAATTTTTGAATCATGAACTTAGCTGAGGCAAGTGAGGCCTTCAGTGCTTCAGATGTTAGATGTTCCGCAATCTTTAGTTACCTCCTGAAGAGTCTTCAAAGTCCTTCTTGGAGTAATTTTAGTTTTAGCCAGTTTTATCACATTTTATTCATTATTTAACAAGGGAGGCAATTACTTTTCACACTGGACGAGGATAACTTTTTTCCCTTAAAAGAAATAAACATTTGAACACTGCTTTTTGTATTTACTCCAGTTATCTTTGCTTGATATTAAAAAGCAGCAGTGGCATACACACACACACACACGCACACACACATATGTAAATGTAGTAAAAGACTGTTTTTGGGACTTCCTCCAGGCTGCTTTAGCTGGCGGTACAACTATGGTGATTGGACATGTCCTCCCAGAGAAGAATGAGTCTTTGCTGGAAGCCTACGAGGAGTGTCGCAACCTGGCAGACTCAAAATCCTGCTGTGACTACGCTCTCCATGTTGGAGTTACATGGTGGGGACCCAAGGTACGAAACTCTGCATTTCCCTCTCTTAAAAACACTTTTTTCAACTATTAAAACCTTGCATGCATCAAGTAGTCGCAGCAAGAAATTGTAACCAATTGATCAAGCTTATACTTTTTTGCATTATTTCTTGATTATTTCTTTCCATTACAGCTGCAAGCTTCAATGTGTTTTATTGGGATTGTATGTGATAGACCAACACTAAGTAGTCGCAAATGCTACATGTGGCCGAAAAATAACACTGCACACTACCCATCCAGTCAGACTGAGGTCCACTTATTTTGCAAAAATGAATGAGCAAAAAATGTGCAAAGCTTGCAGCTGCAACAAAGGCTGGTTGTTTCATATGTATGTTTTTCTTTGATTTCACAAATATGTGCTACTTTTTGCTAGTTTGTCACATAAAATTCCTATAAAATATATTTATCTTTGTGGTTGTGATGTGAAAAACACTAAATAGTTCAATGGGAATACTTTTTCCAAGTACTGCAGTTTATCTATTGTCCTACTTATTTAAAAGGTAAAAAAAAGTAGCACAGCGCCAAGGATTAAAACATAAGTTGTATTGGGTTCTAGGCCTAGTCAGCAACACTTGGACCATTTTTGTGTAAGGGGGCTTTTACATGTTGACTCTTTTTGATCTACAGGTGCGAGATGAGATGGAAAAGCTTGTGAGAGAAAAAGGAGTGAACTCCTTCCAGATGTTCATGGCCTACAAGGAGACGTTCATGCTGAGGGACAGCGAGCTCTTCCAGGCCTTGCAGCACTGTAAGGACATTGGGGCCATTGCAAGGGTCCACGCTGAGAACGGGGAGCTAGTCGCAGAGGTTAGGAAGAACCCATGTGTAGAAGGACGCAAAAACTGCATAGCTAAACATGCAAAACAGTTATATCTATTTCACAGTAGTTTGTAAATTGAAAAAAAAAAAAGATGTATTTGTTGCCTTGTCTTTCCAGGGTGCAAAGGAGGCATTAGACCTTGGGATCAGTGGCCCGGAGGGTATTGAAATCAGTCGTCCTGAAGAGGTAGGAGATCCAGAATTAATCAGCCACTGTCTTTAGACTTCAAAAAAATAACTTTTTCCCCCCCTGCTCTGGTCAACAGAATCAATAACATCTCTGTAAATACACTGCCTTGCAAAAGTATTTATACCCCTTGACATTTTCACCTCCTTTCTATGTATTTTACTAGGATTTTTTCTTATGGAGCAGGGGTCTCTACCCAGCTTCTCCTGAGTTACATTTAGTCGTTTAGGCCCTCCAGAGTGGCTCTTAAAAAGCTTTGGCAAATAATAAAGAACTGAGCCCTGTTTGTAAATATAAAGGAAATATGGGTTTGAGTAGTGGGTGCCAATGGTTTTTATACAATATCTGCTTGGAATTTCCACAAGGGATTCAAGTTGGAAGGTCTCCTTGCCATCACCCTAATTCTTAGCTCCCTCCATAGACTCTGAATCAGATTTGATTTGAGACTCTGGCTTGAACTCAAAATGTTGAAATTCCTTCCACTCAGAAGAAACTCCCTAATGAAACTATAAATCCAAATCTGCAAGGCTTATGGATAATTTTGGGTTTAATTGTATATTTTTTTTACTTTGTTTTCTCACTGGGTTTTCCCTTCATTCTACATAAATATGCAATTCAAGAAAATGCATTGATTATCTTCTTGTTAAAGCTTTCTGGTTTTCTTTAATTATAATTAAAAGGAATTCAATAATGGCTCTTTAAATAAACCATGAAAACAATTTCCCAGAGTCAGTATTTATACAAAATATAATAAGCTACCTTTTATTGAAGAGTTCATTTAAGGTTCTAATTTTATTGAGCAGGAACAAGGACAAAAATGTCTCTCTGGACAGTAATGGTTCCTAACTCCTGTGATAGAGCAACCCAAAGTGGTGCATAAGTGTGAACTGGGAGGAAAATGAATTGTAATTGTAATAGAACCGAATCATTTCTGACAGTAATTGGGTTGTTTACAGCTGGAAGCAGAAGCAACACACAGGGCAATTACAATCGCCAACAGGGTAAGTTAAATGTCAGCATTCCAACATTGATCAACTCTTTACAGTCTCCCAGAGGGATTGCTGCAGTTGCCATAAATATATATTTGTGTTTGTTCTGTTTTAGGCCCACTGCCCAATCTATCTCGTCAATGTGTCCAGCATGTCTGCAGGAGATGTGGTGGCTTCAGCTAAGATGCAAGGTGAAGTTAGCTTACTTTTACACAACACATGCCCAGGTGTCCTCCTCCTAAAACATGACACTGTATCCTTGCTTTTCTTTTTAATAGCTTTTAATTTTTTGTGGTCACAGGTAAGGTTGTTCATGGAGAAACAACCACAGCCCACGCTGTCCTGAACGGCATGCAGTACTATCACCAGGACTGGTCTCATTCAGCTGCCCACGTTACTGTGCCTCCTCTACGCCTGGACCCCAGTACCCCAAACTTCCTAATGAGTCTGCTTGGAAAGTGAGAAAACCCCACAGAATATCTAATTTGTAATAGCTGATGTCAGTGCTTCTAGTTTATTTCAGTGATGTGGTGATATAATGTGACTAAACGTTGCCTTCTCCTTCCTGCCACAGTGACACACTAAATGTCCTGGCGTCCGATCACCGTCCATTCACAGTCAAACAGAAAGCCATGGGCAAGGATGATTTCACCAAGATCCCTCACGGCCTTCCAGGCATTCAGGACCGTATGAGCGTCATCTGGGAGAGGGGAGTGGTATGTGTAGCTCTTTTGTTCCTGCTTGCCAGCCAGAGAACCTCCACAAATGGAGCATCTCATTTTAGCGGCGGAAATAAAAACATGTTGAAAAAGCCTGCTGTCTAAGTATTTGCCCCTTAAAGATTTATCTAGCTTTTATTTTTTTGTCAGTTAAGTGTTTTAGATCACAGAAAATGCAATGTTAGACAAAGATGACCTGAGTAAATGCAAAAGCACTTTTCAAATAACGATTTCATTTATTTAGGAAAGAAAGGATTAAAAAAATCAACCCAGCCCTATGTTCGGTTCAGTTTCACTAGTCACACCAAGGCCTGATTATTTCCAGACCTTTAGAATCAAGAAATCACCTACAGTTTAGCCTGAAATTATTCATATCCCAGCCAGATTTAAACAAGTAGTTTCTAAAAGGAAATAAGAAAGGCATCTCTCAAAAGATTATGCAATTTAAAAGGAGTATTGGTTTTTAAAAAAATTTTTAGCAGTTTATATGTACATTTTATTTTAAAAATTCCCTTTTTGAAATTGATTTATACCCTTACACAATTTTTTCCAAAGTTCCTTCCATTTGAATTTTTTAATTTTCTAAACTTGTTTTTGTTTTAACTTACAGGTTGGAGGTAAAATGGATGAGAATCGCTTTGTTGCCGTCACAAGCGCTAATGCAGCGAAGATTTACAACCTGTACCCCCGGAAAGGCAGGATCATCCCAGGAGCAGATGCTGATGTGGTGGTCTGGGACCCAGAGGGATCCAAGTATGAAAGTCAATCCACACATTTATCGACCAGCTTGTCTCACTGCAGCTTTTATCTCAATACTCTGAGGCGAATCAAGGTTTTGTCTTACTGAACTCCAATGTCTGCCTGTAGGACCATCTCAGTGGATAACCAGTTCCAGGGAGGGGATATAAACCTGTACGAAGGTCTCCGTTGTCGCGGTGTGCCCCTGGTCACCATCAGCCGTGGACATCTGGTCTATGAAAATGGCATGTTCACATGTGCTGAGGGCTCTGGAAAGTTTTGTCCTTTGAGGACTTTCCCAGATTACCTCTACAAAAAGATGGTTCAGAGAGAAAAGGTACCAGACTGACTGCAAAAAAAAAACTCAGGGATGCTTACCTCTTACAACATTGATATCAGCTATGAATTATTACTAATAAAGTAATTTTTTTGTTGTCATGGTGACTGATTTGCTTTTCCTGGTTTAATTGTTATATTTGTTGATGCTCTTGTTCTTCCAGAGCCAGGCAGTGAAAGCTGTTGAGCGGGAGCCCTACAATGGTGATGTTGTTGCTGTGGTGAATTCAGGAAAGAGGGACATGGGCGCTTCAGATCTGGACACACCAACACGCCCCTGCACCCGTCATGGGGGCGTGAGGGATCTCCATGAGTCCAGCTTCAGCCTGTCTGGTGAGGATCAGGACTAAATAAGACTCAGCTGCATGAGCATTTTTTAATAAAATGATTTATTTTAAGCTATAAATGTATGTTGGTACTAGCTTCTGGATCGTCTAGCCTCAGAACAAAGAGGACTTCTAAAACTGACCTGATGAGGGTGCTCTAGGGATTAGTATGGCATTGACGTAGGGTTAGAAAGGGTTTGGAGATGGCTGCATTAGTTTTAATCTGTTCCTTTTTAAATATAACAATCCAGCTACAGAGTTTGTTATTGTCATAATGGGTTCTGAACCAGGAGACTCTAGAGAGAGCACAACGGAACCACTGAAAAAAATTAAACAAGTTTTTTGAAATATTGTTTTTGGGCAGTGTCAGGATTCCGTAGCCGGCAGGCTTCAGGTATCGGCTCACAAAGAAAGAGAGGATTGTTTCTATCAGGCGGATGGTTCTGAATGTGAAAGACAAGGATGCAAAGTTTATTTGTGGATGATTAGGTTGGTTCTGGGGAGACATGACCAAGCCACGGAGACTGAGGCTGACAGGCGAGCGTGCTGTGCGAGCGGGTTTCTCTAGATGGTGAATGACGTGGAGGGTGGACAGGTAGGGCAGGTGAAGCGAGGAGCAATCTTGTAATCTGATCTATGGATCCTGAGCGGTCCTTGGGCAGAGGTAAATTCAATGAAGTATTTACCATTTGGCGGGAGGCTGAACCATGGCGGGTTTTCCAGGAAGTGGGTTTGCTGTCGACGGGGCAGGAGCCAGAACCACGGAGGATTTCTCCAGGACAGAGTTTCACTCATAGCAATCTTCAAGAAGGAACAGAGCTGGGGTTAGCAAAGGCAGGAAGCACAAAGGCAAACACAGAGCAGGGTTATAGGTCTGATTACCACTCGGCAGAGTAATCCAACACCTCCTCCAAAGTCCCACCTGTTTAAGAAATCTCCTCACTGATTGCTCCTGATGTGGCACAGCTGTGCGGCTGCACGTGCCTGTCACACTCTGGTGGAGGAAAACAGACAAAACACTGACATAGCACACAAACCTGTATTCAGTTCTGTGGCTTGATACTTATAGCTTATTTAGTGAGTTAAAAAAATTAGGAAGAAACAAACACACACTCATAAGAACTTCAGCTCTTGGAAACATTATACATACAATGCCTTGCAAAGGTGTTGAAGCTTTAACACTGACTAGCTGATTCATCTGGCTAGATGCGTAGGTATAGCTTAGTATCATCTGCATATTGTTTAATACAAGTTTAAACATCAGCCATCTGTAATTCCTGTATCTGAGGTTTACATTTCTATTTCTTTCACAGACCTTTATGCAATACACATTTTTAAATCTCAGTAAAACTGAACTGGGAGTAATTTTAAGCTGTGAAGAATTACTTTGACCTTAGTAATGATGCCTTATTTCTAAATTTGCCTGAAGCAAACACAAGCTCTTTATAAACCGTAATGGATACTTTTAACGTAACAAGAGAAAAAACTAATTTGTTGTGTCTTGCTGCTAAAGTCACATGATGTCACTGTTCCCTCCGGCTACAGGTGCTCAGATTGATGACAACATTCCAAAGAGATCCTCGGCCCGGATCCTGGCTCCTCCTGGAGGGAGATCCAGCGGGATCTGGTAACCAGATAGATGAAACATAACCCGGGGAAAACAAGTAGCAGAGCAAGAAGATTGATTATGTATGGAGAGATGGATTCAGTATTTGTTTTTAATTTTTTAACTTAAATTCAGCAGTTATTTAGAACTGTAAAACTGTAACACTTGGCCATATTGATTTACTGAATGGAAAACATTTGTCATTTGGTATCAGCTACCAAAATTCAGTCCCAAGGTAACCAAATATGAAAGCAGCATAAAAAAAGCAGTTGCTGTTGAGTTCCTTTGGTTTTTCTTAATCATGTAAGGGGAAAGCACTGTATCTCATAGTTTACGAGACATTGTTTTTATGATGCAATTGTGTTACCTCGCTGTAAGATACAATTTTTGCACTTGTGTCATGTACTATTTAGATGCCTTTTTACATAATTTAATGTCATAAAATGATTTTTACTGCAGGCCATGGTGAATGAAATGTAACTTTTGTTGACGTGACGCTAATATGTATTAAACAAGTTGTTGGTTTTGATGAGTTGATGGAAGAAAATTAACTAAGCTTTCTTTTTAATTTGTTATATTTGTATATATTTTTATGCTTTCGGGACTAAAAAGATGATGGAATTTTCTGTTGAGATTAGTATTTCAGTTTATGTTTACAGCTATACAGCAGGATGGGCTTCTTTTTCAACCCCACTAAATGTGAATGAACCTCTGCTGTGTTTCCTGTTTATATTATGATTGCTACTATCATGTCAAGCACAACTATTAATTATGTTACTTTCCATTTTTTATGACAATAATTAGTTCCACACATAGCAAAAGGTCTCACCCAAATGGCCTTTTTTAACACCTGAAAACACTAAACTTCTCAAACAAATGCGTACATCCTGACATGTAAGCCACTGTCGTTTCTGTCCTGGTTCCTTAAGGGTGGAGCATAGATGTTCTTCCAACCTAGCATCAACACTGTGAAAAATTGTGGAAAGTTGAAGGGTTTTCAGGATGTTGAGGTGTTGAGGAAGTTAATGCCAGGTGTCTACATGGGATCAAATGCCTTCAGATGTTAAAAGTATCGATGATTGTTTAGTTAGAACAGAACAGATACGCACTAGTACTTTTTTAAAGCTTTCTGCTATTTGTAAATTTTACACTTAAAATGACTTAGTACTTGATTTTATTCTGTTTGGAAGTGGAAGCCGGAATACGCACAGTTTTTTGCTGTTTCTTTTCTATTTCTGTGGTCTTGTAATGCTCCAGTGGATCTTGCAGTGTCTTTCCCCTCCCACACATACTGTACACCGGTGCTGAACAATGTGGTGTCACATTGAATTCCTCTTTCTCCTGTTTTGTCTTGCAGCTCTCTATCACATGATTTAAGTGCAAATAAACCACAATGAAATCATAGCCTGTGTGTCTAAGCATTGATAACGGCTGAATCACATGGTTGGCTTTCGAGTGTTTTTGCGTCTTACCGTTATGTTCATCTCAAATGCCTACAAAATTTATTTTTTATTTTTTATTAGGTTTATTTGATAGGGACAGATACACAATATCATCGACAAACTGAATAAAACAGCAGTCAAGTGCCTGTATCATGGTGCTTATAGCATAAGATAGTTTGCAGCTCTTGTCTCTAGATGGGCCTTTATAGACAGTATATCTAAAACTATTCAGAAATTAAATAGTAATAATGTAAAATAATAAAAGATGATATTGACAACAAATTCAAAATCATACATATAAAACAGAAAAATTAAAAACATGACAATAAAAGGAAACATTAGGTGTGGATACCATGGAGTATGTTAGAAATAGGAGTTATATAATGCTTTTTGTTTGAGGTTGACTATCGTGGCTAGTATCCAGCCATGGGAAAAAGGAAATATACCTTTCTCAAGTCTAAATTTAACACGAGGACAAAATTAAAATTAATTGCTCTTACCGAGTTATAAAATTATTTAAATGTAACTTTCAGTGCACTAAACAAACAGTAGATTACACCAATATCATCATTTGAGGTTTGCATGCATTCAGTTCTGCACAACTCTCTTAAAATCTGAATTTAAAACACTATTAGACGAAGAATTATTAGGGCATCAAAATGATTGACCTGCCTGAAAAAAACAAAAACAAATATAGCATTCCAGAAAATAGAACCTCATACCAACTGTGAAGAAGAGTTGGAACTGTCATGGTTTGGGATGTTTTGCTGCAGCAGAACCTGGTCAGCTGACCGTCGTAATATCCACCATACAATCTATCATGTATCGGGGGGCATTTAAGGAATCTGTGAGACCTTCTCACCCTTGAAACACAACCCCTCAAACATCTTGTGGTTGAAAGTGAGGCGTTAAGCAAACTTTTCTCATAATGACGTCATAGACTGGTGCTTACAAGATGCCTCCCACTAAAATGAATTCAGCCAAAAGGGCCAAGACCAGCCATTAGAGGGCAGGGTTTTCAAAGTTTTCCCTCAGGTACAATACACAGTTTGGTGATATTTTTTGTGTAATGATTAAAACAATATTAATATTTGGTGTTTAAGTCCAATATAATTGTTTCATGTCCTTTGAAATAATGGAATGTTTAATAGGGTTACAACCCTGTTATTGACAACATCTGTCTTACCCGTTCAAATAATTGTTTTTGTAATTTTGCAGAAACAGTAAATGTTGTTCATTATTCAATTCAAACAAGAAAGAAATACATAAACTATTGTTTTGTAGATCATTTCTACATTACGTTATCTGAAGAACATTTAATTTATTTCTTTATTTACTAAGGTTTCCTGTTCTGGCTGCCTAGGAAAACAGCGCACTATAAACAGGAAATTTGGGCTGTAGTAAATTTTAATCATCATTTAAGTTTTAACAAAGCATAATTGTAAATATGACGTTCAATAATGTTTAAATTCTAACATTAACTTTATAATTTTGTTAACCTATCCAACCTACCAATGTTCTTGTTAGTTTTTTCTTTTTTTTTGTTTTGTTTTCTGTTCTGCCCAGTGTGCTTTGTCTGGGAAGTGGACCTGTGTGTGGTTGTATGTTTGGGGGAGCAAAACACAGACAATTTGCTTCTCTAAGGGCCCTACTAACCTCTTTCCTTCTGGGCATTGTTAACACACACTTGTGTGCTCCAGCGCAGCAGACTGCCAAGACACCCGCTTTTATAAAGGTTTTTGCTGATGATCTGCTTATTGTGCTTTAATTAGATGCATGGGCGCTATTTATTCAGCCAAAAGCTTCTCGGTTTTTTGTGTTTTAATTTAATCAATGTTATTTATTTACACTAGGGGTTTGATTTAAATAATGTCAGCATATAAAGACCAGATTGTTTTTTATTCTTTGCTGTTATGTAAAGCCCTAGAACTACTTCTTTTCACCGTGAATTTATCTCAGCAAATAGTAGAAACAAAGTCAACATAAGCAACTTGTTGTGTGGCATGACCTCTTGGGAACCTCTTGTATCGTGTCACTAACAGGCTTAAAATCCAACCCGACACATCATGTGTCTCTTAACGGGCCAAGGTCCTATTTATAATGAGCCTTTTAACAGCATGGAGTCGGGCGCCTGCGCAGTAGAAGCCGGATTGTTGCAGGCTCAGACAGGGCGGCCCGTTACCAAGCACTGCACCGAGCATTGCCATAAGGACTACTGCCAGCCAGATAACAACACGGAACACAGTGAGTATCGGCACCTTTACACCCGCTCTGTCACGCTCTCCTTCCCGTCAGCTTCTTATTTTGCCCGTGAAAGAGCGTTTTTCGTTCACCTCCCACACAGAGAGGATGTTTCCCCTCCGCTGACAGCCCTGAGGTATTCGAGGAGGCCTGTAGAGGGGGCCGCTAGGATATCAGCTCCAGCGTTGCGGCTTTTTAACCAAAAGGGCTTCCAGCGTCAGCTAACGGGAGCATTTATTGTTCTCAGCTCCGTCTCGACATGTCAGACCTCCACCCATTTATAATTTGCAGACTTCAGCGGCTCCCTCTCAGGGTTTTGCTGCAGCTTTTTCCCAAGGCCCCGCACATTTGTTCCCATAATAGAGAATAGACTGACTGATCTTTCGTGCGCCGCTTATTCTTATTCATAACAGGCACTCCTGCAGCCGTTCATGTGTCTGAGCCGCTGTGATTGAGTCTCATAATAGGGGGGTTTGTGCATATAGGTGATGATCATGTCAGTGATTGTGAAGCAGTCGAGCCCTACTGGAAAATGCTGGTATGCGCTCTGCTGAGGCTGCAGTCAGAGTGAACATTCCAGCTTTAAACATGACTCAGTTATTTGAGTAAAACTGACATGACGTGATGATCTATAAAGGTAAATCTCAGTGCATGGAGATTATCACTGGTTCATTCAGTCTGGAGCTGTCAACAGCTGCTCTCAACAGCGGTGATCCCTCCCCATCCCCAGTTCGTCCAGTTTAATCTACAGATGATCATGTTTACAACACATCTGTAGATTAAAACCTGGTTACAATGAGAAATCAAATATATTTCCCAGAGGCCATTATGTGACAGGTCACATTGGGTCTTCTAGATCCACGGCTGCAACATGAGCATGTGAAGGCAAGAGAAGTACCACCCATCGCATTTTCTAAGTATGATGAACAACACAAAGAACAACACAAAGTGGTGCATAACTGTGAAGTGGAAGGTAAATGATGTGTGGTTTTAATTGTTTTACAAATGTAATTGAATGAATTCTTTTGCATTCAGCCCCCTTTTCTCTGTTAACCCTAAATAAATAAAAAATACAACCCACTTCCTTCAGAGGTCCTCAAATTAGTAAATACATCTCAGAATGAGTAAAGCTGTTCAGTGAAGGCCTCAGAGGTTTGTTAGAGAACATTAGTGAACAAACACCATCATGACAACCAAAGAACACAGCAGACAGGTCAGAGATAAGTTGTGGAGAAGGTTTAAAGCAGAGTTGGATTATAAAAGAACATCCCAAGCTTTAAACATTACAATGGGCACTGTTAAATCAAACATAAAAAGCACAGTATAGCACAGCGTCAAATACACCAAAACATTGGCATTCACATAAACTGGCTGGCAGAGAAGCACCCAAGAGGCCCATAGTAATACTGGAGGACCTGCAGGGTTCTACAGCTTGTGTGGGAGAATCTCTCAGTACAACTGTTAAATGTAAACTCCATGAATCAGGCAAGAGGAAAGTTGTTGTTAAAAGAAAGGCAGTTTTGCAGTTTACCACAGGCCATACAGGGGACACAAACATGTGAAAAAAGGAGTTGTGGTCAGATGAGACCAAAATGTAACTTTCTGGCCTACAGATGAAATGCTATGTGTTGTGGACAACTAACATCGCACACCATGGTGTGGCAGCATCATGCAGTGGAGCCATATGGTTCCTCTGCAGGGACAGGGAAGCTGTTCAGAGTCGATGGGAAGATACAGAAGATGGAGCTAAATACAGGGCAATCCTATAATAAAAAAATTGAAAAGCTATGTTTCATTTTCCTTCCACTCCGCATTTATTGAAAGGTAATCAGTGTTTAAAAGTACATACAGTAGCCAATTGAGGACATTCTCTGTCCCGATGAAAATTTAATTTAAATGAACAAAGAACGTCAACTGAAATAGTTGTTGTTTTTCTCAGGAAGGGGATGGCAGTGAATGTGTACGCCACATCCGTGTCCATTGACAACCTCAGCCGCCATGACATGCTTGCATGGGTCAACGATTCCCTGCATCTCACGTACACCAAGATCGAGCAGCTCTGTTCAGGTGATCTCAAGCAAAAAAGGAGATTCTTCAGCTACACCTGCTGACGTGTCTCCGTTGATCTAACACAAACAAATTGTTGTCCGTTTGTGTTCTCCAGGAGCAGCGTATTGCCAGTTCATGGACATGTTATTTCCGGGTTGCATTCTTCTAAAAAAGGTCAAATTTCAAGCCAAACTGGAGCATGAATTTATACACAACTTCAAAGTTCTTCAAGCAGCTTTCAAAAGGATGAGTGTTGACAAAGTAAGCATCGTTTATCCACTACTTTTACCTTACAAATCTAACTAACCCCTCACATGAAGACTCAAAGATATTTCTCGTTTTCACTGTCCAGATAATCCCAGTAGAAAAGCTTGTTAAAGGAAAATTCCAGGACAACTTTGAATTCGTGCAGTGGTTCAAGAAGTTCTTCGATGCCAACTACGACGGGAAGGAGTACGACCCCATGCTAGCCAGACAGGGGCAGGACGTGGCCCCTCCCCCCAATCCAGGTGATCACTTTATCCACAAACCAAAGAGAAACCCAGGTAAACCAAACACCTTTGGCTTTGCTGCACGGCCTTGCTGATCTTTTGGATGGCTCAAAAGCGCTCGCTGTAAGCAAGTGTTAGCAGCACGGTTCACAGAGTGACGGGCTAATTTCACTGCTCAGCATCTGCAGACCTGTGACACTGTGGGGCTGTGGTTAACACCACAGTGCATAGAGGGATGCAGCGTTGCTAAGGAAAAGGCTACACATCATGCAAGTCTGCTTGCCCTTTAGTTTTGTTCAGAACTTCTAAAACATGAACAAAACTATTTAATACATTCACCTGTATTTTTCACCACACAGCTGTCGCAACTACAGCATCATCTATATATAATTTAAAAGTTAATTTATTTTAGTAATTAAAAAAAAGTGAAACATATGTAAATTTATTGCACATATGGGGGATGTATTTCAAAAGTTATTTCTGCTCATTTTGATGATTATGGCCTACAGCTTATAAAAACCTAAAAATATATATATATATATTGCACAGAATCCAAAAAAAGGTATTTTTCATGGATATACTATCCATGTACTGGACAGTATATCCAATACTTGGTTGGAGCTCTTTTTGCATGATTTGCTGCATCAGTGCAGCGTGGCATGGAGGCCTGTGGATTTGCTGAGGTTTTTAACAAGCCCAGAATGCTTTGTTTGGCGCATTCAACACATCTGCTTTGTTGGGTCTGTTATCTCTCATTGTCCCCTTGACAACAGTTTGTCAATTGGGCTTAGGTCAGGTCAGTTCGCTGGCCTATCAAGCAAAGTGATACCATGGTCTTTAAAACAGAAACTTTTGGCAGTGGGATCAGGTCTCAAGTCCTGCGGAAAAATGAAATCAGCATCTCCATAAAGCTTCTAAGCAAAGGGAAGCATTGTGTGCTCATACTGGACATTGGAAATTGGATTCTGTGCCTCTCAGCTTATCCTTCGCTCTCTGTGTTTTTTTAAATGAGATGCAAGTAGCAAGTGATAGCTAGTTGAATCTTAAGGGAGGACTTTGGACCACATTCTAATCGTTTTTCTCCTTAGCCCAGGTAAGAGGCTTCTAAAGTTCTCTCTGAGTCAGGACTTGCTTAACTCAAGAAATGAGACAGCTGTAGCCCATATCCTGGATACGTCAGTGTGGTGGGCTATTGAAGCTAAGAATCCAGCTGCAGCCCATACCTTAGAAAATTTTCCCCAAACGCTTGAATGGGATTTGCTTCTCAATCTTCTCAAGGCTGCAGTTATCCCTGTTAATTCAACACTTCTTCCTTCCACTTAACTTTCCAACTAGCATACACCATTCTGTGAAAAGCCAGCTTCTTCAGCAATTACCTTTTGAGTTTTAACCTCATTGTGGAGGCTGTTAGTGACTTTCTATGCAATTATGTAGAAGACTGCTGACTTGACAGTTAGCAGTCTTCTACATAATTGCATAGGCCATAACGTAACATTTCTGTGTTATGCATATTCTGATATTTTTTGAGAAGAAGCATTTTAAGTTTTGATTTGCTGTAAGTCGTAATCATTGAAAAGATAAAGAAATAAAAGCTTGAAATATATTACTGTGTGTAATCAATTGAATTACTCAAATTAACTTTCCAATGATTTTCTAATATATTCAGATGTACCCATATTGTTCCAAAAGCTGGTCTGATTAACAAAAAACAAAACTGCTTTCAGATTAATAACAAAATGTGTGTCTTGTTCTGTAGCTTGAAAACCATGGAGAACAATCTCCGTTGAGCTGTAGTGTGTCAAAAACCAGCTTTGAGGCTCTGTCACTACTTAGCTGTGTGGGTGGAAATGGGCAGAATGACTGCACTTATTTTGAGAACTGTAGTTATGCGTGTTGGCATGTTTTGTCTTTGAGACCTCAGCACTTTTTTTATTTTTTTATTAAAGAAGCACACTTTTCAACCGTTTAACAATTTAATTAAATGCATAATTTTGATTGCTAACTTCATGTAACATGTATTTAATATCAGGTTTATAATAAAAATAGTCAAAACTATTTTCTCTAGTATGATATGTCAAAGGCACATCATGCTACGAGCTGACAGCATTAGTGCTCGGGATGTGCTTGATCTGTCGCCAAGTGCAGTGATCTGACTGGTTTACAAAGAAATGCTGACAAGTTTCCCCTGTCTCTAACAACTCCAGGACCACAGCGAACATCTCCAACAGTTCCTAAAAACATGCCAACACTACAGCGAGTCCAGCACAACATGCCTGCCATAAGGAAGAATCCATCTTTGTCCAGAAATGGGGGCAGTGATGCCGAGATCATGGAGCTAAATCAACAGGTAGAGTTGCAAAAAGCTAACGAACCGTCTTACTGTTCTCTCCTCATCGTTCTGCAGGTTTGTCGTCTTCATTCCCCTCTCGCTCTGGGTCAGACTCTGTCTGGATGGACAAGTCTTCCGTTGTTGACATCTTTTAATCAATTTGGCTCTCAGACGCTCCTCAGAACAGGGGTAAAGGAGGAGCTTGTGGGGCTACAATAACAAGGAATTCAGAACAAAGCATTGCAGTTCCACCTTATATAGACCACAGCTGAATGATTTAAATGTGAAAAGGAAGGATTTAAAAGCATGATATGTTCCCTTTAAGATGGTAGAAGTTTGTTTTTTAGCCATTAGCTTTAGCCTTCTGGACCAACTAATCTGAATACAGACCAAATAAAGTCGCCAACTGAGTGACTTATCAACTGCAGATTAGAGATTAACCACGTGTAACTTTTTTTCTTTTGTAAAGTTCCTTGAGACGATATTTGTTGTGAATTGGTCCTATATTAATAAACTCAATTGAATTGAACTTAATTAACCTTTTAACATAACCAAATTTTTAACAAATCTATACCATCCCTTTTAGATCATTGCAATTCAATACAAAGCTTACTTACTGTATGTAAATGAAAGTGTTCATTGATTATCTAAACCATCAACATATTGTTTTCTCTTCCTCAGTTAATGGAGTTAAAACTGACAGTCGATGGTCTAGAGAAAGAGAGAGACTTCTACTTCAGCAAACTACGGGACATTGAGCTCATCTGCCAAGAACATGAGAGTGAAAACAACCCTGTCCACAGCAGGATAATTCACATTCTCTATGCAACAGAGGTACCTGCCCATTAGGACTCATGTTATATTTAATTTTTACTGGTCTTTAACAAAACATTTCCCATATGTATTCGATCTTTAAAGGTTTTACAGTGTGATTTCAAGAGACGTATCTGTAACTATTAGAGATATATGATTAAAACATGTTTTTTTTGTCTTTGTTATCAAGTCAATTCAAAGAAAATAGAAATTTGAGGGATGTCCATTTTTTCTGTCTCTTAGGAAGGCTTTGCCCCTCCAGATGAGGATGGCCTCGATGAACAAGGTCACCTGGACCAGGATGAATACTGAACTCCCACCACCTCCACCAGCTTTCTTTTCTTTTTGGCCAAATTTTTTCTACTCTGCACGCTTTCTAAATCGTCCTCCTTATCCCTGCTCTCTGTCTCTTTTTCTTTCTTGATCACGTGTATATCTGTTGCTAACCTCCACCCTCTAAATGTCTTTCCACAACAGCTCCTTCCTATTATTTGCTGTTCCTCCTTGCCTCCACTTACACAGCAACAGTAATAGTAATGTAAGATAATATCCCGGTGATTTTAGCATGAGCAATGTACAAAACAGAAGTGGACTTACAACAAAGGCTGAGTTTCTGTCTGTAACAATTAACAATATTGATTTCTAAATGAATACCGTTTTTTATTTTATTTTATTTATTTGACTTTATATGTGCTGTTAATACTACTGTTAGAGCACAGATCAACACTGCTCATGTGCCATCATGACACTCCTTGAGCCACTAAATCAGTAACAAAAGTGACTTTTGAGTAACTTTTAATCCTATTTATTTAACTTTTATTTTGTTTCAGTTGAATTTCTGTAGCAGAACTGTTGCAAACCTACTGTATGTAAAATGAAAACCGAGGCCATGTGTGCTGCGGTTTGTGCTTGGGTCTGCGTAAAGCTTTTGTGTTTTTGTTTGCGGCGGGTTTTAAGCATGTGAAAATGCCGAAGAAAGTCGTTCAGTGTGATGACTTCAGAAAGGTGATCATTGCTCTGCAAATATTCCTTATTTATGAGCAACATATCTGAGCATGAGAATGTTACACAGTGACTGTGAATGAGTGAAATTTTGTATATGTACTTTGTGTGAAGATTTTGTAAGTTGTTGCAAGATTCTGGTTTATTCCCACAGTATCCTATAGGCTGACAATGCACTGGCCTTTAAGCTTAACCTGCAGACTAAAAATATGGTTATGTAGCAGTTTACACAAATCAATACAGACACATTTCTACATGATGGCTTTCTTATCACTAAAATGATTGTGTTTTTATGTCTAATTTGCTGAAAAGATGTTCAGAGTTTAATTGCCATCTGAAGGAAAGTTCTGATCTGTGGTCAGTTGACTGGTTATCATTACTATCCAGTTAAACAAAGACACTTTGTTTTTAATTTGCAAATTGGCTGTCTTCAGCCTGCTGGAACATGCATTCATTGACCATGTCCACAGAACAATCATCTTTTGAGTTTTCAATAAATACACAGTTGTTGAACAATATATTTGTTGTGTCTTGTGTGAAAATATCTGATTAATCTTTGGGTACTTGCAGAACTTTAACGTGTCTCTAAATTTCTAGCTTCAAGTGCAGAGGAGAAAATTTTAGGAGATATGCCATATTTTCCATTTTTTCTCATTGATGATTGTAGATTTTATCATAGCGGATATTGCATTTCAATTGTTTAACTTATATAAGAGAATTAGCTGTGATGTAATATAACCATATATTATTAGAACATTTGGTTCAATTTGGACTAAAATTTCAAAACTTTTCTGGGATATATTAAAAGGATTGGCTGATCTTAAATATCCCTAAAAAAGATGTCCATGGGAGTCTCACACGTGCAGTACCATAGAAAGTAACATGTGACTAAGAGCACTATTATTCATGATTACACTGTATTAAGATGATATAGAGCTACAGTCATGTAAAAAAAAACAAAAATATAGGACATTCTATGACAGACTATGTTTATTTGACATATTTGGACATATGAATAAATAAAATAAATCCTAACAACACTGGGAGATTCAAGTAATATAATTTAGCAATAAAAACTAAAAAGACCTCTTAAAACTTTCTGTAAAATATAATTTAAAAAATGCATTCCCATGTAAAATATCAAAAATCAAACACAGGTGTATAGCATCAGATGTACAAGGAAAACATCATTAATAAAACATTAATAAAACATCATTTGGACTTTCTTGGACACCTCAAGGGTGACCTTGTGTGTCCAATAAATTTCATACCAAAAGGGGCTTAAAAAAGATGCTAAAAGAAGTCTCCAAAAGCTCTTCCCTAAAATGCTCTTACCAGACCAACAGCAGGCTCTTGCTACTGGTAATATGTAGATGCATACCTAGAAATCAGAAAAAAACTGCACAAGTTTAACCTTCATGGGAGCTGTGCAAGGTGGAAACTTTTGCTCACTAGAAAAAACATGAAGGGAGAACGTAGAGCAAGACCAGGACTTTTGAAAAAATGCTTATTGAACAGGTTAGTCTAAAAGAATTGAATCATACCAACTGTAAAGCAATGAACTTAAAGTGTCATAGTTTGTGGATTGGTGCAACAGGACCTGGCCAGCTCACCATCATAAAGTCTACCATGAATTCTACCATGCATTTTAGGTTGGTTGAGGAAAATGTGACCCCAAAATACTAAAAAGACCAAAAACATATTTGTAAATCAACCAAGGACAGGCTAAGATTAAGAAATGGAAAGTCTTGGGCCGAGTCACAGACCAGATCCTGATGTTACTGAACGCAAACTGCGGTCAAGCCAGCCTCCATATCAAAAACGACAGTTAAACCAGCCCTCAGGGGGTTTTGTAGGTCACGTTAACACAATTGCCCTGTAGATGTCAGAGGGTCATTGTGACAACTCAACTAGAGTTTGGTAGCTAAAACTTTAAATTTTGTTAGTTTAAAGAACTAAAGTCGGTCCCCTGGAGCTGTACTGTGGGTCTTGGTGATTGTGTGGCTCCCTAGCCACACAATCACAAGATTGAAAGTGAGCGGTGATATCTCAATAGACGACTGAAAAATATGTCCCCCTCATTTCTGAGATGGTGATTACGCCCCTGGCATACATAATATGAAAGGAAACAATCATAAACACAAAGTTACTTGTTTAAATATTGTTTGAAATAATAAAATAATCATTACACTGGATTTCTGTCATTTTTTTCAATCAGTCTCATAGAACTTACAAATGAGCAACGTTTATTCACTATGCATTCACTGCTGCTCTGAAGCAGTGAATTATTATCTTATTGCTACAATACTAAGCGTAATTTCTGTTTACTTATTTATTTGAGGGGTGGGGGGGTGTGGGGGGTGTGTGGGGGGGTGGGGGTTGGGGGCTTTGACAATATCAAATATTAGGCGCACATGTTTGATGGTTCATTGAATTATGATCATAACTGTGATCGAAATAGCACTTAAACATACTGTATTTAGCTGCGCACAACCTCCATAGAGTACAGAATATTATAGAAGCAGCACAACGTGATTATGATACAAACATCGCCATATAAATGTACAATAATTAATAGTTATTACTATACCATACAGTGACGAGCTACTACACTTAGGCAACAAACTCTTAACAATCGGGTAAAACGGAGATGTACATCACAGAAAAAAATTATGTGCTGTTTTTGTTGTGTACTCAATATTTCTAAAAACAAGTCCAATGAGGTAATATGAACATGACGCCACGTGATACGCAGAGTGCTGTTTTTAATAAAAAATATAGAATCTAAGTTAAAAAAAACAAAACAAAAAAACAAACAAACAATGCAATTTGTCATACGTTTAGCTGTAAAAAAGAAAATATGTTTTAACTGAACGGTTGCAAAAAAAATGCAGACTGTTGTTGATGAAACGATGACGGCTTTCCAAGTTACTCCGACAGTTTATAAAGGATTCAGAAGATGAAGCTTGATTGGTCAAAAGTAAGCCAAAGTAAGCCACCAGCTCGGCAGGTGATTGACCCACCGGACTATGAGGCGCTCATCTATTGGCTGGTCGGGCATAGGTGTGAGACTGGCTTACGGATTGGTCATCATTTAAAACGTCAGAGCTATGTTTAGCGAATCAGAGGGGGATTAGCTCAGATGGTAGAGCGCTCGCTTAGCATGCGAGAGGTAGCGGGATCGATGCCCGCATCCTCCAAACACTTTTCTTAAGTAATGAAATTTGTTTTATGGAAAAGTTTATTTGTTTTTTTCTTTTGATATTTTAACCTGTGGTAAAATAAACTGCCTGCCTTTCCCGCATTTCCCCCTACTTTGACGGTAATTGTAGATATAAGTAAGTGTAGATAGTTTTCAGTATTATTTTACATTTTAGAAAAATTAAAATTAAAAAGAGAGATCATATTTCCCCTACTTTAGCTTCCCTTCATTGGCTCCCTGTTAAATCCAGAATAGAATTTAAAATTCTCCTCCTCACATATAAAGCCCTTAATGATTTAGCTCCATCATACATCAGAGATCTGATGTTCCATTTGTTCCTAACAGAGCACTTCGTTCTCAGACTGCAGGTGTACTGGTGGTTCCTAGAGTCTCTAGAAGTAGAATGGGAGACAGATCCTTTAGTTATCAGGCTCCTCTCCTATTGAACCAGCTCCCAGTTTTAGTCCGTGAGGCAGACACCCTGTCTACTTTTAAGGCTAGGCTTAAAACTTTCCTTTTCGATAAAGTTTATAGTTAGAGTGGCTTAGGTTATCCTGAGCTATCTTCCTTATTTTACCTCCGTCTTCTTCTCCCTTTTTGGTGGGGTAAGGGGAGTCAGGTTTAGCCCCAAACCGGCTCAGTTATGGTTGAGGTGCAAACACACCCTCCATTTCTGCTACCTGTATGACCCCCTCTCTTTTCCAATGGTTATGGTCAATCTGACAGAGAGAGGTATCCCAATCGTTGTAGTTTTTAGTATAACAATGGCCATCAGTGGGCTCTAGATGGACAAACTGTCTACTTTTAAGGCTAGGCTTAAAACTTTCCTTTTTGATAAAACTTATAGTTAGAGTGGCTTAGGTTATCCTGAGTTATCTCTGTAGTTATGCTGCTATAGGCTTAGGCTGCTGGAGGACATAATGACCACCTTCACCCTCTTCGCTACTTTCTCACACTACTCTTCAATTTTGCATTATTTGCTGTTATTTCAACTTTTAACTTTGTTCTCTCCTTTCTCTTCCTAGAAGCTACATCTGACCTGCCTATGTATCTACCTCTGGTACCTTTCTGTAGGGGAGGCATCGTCCAAGCTTCTGCTGGGAACAACTTAATGCTCACCTTCTACCGATGATCCACTTAGCCCTGTCTTTTAGTGTTTAACCCTTTCTCTCTCCTAGACATAGCAATTGACTGAGCTTTTACTGTAACTAATTATATGTTCTCTCTTTCAGACTCTAAACTTGAAAACTGGCTCAGAGTTTATCTGTTCCTTCTTTCTAGGTGAAACGACTAAAGGAGCTACATCCATTAACATTTACTTTTCCTTCCCATAGAAAGTACTCCTGGATCAGTGCTTCTTTGTTCTCTTTGTGTCTCTGCTCTGTTCCCTCAAACCCCCAGTCGATCGTGGCAGATGGCCGCTCACACTGAGCCTGGTTCTGCTAGAGGTTTCTTCCTGTTAAAAGGGAGTTTTTCCTCTCCACTGTCACTACATGCATGCTCAGTATGAGGGATTGCTGCAAAGTCAACGCCAGTGACTGTCCACTGTCTCTACATGCTCATCTGGGAGGAGGGAATGCTGCAAGTCTATGACTGGATGCAATCTGCTGGGTTTCCTTAGATAGAAAAACTTTTTATCCAATTTTGAATAAATAACTGAATCTGACTGCACTGTTCAATGGTTACGATTAATTGGAATGTATGTACCTGACTTTTGTGAAGTGCCTTGAGACATGTGTTGTGAATTGGCGCTATATAAATAAACTGAATTGAACTGAATTGAATTTCTTTAAAGAGAAAAAACTGCGCTAGTTTAACATAATCCACATTTACCATGACATGGTGTAATTTCAATTTAGGACCAGCAGATGGCAGCAAATTGCAAACAACAAACTTTTCTGGAACAGGAGCTAGAAGAAACCCATTGTCAAAAAACAGCCACATGAAGCCCAGTTTATAGTTTGCCAAAAGCCATGTAAAGGACACAAACATGTGGTTAAATGGGACCCAAACTGTTGCCTAGATGCACAACACGCTGCATAACATGAAAATTAACTCTCCACATCACCCTGAACTCACCATAAGCATTATTTTGCAAACATTTGAAAACTAAGCATGCTTTAAACTGCTTTAGATTACTTGACCATTATGTTCCCCTCTGTGTTTGTATACCTCTTACGATTGCATTAAAATACAATGGTTATTATGGTTGTAACATGAAAAAATGTGGAAAAACTCAAACAGTTTCAATACTTTTGAAAGAAACTGTACATACCTCACTTATATGCATTTAAATGGCATAATCAGAGGACAACTGAGGTGTCCAGAGGGAATTTTATTCACAAATTTGATACATCATACAGAAAAGCAGAAGCAAGAAATTCTGAAAATCTGAACACAAGCAAACTATGTGAAATACCCTTACATAATTTTCAATGAAATGAATGGTGATCCTATCCATTCTAATCAAATGTGAACAAAAGAAACATTTCAAGAAGCAAAACAAACAAAAAACAGCTGCCGAAATATCAGAACAACAGTAGCAAAATGAGATTTTTACACATTAATGCGACTCATATACTCAAACCAACATCAGATTATTTTTGTTGTTATATTGCCCTGTTAGTAGCACATCAGGTATTTTTTGAATGATAATTTGGAAAAAGACAACAAAAAAAAACAACAGAAGCTATTGTGTTACGGCACACTATTTGAAAAAAAGTGAAAACCTCGTCCTGTTTTGCTCTCAAGCTCCCAGCATTTTCTTCACCATGTATCCAGGCATGTTGTAGAGAAAAAGGCCTAAGATAGCCAGTAGCAGGACCGCCGTGACAATCTTGATGGTCAGCCACCTGTACTGGTCGCACACCAGGTGCTTTGCTGCTTTGAGCGGAATGAGGAACCAGAGGAGGGCAATATCTGGGCGGCTGTTGGGGCACAGAGAGCCGAACACATTTGAGCACATTTGAGAAAAGCTGTTTCTTCAGCATAAACATATGTTTGCACATAGTATGTATGAAGGAGGATCTTCATCCACATATAAATACTTTCGCCAAATATATTCAAAAGTGTCACAGAGAAAAACTGGGGTAAAAGGAGCACATCTTTCATACTTGGGTTTCTCCAGAGGCTCGGGCTCGTTGCGTCCCTCTCCTGCTGGGCTTTTCTCTGCCTCCTCCCCTGTTAGGAGGTGCAGCTCAGCTTCCACTTTACCCTGAAGACACAAGAAACTTAATTTGTCATGTTGGGTTACACAGAATACCTGTATTCCAACAAGTATGACAAATTTTCCCAGTTAAGAAGGAGATTGATGTTTGTTTAAGAATGCAAAGAAAAATAATACTTTCAAAAATTGGATTGAGTCAAAATGCACAGTACCAGCAAGCAGTTTACATGTTCTCATCAGGTGTATGATTGCAATATTAATGTAAGGCTTTAATGTTGTTCTTAAGCCATTCCCTTTTTTTAGGGGGTTATACTTATGCAACAAACAGCTGTGCAAAATTTTATTTCTCCTGGATTTCCTCCTCTGTACATACACTCTCACTAATATTTGGGTAAATCTCTCTTAGCAAGTTGCAGAGAAACCAAACACATTTTCATGTTTTTGAGTTGTTTTTTTTGGGAAGGACCCTGCTTTGACGGAGTCCACACATTTTCAATAGGGTTGAGATGGGCAACGTTGCTGAAGATTAACATTAGCCTGCTTTATTTATTGTGTTTGGAATGTTTGAAACTCTCAGTTTTCTTTCCCTAGTATGAACAGTTTCACCCAAAACTAATCAGGAAGATGCTTGAACACCATGAAGCAAGTTTAAGATCCAAGTGGACTTAGAGGATACATATCAAGAAAGAAGTTTTCTGGTGCCAAACTCACCACCTTTAAGCCCGATAAAAACTTACTGCTGCCCAAATGGACAAGCCAGATGCTTTCTGAAAAAAGCCATAATGTTCAGATGGGATAAAGGTTGAGTTATTTGGCCACAAAAACAAGAACTATGTTTGGAGGAGTCAAAGTAAGAGTTTTAAACCTAAGAACGACAGTTGTCAAGCATGGTGGTGGATGCATCATGTGTTGCTATGGCAGAAATAGCGTTACAGCCGTTCGATTTAGAACGACTCTTTTGTTTGGTCTGTGCTGTCACCCACCGTGAGTTCAAACTCATCTTCTTCGTTTCTGGCGACAAATGGCCACCAGCCTTTAATCCTCTTCTGCTTGAAGATGGAGACCAGGGGCATCTCAGCTTCGTTTGTCACCATTTCAATGGTGCACTGCTTGGCTGTCTTTGCACCACGAGGGAAACGGTTCAGGTCCAGCTCAATCGCACCTATGGAGACATTTTGTTTTTACTAAACTTAAAGAGAGTTTAGAAACAACAGATCTATTCAGTCCATTAAAATTCAATCAAAAAAAATCTCAATAATTGCATGTTTTATGTAATTTAATTTGTTAATCAACACGCAAATGAACTCCTGGAAAGAATACCCAGAAAATCATCAGCAGAGAAGTGATCAGCATCCCACACTTGGAGATTAAGTCGAGGGGGGATCTTATACTCGGTCTCATCCCAGGCAAACATGGACTCCTTTTTTGAGATGACTATCTTCTCCTCAGCCACCAGATAGTCGAAAGGGAAGACAAAGCGCCAGTTGAAGTTGCCCTCTCCGGTGATGGAGTGGTAGTGGACGTCAGTGTCCTGCTTGTCCTCCTGCTGTCCTTTCAGCCATCTGTTGTCATAGATCAAGGGCAAACAGATACAAAAGTTGTAGATTTAATCCTTATAATGGAAAATTTGCGCTTGTCTAGTTGTGCAATAAAGAAAAGTTGTAAAAAAAAGGAAGCCACAAGCACACGTTTACCCTCGCACAAAGATGTCGCTTGATTTCTCGCCAGTGAAGATGTCATCATCCTCTAAAACAACCTCATCTGTGTTCCAAATGATGACCCTCAATTCAAACCTGCACAAAAAAAAAAGATTATGTAATTTATAATATGTTTAGAAATGTATCAGCAGTGTTTTGGATATTGGTCCTTTATGCTGGGCTCCTAAAAACTTTGATCCATACTTCTTTGGTTTTCGTGGTGAAATGTCTAGAGAGGGACCGGGTGCAGTCTTATCCTTGGGGAACATATCCACCCACATCTCAATTCTTCCCTGCACACAGTTAAATAAATAATGAGAGTTGCCTTTTAAGATGCAAACGAACAGCAGGAATTCAAATCTGTGAGCTTTAGGGTGACGTTAACATACTTGTTCGATTCCTGGTTTATCTGGATGCAATAGCGGTCTGGTCTCTACATGCTCTGGGACAAGTTTGCATCCGGCTTTGGGAATTTTCTCCCAGTGCCTCAGCACAGTCAGAGCAAGGTGTTCATCTGTCTGCTTCTTTAAACCTGTCAAACATCATCACACATCTGTACTTTGCAAAAGTATTCATACCTCTTGAACGTCTTACGTGCTGTGCATTTGTATTCAGGCCCCCCTAAGTCAATTCTTCGTAGAAGGGCCTATTACTGCAACAATAGCTGCAAGTCCCAGCTTTGCAGATCTAGAGACTTTTACTTGCAAAATAGCTCAAAGTCAGTCAGATTAGATGGAGAGCATATGTGAACAGCAAATTTTGAAGATTCTCAATTTGATTCAGGCCTAGACTTTGGGCCATTCTAACTCCTGAATATGTTTTGATTTGAAGGTGAACCTCCACTCAAGTCGTAAGTCTTCTGCAGCAACGGGTTTTCTTGCATAATTTCCCTATATTTAGCTTCATCTACCTTCCAGTTAATTCTGATGATCTTCCCTGTCCCTGCTGAGCATCTCCACAGCATGATGCTGCCACCACGTTTTACTGTGGCGATAAGGTGTGCAGGGTAAGTTTATCTCACACATAAAGTCTCATATGTGGGCCAAAAATTAAATTGGTGCCTCATCTGACCAGAGTACCTTTTTCAACATGTTTGGTGTGCCCCCCTCATGGATTATGGCACATTGCAAATAGGACTTCTTATTTCTAGACTTCCTCCTAACTTTATCCCTATCCTGTCTGGCATGCTCGTTGGTGTTAATGATGCTGTTTGTTTGTTAATGTTCTTTAACAAACCACTGGGTCCTTTAGAGAACAGCTGTGTTTATTCTGAGATTAAATGCACTCTATTACTGATTAAGCAGGTTCTGAAGGCAATTGGTTGCACTGGAATTCACTTAGTTAGAACGAGACTAGTTTAATACAAAAGCATGCCACGTTTTTCCCCTTCAACTTTACAGTTGTTTGCTATTTGCGTTGGTCCATCACATAAACAGCTAATCAAGTCTGCGGTTGTAATGTGACAAAATGTAGAAGTGTTCAAGGGCCATACATTTTTTTGCAAGATATTGCATCTGCAAGTCCACTATCTAGCATGGCAGTATTAGCATTTTAACATCAGATCAATAAAGTGGTAAAAAACAACAGTTTAAAGATACCATTTTCATCCTCGACCTCAGTTGGTGCCATGAAGACACGGTTCTCCACCTTCACTCTTCCTCCGGGGCCATAGTGCGGGCCGTCCAGTTTGCCGTCCTTACACAGTTTAGCTAGGATATGTGTGGGTTTCATAGGGTCTCGCCACACGTTGTAACCATGGCTATGTAATAAGCATGTTACAGTACATTTATATGTAAAGTTATACTATGAAGTAAAAATTATACAGGCTAAGTGTAGCAAAACGCTACCCTTAATTACTTCAAAAAGTACACATACTTTGCTTTAATGCTATGAGGTAGGTCTTAGATTCTTACATGGCATAGTTGCATGAAATACCACATGTGGCTCTGTGTTTGCTATAGAAACGATTCTCCAGATCGACCTTTGTTTCTCCAATCAGATCATCTGTTCCCACCAGGTCCCAGTCATAAATTGATACTGTCAGACTGGAATCCATGGGGAATGTCGCCTCCACGTCAAAAGATCTAAGACCATGAGAAATGCACTTTCATTCAAATGTAAGAACAAAGTGAAAATCTAATAAGCTGCTGTTATTTACAACCTGTTCAGAAATTCAGCCTTTTTTCCAGCACTTACTTGCCGAACAAAGGGTTTAGCTGTTTGGAAATGTAGTTCTCCTTGTCTTTGATCTCTGTTTTTCCCAGCTTGATTGCAATATAGGGGTCAGCCTTTCCGTTTATGTCTGCTGGATGCAGATCTGTCGCCTGTTAATAAAATAACAGCATCAGTTCAGGGTCAAAACACAGAAAATCCTTGTAGATATGACTTTGTTTTTCCTGAAAGAGTAATCGCATCAATATACATAGAGGCTCAGAGCACATAGGCTTACCCTGATGACATAAATGCGTACGAGGACATTAATAGGATCATTGTTAGGAATGTTCTGAAACATTCCTAAGTTGGAGTCGAAGCTCATGTCTCTGGGCATATCATCTGACACTTTGTACATGCACAGCGAACCCTAAAACAGAACAGTTAAAGAAAAAGAATGGAACAAAGCAAAAACACAAATCACCAATGATCAAGTTTTAAATGTTCATATGGATCATATATCACCTTGAATTTGCCAACAATCCTGTCCTCATCTGTCACATTTTGGTCATCATCATCACCTCCCTTCCCTCTGAACAGGTAAAAGGTGTGGAGCCAGTCCTCAAAGTTGTCGAATTCACTTTCCAGTTCCTTAGGATACACCTTGTTTTGGGAACAGACAACACGGATTTTGATATCTTTTAACCTTGCTAAACTTACACATCCACCTGGATGACATAAAAAAACATCACATTTAGTCATCCTCCACCTTCAACTCATCCAACTTTGGCTTTTTCCTTTCAAATGTATCCACAGCGGGCCTTTTCTTGTCCTTCTTTCCTTTTCCTCTCTTGTGGCCTTTTACGGGAGAGTCATCAGCTTTGATCTCTGAGTGGAGGTAAGCCATGTAGACAGAAAGAACAAGGGTAATGAGAGAGTCAGTAATGGGGCAGGGCACAAAGCTATAATTTTAGCCTAAAATTGACTACTTTTAATGCATTCAAGAAATATTTCATTGTATTAGACACCTCTGGACTGAAAACTTACATCTTGACCATTTTTTTGTTTCTTTACATTTAAATAGCAAATTTGTGTATATTTATGAAAGATAACTGTATACTTATGAATAACTGAGCTTAGAAATATATTTTTTTTTACCACATTAGGTAAGCTGTTCATCACCTAGCTTCTTGGAATGGGTATCTCAATATCTGAGTGGAATATTGCAGTCGCAAAAGACTGCTTGGATGCAACCTTTGGTAGCATATAATTAGTCATGTGTCATGCATTCATGCTCTGCATAGCTATGATGTATTTAGCAAGTTGAATAAAAGTTAAAGTTTTATTAATGCTCAAAGCAGAAGTATTTCTTTGAGAGATGCTAGAGCTCATAGAGAGTGGTGGGCACTATTGTGTAAAGAAAGAAAAAAACTGGAATATCATAATCGATATTCTTATTGCAATTTTCAGCAGTATCACAGTCAAAGATTTTCCTGAAATTGTGCAGATGAAGTGTAAAAAATTATAAAAAACAAAAATGACCCCAAGATGGATCGTTGAGGACCTCCACAACTAATGCTTCTTTTCTCAGGGTCACCATTCGCTGTTTTTTCATTGAGCATAGAACCAACAAGTTGTATGGATTTGTGTCAACATCTCGATGAAATTATTTTTGGCCTTTAAATACTGAGAATTAAGCCATTGCACTGTAGTAGAAACCTACGTAATTGTTGAGCTTTTAAAAGTTAGAAACTGCCTGCATTTCATATTAAATGAAATAGATGATTATAGCATAGTTGGCTTATCCTATAAATAGATTTTTAGAATATCGAGATGTTAGATTTAATGTTTTTTTTTTACCTCCACCATCAGCAATGTCCATGTCTTCCTTTTCTTCTGAATCTGAGAGAGCTGCCTCTTGAGCCTTGAGAGTCTACAAAAGTAGGACAGTATTTTTTCACTCTACTTATTTAAAATTAAAGCAAGATGCAAAGTTCTTTACAGAATACAGTTGTATCTATATTTGAGCTAACAGGTTTTAAACATAGTTTAGCAAGAACAAAACTGTTACCTCTGTTAACGTTTCAATGGAGGCAAAATATTTGGACCACCAGTCCAACATGCTCTCATCAAGTTCCTCCTCTTCAGGTTCGTCCCCCTTCCTCCTCTTCTTCTTTTTACCCTTCTCATCTTTGTCATCGTCCTTTTTCGAGTAACCCATATAATGGATATTGTCAGATATTGTAAAGACAACACAAATTATTTTTCATTTTGATTAGAAGTAACTACTTGTGTTCTGCTCACCTCGACTTTCACCACAGCTTCGGAGCACTGGGAAGAGAACAGCAGATTGTACACGTACATTTACAAACATTTTTTTTTTTTTCTCGGTAATGTAAAAATGCAGATCATCCTGTACTTGCATTGACATATACGGTCTTTATGACCTGGTTTAAGTCTTTGAATCAATGTTTAAAAAGATTTAGCTTACAGAGTCCAGTTTGACCACAGTATCCATCTTCTTAAAAGCAGGCTCAGTTTCCATGCTCACCACAATAATTTCCTCTGAAAGACAAACAACATTCAATTGAAATCAGATATTTACATATGCTATATAAAGACACATAAACTTTTTTTTCTCATTATCTGACATTAAATCAAACTAAACCTTTCCTGTTTCAGGTCAAATAGGATGCCAGTATTGAGAGGTTTCGTTTTAAACCTTTCTCTAGGTTTACATATATTTCCTTAGTAATAGATATAATTTCTGATCAAAACTGTATGCCTTGGGTAAAACCTTGGAGTATCCTTTCACAATAGTTTGCTGGAATTTGGCCCATTCCTTCGGACAGGACTAATAAAACTGAATCAGGTTTTTTGGCCGCCTTGCTTGCAAATACATTTTTACCTCTGCCCACAAAATGTCCGTGGGACTAAGATCAGGGTTTTTTGATGGTCACTCCAAAACATTGACTGGGTTGTCCTTAAGTCACTTTGTAACTAATTTTGTGGCATGATCAAAGCCTTTGTCCATTTAGAAGACCTATTTGTGCCAAAGCCTTAACTTCTTGGCTGATGGTCTTGAGATGTAACTTTAATATTTCCACATAATGTTCTATCTTCGTGATGCCATATATTTTGTGCAGTGCACTAGTTCCTCTGGCAGCAAAGCACCCTCACAACATGATACTAGGTGTTTGGGTTTTGATTTTCTTTAGTGATCAGTTTTCTTGTTCTTGTTCCTTTGGTTTTGTCTTCTTTGGATAGTTTTCCCTGTGCTGTTTATGGTTGCAAGATGTTGCCTGATTGGTTAATTTCTTTGTATTTAGTTTATTTTCATGTCCTTTGTTCTTTTAGAATTATTTCTGTAACATCTCTGTTTGTCTTTGCCTTCACTGATTTGTAGTCTCTTTGTATCTCTGCCCCCCTGATCTGTGTTAATTAGCCTCCCTCCTTCAGTTACTCTGCCTTCCCTCTGCCAAAGCTGCTCCAAATCTCATCTGCTTGCCATTTTTCCTCCCCTTCTTCAGCACATAAACTCCTGTTTTCTCATTGTTTCCTGCTGTATTCATTCAGTTGCCTCCGTTCTTGTGCTCTGGATTCTGGATAAGTTTTCCTGCCTTTCTTCATTGCTTGGTAAGTTCCTTTTATTAATATTAAAACATGGTTTTCCCCAATCACATTCTACACTTGGGTCCATCCTTAAACACAACATGACAATCACACCCTTACATCACAACTGTGATGTGTTCTCCTGGTTGCAAACTTCCACCATTTTCCTCCAAATGTGTGGTTGGTCATTATGCCCAAACACCATTTTAGTTTCAACAAACCACAGGACATGTCTCCACAAATGATACTTCCATATATTTGTTTAAACAGTACATTGTTGCACCTTCAGTCATCTGGAAATTGCACCCACCAAGGAACCAGACTTGCTGAGGTCCACAAATGTCCTTCCAATACCTTGGTGGTTCTTCTTTCTTTGTCATGATGTCATACAAGGAAGCAGTGTGCTTTAGAGGCTACCTCCATTTTACTCAAATATTGTGAAGTAACCTGTTAGGAGCTTATAAATCCTAAATTGCTTTCCTTAATCATTTAAAGGCACACTAATCTTACTGTATGTATGTATTAAACAAATGAATGTAAGGAATGTAATAAAATATTTTCTCTCTTGTAATGGTGGCATGTGATAAATAAACATCATTTTCATAATCCTAACTGACCTACAGTAAATCAGAAATTCGTTAGTCCGATTTAATGTCATACAGTGGTAGTTTGTCTTTTTGTACAGAGTATTTCAATATCTAGGCAATAAACATAGTAGAAAGAACATCATGGTTAGCTCAAAACTATAACCTGTGCATTTTAATTGCTGATTCATGTGTACCTGACCTAACCCCAAGTTTGTGGCTGTAATGTGATAAAATATGTCAAACATGAATACTTTTGCATGGCACGGTCTGACCCCAGGGGATTAGGTTATACCCGTAGTGGACCAGTTGTTGTCCTGCTTATCTGATCTCCGATAGATGAACTTGCGTAGGCTGGTAACAGCGTTAGAGCCAACCAAAGTGTAGCGACCAAAGGCTCTGCAGTCCACAACACGGATGTTCAGCGGGGGGTGAAGCAGCTCATTCTCTGGCAAATCCTAACAAACACAATAAAAGATTTTTTGAAATGGTTTATCTAAAGGAATGACAATCACATGTTGGATCTTAATACTTCTAGTGTGACTGTATGAAATAGTACTTATTAATATTGTTACTCACCCAAAGAACGTGTTTGGTCTAGTTTTTATAGCACGATTATTTAAACTCTTATAAGTGTATATGCCAGACTCTGAAGCAATGTAGTTTTTATTTCAGATATGGATCCAGGGTATTTGCATTTGAATAACAGAAAGGAATAACAGTACCACTTCGAACCACTTGACAAGGGTGCTGAAGTTGGGGTTGTTTTTGTAGTTGGGAATGAGGGCAGACTGAACTCCCTTTCCAGCACACTCAATGTCCACACGAGGCCGATCCACCTGGGCAAGGTTCACCCTCTTCAAGTCCCTCAAGCCCCAGAACAAAACCTAGAAGAAGCAGAATTTACATGTTGTCTTGTGTTGAACTTTCTACAAATACATCTTCAACAATCACTGAGGTTTTGAAAGTCATAGAGAAGCTTATACCTCAATTCTGTACTTGCTGAGCACTGGTCTAATCCCAAGAGGCACAGGCAGGATTGGGCCACGGTCCATATCTGTAGGCCCATCTATGGGAGGAAGGTCTGCTTTTCCATTCGGGCCAATCTGAGAGACGACAGCAGTGTGAAATCACAGGAATCTAAAGCTCACAAGTGGACAGCCTGAGTGTCCAAACTGCCTTGAACTGACCTGAAGAAGTTCAAAGGCTGCCAGCATTTCTCCAGCAGCACCGTTTCCACGGTAGATCTGATAGTACTCCAGTTGGGGTGGAAAACGCGGGGGCCCGTAGTGTTCATCTGCCATTTTGACCACAGGCTTAGCAAAGGTCCTGCCCATGAAGTCAGCTTTACCCTTTGAGCATAGAGTAGATGATTAAACATGAAATCTGGACTGTATGTTTTGATAAATAACCATCATATCCTGTATATCACAGTTGACTACACTATGTTTTCATTAAAAATAAGTTAAAGACAGATGATTGCAGTGTCAATATTCATGTTTTTGATTACCATCAAGAAACATGGCTTAAGATGCACATGTTTCAAGATTAAAAATCTCTAAAGATACAAGGATAGCAAAAATATAAAATCCCTAAAAATAACCAGTAAACTGCAAAATAGATGTCTGTGTAAAGTCAAAGTTCAAAAACCTGTATCTGAGAGTTGTGAAGCCAAATCTTTCTTGCAGTTAGTGGTTATAAAGAGTCAAATCCTTTGATGGCCACATACAAAAGCACAAACTTTCACCGAAAGGAATCCAACAGGAATAAGACGTTCATGAAGGGTCCATCTATTTGCCCTTGTGGACCTATCTTATTCCTCTTGCATGCCTTTGAATACAATCTACTCTGCACACTTTAAAATTCAGCTATTGTACATCAAGACAATCCACACTCTACTTATCCAAAGGGTCATCCAAAACATTGTTGTTATTGTCAGGAGCAAATATAAAATTGTCAGTAAGCAAACATTCATTTAAATATGAAACATGTTAAGCTGATGTTGACACAAACAAAAGATCACATTTAAATTTAAAGACAGATTGTTGAATAATAAGTGAGGGCGTCCTGATCAAAGCATTTTTAAATGATCAGTGTGGGACTCCCTGAAGCCGCCTCTGTGTGGCCAATTTTAACGATTTAACAATGGCCTATTTATTTGAGCAGGGCTTGAAAAACAGTGTTATAGAAACTGTGTTTATATATATCTATGTCATGTGACTTGATCTGTGCACTTTTCTTATATGTCCAGATAGCTTTCGGTGTAGCAGAGAGCTACTAGTCATTGAATTTGAAAATGTTAAAAGCAAATTGCTATATGTATGAAGGAGGAATGCAACTTTTTCTGTCGGTTTTCTCCACAAACAATTAACTGCCCCTGCTCTAAAATATGTTACAAGCCGAATTATCAATGAGTAAAATCAAAACAGAGAATAGGCATACAAGCGTTAGCCTAGCGCTTCAGGAAACTGTTCAGCATGAAAATATTTACAGCAGGAGCATGACATGCATTTATTGCAGACTGTAGCTCTATTTGTCGTGTTTGTTTTATCTTTAGAAAAAAGTTACAAAGTTATGCAGGTTTTAACCCTGTGTTGGAGCAGGATTTTATGGTTGTCTTGCGGAAACTCTGGTTGGGACAAAATATATGTCAAGAGAAGCAGAAGTGACTGCATCATCCGGAATGTCATAAGTTTGTGAATAAGAGTTACACTAATAAAATGTAATTTATTTATTTAATTCAAGTGTGGACACTTATTTTAATGAAGTATTGAAGTAGAACTCAGTATCAACAGAGGGCTATACTTTAAATAAACAAATTGCCACCAGGGACAAAAATACTGTTGATCAGGACATGCCTAATTATAATGATTAAAATGAAGAATAAAACAGCTGCTATGACATTTGTACTGTTCAAAGGAAGAGCGTTCACTCCTATGAATAGAAATTAGGACCTTGAGACATCTCTATATGAAAACTGCCCTCACCACTGTGTCCTGATCATAGAGCTCAATAACAATAATTGGTGGATCATCTCTCAATTCGCAGGCCTCCCCAAACAACTCCACATTCTCAAACACCAGCAGCTGGTCCCATGTGGGGCAGAGGGTTTCAGCCAGCACCTGCAAAATACCAGAGTATTTGTTTGCCTTCTTTTTTTGGTAAAAGCTGGATTAAAAAAAGTCTTGTTAGAACTCACTTCAGTGACTTGGCTTTGGGTCGAGAAGAAAACTCGTGCGAACGGATCAGACAGACCTGTGCTGTCAGCAGCAAACAGACTGCGAGCCTGGTACATATGGACCCTGAGCTGGAAAATTTGCTTCACTGCAGGGAAACATTCAGTCTATTATGTGTAATGTAACTTAAAGACATTTAAATACAATATATATTTTCTTAGATACCTGTCACTAATATCAGTAATACACAAAATTTCCTAATTGTTGTGGAAAGTGCCAGAATTTTCACATATCCAGTAGAACTAGATAATGCGGTCCATTCCTTTCCTAGAGGCTACTTTCCCAGAACTTAGAGGTAATGTTTCAGAACTTACCAAGTGCTTTTGAAATCACCTCATAATACAACCCAGATCCTGAAAGTACCAGGAATGTCTTGGAAATTAAGTAGTAGGTGCCACAAAAGTTCTAGGAATATACTTCATTATGTCACGTCACATTACAGCCCAGTTCTTGAAATGGCCAACTAAGTTTAAGGGGGGGACACCTGAAGGTAACAAAAACTCTCCAGGAAAATACCTAGTAAGCTCTGGAAATGTAACCAGTAAGTTCCAGCAAAGTTATATGAAAGTACTTGTTAAGTTCCAGAAAGTACCTGGTAAGTTCTGGGAAAATAACCAGTAAGTTCCAGCAAAGTAGGTGGTACGTTCTGGAAAAGTAACCAATAAATTCCAGGAAAGTTATAGGAAAGTATCTGGTAAGTTCCAGTAAGTAATTGTTGAGTCCTGGGAAAATAACTACTTGGCAAGTTCTGGAAACACAACCAGTAAGTTCCAGGAAAGTAATCAGTGATTTCCAGGGAAAGCTACAGGAAAGTGGCAGTTCCAGAAAGTACCTGGAAAGCTTCAGAAAGTATTTTGTAATATTATCTAAAATTATCATTTTAGAAAAAGCGTTTTGTGTTAAAGTAAGCATATATGATTTATTGTGCCAGTTGATGGTCTTACTCATGTAGGTTAGGCTGATGGGTGGTGAAGAAGGCAGGCCAGGCCCCTTGGACAATTTATTTTCCTCAAACCCGTTGGGCAGGCCACTCAGGTAGTCTTTGCGCTGCCTGTTCAGACCTAGCCACAGATAAATCTCTAATTTGGACTGCACCGTCCAGCCAGCAGGTCCGAAACCTTTCTTACCAGGGATCTTTGAAGGACAAAATAATATTCAGATTTTTCTTTAACTTCAGAGCAATATAAACAAAAGAAGTAACAGTAACATAAATTGAAGTGGATTACTTTAAACCCACCCTGAGGAAAATAGTTTTGACTTTGCCACAATCTTTCCCCCTTTCCTCATCTATACTGGAGTAAAGGATGTCTTTGGAAGGAACACGTGCATAAGCAATGCGCTTCCCGTTACTTATCATCCAAATGAAAACATCAGGAACACTGTGCTGAGGCTGCAATAAAAACACAATTTGAATTTATATATATATATATATATAATATGGAAGATACTGCAGTACATTATTTGTTGTTGCAAAATTGAGTGGTTTATGAATTGACTCATTTGGTGCAGGTTTTACTTCATCGGCCAGGAAGCGAAGCTTTGTAAGGAAGTTTTGAGCCAGCTTGAGTTTATCCCTGACTGTGCTCCTTTTCACCTGTGTCCTCATGGACTTAGCTTGTTGACAAATGGCCTCCTAAAAACAGAGGACATTCAGCAAAACAATGCAAACATATACTCCACAAAAAGCAGGAAAATAAGATATCGTCAGATGACATACCACTTCAGACAAGCACAGCTTCAGTCTCTCTCTGTCAAGTTTGGTTCTGCCAAACTGATTGTGGTCGTTGTTTGCCAAAGAAAGAAACTGACTAAAAGAACATGATGTTGGTTAGTGTTAACATTTGAATTCATTAAATCAGACTGGTTGTTTCTTTAGTTTTAGGTTTGGAAGCAAATGGACCTGCATCCTTGGCTGAGTTCTTCGAGAACACCTCTTAGTCTACGTTCAGGATAGGCCTTCTCTGTTTTGATGATCTCATGCACATCGTTCAGTCCATCCTCCTGCAAAAAACAAGTGACTATCAGACTCAGGCATGTTGGCAGCTGTAATATAAATGATTCAGAATCCCTTTGCTATTATTGAAGCTGTCCACTTGCCAGTTTGTGCGCAATGTTATCAATGATGTTGGCGTTGTACAGCCTTCTTCTCTGATCCTCCCACCAACTTTTGATGTAAATGCATGGCTTCCTCTCAAAATAGGGCAGATGAAAATAGTTTCTGTGGATCGAAACAAGAGCTTTGAGGCAATTGAGCTTTGAAAATTGTAGTTTCAAGCTGTATTTACAAAATGCAACAATAGGCTTCTACAGAGCCTTGCAAAACAATTCACAGCAAAATAAAAAAATTTACATTTTTGACACAAAAACCGCAAACATTAGTTTATATTATTTCAATTTTATATGACACCCAACAAAAGGTAGCATGTAATTGTTATGTGTGAGGAAAGTGATGCATGGTTTTCAAACGTTTTTACTAATTAAAGTGTGCCAAACATTTGTGTTCAGGCCCCTTTACTCTGGTACCACTAAGATAAGATCAGATCCCATGCTAACTGTCTTTAGAAGTCACCTAATTATAAGTAGAGTCCACATGCATGTAATTTAATCTCAGTATACAAGTGGCCTCAGAGATTTGCTAGGGAACATAAGTGAACAACACCAATATCTACTCTGGAACAACTGCAGACACACACATCTGTTCAGGTGGAGGACTGAAAAGCACTATGATTACTCATGATCTCCACAAATCTATCCTTTATGGAAGAGTGGAGAGAAGAAAGCCATCATTGAAGGAAACCTACAAAAGGTCCTGCTTGCAGTTTGCCACAAGCCATGTGGGAGACACAGCTGCCCTGATCTGATGAAACCAAACTTGAACTTTGTGACTTACATATAAAATGTGTAGTAGATAAATAACATCACTCTGACTACACCATCCCAGTTGCATGGTTACATGGTGGTCACAGCATCATGGTGTGGGAATGCTTTCTCCAGAAGTGACAAGAAGGTAGGTCAGAAATGATGATGATGACTTTAAATTTGTAAATAAAAAAAATTAAAAACATCCGAAAACTATGTAATATTTCCTTCCACATCATCATTTTGCTTGTTGTTTTACTGTTTGACTGTATTATAATATAACTGCTCTGACCGGTCGGTGATGACAGGTTTCATAGGTGGAGAAGATGACACTGAAATCAGGTCTCCGTCATCGTCCATCTCCTCATCGCTGGAGTTGTGTATCAGTTCGGTTTCCTCTTCAGCACCTTCGCCGCCACCGTTCTTCCCCTTTGATTTAGGCTGGATGACTCCATCGCTCTCACTTCCATAGTAACCTGGAAACAGCAGCTGTATAAATGTGGACCTTGTACCTTTATTTCTGACCCCACTCTGTCCACAGTGAGAAAGACATAGCCTGAATACCTATTGTGACCTCAAAGCTGATTGGCTTGTCACCGATCTTTCTGTCAATCATTGTAGCCTCCAGGAAAGACCCAAAGAGAAAGAAATCCTCAGCCTTCCCTGTAGCAGTCTATGGAAAAAATACAACCATGTGTATTAAAATATGTGTAGACAGAGCCTCATTAATGCAAAAACTATTAATTATGCATTTGATGGGCTAAATTAGAGCTCTTAATAATTCACATTAAGCTCAGCACAGTGACCTGTCAGAAGCAGAAACAATATGCTCCCATTCCATGGCTACCCATCCAGAGCAGAGACCCACCTCAGAGATTTTAGGCACTCCCTCCACCTGAACCTCTGTGGAGCTGGTGATGTCAGGTGAGGAGGGGTCCAGGATCTCTACGCCCAGGCTAATGAGCAGACGGGCCCTGAAGGAGACACCTTCCCCAAGTCCTTCATTTAGCTCCTGGTACTCGTCCATCAGGGTGTAGGTGCGGGTGGAGCCGTACATGTTCACCCAGGCAGGTCCCAATGTGGGAAGGAAGCCTGAGAAACAATGTGTAAAGGATGTGTTCTTGGTAATTTGGAAATCAACTACAAGGTGCATAAAGAAAGTGATTGAACAACTGGATAACCCGTAAAGTGACCAAGGTGTTTATTGTTCTTAACTGGTCTCATAAGAAAAGGAAATGCTCTGTAGGTAAATTTAACACGCCTACCAGCAGTGGCAGTTCTAGCATGAATGATGCCCTGGATGAGTCCTTTTTTCTGCCCCCCATCCACAACCAAATACACACCCAAAAAACAAATTTTTATGCAACTTATTGGAAACATTGAGAACTAAAAAAATTTGGTTTGATAATAGTTGGCCTACGTAGCTGGGCAGATAGAATGATATCAACAATATTTTTTAAGAAAGAATCCCTTTTTGCACAGATATCTACAACTAGCTTAAAGTGTCCATAATCACTGTAAAATAATTAGTTCAGCATTGTTTGGTCAGTGTATATAATGTGTTTATCCCATCTATTTAAATCTAAGGAGGTCCTACTGCCAGTAAATGATTAAAAATCATTATTTTCCAAATTTTTACAAAAAGAGGAAAGGTTTCCCAAATCTCAACTGTGTTTTAAATAATCTTATTTAAACCTAATTATTCACTCGAGGTCTGATCAGCCCAAATATGTAATAGTTTGAACCATAGATGGTCAATCACAGTCCAGACTCCTTAAAAATAAACTGAAATGGTACTTTTGATTAGTATGAGTCATAGGCTCCAATCAGACACAAACTACAGCGTTGTCAGCATTATTATCATACTGTGTGCTCATCACAGGTGGGAACCACTACCACTGACTGGAAATGCAAATAAGCAATAAGAAAATATAACGGTGCAGTCTTGTGTGTGTGTGTGTTTTTTTGCACCCTCAGGCTGTGCCACCCTGGGCAGAAAGCCATGTCAGAAAGTTTGCAATAAATAAGCGATTACCTTTGTCCCCATCATTGGAAATCTTCTTCAAATCTAAGAAGTGTGTTCCAATAGCCACATCATTCACTTTATCTGAGTCCCGGATCTGGATCTTCATGCGCTTGCACAGCGGAGGAAACATCTCTGTAAAAACAATTTGCTCATTCCATATGGGCTCATAGCAGCTCTTTTGTACTGATGTTTTCCCCTGTAACCACATAATAAATTAGTTAATGTTTGATCCCTGTACATAAACAAAAAAGACCAGGAGATAACAATTATTTCAACTGACCTTTTGCCCTGCAAAGAGTACTTGAACGTATGGATCAACCAGGTCTTTATTTTCTCCAATAAAAGCCTTTTTGACATTGGCCATGATGCTGGTGTTCATTCTGGGAAGTCCCTCTGCTCTATAGATCTTTAAGTAATAGCGAGCCCACTGTCGCTCTGCAGGAACCCCCTCAGGTAGTAGCAGATTTCTGACCCAGAAAGAATTTTTTTCTCAATAACTTTTCTGTATTAAGGTTTAAATGAGAAATTTCATGGGTTAAACAGCAGATGTCAAAGAAGGTTTCATTTACCCCTCTATGTCATCATCATCAGACTCATTGGCCTTATGTGGAGTTTTAATAGTGTCTCCTTTAGCCACGACTGCAATGTCACATTTAACGTAGCCTTTACAGCCCGCTGTAATGTCCTCCGGGTCAGACAGCAGAGCCCATTTGTGGTAAAACTGATGTTCTGTAAGAGAAACAGACAGAAACAGTTTTGGTAAATTTTCAAACACTCCTCATTGGCATTTATGTCAGTTTAATTTTGGGGTTCTTATGATTTATTTGAACCGTTCTTTTTGCTTTGAAAAAAGATATAATAATAATAAATAATCATAATAAATTAATTGTAAAAACAAAAATTTGGCGATGAGGTTCAAATTTATCGCAGAATTGGTAGTTCTCTTCTGAATTTGTTGGTTTCCTGCTACAGACAGAACTTTTAACTATAGAGTATAAGTTTTCAACAAAGTTGAAGTTGAGGCCATTGCAGAAGCTTAATGGTGTCCTGTTCATTCCAAAACCAAGTCTGGTGTGTGTGGTGGGAATCATTATCTCACTGTGTCCAGGTTTTAGCCATCTGACCCAAGCTGTTAGCCTCAGATTGGTAAAGAGAACATTCAAGAACATAATTTCCATTTAAGCCTCTGGTCTATGATAAACTAGAATATGGTGAAACCCCAGTATCACTGTCCACAGTGAAGTTAGTTTTAGCTCGCCATTGACTAAGCAGAGCTCGCCAGATATTAGAGGGGTTTATGTAAATACTTGAGGATGGATTAATAATTTCTACCTTGTGTAGATAAGAGATTATCTACAACAATATATACAATTTGTATTTACTGAACTCTTATGTTGCATTATCATCACACCACAAATGAAGACGCTTAAAATAAATCTTTAAAAGGCCAAAATTATTAAGGCATTCAAACTGCTCATGAGTATATGTAAACCTCTGACCAAAACTGTATATCAGAGTGCTTGATCAGGAGTTAAACGGTAAAAGTTGTTGTTTTCTGACCTGGCTGGAAGTAGATTGTGCCAACGTCCATTTTAAAAGACCCAACCAGCGTTCCACTTCGCAGAAGATTTTTGGAGTGGATTACCTGCAAGTAGGTTAAAAATTGTACACATAAAAAAAAGCTCAGTGCTCAGGTGAGGAATTCCTGTCAGGTGGTTCAAAGGAAAGATTGACTTACAGACACTTTCAGGATTTTGTCAAACATGACATCGGGCGGGACGTGGAAGTCAAACACAAAATACTGGAGGAGAAAACAGTTTGTTTTGTTGTGAATAAACCTTGAATTTAAGAGTCAATTTCCTATCTCTACATCATAATGACTAACTTACTTCATTGTAGTAAGGGCAGTTAGTTGACTCCTTCATAGAGGTATACTTTTTTTCTTCCCCGATCTCCACACAGACCATCGGATCCATGTTCAGACCAACCAACTGTCTGGCTTCAATCACTGTCACACTGACCTGAAATGACACCATCAATCGATTCATATCTTCAAATCACATACAGCACAATACCTTGTGAACCTTGTACCTTCTGACCTGTATGTCCATGTTCATTAACACCTTGAAGTTTGGCTGCACTTTGGGTGGCTTCTAAGGCCAATCATTAAGAGGCAAACCTTCTAGGTCTAGAGTTTGGGCTCTTCCAACACATGTGGTTTGATCTAAAATGTTCCATTGCAGCTTTGTCTGTATGTTTAGGGTCATTGTCCTGCTAGGAGCTGAATTTCCTTTTGCCACCTCTAACAGGTTTTTTCTTCCCCAGGGATTCCTATATTTAGCTTAATCCATCTTCCCAACAACTCTAATGAGGTTCCTTTATCTTTGAAGAGAGACATTCCTAAAGTATGATGCTACCACCACCATGTTTCATGAAGAATACGGTGTCCTAAGAGCAATGTGCAGTCTAACTTTTTCCCCAAAACTGTTTAAATTTAAATTTAGAATAGGCTGAACAAAAATGCGTGCCAGACTTTTCAAATTTTGAAAACCATCTATCCTTTTCCTTCAACTTCCCAGTAATGATCTACTTTATGAATATCATATAAAATACTGATAATACACATTGAAGTTTGTGGTTGCAATATGTGAAAAGGTTCTCAAACTACAAATACTTTTGCAAGTCATTGACTGAACACTCTACTGTGACTTTATTCTACCTGGTAATCCATTGGTCGTCCAGAGCTGGGCTCCATCTTGATGTCAGGTTTTGATCTGTTCAAACACAAGTCAGAGGAATTAAAGATGTTTAACAAAATCCCAAATAAATCTATAAGGCACACAATTAGAATAACACTTGCCTCTTGTTTGATACATTGGTGGTGACAGCTGTGACCGAGGCCAAAGAGATGGTGTCAGGGTCTGGGCCTCCCATTAACATCCCATTACGATCCATGTTCTGTGTCTCCAAAATGGCTGGTTCATCTAGGGATCATACAAAAGACATAGTTAGACAAAAATCAAATAGGGGAGATTTTTATTTATAGCACTAATGCTCAAAACTTCCAGGCAGAATTGTTCAGTTTACTGAAATGTTGTGTTTTGTGAAAAAGATACTCTCAACTTCATCCTGCCACATTTACATAGATCAGTAACGTTATAGGATATGTAAATATCCTATAGTATAACATGTAACATTTAAAAGCAAAATGATATGTGAAGTACTTTCCGTGTATATTCATTTTATCTGCAGCTGATACCTCTGCCTTTGTCCTCCTTTTGTCCACGGTGCTTACTGCGCTTCATGGTTCAAAGGTATTCTCTGAGCGCTCTGGAATACACAAATGATCAAACTAACAGTTTCGAGGATAAAAACACAGAAGGAGTCCGTGTTATTGGACCATATACAGTTTAATAGTTCTGGCTCAAGTTGGTATGAGGCCCTGAGCAGAAATTAATTTGGTGCCTCACCTCAAGTTAAACTCCCCAGCCACTAAATCACCACTGAGCCTATGCCTGGTATTATTTGAATAGCAGATTGTTTTTTTAGTCAACTAGGGAATCAAATCTATTGCACAATTTGCTTTGCTTCACAAACACATCAGTCACTTCACATTAATTATTACATAAAAAGCACATGTAGGATCTGTTTGCCAATATTTATTTATCTATAGAAATTCTGTATTCTTTTCTGAACTCTGAAAAACATTTTGACAAAAGTGATTTCAAGCACTTTTTGGGGTCTTTAAACTGTTTTTTTTTGTGCTATTGACACAACAACAGAAATTAATAAATTACCTTTAAATTATAACTGTTGCTAACATTTTCAAAACAACTGTCAACCTATCATGGCAGTGTAACTTGTCCTTTTTGAGCAATCTCAAAATCCACTTCTATCTGAAGCCAGTTCTGCTGGTTAGTAATCAAAGACTAAAGCTGTAGAAAATGTTTAAGTTGGCTATTTTCTATTTGTGTATGTGGGGCTGCTGAGGCCTTGTTTCTTCCATCTCAACAGCTAATCACCAATCTAAGAAAAGCTAAGGTACAACTTGATAATAATAAAAACATTAAGAATACTTCAGTAATGTGCTATTTTTTTAAGTGAAATGTCAGTGCGCTGCCAAACCTTGGCAGAGCCTTCAAATGGACCTTTTAATTATTTAAATCATCTGCCCCAATACTTTAACTGGAGGGGATGCATTTCACATGCATTGTGAATATAATACCTAAGTCTTGTTATTCTGCAGAAATTAATCAACAATGTGGTCTGACTACATACACACGTATTTTTTTCAGAATGGTTATCTTATTTTACTTGATATGGTGTAATTATTAATTATTGGAAATCGGGACTGCCTCCACATGTTTTTGATCAATTTTAAAATGAGTTACCAAAAACAGGTAATAGCAAAGGAAATCTTACAAGACCAATATATATTTTAGCATGCTTGGCATCATCAAATAATGTGCACATTTGTGTAAATTGGTGATAAACCAAAAAGCACTTTGAACTTTTTAAGAAATCTTGGTATCGAAAGAACAAAAAACAAAAAACAAAAAAACAAACCAAACAAACTGACATGAAAAAGTTCCTTCTCAAAGTAAGTCATTCATTTCTGTGCAACATTTGATCTCTGCTTGGTATTGTGTGGCTCATTAGAAACAATCTGATAATACATACCATATACGAGAAATGATTCTCTGCTCTCTCCTCCACGTAGGTCCTACAGGTCTCCTTTTGAGAAAAAAACCCAGACCTTGACTTGTTTTCAATGAAAAATTAAGAGACACAACAAAAGCCTTTTAGACATTTAGAGAGCCCCCATAAAGCCACAAAGTTAAAGTTGTGCACAGAAAGGAAAGGTGTTTATCCAAGTCTGAGGTCTGGCAGGAGTGATGCGATACACCAATTAATAGTGCATGAGGGTTGAACCTGAGACTGGTAACTATAACTAGTGACTGCTGAGAGACGTCACTGTGAGCAGAATCTTCCAATCCACAGATGTTTTAAGGTGGTACAAAGGAATGTGAGATGATTTCTATGGTCCAAACCATCAATATGGTATTTAAAAGTTAATCAACATCAGAAAACATGACTGTTAAAAAAAAAAATACACAAAATAACACATTGCATTTATTGTATTCAAAGAAAGCTTGACATTGCATGCGTGGTGTGATATGTATCAAAACCAAACTCCCTTGAAAAGAAAGGCTGAAAATGTATGATGATTACACATTTAAGCAATCAACATTGCCATGTCATCTGTGATAGGATTACATGGAAGTAAAATGTCAGCCCAGCCTAGTTGGAAGAATGCTTCCTTTTAATCATTAATAAGCTGCAGCTCCAAACTGGGTCTTAAGACAACCACATTGTCCTTTGTACTGATGGCGAAATGATGTTAAATCTTATTTTCAATGCTGTCTGTTTCAAACTTAATCAGCTTCAAACCCAACATTCTTTAACAGAGCCACATTTTGAGTCATAACAGCTTTACAGAAATATTCTGTTTATTCTGTCAGTGGAAAGATTGAGGATTAAATAAGGAAACCAGCGTGAGGTCACTTTTCTTCAGAAACAAAGACACAAAAACATTCTCATTGCATTACAGAGTTTAATGTATTTTATTGGGATTTTTAACTGAAGTGGAAGAAAAAAATGATGCATGCTTTTTCAAAGTTTTTTACATGTCTACCTAAACTAACAGGCTTTGCAGGGTGGCCTGTTATTACTTTTGCTATTTGCCATGCTATTAGTCATGCATCTCTTCTTTAAAAGAGCGTTGAAAAAAGGCTATAGTTAAAGGAAGCATGAAAAGTCCTGTTTAAAATTTACCAGCATCCATTTATCAGAAACAGCAAACATGTGGAAGAAGGTGCTCTTATCCAAATGTGAACTTTTTAGTCTACATGCAAAACACTATGGATTGTGGAAATCTATCACTGCACACAACCCTAAACACACCATTAATTTGGTAAAATATGGTGGTGGCAGCATCATGCTGTGGATAGGCTTTTCTTCAGCAAAAGCAGCAAAGCTTGTCAGAGTTGGATGGAACTGAATATTTTTAAAAAACATGTTAGAGGCTGCAAAGGACTTAGGACTATGGCAGAGGTTCACCTTCTAGCAAAATCCTTAGCATGCAGCCAGAACTACAATGTTTTGTTAATTTTATGTTAATAAATGCGGTCTACTCAATCTGACTGAGCTTGAGCTATTGTGCATACCCCATACCACATACCCCCAAAGACTCGATGGTTCTACAATGTTAGTGACTAACGGCAGCTGAGTGCAAATGCGTGACACAATTTGCAATGTGAAAATGTTGTATCTTTTTCCTTTCACTTCCAATGTCTGTTGAACTACCACATAAAATCAAAAATAAAGACCTTAAACTTTGCGTTTGTAAAGTGACAAAGTGTGAAAAAGCATTTGCAAAGCAATCCCTTTATAGTACATTTGCATAACTGTTTTGAGGTGAGCATGCTTTAGCAACTTCTATTCAACACATCTTCTGCAGAACGCTGAGGAACAGCTCATCATCTCATCAATTTCACATACCGCCAGTGTGTAAGCCATTCACCCAAGTCTAAAGTTGCTGGTGTCCAATGAGACAAGGCGGTGAATTATTGATGCCACCTAGCCATTGTTGCATGTGGCATCCTCAATATGAGAAGGTATCGATGTTCACAACAAAAGAAATAAAGAATTTTTAAAAAGGACGTTATCACTGGCTGAACAGAAAACTGAAAATTTAAGACATATTTATGAAAGGCTAGCTTACTACTTTCAATGTGGTAAATGTGTATTCCAAGCAAAATGTTTATTGTTTGAAGCCATTTTTAAATGAACTGCAGTCAGAAATTACTTTTCCTGCTTTTCCAGCTGGAACCCCTTTAGATTGTCATGGACCTAGCTGCTGGGCTGAGGACATCTGCTGTTAATTGCATGATTCAGTAGCTACTCAGATGGGTTAAGGAGATGTCCTAGTTCCTCTGGGACTGCCGGTAACCATGTCACCAACCGTGCAAAGTTACCAGTTGCTTTCACAGCGTAATATACATGCCTCGTTCTCTGATGGGTCGTGTCATCACACTGAAGTTTAAACACTCAGGCTGACATCAGCCCTCAGTCATATCTGCCTTATTTAACTTAGTTAACTTTAACATAAACGTTCCACAAGTGTGCAAGAAAAATACATTATGAGACTTTCATGGAGCAATGTATTAGAACATATGAATATGCATGAGAAAGCAACCAAGCCCTAAAACTGACACCTTTAATAATAGTGCCTGATTACTTGATACTAAGCATGCAATCTTATCCCATGTAGGTCTAGTGTCCACAGTCCGTTTTTTCTATTGGTTGTGTACTGGTTATCAACATCTTATTTGTGCTCCAGTGACTCTGTGGGCACATCACCTGACTATGGTGTAGTGTATCCTTACTGCACATTTTAGAGCATGGGTTTGGCAAGTGGAGGGCTTGAAGGGCATTGTTGATGATGAGTCAGAGGGAGTATTACTGCACGTAGGGCCCAGATGGCTCTGAACTTAAATAACCCCAAAAACTTTAAACTACAGTGCCTTGCGAAAGTATTCGCCCCCCTTGAACTTTTCAACCTCTTGCCACATTTCAGGCTTCAAACATAAAGATATAAAATTCTAATTTTTGTGAAGAATCAACAACAAGTGGGATACAATTGTGAAGTGGAATGAAATTTATTGGATGAGTCAAACTTGTTTAACAAATAAAAAACTGAAAAGTGGGGCGTGCAATATTATTCGGCCCCCTTGCGTAAATACTTTGTAGCGCCACCCTTTGCTGCAATTACAGCTGCAAGTCGCTTGGGGTATGTCTCTATCAGTTTTGCACATCGAGAGACTGAAATTCTTGCTCATTCTTCCTTGCAAAACAGCTCGAGCTCAGTGAGGTTGGATGGAGAGAGTTCGTGAACAGCAGTCTTCAGCTCTTTCCACAGATTCTCGATTGGATTCAGGTCTGGACTTTGACTTGGCCATTCCAACACCTTGATATGTTTATTTGTGAACCATTCCATTGTAGATTTGGCTTTATGTTTTGGATCATTGTCTTGTTGGAAGATAAATCTCCGTCCCAGTCTCAGGTCTCTTGCAGACTCCAACAGGTTGTCTTGCAGAATGGTCCTTTATTTGGCCCCATCCATCTTCCCATCAATTTTGACCATCTTCCCTGTCCCTGCTGACGAAAAGCAGGCCCAAACCATGATGCTGCCACCACCATGTTTGACAGTGGGGATGGTGTGTTCAGGGTGATGAGCTGTGTTGCTTTTACGCCAAACATATCTTTTTGCATTATGGCCAAACAGTTCGATTTTGGTTTCATCTGGCCAGAGCACCTCCTTCCACATGTTTGGTGTAAGTAAGTAAGTAAGTAAGTAAGTAAACTTTATTTATATAGCACCTTTCACAGACATGGAAAGTCACAAAGTGCTTTACAAGAAAAGGGACATAAAAATAATAAAAACAATCAGAAATCAGTGAAACAAAATTTTAGCTAAGAGCCTGCTTGAATAAATATGTCTTAAGACTTTTTTTAAAAGAGTCAGTGGAGTCGGAGCAGCGCAGTGATAGAGGGAGGGCATTCCAGAGCCTTGGTGCCACCACCTGAAATGCTGTGTCACCACAGGTTTTAAGTTCTGGGTACAGTCAGCAGCATCTGATTAGAAGATCTCAGAGTCCTAGAAGGACAGAGAGGCTTCAAAAGGTCCACTATATATTTGGGAGCCTCACTATGAAGTGCCTTAAAAGTTAAAACCACAATTTTAAAATAAGTCCTAAAGTGCACAGGGAGCCAATGCAGAGAGGCCACAACAGGAGATATGTAAGCTGTCCTGTGGGTCTTAGTTAAACGCCTGGCTGCAGCGTTTTGCACAGACTGAAGGCGAGCCATGAAGGATTTACTTAGACCCGCTAAAAGGCTGTTTTAGTAGTCTAAACGAGAAGAAATAAATGCATGGACTATCATTTCTAGTTCCTTTTGTGATAAAATAGATCGCAGCTTTGAAATATTCCTTAAATGGTAAAAACAGTTATGAACTAACAGTTTACAATGATTGTGCAAAGACAAAGAACTGTCCAATACAACACCCAAATTTCGGAGACTATTTTTTACCGAAGGGTTTAAGAACGCAAGATGCTTCCTGATTTCAGCAATTTTATCGTCAGGAGCAACTATAAGACTCTCAGTCTTGTTTGCATTTAACTGCAGGTAGTTGTCATTCAGCCATATTTTGATGTCAGACAGGCAGTAACTGAGTTCAGTCAATTTATATAACTCAGAGGATCGAAACGAACAGTATATCTGAATATCATCAGCATACACATGGTATGAGACATTACTGTAGCGTTTTAAAACAAAACCTAAAGGGCGTAAATACAATAAAAACAGAAGTGGGCCCAAAACAGAACCCTGGGGTACCCCACAACACAGCTGTGCAACATCGGAGTAGACGAAATTCATAAAAACAGTAAAAGACCTTTTAGATAAACAAGCCACCTGGGAGGTGTGTCTCCCAGATGGCTTGTGGCAAACTTTAAACGAGACTTTTTATGGATATCTTTGAGAAATGGCTTTCTTCTTGCCACTCTTCCATAAAGGCCAGATTTGTGCAGCGTACGACTGATTGTTGTCCTATGGACAGACTCTCCCACCTCAGCTGTAGATCTCTGCAGTTCATCCAGAGTGATCATGGGCCTCTTGGCTGCATCTCTGATCAGTCTTCTCCTTGTTCGAGATGAGAGTTTAGAGGGACGGCCGGATCTTGGTAGATTTGCCATTGGTCTGATACTCCTTCCATTTCAATATGATTGCTTGCACAGTGCTCTTTGGGCTGTTTGAAGCTTGGGAAATCTTTTTGTATCCAAATCCAGCTTTAAACTTCTCCACAACAGTATCTTGGACCTGCCTGGTGTGTTCCTTGGTCTTCATGAGGCTCTCTGTGCTTTGAACAGAACCCTGAGACTATCACAGAGCAGGTGCATTTATACGGAGACTTGATTACACACAGGTGGATTCTATTTATCATCATCAGTCATTTGGGACAACATTGGATCATTCAGAGATCCTCACTTAACTTCTGGAGTGAGTTTGCTGCACTGAAAGTAAAGGGGCCGAATAATATTGAACGCCCCACTTTTCAGTTTTTTATTTGTTAAAAAAGTTTGACACATCCAATAAATTTCATTCCACTTCACGATTGTGTCCCATTTGTTGATTCTTCACAAAAAAATTTAATTTTATATTTTTATGTTTGAAGCCTGAAATGTGGCAAGAGGTTGAAAAGTTAAAGGGGGCCGAATACTTTCACAAGGCACTGCATCTGTGAGTTGCGCCCCCAAATCATATTTTCTATTGTTTTTTTAAATGTCCAGTAAAAGATTGGTCCCTCAGCGTTGTGCATACTGTAAGAAAATACGATAACATCTGACGTGGCTGATGACACAGATAGTATCTGATTTGAAGCTTTTGACCTATAATCTTGAACAGATTAACCGTTTTTGAGGGTTTTTTTGGTTTTGGATAAATCATCATTAAACAGTTTATGGTTGTGTGTGGAGCAGCAGGGGAAGGAAGATAAAAGAGGGGCTTCTTTATGAGAAACCAGTATTAATTGTTGTTTCTTTTTACCTTGGAAGACAAGCTTAGACAAGACTTAAGAAACAGGGAAGATGGTCATAATTCTGCTGCCAACAAGTCAGAGATTTCGGTTTTGAATGGAGGGATCCATAAATATTGGTGTGCACTAATGTCTGCAGCTTTGAAACAGGATCATTATTCATCAGGTGTATTTAGTATTGATTAATCTGCGCTAATATGTTTCTTAAAGAAGATCATTCTGGATGCAGTGATTCTATGCCATTACCCTAGTGTTTGTAAACCTTTGATTGTGCAGATGTGTTTTATTTTCATTTATTTAACAAAATATGAATTGGCAAATGTTTCCAATTGTGACAAAGCTTTAAAATATAAAAAAGATACAGATTAACTCAAATCTAATTTATCTGAGAAATAAAAAATAAAAAAAATAAATAAAAAGTGGATTTTTTTTTCTAATTAAAAATTGGTTGTAATTAAACTCATTTAAGTGTCTCTAAGATGGTAAAGTTATTTTCTGTTTTTTCCTGATTAAAGTCCATCTTAATAAAATGTATGCGGTGTTACAACAGTTATATTGTTTAAATGTGAGCACTTCTAAACAAGTGATTTCAACACTACATCTTAATAGCACTCTTAGCAATGCAACATGCATTTTTAGAATTGGAGGAAACAGTGGAGAGCAAAATGTTTCTGTTCTTGGGTAATACAACTGAACACCCATTGTCGTAATTCAATGGGTGTAAGACAAAAACTGCAGCCAGGATAGTTTTACAGTGTTACTGCACAGCCATGGTTAAATAACTTATTAAATTAAACAAATTAATTAATTAATAAATTAAAAAGTTAATCTTCTCAATAAAAAGTATAAGATTTAATGGTAATGTTGTATGCCCTTCTGGTGTGGCACTGGTGGTGTAGGGAGTAAGCATGCGACCCATGTATAGAGGCAAAAGTCCTCGAAGTGGCTGTCCTGGAGACCTTTGCCAAATGTCTTCCCCCTCTCTCTGCCCCTATTTCCTGTCTGCCTACTGTCGGAAAAATTGAAAAATAAAGTTCTCTAGTGCTGCAAAAAAAAAAAATTTAAAACACAGAAAGAGACTGAACACTACGGTCTGTGCCACTGGGGACACAGCTTGGGACACAACCTGTCCTGATGGGCTTAGCTGGAAGTGGGCCCCGAGTGAAGTTTTGCTCAGGGCCCAATACAACCTTGGGGCAGCCCTGCTGATGGGCCACCTTCCTTAGTCAAACCGTGTAAAAAAAAAAAGGGAGAGAGTTGCATTTTTAGGCTAATTTGGCTTTTGGGGACGTTTGTTCAATAAATGTTCTCTGGGGCAATGCAGCTCATTTGGTCCACTAACTTGAAGCTGTTGTGTGCATCTAGACCTCCATCTAGTGGTCAGAGGGTTTTACGCTTTTAAAGTGGAATTATGGGTAAAAAACACTCTTGCCTCATCTACTGTGTACTTGGAGACTAACACAGGGAGTTAATGTCCAAACAATGCATGTCACTGAACATTATACCACTGTTGTCATGGTGATTATTCATGTGGACAGGCTCTATGCACTGTTTCCTTTTAACTTTGCAGTGTCCAGGAAATGCTGGGTCTATCTGCCTGTTTCCAGCATGCAGGCAGTGTGGTGGGGGAATTAAAGTGACACAGCAATAGAATATGTGAAAAGTAAAGCAGAGCAGCTCACAAGGGTGACATCTTTAAAGGGGGGAGTAACCCATTAATAGACAGGAATCACTGAGACTCCGGATCTTTCCAGACTTTTATCAACCTAGAGGAAAATTTACTGTGGAGATAAGATTTGAAAAAAACAAATCCCAGAAATCATTGGGCAGGGTTATCACTGGATGTTTTTGTTTTCTTGGTCTGCTATCCATTCCTTTGCGAGGCACAGACGGACAAGCAGCTGATACAGGAGGCAATTTTCCTCTCTGCACACTCATGCTAGGACCCGAAGGCATCTTGAAATAGAAATTCAAAGGAGGAGGAGGAGGAGGACAGAAAGGAGAGAGAGGGGGGGGGGACTTGAGACAGAGCACTGCTATGCCAGGCTCAATACCTAGCATGGCTGTACAGAAGAAGCAGAATGTCATCCCTCCATCGCAGGGACCACTTTCTGCATGTACCATGGAGAGCCGAAGGGTAGGAAACAGATCTGAAGGAACAGGAGGTTAGTCTCTTTATATGCATATTCTAAAACAGCATTTTGTAGATTCAGCTCAAGAACATAATTTCAATCCAAACCAAAATGACAAAACCACAAGCACAGAATCATAGTTAAATAGTGAGAGGATGAGCGGATCTAACACCTGGACTCTGACAGAATTAATTGAAATTATTATTTTTTAATATTTGTGGATTTTCAGAGCTATTTTTTAAATGTTCATTTTACTTGTGTTTGCTCAGTTAATGGGTACTTGTCAGGCGCTAACCTTTTACACACATTAAAATAATAATGGTTCTTTTATTTAGAGCTGACCCTAAGGCCAGCTTGGGCCTCTTGTTCAGTCTTCTACGTCCATGACATATCACATGTTGACTTAGAAGATTTCTGTTTACAGATAAAGGATAATCAGAATGTGAGGGTAATAATGGGTATTAGAATATGTAAACAACAAATGATTTTTTTTTCTTATCTACAGAGAATGGCTCTCATGTCAAACCAAGCCTACAAACAAAGAAAACAACCTGCTCTGCCAACAAGTCCATACAAATCTGCAACAACGTTAAACCACGGGTCTCTGCAGGTTAGTCAATGCAAAGCCAGCCCAAGGCACAAGCAACCAATGGCCCCAATTGAATTGAATTGAATTGAATTGAATTAAATGAATTGAATTGAATTTAAAAATACTTTATTCATCCCAAAGGGAAATTAAATGTTGTTGTAGCTCACATTATGCAGGTTTTTTCAAAGAGCTGTTGTAGATGCTGATGGCTGCAGACAGGAAGGATCTCCTATAGCGGTCTGTCTTACAGCAGATCTGAAGAACCCTTGACTGAAGACACTTTTGTGTTAGACAGTCTAATGAAGAGGATGCTCCGGGTTCTCCATAAAGTTCTTCATTTTATTATCAGGACCTAAACCCCCCCCCCCCCCCGGGTTTAAATAAGCACTTATCTTTCATGTTATGAGTCAGCTGACACAAATGGGCGCAAGAACCAAAATAAATTAGATTTTGTAAAAAGATTTCAGAAAATAATATGAATTTAATTTAATACATGTGAGATTTGTTCATGTTTATGACAAATACTTAACTACAAAGAAAATAAACTGATATGCAATGGTTTAAGTACATGAAGGGTAGAAAATATTTTGTTTAAGTTTCTCAGAACTTTTGTTGTTGTTTGTAGTCAGGTTTAGCAGGACCGAGTCACATTCGCTTTGTTTTCTAATTTCCAGATGAAACTGACAATTTAAAGCTTTCATAAGTAAAATATAGTATAAACAGAATACAATCCTTTAGGTATGATTGTCATAATTTACTACTGCTAGTGCAGTTCTATAATTTCTGATCCTTGTGTCTCAGCTGGGTTCATATTTAATACACACTAACATTTTCAACAACTAACTGACAAATTCTTGTATGTGCTTGTAGCCTCAACCAACCAAACTTTGCCCTACTTTCTAAATCTACCAACTCTGTGTAAAAACACTTTAAACCAGACATGACTGCAAGAGTAAGTCAGAAAAATGACCCAATCTCCAGAAATTATTTAGAGCTTTTACCTCCTACAGTACTTTATCCCAAGTACAATTTATTTATATATTACTAACTTGTTGAAGAGTCAATTTACATAGTCTGGCCACAATCCATGTTGTTGTTTGCAAGTCGGGCCCACCAAAGTAAATTTAGCTTAGGGCCTTAGTCAACCTTGAGCCAGAAATTTAAACACTATATTCAGTTGCGTTTTCATGATTTATTATCATTTAAAAACTCTATTTTTATTTTATAGCTGGTAATGGGCCAAATGTTGATGAAAGGCTCAAAGCAGCTCGAGAAAGAAGAGAGGAGCAGCAGAGGTTACTTGGTATGTTCATCACTGCCACAAGATCCCCTCACATATATTATCACACATACAGTATAAAACTATTTCTACTTCTTAATTCCATCTCAGTGTCTCGGGAGCTGAGCCGACTGGAGCGGGAACAGCAAGCCAGGCGTTACTATGAACAACAACTACAGGAGCGAAGGAGAAAACTCCTGGAGCAAAGGCTCAAAGAGGAGAGGAGGCGTGCAGCTGTGGAGGAGAAACGCAAGCAGAGGCTGAGAGAGGAAAAAGTGAGCTTTCATAGTAGACACTTTCAGTTTGCATTTCACTACTACAAATGTGGTTGTATGTTTCTTTTTCTGAATTAAGGAGCGACATGAAACTGCTGTGCAAAGGACAATAGAGAGGAGCCAAAAGTTCCAACAGCACCTCAGTCACAGCTCAAGAGGCAGGAAGCCCACTAAGAATGGTACGAGAGATACATGTGCCTTCTCCTCCCTGCTTCTTTTAACACAGTTTGTCTGCATATCTTCTGTCAAAATGTGTCACGTAGGGCCATAGCTCTTGGAATGTCTTATCTGTTGCTTTTGCTCTACTAAAAACTTTACACTGATCAATACCCCAGCTCCACGTCGCTTGCCTCTGACACCATGGGAGAGGAATCTGGTCAGTCGCCTCCTTACTCCTACATGCTCTTATCTGGCTAGAAGCAAGAGTGCTGCTTGTAGGTCTGGAGAAGAAGGTACACCCCTGCTTCCAGAAAGTCCTTACCGCTTTAAATGTCTCCCTGCCATGACAAACTTTCTGAGCTCACTAAAGCGTCTCTGTTTTGCTGCACATATCATCCTTTTTCACTGTCCACATCACGTTTCTCCAAACTGCATTTCTTTACACTGGCTCAGTTGTCCATGTTTGTCGCCGTGCAGCTTCATGCCACCCAACTAATGCCATCCCATCCCCCACCATCATCACACCCAAACTCCGACATCAGTCAGTTTCAGTCCACCGTGGGACGCCTGCTCCACCTTGTTCCAATAACAGCCAGCAAAGAGACATCAGCCCTGCACAGGTAAATCCACCTCACTGTTATGTATTTCTGGAACATATTGCTTCTTGCACTGGTAGTCACACCCCTGGAACTACAGTATTTCCCATTATGTCAGAGCTCAACCACAAACTTCAATGTGCTTTTTTTATTCAACTCAAAATTACTTTATTAATCCTAAATTATTTGAATTTTATGAGATAGACCAACACAAATTAGTGCCAATCAAAGTAGCGGTGGTGCTGGCAGCATCGTGCTGTAGGGATACTTTTTCGCTTGTAGGGACAGGGAAGCTGATGGGAACAAGGGCTAAGTACAGGGCAATCACTGAGGAAAACCTCCAAAGACTTTAAAAAACGTCACTTTCCAGCAGCCAAAATTAGAATGGAATGCTTTATTTTAAAACATATTTGTGTTAGAATGGCCTAGCCAAAGTCCAGATCTAAATCCAATTGAGAATTTGCTACTAAACTTGAAAAGTTTTATTCATCAAAGAAGAATTAGCAAGTATTTAGTCTTTAGGTGTGCAAAGTCTATAGTAACATAACCCAAAAGGTTGTCATGGCAGTGAAAGTTTGTTGTGCAAGCTATTGATTTGGGATCCTGATTACACATGCACACATCACTTTTCAGCTTTTTAATCGTGGAAAACTTTAAACCATTCATGATTTTTCCCTTTCATTTTAAATTGTGCTCTTTTTTTGTTGATCTACCACATGAATTTCCAATATAATACATTAAAGTTTGTGGTTGTAATGTAACAAAATGTGAAATAGTCCAAGAAGTGTGACAACTGTAGGCACTGTATCAGGTTTTACGCAGGTTATTACTTTAACAATGGAGCTTCTGTTTATTTATAACATTTTTGTCAAGGCAGAATAATGCAGATCTGCTAATTTCTTTGGTTTGATTTAGATGAAAACAGTAAGACAACAGAAAACCATGAACAAGATCCCTAAGAGTGGCTCTGCCAAAAGATCACGTGCTGCTGTTAATAATAGTGTGAAGCCAGCCACCTCCACTCAGAGCAGAACAGCCTCATCGTCACCAGAACGGTAGGTAACATGAGGTGGTACCTCCACCTCATGTTCATGTCGCAGGAGTAAACTGATCCTTCCCTCTCTGGTTGGATCTTAAAGGAGTCCCAGAAGATCAATCAGCAGACAGTCAATCCCATTGCATATTGAGCTCCCAGCTGTTCCTGAGGAAGATGCTGCTGTTTGTGGCCCTTCCTTCTCTGATGGTAACACACGGCCTGCCAGCACACCAGATAAAGGTCAACAAGAGATACTGAGACAAGAAAGTCTCCCAGAAATGCCATGTTTAAAGCTGCCTGACTCACAGAAAGACGGCTCAACCAGAACAGCAGCAGATGGTAAAAGTAGAAGTGCTTACAATAAAAAACGTTTTAACTGCATACTAAAAATATACTTTTTTATTCTCTTTATGTCCTTATTGAACATTCTCCTCTTTCAGCTCCTCGACCTCCAGAGGTCATGTTCCGTCCTTCAGCCGGTACTACTGACCCAAAAGAGGCCTCGCGACTTCTAGCTGAAAAGAGGAGAGAGGCCCGAATACAACGGGAGAAAGAGGAGCAGGAGCGTCTTCTGCGAGAGGAAGCTGAAAGGTAAAAATATAATACATCTCCAACAGTAATACAGCAGGAGGCGGCCATTGCGACTGTTGTACTATAACCTCTCATCAGGAGGAATCGTGAGGAACAGGAGCACAGGAGAGCAGAGGAGCAGGCTCGACAGGAGGCTGAGGCCAAGCGTCTCTTAGAGGAGAAGAGAAGAGGAGAGGAGGAAGATCAGAGAAAAGCTGAAGAAGAGAGAGCTCAGGCTTGGAGGGAGGCTGCCCTTCTGCAGAAGCAGGTGCCTAAAATAACATATCTCCTTAACTTTAACCCTAACCCCTACCCCTCCCAGGAGAAAACATCCCTGTACTGCATGCACTGTGTTAGCATGCTTTTGTACCAATGTTAAAATGATCATCAAATGTTACTTGTCTGGGTTTTACACAGAGAGAGGAGGAATCGACTAAAGAAAGAGCACGAGCTGAACAAATAAAGCAAGAGCGAGAGATAGCTGCACAGAAAGAGGAAGCAGAGCGACAAGCAAGGAAAAAGGTTTGCTTCCTTGGAAACTAAGTTTCAAACATACAGTGCCTAGCAAAATATTCTTACCCTTTGATCTTTTACACATTTTGCCATGTTACAACCACAAACAAAAATATTATAGTAGGATTTTCTCATAGACCAATGCAAAGTAGGGCATAATTACAAAGTAGAAGAAAAATTATGAATGTTTTCAAAACCTGCTTTTGTAATCCCTCCCTTTACTTTGAGAACCCTGAATAAACTTAGTGCAACCGAAAACCATCAGAAATCACATATTTAGTAAATTGTGTGTAATTTGAATCTCAGTTTAGGCCTCAGGATATAAGTCAACAAAAAGTATCATGAAGTCCTAGGACCACACCAGGAATAAAGTTCTGGAGAAGTTCCAGGAATAGGGTTCGGTTATAAAAGGATATTCTAAACTTTGAAAACCTTAGGGAGCCCTGGGTTAGGCTTTGGGTTCAGTCCATCCTCTGACACATATGTATACTAACACATGGCTGGCCACCTAAACGGACAGGCAGGACAAGAGAACATTAGTTAGAGAAACAGAGGCTTGTTGTAACTCTAGAAGAGCTGCAGAGACCCACAGCTCAGATGGGAGAATCTGTTGACATTACAACCATTAGACCTGCACTTCACAAATCTGGACGTTTGGAAGAGAGGCAAGAAAAAAAAGTCACTGTTTAAAGGTTTGCCCCAAGCCATGGGCCTGCACAATATACCATAAATACTTTGTCATTTTAATATCAGTATATGCAATTTTAATATCACAAAGGACAGTATTTGTCGACCAGTATTTTCCAAGTATCAGGAATACCCGCTTTGCATGTCAATAACATACTGAGTCTCTTAAATGAAGTAACACTGCAGTAGATGTCCACACCTGAGACAGATGTCAGTGTCCAGAATGCTAAATGTCTCACAGGCTGTATTTTAATGACAAATGAGAAACAGAAGAGTATGGAAAAATTGAGTTTCACACAACTATTATATTGCGATAGCAATGTTTATTAGTAATATCACTGTTGCATGATTTTCTAATATTGTGCATCCCTAGAAGAAAGAGTTCTGGTCAAATATGGCCATTAAAACTTTTTGTATAACGTTTTATGCGGGATAAAGCCAACACTGCATATCATACTGAACACACCATCTCCATGGTGACACGTGGTTGTGGCAGCATCATAAAGATTCATGGAGCTAAATAAAGGGCAATCGTAGAAGAAAACCTGTTAGACGGTTTCACACTCCTGCAGGACAATGACTTAACATAAAGCCAGAAATGCAATGAACAGGTATGATCTGTCTTGTCTGTGACAAGACTTAAAAATAGCTTTTTACAGACGCTCCATCCAATCTGTTATGGACTATTTCATGTTGGTCTGTCACATTAACTCCCAATAAAACAAACAGTTGTAAAGTGACAAAACATGTTCAAGAAGAATGATTTCTTTGGCAAGGCATTGTATGCAACTAAATAATAACATCAAAATCGAACAGTTCTGTCTTATCGCATAATATTGTCTTTTTCAGAGACTTGAGGAGATCATGCGGAGAACCAGAAGAACAGATTCCCCAGATATGGTGCGATTTACTGAATCTCAGCTTTTCATAACAGAACACAGTCTCGGGTCTCTTGTGACGCACATTCAGTTTTGGCATGAAAAGGCCTTCGGCTTGGCCTTGACTAACATGTTTAATATCTTTTCATCACAGAAATCTGTATCGGATAGGACACTACCAAAGGAAAACACAGAGCCTCCGCAAAATGGAACCATAGAGGACGCCGCAAAGATGCCAGTGGGGTCTAAAACCGCACAGCTGGGGTTAGGCAACGAGGACGACATGGTACCTGTCGTGGCCTTCAAGGAACGCAGATCCCTCAGAGCGCTTTCTGGCCTGGAGGAAATCCAGACCAAACAGAGAGCAGGTGAGGGCAAACAAAACAGAAAAATGAATTAGTACTAATCATTGGACATGCTATCAAGGTGCATGAAACTCCCTAATTTTAGTAACTTTCTACCTAGTGCTGGAAACCTATCATTTCTGAATTTGGATAAATCTCTTTGAATAACAATAAAAAAAGTTTTCTGGTATGTTTTCTCTTCCTGGTGTTTTAGAAGTCATCTGAGCTCCTCTTGAGGCGTCTGCCATCTGGGGAAGTCATCAAAGAGCTGCGATTTGCCTGCAAAGCTACTAAATCACTACAGCACAGCCATTCTGCTACCTTTCAGCGCCTTGAAAGAGCATGTAACATTACAGCTTTCCCTCTCAGTGAGGATGTCTGCAGTAGCCAGCAGCTCAAATATTCAGCAAAGTTTTTGCATAATCATCTCTTTACAGCAGGGTTTCAATCAAATAGACTCAAAAAGAGACATAGCTGTACTTTCTGCTGTTAGTTTGTTACTGGATTTAAAAGAATAGCAATTTAATCAATAAGAACTTGTTATTTTAGCTTTAACTTGATATTACTTACTGCTTACCCAGCACTTTTTCTTAACTAGTTTTTCCTCAGTGGAGCTTGGACAAATCAAGATGCAGTTAGTGCTAAATGTGCTGTTAAACAGTAATTTGCTGCGTTGCAATCTTAATCTAGATTTTTTGTAAAACCCAAATTTCAATGAACGTGTGACATTTTGTAAAACTTAAATTACAACAGAATACAATGTTTTACAAATTCTGTTAAACCTATATGTAACTGAATACAATACAAAGACAATATATTTAATGTTCAAACTGATAAACTTTTTTTTTTTTTTTTTTGCAAATATTCATTCATTTTAAATTTGATGCTTGCAACATGTTCCAATAAAGCTGGGACAGGGTCATGTTTACCACTGTGTTACATCACCTTTCCTTTTAACAACACTCACTAAGCGTTTGGGAACTGAGGACACCAATTGTTGAAGCCTTGTGTTGGGAAATCTTTCCCATTCTTGCTTGATGTACAACTTCAGTTGCTCAACAGGGATATCTGTATTTTGTGCTTCATAATGCTACACACATTTTCACTGGGAGACAGGTGTGAACTCTAGGCAGGCCAGTCTAGTACCTGCACTATTTTACTCTGAAGCCATGCTGTTGTAACACGTGCAGATGTGTCTTGGCATTGTCTTGATGATATAATCAGGGACGTCCCTGAAAAAGACGTCTTTAGATGGCAGTGTGTTGCTCCAAAACCTGTATGTACCTTTCTGCATTAATGGTGCCTTCACATATGTGCAAGTTACCCGTGGGCACTAACAAGCCCCAATACCATCACAGATGCTGGCTTTTGAACTTTGCGCTGATAACAATGCAGAAAGTCCCTTTCCTCTTTGGCCCAGAGGACATGATGTCCATGATTTCCAAAAACATTTTTAAATGTGGACTTATCAGACCACTGCACACCTTTCCACTTTGCATCCATCTCAGATGAACTGGGGCCCAGAGAAGCCGGCGGCATTTCTGGGTGTTGTTGATAAATGGCTTTCGCTTTGCATGGTAGAGTATTAACTTGAATCTGTAGATGTAGCGACGAACTGTGTTCCTGAGCCCACGTGGTAACATCTGTTACAGAATGAAGTCGGTTTTTAATGGAGTGCCTCTTGAGGGGTCGAAGGTCATGGTATTCAGTCACCTCCACTCAGTCTTTTCTTGCCCCAGTTCTAGCTTTTTCAGAACGTGTTGCAAGCATCAAATTCAAAATGAGTGAATATCTGCAAAAATAAAGTTTATCAGTTTGAACATTAAATATCTTGTCTTTGTAGTATATTTAATTACATTAGGTTGAACAGGATTTGCAAATCAGTATTGTGTTTTTATTTACATTTTATACAACGTCCCAACTTCAGTGGAATTGGGATTGTAAAATCTAGCAATCGTATAGAAAAGCTGTTACAATAACATTGTTTCCAAAGATACGCTTCAATTTTGTGTTTATAGTGTTTCAGAGGTAAGGATGCACAATGCCTTTTTTTGCACTCACAGTTGCTTTAATAGCGTGCAATCGCATCACAGAGCAAAGTCTTATGTCTGTAGGTTAAATAGATTTTAAACAGTAAATGCATAAAAATCGTGACTTAAACTTAATCCTATACCTTAAGTACTGTTCTAGACTATCACAGGTTAGCTTTATAACATGTAAAACTATATGGCATATATTGATTAAAGGTGATGCCACATCTTTGTCCTTTTCTTCTTTTTTAAGCGAACCACGTATGTAACAATAAAAATATACAAATGTTGTTTTTTTAATAATTAAATAAAAGCATATTAAAAACAAAAAAAACTATAATAAGGTTTGACCAAACATTGCATCAAAGTAAACACTTTATACTGTCCATAGAATATACTGAGCAAGTCAATGGAAGAGTTGACCAGAAGATGGAAAAGGAGGCTGAAACATTTGCAGCAGCTGTCTCATCTCCTCTGTCTGCGCATGTATGTTCCAGAGGCGAGCCTCCAGCTCACCGTTAGTCATTACTGTTGAAAAGTCTCCATCTGCAGAGGAACAGGGCAAGCAAGCTTAAAACTGTCATATGGCAATGGCTCCTTATTCAGAGGATATTTTATTTTATTTTATATAGATTATCATATTTGTTTAAAGATCCATTTTAAAGTGTTTATACCCATTGAATTTCTTCACATTTTGTCCATGTATTTTATTGGGATTTTATGTGATAAAATGTAATAACGTTTTGGTGTGGCCCAGCCAGAGTCCCAGCAGAGAATCTGTGGAGGAAGCTAAAGATCAGGGTGATGGCAAGGCGGACTTCATGATGCTTTTTGTTCCTTAAGAAACATCTGATGCCTGTAGAGAAATTACTAATTAGATGACGTTTGAAGGCACTGAGTTGTGAAGGATTTTATTCAGGGGTATCAGGTTAGAAAAGGGCTGAATACAAGCGCCAGCAATATTTTCAAATGTTTGAAAACTATAATTTTAAAGTTTAACTTTACCTTAAGTCATGTTCTACTTTTTTAGGTCCATCACATAAAATCCTAATAAAATACACAAAACGTTAGTGACTGCAACATGAAAAAAATGCAAAAATGTTAAAAGGGGTGTGAATACTTTTTCAAGAAACTATAGCTCCTTCATTTGCTTTATAGAGAGATGAAGTACAAAACAAACCATTCTTGAGTTTGACTATAGTAGAAATGCCAAGCTGCTGGAATTTAACATCTCTCGTTTTGAGGAACAGCAACAGATACTTAGACACTGCACTGTAGTGAGGCCTTAGCAATGGGAGGAAATCTTCTGTGTAGGATAGGAAGAAAAAAGCAACATTTAAAATATAACTGTGTACAGAAGAAAAAGGTTGATTTAGAACTATACACTACTTTACCCGTCAATTTAAACATGTGAATGATGGCTGCAGAGTTATATGACAACTGGGAATTTCTCATTTGTCCAGAAAGCTCCACCAGTCTCCAAACCTGCTCTGGTGTAACTGATGAGGACAACTTAGTCCTCAGCCCATCTGCAACAGAGAGAATTTTCAAAAATATTGCAAAGACAATTCATATAATTCATTGTTTTGGGTAAAAAATAACACTTATGAGAGAGTTTTAGAACTAAAATCCACAACAAACATTTGGGTCATTACCCCAGGTCATCAGGTGATGTAAACACAATGTCACATGTAGCAACGTCTCATCTGACAGGGATGGAGACAGAAGAACTCTGAGCAGCCCTGATAAGCACTGGCTTTCTGTCACAGCCTAGATAACAGTAACTGGATTCAGTGAAACCTTTAGAGATTAGGGCACTGTGCATGAATAAATCAGACACATTATCAGTGAGTGGTAGGCTGAAGGTGTACCTGCTCATCCGTGCAGGCACCACAGAGGTCAGTAATGATCTTGCAACTTAGTGAGATCAGAACAGAATTTGATCTAGGATGATGAAGCAGCTGACCGATTTCCCTCAACAGTCCTTCATTTATGAGGATGTCCTAAGATCAGATTACAGAAAAGTCATACACTGTGCCCTCCAAAAATATTCATACCCCACAAACATTTCTACATTTTGTCACATTACAACCACGAACTTCTTTTGGGATTTTATGTGATAGTCCAACACAAAATAGCGCTTCATTGTGAAGTAAAAAAAAGATACAAGGTTTAAAATTTTTTTTACAAATAAAAAGCTGAGAAGTATGGCAGGCATTTATATTCAGCCCCTATACTCTGATAGCCATAAATAAAACCCAGTGTAAGTAGTTATTTTAGAAGTCACCTAATAAGTAAATAACCTACTGTACCAAGACACGATTATCCACCTAAACTGACAGACTGGTAAGTTATCAGAGAAGCAGCCAATAGGCCTATGGCTACAAGGGAAGGGTTTACAAAAAAGCATGTTGTTGTTGTGTTAGGAATGCCCATTCTGATAAAGGTCCAGAGTAAAATAGAACTGAGAAAATGCAGAAGCCTTGACAGCTGTTAACAGACACTCCTCATTCAGTATTTTTCTGGTAGGGGGTCATACACAATTTGGTGGGTGTGCAGACAGCGTACACATCAGTGTTAAGGCTGACTCTATCCATGCAGCATTCAAACTTTTGAGCAGGGCCTTCAGAGACAACACACAGCTACAGTCCATGAGCTGTTCCTGGACCCAAACTGCAGATAAAAATGATAAACAGAATCCACATTTGACATTTTAAAATGATAATACGTTATGCTACGTTATGTTAGTAAAGTCTTGTTTTGCTGCAGTTACCATTCTTTGACAGACTTTGAAGGCATCTGCAAGCTTGAGCTGAATTCTGAAAAAACCCAATATCATCAATATGAAACACTGCTGCGGGATTAAAGTCAACATCCTTTTCTCCAAAAAAGGTTCCCAAATACCTTTTGCACCGAGGAAGACATCAATGTCAAAAGCGACTTAGACAAATGAGCCCCAATGCTGAGCAACTCTGGATGATGTTCTCGAATAGCAGCAATGTTGCAAAGAGCCGTGCAGCTGTAGAACTGAACTTCTGAATTGGAGCACTGCAGAAGAAGAACTAAAACAGGGATGGCCCCTGCTTGACATATAATCCTTCTCGAACAATCTGGAAGAAGAGAAAAATTTGTCAAGCATGACAAAGGAAACAAACTTCTGAATAAAGTGACTGAAGTTCAAACCTCTTCAACTTTTACACATTGTCGTTACACAATCCACAGACTAAAAATAATTTAATTGAGGTTTTAAGTGATATATCAACACAAAGTAGTGCCTAATTGTCAAGTGGATGGAAATGTGTACATGGTTTTGTTTTTTTTTTGTTTAAAAAAAAATAAAAATCTGAAAGGTGTGGTGTGCATTTGTTGTCAGTCCCCTTTGAAAAACCTTTAGGTGAAGTACCAACTGGAAGTCTTCTGGGGGGGTCTCTACAAGCTTTGTACATCTGAAGACTAAATGTCCCCATTCTTCTCTGCAAATTAGCGTACAGTCAGTCAGACTGGATGAAGAGTGTCTCCGTAAACATCAGTTTCTCAACTGATTCTCAACTAAATTTAGGCTCCTACTTTGACTAGGCCCCACTCTGAAGTTTTTTGCACCCTTATCAGGTTTTCTTCCAGGATTTTCCTGTATTTAGTTCCATCCATATTCTCATCAACTCCAACTCCAGCATCCCCACAGCATGATGCTGCCACTACTATATGTTTCATAGAAGGGACTTGCAGTGCTGCATTTTGAAGTCTGTGGTAGTACAGTTACAAAGTGTGTAAAATTTCGAGGGGAAGAAATAATTCTGCAGGGCACTGTATAAGGACTTTGACAAAGAGGATAAAAAAATACAACCTGACTGGGTGAGATGTAGAAGAGCCCATGCTGCCTTCTGCTGGACCGCTGGATCGTAAGACTTTGCCAAAGCCAACAGAGGTATGATTCCATCCACCAAAATAGCATGTCTGCTTAATTCTGAACAAAAATTAAGAAAATCTGATGCTGCCCTAACTACATATGAAAAACAAGGTTTTTGCAAAACACTGCAACAAAATACACCCCTTTTATGTTGTAGTAAAATATAAAGTTTATGTGACAGTGTGCAGGATTATTAGAAACACTGCTGACACTTATCTGTGCTATGGAAAAAACGGAATTTGCAGGATTTCTATAAGCGTACATTATTATTGTATCCATTTTATTAAAAGTTTTTACTTCTATGCAGAGGTTAAACTAAAAAAACGTCTGTGCAAACCTGAGGAGGCCAGCATGGCAACACAGGCAGAGGAGTGACACTGAGCAGTAGGATCACCAGACTGGAACAACTCCAACAGCGGCACCAACATCCCCATCTCGATCACTGACTCTTTACACACTGAAATTATATTTCATGGACCGTAATTACAACCATCCAATCAAGTTCATTTAACTAAAGGCTGAAGTTAAGCTGTGTTCAAGACGTAAAAAAAAAAAATAGATTTTTGGGATTTCTTAATATCAACAAACATTGTAAGAAACAAATCCCTACCATTATTCTTCACTAATAGATTGACCAGGGTGAAGGAAGTAGTCTTTTGCACATCCAGGTCAGGGGACAAGAGAAGAGCCATTACTGGTACCAAGAAGGCATCTGGTAAGGGATAATTCACTGCAACAAACAATCCCAGACAGCAAAAGAAAGCTGTAGGAGGTTACGGTCACAGTAAGAAACAAGGGCAATCTCTTCAACTTCTACGTATGTGGAAATATAATAGCAGGATAATACGGAGTTATCTGGTCCTTGTCTGATCTTAAAAGCAGGTTTGTATGGCCTGGGATCAGCAACATTTAGTCATTTCAAGTTGTAACAAAAACCTCAGACACAGAGGCAATTTTCATTAAAACTACGCAAAAGCTCACCCTGAAGTCAAAAACTGCCAAAAAAAAAAAAACTCTAAAAAAGGTACATCTCAGATTTCACCTGACTCATTTTGCATGTTAAATATATATAATACAGGACTGCACAAGTGTGGCTTGAAGACTAAATGTCCCCACAAGTGGGGCTTTTGCAGTCCTGGCCCAGAAATATTACAGTATAAGGAGAACGTCTCAAATCTCAAACAAACTAAACAGTTAATGACCAGGAGAAGACAGAATACACAACCAGCTAAAACAAGTAATTATGTAATCTTTTTGCACGTAAGGGTTATTATTTAGGATTATTTTGTCTACTGAGTGAACCAAAAACTCAGTAAGACAAATTATTCATGACTAAAACTGGGTCCAACTGGGTCGAGATGCAAAACTGTGGTCAAATTTTTTCATACACACCACTATATAATGTGTAACTCGTGTGTTGAGCAAGATTCTTACAGAAAAACAATGACATCTCTGGAATATTTTTCCATCTAACCCTGAAGGCATTGTCATTCACAATAACTCAGAATAGGGAAGGCTTTAAAAGAGGACATCTTTCCTTCAATGTGAAAAGATCCACATGTGACTGTTTAAGCAGGTATTCAAAAATACAGTTGAACATTTGCATACTGGTCTTTTCCGTTACTTATCTTCCGAGTGGGAAAAGTGCATACAACGATTACACATTTCTAGTACCCGTCAACTGAAGGTCTACGCTGTCATGAAGATTAATAAATGAAATGAAAGTCTTTACTCACAGTGATGACTGATGTGTGAGTAATAGATGGCTGCAGTCATTTGCAGATCAGCATTTTGAGATGCTGCAAGTCGGTTCAATGCTTGGAGGCTTCTCTGATTGAAAACCGGAATTTTATCATCTGAGAAAATGAAAATTTGTGATGAGTACAAGTGCATCTCAGTAAGTTAGTATAATTATTTAAAAGCCTATTTACCACAGTAATTTAATTCAAAAAGTTGAACTCATATAACGTCATTATATACAGAGGGATATATTTCAAGTATTTATTTATTTTAATTTTGATGATATTTGTTTACAGCTAAAGAAAAACCCATAATTCATACCACTTTTCCTTCCACTCAACGTTTCAATAATGTAGCATTCAGTAACTAACTTGATTTTTTAGCAATGACCTTTTGTGGCCGACACTCCTTGCGGAGGGTGTCAATGACTGTCTCCTCCACCTAAACGGCCATAATAATACATCAAAAATCCTTCTTTTGGTCTTATGTAATAAATCAAACACATTTTGGGTTTTAGTTAGCTGTAAAACATAATCAACAAAACAAACAGAAATAAGCACTTCAAATACATCACTACATGTAACTTTTTGAACTATTGGAATAATTTACTTTTCCATCATATTCCAATTTATAGAGATATAGGTGTTTTTAATTTAAAGAGTAAAATTGTTTTACTAGTTGATTCTGATTGTACGTAAAAAGGATGAAATGACAGAAGGTAGGTGAAAATATTTCCAAAATCATTAAAGATGAGAAAGTTTTATTGTCATCATCATCAAATGTTTGGCATTAATGGGGATGGTCATATAATGTCTTAAACAGAGCATGTGTGCTGAACAGGCTTCCTTTCCACAACAATGATGTATCCTACCATACATGAGCTGCAATGACGATAAAGCTTGAGCCGTCCCCCTCTCAGGTGCATTCCCAAAGCAGGTGCACTGAACAATTCCTCTAAAAACTTCCTTGAGTTTGTACTCGAACTCTCCCCAAACTCTCCTCAGACGTTCAGCGAAGTCCCGGAGCGATCGGGAGCAACTGTCACAATGGTCCGAGGCCATGACTGCAAAACAAAAGGTTATGACACATGCCCAGGTCACACAACCTGCAGCACACGCCTTACACCGAGTCACGTGACTCTTTGATGGATATTTACATATATATAACTCCTTGCTGTTGGACAGTGATTACATTATTTTACACAACTCTCATACGAAAACTCTGCGATGCAACTAGACACATTTTAAAATGTTTTATATATTTTAAAAGTGTCAAGGTATTTCGGAGATGGTTTAATATTTTCAACACCCCTAATTTGTTTTATTCATATTTGTTTCTAATATGTACATTTAGTGTATTGTTTTTGTTTGTTCGTTTTTCGTTCAGGTAGTTTTTGTTTCTTTCTTTTAGATAGGTAGGTGGGTTATGTGCAAAATTTAAAAATGAATAAAAACAAATATTATGCATTTTGGTTAAAACATGTTTGTTCAATCAGTAAAGTAACTCGAGCTGTATAGAGAAGGTAGAAATTATACTCAATTAAGAGTAGTGTTACTCCAGAATAATATTACTAGTAGAAGTAAGAAGTAAGGTAGGCTACAGTAGGTACTACTACTACCTTTTTTCATTGTAAAATTACTATGATATCTATAAATTGTTAAGACCAGTTAAAACTAAATAAGACTCCAGGTTTTTTAATGATTGGAATTAGAAGTGTAAATTGCCAAACTCACTTTTATGTGATGTTCTTTATTTAGTTAAATTTATTGACTAGCTTTTTTTCCTTCACAATAATCTTCAGTTGTTCTCAGCATCGATGTTTTTTAACAGTATGACTGTATATATTTTTATGCTCATTTTCTTTATCACAGTTTGTTTGTAATTCAGAATATCGACAACAAAAACCCACAGTCGGAACCCCATTCTAGCATTCCATTTGGCGCATGCGCAAAGGATAAACTGTCAATGTTTTCTTCCGGTTCACAAATGTGCGCTTGACATTATATCATTTATAGTTTAAGGACTTATCAATGCAGTTAGGCGCTTTTGGCTCTTAGGTTTAGTTGTTAAGGCATTGGGACAAGTAGTTTCTGAAATGCAAAATGGCTGAAACCGGCAGGGGTTGAGGACGATGCCAGCAGCCGGATCATTTCATTATTTTCACTTGTACGCTGCATGCGTAATGACGTCGTTCTTGTTCTCACATGTCATTGGCCCGTTCTTGTTTGTTTATTCTCTCACTCCGCCCTTACGGTCAGCCTTGTTGACTTGGAAACCATTGTGGCGTCTTCAGTGAAGCTAGAGTACCCTGTGCGCACAGATATACGTCTCGCTACCGGTGTAGCTAACTAATACACCGCTTTTAAATTAGTTTATGTGGAGTTTAGTTAATTCTAAGGCTCAGAGGTTTTGCTTTAGAATATAAAGCACACTAGCCTCAAGTTAGCAGGGCGAGTTAGCACTTTGCTAACTAGCCGCTTAATTAGCTAGCCTTCATGGTTAACTTGGCTTTACTTATTTGTTTTATTCAGTCTGCCTCAGCTTAACATATACTACATGACACGTAAGTAATTTTTTTGCCTGTGTTTGCATTTAGGTTATTCAATTGCAGTGAGTCGCAAAGATGTACACATCACTGTACGTATTTCTTTGTAAACAAGGTTTTCCTTTCGCACACAGAATGAGAAACACAGTGTGTGAGAATGCCAGCAGGTGAGTTGCCTTCTCTCCGTTATTAGAGCGACGCAAAAGCTGATCTATTTTGATCTGAAACTTTTTCCTTAAAGAGTGTTATGCTGTTGTCAACATACTGAACATGGAACTTAATTCGAGGAGTTTATATGAATCATGGGTTCAGCTGTGTTGTCTATTTTTATTCTGAATGTGATAATTTAACAGATCATGTACCACGTTTTTATACTATAAAGGTCTTGTGTTTTGCATTTAAATGTTATTAAAACGTCTTAGTCTAAAAGAAAATTGAAGTAAAATTAGAATTGGGAAAACCCATGCAAAGTATTTAAGTTTAGTTGTTACATATTATTATATAATCTCTCAGTTGAGAAACTATTATATAAGTGATTTCAAAGAAGTCATAGGAAAAAAGTAGGGATGCACCAATATCAAAATTCAGGCCGATATCGATATCCAGTATAAATATCCGATAATGGCCGATAACTGCTATTTACCGAAATTATGTATCATATATATCTCACTACACTTTCAACACAGTGAAAAAACAACCACACCGCTGACATTTCTCCTCTGCTTCAGTAACCACCCTACAGTCCTGCACTGCATCATTATCACTGTCATATGCCCAAACAAATACCACATGGCCAACCCCTTCCTCTTCCACTCCAAGAATACACACACAAACAGTAACAAGATGGTAATAAATATTGGTTATTAATATCGGGCCAGTTTTACTTATCGGGCCGATACCGATGTCAATGCCGTTATATCGTGCATCCCTAGAAATAAGACCCTCAGTTTATGATAATGTGAACTTTTCTAGGTGAGAGTGAAGAGCGAGCAAAGACCCGGGAACGATTTAACGAAGTTTTCAAGAAATATACGGAATCAGAGAAGAAAAAGTCAAAGAAGGAAAGCACTGAAGCAAAGGAAACTATTGTGGTACGTGTTTTGTTACATTTTGTTTTACATTCAGTGGTTGGGATCAGCACATCACCCAGCAAAGCACACCTAACTGGCATAAAATATAGACCGTTTCTGTCACACTTACAGCATCGTGTGGATGAATGAAATATTAATTGTGGGCTTTAAGGATTTATTAAATAGGTTCTTTTTCCAGGGTGAAACACTGCTGTACAACTCTAATCCACACAGTGTCAAAACTTTACATGCAGGAACAATTATATACTTAGACCCTGTGTAACATTTGGGTTAGTATCCCTTAGAGGCTTGCAGGGAAATAATGTACTTTTTGTAGCCATCAACAAGGTCCTGGCACAGTCCTGGCTGGATATGTGGCCACTCCTCTTATGATAAAACGTTTACAATTCATTTGAATTGTTTGGTTTCCTGTCACAGGCCCTCTTTTTAAATAGTCTACAGTTTTTCTATAGGGTTGAAGCCAGGGTTATAACCTGCTTTATCCATTCCAGATCCTGTTGTCATGCTTTTTGGATAATTATCCTGTTGAGACTCTCAGTTGTGTCCACGTTTTGAACATCTATCCTTTACCTTGAGAGGAAATTAAAGTATCTGGAGTTTGTCGTCCTTCTTCTTTAACTCATCTACTCTGTGAAATGCACCAGTACCACTGGTAGTAAAAGAGACCATCAGCATAATGCTACCACCACCATGCTACACAGTTGTTGTTTTAGGTTTGACATCCTCACCCTGACACTTCCACTCCTCCAAACAGTCTTCTTGTTATTGACCAAATAGGTTAATATTATCGGGTCTGACCATCAAACCTTTCTCCAGAAGGAATGTGGATTGTCCATATAGCCAGATGCAAATTTAAGTTGAGCTTGAATGATTTTGAACAGGTTCTCTTTTCTTGTTCACCCAATTTAAATGAACTCTTCTGATTTAGATATCTTGACAGAATTAGACCAGGAGCTTATCAATGGGTAATAAAAGCATGGAGTTTTGAGACTTTATCCAAATATTAGTTAGAGTACATGTAGATTGCTGAGGCCATATGTATAAATTTGCCATTGGGTGGACAAGAGAAAGGCTAAAAAATTGCTTCTGAATCATGATTGTGGAACTCGGTGCAGCAGAAGACACAGGAGTAGTTTCTCCTCTTAGACGAAGCAGTTTAAGAAACATAATTCTTATTGAAGGACAACAAATACTAGAGTCATGTTATCGCTCTCTTTCTGTCCTCTCAGGTCCAGAATCTGAGAAAAAAACTCAACCTTGAAAATGACAAAGACGATGAGACCGTTCTGCAAAACATGCGTGATCCAGAAGAGGACAGCCCACGTTACACCAAGAATAAAAGAAAGGAAAAGGAAGTAGCACAAAAGGTTTCTGTCAACAACAGCAAAAACCAAGAGGAGGGTAAAACATCTAGAGTAAAGAGGAAAAGCAAGAGGGACCTTCCTCCCTTACCTGTACCTAAGGCCAACACCGGTGACATCCAAAGGGATACAAATTCTCCTAAGCCTGAACATGCTGTAGATCCAGAAGATGCTGAAGGTGGAAAGGAACCAAAACGGAAGAGTAAGAAAGGAAAAAGCAAAGACGGCACAAAGGTTACAGCAGAGAGCCAGGTGGAGGATGCAGAAGACAAACTGCTTTATGAATACCAGCACCAGATGGAACAGGAAGAAGAGAGGACCTTGAAAAAAACAAGGATCAAAGAGGGGGATGACAGCGCTACTTCGCAAAATATTAGCCTGAATGACAATACGGGGAAAAAGAAGCTGAAATCTGTCAACACTGAGTCAGATGTAGGGTGTGTATGTTGGCTTTTATAATGTAAAGGAAAAAAAAATCACAGTTTACGCTGCGTTTTGAAATAATCGATTTTTCACTATTAGAGATCAAGAAGAAGACATAGACCAAGAGGCTGATGCTGAAAATGAGACAGAATTGAAGGGAAAGAAGAAAAAGAAAAAGAAAAAACATGGTAATTCAGATTTGATTGTTTGCTAATCAAACATAAAATATGTAGGTTCTGATGGAGCTCCTGTTTTACCTTGTTTGATTTTTTTAGTTGTCCAAGAGGAGAGTGAGGCTGAGCCGGAAGGATCAGAGAAGCAGACCTTTGATGACAGCCTTGTGCTGGGAGTGTTCATTCATAGAACCGATCGCCTCAAGACGGATTTACTGATCTCACACCCCATGGTGAAGATCCATGTTGTCGATGAAACCACAGGGCAGTATGTGAAGAAAGAGGACTGGTGAGAACAAACGTTCTCAGACCCTACTTGACTTTAGCCTGTTCATGTTTTTTCTTACATTTTACATTAAACCTCTTCCTTTGTTTTTAAAGCCATCGGCATGTGTCTTCGTTTTATGAAAGAGAGAATGTTGACCACGTTCTCCCAATCATGACGCAACCCTTTGACTTCAGGAAGAACAAATCCATCATCCCCGAGTGGCAGGAACAGATCATATTCAATGAACGGTTTGGTTACTTTGTTCAGCAAACTGATGCAGCCCCCACAGTTATACTCTTCTTCGAAGTAAGAGATACTTCCTTCCCAACGTTCAACCACAGCTTGCCTTTTCTGCTCTCACTTTTTTTTTATTTTGTTCTATTCAATGCTTTTGTTCTTAATTCTGTTAAGATCCTTGATTTTGTGACTATGGAGGAGGCAAAAGCCAACAACGATGTTGAGAAGCATGAGCGAGGGTTTCGAAAGATTGCTTGGGCATTTCTTAAGGTAAAATGTTCGGTCACTAAAAAACAGTAAACAATAGTCGTTCTTTGGCATTTTTAGGACTTCTTTGAGTTTCCTCCAACCCTCAGCTTGTTGGTGCAAATGGGATTCTGAATATTGAGAGCAAACTTCGCCTTCAGCTCTTCTGTCCGCCACCTCGGGCAAAGAGACAACCTAAAACTGTAGAGGTGTTTGAGTGGTGGAGGAAGTACCCAAGAACCAAATACACATCCACACTCTATGTCACTGTGAAAGGAATTAAACCCCCAGAGCACGTAAGTTTGTTGCTACTTTCTAAGGGTTAAAAATGATTTCCATAACTTTTGGTTCTTCATTTTTATCTTTACTTTGGTAAGTATTTCAGCCAAGTTTTTTGTTGTTTAGGTGGACCCTGGTATCCGGTCCATGATGGCATTACAGGAGGAGAGAGGCAGCACCTCCTATAGCGAGCTGCAAAATGAGGTCACCAAGAGAAGCCTGACACAACCCGCTGACAGCAAGCAGCCCGTCTTCAGATGGAGCCGACTGCCCGGGCAGGTAGTTGCATGCTAACATTTGTCAGTGTAATAAAACAATAAAATGTTTTTGTTTTGTTTGCACACACTTTAAGATATGGTGAATTTATATCTCTTTGACATGACTGACTCATTACAGCTTTTTGTGAAATCTGGGCTATTTTATGGTGCCTTGCTAAAGTATTCCAGCCTTTTCAGATCTGGGAATGTAACAACCACAATCTTGAATGTAATTTATTGAAATTTTATGTGATAGACCAGCATAAAGTAGCCTCTTATGTTTGGGGTTTTTTTCAAACATTTTGTACAAATTAAAATCTACTTTGTAGAACCCTTTTTCACTGCAATTACAGCTGGTAGACTTTGGAGCATGTCTCTACCTCTTTTGCACATCTGGAGACTAAAGGTTTTGTTTTGCCTATATTCGTTTGCAAAGTAGCTCAGACAGATTGGATGAAGCACCTCTGTGAACATTAGTTTTTTAAGTCTCGCCACAGGTTCTCAATTTGGATCTGTACTTTGACTGGGCCATTTTAACACATTAATATGATTTGGACTAAACCATTCCATTGGAGATCTGTCTTTATATTTAGGACCCTTCTCCTCCTGAACCTTCATCCCAATCTCAAGTCTGTTGCAGATGTGTTCAGCTCCAAGCATTTTCCATTCAACCCTGACCAGCTTCCATGTCACTGCCAACAGTTTCCCCATAGCAGTATGCTGCCATCATGTTCACCTTGGAGTTGGTGTGTTGAGGTTGATGTGCAGTGTCATCACACATGCAAAAAAGTTCAATTTTAGTCTCATCTGACCAGAGCATCTTATTCCACATGTTTGCTGTGGTCCCCTACACGGCTTGTGGCACACTGCAAGTGGGACCTCTTATGGCTTTCGTTTAACAATGGCTTGTGTGTATTTAGTTCAGATTACACACAACTTTACATACGAACTTGGTGACTTTGGTTGCACTGCCATTTATTTGACGCTATCAGAGTAAAGCCGGCTGAATACAAAGGTAAACTACATTTTTTTGATTTTTAATTGTAAAAAGGTTTGAAAATGTATCATTTTCCTTGCACTTGACAATTCTGCACTACTTTGTGTACAGTTATTACGCAAAACGGTAAAAACAATTTACACTGAAGTTTGTGGTTGTAATGCAACAAAATGAGGGGAAAAAGTTCAAGGTGTATGATTAAGTTTGTGAGGCTCAGTATATGGCACGAAAGCATGCTATTAAAAAACTATTAAAAACATTTTTGCATCTAAGATTGTCTGATAAAAGTTTCTCTGTTGTAGATCTGTCGAATTCCTAACAAGCAGATTTTAGCTTTCCGTGGTGGTAAGATGGGCTGTTTCACGGTCCTTTTTTCTCATGCTGGAACCATGCTGGCGGCTGCTTGTGCGGACAGAGATGCTTTTCCTGTTGTTGGTAAGCAACGCCTCATTTGTGCAAAGCTGCTGCGCCCGCAGCTTTCCCCCTTAGCTGAATATCTCAAGTCAATTAACTTTTTACAGTTCTGGGACAAAATCAGGTCTCTCCAAAGTTTTGTGCATGAAGCAAAATTGTTTGTATACATTGTAAAATAACACATTTTCTTTTTTTTTTTTAGTGTATGAGATTCCCTCTGGTAAGGTAATGACTGCTTTCAGTGGTCATCTGAAAATTGTGTATGATCTCTGCTGGTCCAGAGATGATAAAAGCCTGTTGTCTGCCTCCTCAGACGGAACTGTCAGGTCAGTTTATGTTTCTCATGTTAATAAAGACACTAAAAGTGATTAACAGGAAATTTAGTGGTACTGCTGTTAGTGTTGGCTTGCTTTCTTACATTATCTTCTTTCTCAGAGAGTGGAATGTAGAAAGGCTTCTAGAGACTGCCCAGAAGGTGCTGCCTCACCCGTCCTTTGTATATTGTGCTCGGTACCATCCCAGCGCCCAGAACTTGGTGGTGACCGGGAGCTACGACTGCCTGATACGAGTGTGGAGACTTGATGTGGAAGATGTGAACGGCCAGATGCTGCAGGAGTTTGAGGCTCACAGCAGCTTCATCAACACACTGTGTTTTGACTCTGAAGGTACCTCTGAAACCCTTAAAATAAACTCCTCTTTTATTGCAGTAGAATAAGCTCACACTGAGAAATGTGGAGAAATCTAGCCTTTTATTTCAATACGTTTAGTTGCAGTTGTATGTATGTACCACAGGTGGCACAGAGGTTCCTGTTTTATGTTTTACAATCATGCAAAGTGAAATAAACACACATGTCCTCCAACGGTGATTTCGGACCACCGCCACGGCTTTCAGTTTGACCCGCTCTGGCCATTGTGGTCCATTTTTGTAGTCACTCTTGAGTCTTTTGAGCTTTTCCTGGCACTGCGGTGTGCCATTTACCACACTGATGGCCAATTAGTGAACAGCAGTCTGTTCACTTCACATTTCGGCCCTACTCGGCCCCCCGAAGGGCAGGTACCAAAAAGGCCAGTTCCAGAGAAGCTAGTAATACAAATTGTTGCAAAATTTGCTGAGTGGAGTGGTCAAAGTAGAGTCCAAATAAAAGGGGCAATACAGAACTACATTCACCATTGCAATAACATTCTGTGCAAAATATCAACTGCTAAGGCCTGCTTTGATGTAATATTTGGTAGAATATTGTACTTCAGTTGCCATCTATTTAACATATCGCTGTTGGGGGACATTGTGTGATGGAAAAAAAAGAATCGAATCAGGAAAGCGTGTCTTAATCATAAGCAACAACTTAAGCACAATTTACAACAATAGTATCTTCACATTTATACCCCAGGAAACCAGAAGGTAATTGATTATTGTTAAGAAGTTCCTAGAAACTCGTGATCAATTTTAACAAGGTAAAATATGAAAGAATACTTCGGTTACATTTATCTATAAGGACTGTGAGCGGTAGTAATAATTGTCCTGCAGGTGATTTTTGTTGAAAGCAGTTATTCCTTAACATGCTAATTTATTTCTTTCTCTGTTTGATAGATGTTCTCAAATTAAATTTGGACGGTGGGGGTTAGTGAGCTTGATTCCATTCATAATTATTTCCTTTGTTGTGTTTGATGTAAAAAGGAAGAAGAATGTTCTCTGCAGACAACACAGGCATCATCATTGTGTGGAAAACTTCAGTAAATCCCAGCAAACAGCGCCAACATCCATGCCATCACTGGTCTATAGAAATGGTATGAGAGTTTGACGTTATTGTGAAAGATGATACAATATGGTCTAGATTTGTTGAGTCGAGATGAAGTTGTTTTTTTTAAACAGAGGAACAAAGATGTTGTGTTTTGTTTGGCTCTTGGCAGAAAATGGATGAGAGTGACCTTAGTGGCATCCCTATCAACATGCTGCAGCTCCATCCCAACGGGCGCTGTCTGCTCATCCATGCCAAAGACAGCATCCTCAGGATGATGGACCTGAGGATGTAAGTAACCAGGGATCATCTGAGATCACATAAGACAAGTAGATAGTCATTCTTATAAAAGGTTTAAACAAGAGTGTTTCATGTTACACTTTTATGTGTGTTTTAAGTTTGGCCACGAAGAGGTATACTGGTGCAACAAACTACAGAGAGAGAATTTACAGCACTTTCACACCGTGTGGGAATTTCATCTTCTCTGGTAGTGAGGATGGGATGGCATATGTCTGGAATACAGACACAGGTAACAATTCCTGGGAGAAACAAAACAATAAGCGCTTTGCAAGTAATCTGCATTATTCCTCAAACTGATATCAAATTTTTAAACTGCTTTCCCAGGAGACCAACTAGCAGTGTACTCAGAGCTTTGTTACCCAACTGCTCTCCATAGCGTCTCCTTCCATCCTCATGAGAACATGGTAGCTTTCTGTGCTTTCGGTCAGAGCCAGCCTGTGCGGGTTTATCTGTACGATCGCAAAGGTTTGTGTCTTTGACAAATAATCTGCAAATGGGTTTTGATTTTCTTTTTCCCCATACAGTGCCTTGTTAAAGTATATATACTGCTTTGAAATCTATTACATTTTGTCATGTTATAATCATTAACTGCAATGTATTGTATTGGGGTTTTATGTGCCAGACCACCACAAAGCAGTGCATAATTGTGAAGAAGAAGGGAAAAGATACTCAGTGTGGCCGAATTTAAATGTAAATCTAAGAGGTGTGGCTGCATTTGTTTTCAATTAGTCCAATACGAGAAAGGCATTTTGTTGGATTTACAGCTGCAAGTCTCTACCAGCTTTGCACATCTAGAAAGTAATCTTTTTGCCCATTCCTCCGTACAAAATAGCTCAAGCTCAAGCAGATTGGTTGGGGAGCAACTGTGACCATCAACTGTCAAGTCTTGCAACAGATTATTGCATTTACTTAGGTCTGGACTTTGAGTGGGCCGTTTTAACACATGATTACGTTTTCTTCCAGGATTGCCCTGTCTTTAGCTCCATCCATCTTTCCATCAACTTTTTGTAGCTTCTCGGATCCTGCTGAAGTGAAGCATCTCCACATGCTGTAATCACCATTTTCATGGTGGGGATGAGGAGTGGAGTTTGTATGTTCTTACAGAGCATTCATGGGTTCTGTCCAGACACTCAGGCTTCCTCCCACAGTCCGGAAACATGACTGTTCGGTTAATAGTTCTCTAAATCGACCTTATTGCTCTCTCAGTAGCACCTCCAGAGTTACCATGGGCTTCTTCTTCTTCTTGCCTTTGCTTTCTGTTTAGGTGAATAGCCCTATCTCTGTAGGTTTTCAAAGTGTGCCATCATCTTTCCATTTTTCAATGACAGAATGAACCGTTCAAATGTTTGGAGTGTCCCTTGGTATTCAAAATCCAGTATCTCCCTAATGGTATCTAACAAAGCTTTCAGGCCGTCACAGAACAGCTCGGTTTTTACTGAGATTAAAGCACAAAAAGTTGGACTCTGTTTACGGTCAGGTGATTTCTAAAGACAAGTGGTTCCATTTTATTTTATTTTTGATATCAAATATTAAAGAATGCATTGGAATTTGTGGTTGTAAAGTGACAAAAAGTGTAGATATGTAGGATATGTATATTTTTGTAAGACACTATAAATAATTAAAATCAGCTGCTCCATTGAGCTCAGATGAATAATTGTCAGTTCTGACCTTGTCTTCCAGTTTCCCAGCTGGAGATGCACAACGTTAAGGCATTGAGCAGATCAGCATCTCTAGACACTAAAACCATCCGAAACACTCCTGACTCTGTGAGGCTGCAGGAGATGTCGACTCCTTCAGCCATGGATCAGTTTGCCCACACAGCTAGACTTGCCCTGAAAATGCAGTCTGTTAAAGAACAGCTGGATTCAGTTCTTGTAAGAGATCTTTTAGAACAGAGATGTGATTTTAAATAAGTTTAAGGTACTAAATATTAGTCATTGCTGGCTATTATAGTCATGTAAGCAAAAGCTCCTCTTTTCATTCCAACTGTAGGAATCACATCAGAGGTCTTCAGTTGCTGGATTCAGTTTTGATCAAGGTATGTTAATATGAAAATAACTTTATATATAGAAACTAGAGGGAATTTATAGCACCATATATGGTTTGTGTTGATTAGTTTAGTTTACATTGAGAATATATATCAATTGACTCTTGTTTGCAGAGAAAGTGGACATGAGTCACACAGGCAGGAGCTTCACATCTGATGTTGGCACAGTGAGTTTTGTATCAATATGCCATTAAACTTTATTTTGTCAACACATTTCTGCTGCCATTAGTTGGTAACTTTAAATGCTAAAAAAACTAATTTCTTATTAATTTTAAACCAAATATCTATAATGGGGAGATTTGTTTCATTGATGCTTGAAATCTATCCTTATTTCCGGGAAACTAAAAGTGACTAACACGAAATTATTTTTTTCTCTCGTTTAAAAAAAGAGAGACTAATATATTACATAGATTCAGTACACAGAGTGAAATATTTCAACCCAAAATTCATAATATTCATAATTCCTAATATTTTAACAGAAATGTCAGGCTTCTGAAAAGTATGTTCACCTCTATGAACTCAATAGTTGGTCTAGGCTCCTTCTGCATGAATTACTGCATCGGTGCAGCGTAGCATGGAGGCGATCAGCCTGTGGTTCTGCTGAGGTGTGATGAAGCCCAGATTGCTTTCATAGCAGCCTTCATTACATCTGTATTGTGCAGCGTGGTCATTGAAGCAGCTTTTGGTACACTTGGCCGTGTGGGCTGGTACCAAATCCTGCTGGAAAATGAAACCAGTATCTCCATAAAGCTTGCCAGCAGAAAGAAGCCTAACGTGCTCTAAAGGTTCCTGGTCAATGGCTGTGTTGACTGTGGACTTTAGAAAACACAGTGGACCAACACCAGTAGATGACATGGTACCCTAAATCATCACTATCTGTGAAAACGTCACACTAGACCTCAGGCAACATGGATTCTGTGCCTCACCACTCTTCCTCCAGACTCTGGGACCTCGATTTTCAAATGAAATGAAAACTTCTTTCATCGGAAAAGAGGTCTTTGGACCACTAAGCAACAGTTCAGTTCAGTTTTCTCCTTGGCCCAGGTAAGGCGCTTGTAGCCCATGTGTAGGATTTATCTGGACGTAGTGGCTCTTGATGCTCCGACTCCAGCCTCAGTCCACTCCTTGTGAAGCGCCATCAAATTCTTGAATTGATTTTGCTTGACAATCCTCCAGTGCACCTTTTTTGTACCACACTTTTTCCTTTCACTCAACTTTCTATTAAGACAGCATTTAAGTGTTTCACAATATTCTAATTTTCCAAGACACTGTACGCCATAATCAAAATTACAAGATATAATGTCTAGAAATATTACACCGTGTAGTAAATCCATGTAATACTTGAAACATTTTTTTTTTTTTCCCCAGGACATTCCTAATTTTTTTTAGCTGTACTTGTATATGTTAAGGTAGATTAGCATTGTGAAATATATTTCTTTGCTTTGCAAATCAACACCACCTTTTTCCCCCCAGACGGGATTAAATATTTCACTACCTCCTCCGTCTCTGCTCTCGCCTCACTCCAAGCTGCAGCTCTCTGGTTCTTTGGCCGACCAGCTCATCCCCCAAGCAGCTCTGATCACACAAAGCCGTGAGCGTCTTGTTCAGTTCACTATCAAGTTTTGTTTTGTCATCAAAAGCAGCAGTGATCTTGACCCTGTATGAAGGGAGCATAAAAAAAGTCACTGAATAATGTCACTGTTCAAACATTCCCTTTCATGTCACTTTGTGTTGTTTTTCTAGGAGGCTTCAGTCCGATCAGTCAGAGGCTAAAAGGAGTCGCGTCTTTTAAACTACATTCAGTAAGGCTTTGTGATAGTTACTTTTTCTGTGCAGATCCTATGAGCATTTTGTCCCTTTTCAGTCAAGTAGTCGGCAAAATGGTCAAATTTATTTAAAGAAATGCAGTCATAGGTTTAATGTAATGTTATGTTTCCACAATAGACTCTCCCTGATCAAACCTCCTCAGGCTTTTATGAACCAGATTCAGTCCCTGTTCAACAAATAGTGAGTTTCCACTGTAATACTGAATTCACTCCCATCCCTCCACCTGTTCTGTATCGTGTTTAATCTTTGCGTTTCCTTCCGAAGGTCGTTTCCCTCTATGATTACGAAGCAAATCGATCTGATGAGCTGACCATCCGCCGCGGTGACGTCATCCAAGTACTGTACAAAGACAATGACACCTGGTGGTTCGGACGCCTGGTCAACGGGCTGCAAGGATATTTTCTTGCTTCTTATGTAGTAGATCAGCGTAAGAGGCAGACATTTTTTTGACGTAGAAGTATTATATTGTGAAACGGTCAGTGAACAGGTTTGTTATTGTTACTGTCGTAGGTGAGTTTAGTGAGGAGTCTGCAGAGCGGGACCAGGCTGCGTTGGAAAAGACTGTTGAGAGGTCAACGCCCACAAGGGTAAGAAACCAGGATAAACTAATTCTACATCACTAATGTTTTGAGTAAAGAACTGATGAGGGTATTTGTCTTACCTGAGGTAGACATTTCTTTTCACTGTTGTATTACTGCAGGCCTAAAGTCTTTTATTTTGATTCGTACTTTATATGGTTAGATGGCATTTTGATCCCTGGTACGCTCCCACTCTGTGTTCTACAAACATTAATGGTAGCAAAATCTCAACAATCCTAAGAGTTCAAGAGTATTTTAGGAACAAAGACCGTGTTCTCTTATTTACGGTGATTGTTTAAGGTTGTTTTACTGTCCTAAAAGATCAGTATCTAGGCCCCTATATCTCAGCCTTTACTGGTTATCAGTTGCTTGGTATAAAAGCAGAGAATACATTTATGGTGAAAGATCTGGTTTACTGCAGTCTTTATAGCTTCCTGCTGCGTTATTGCAGCCTGGATGTATATGAAGTTGTTTAAAGAATCTTTTGTTTGTACTTAGATCAACTCTGGTAATAAATATGGATAGTTGCATGAGTTTAATGCATTGTTTGTAATGATGCATGATGGAGGTAGATCTGTTGGGTAACTTGTGGTGACTGACTGGTGTTTCTGCATCTTTTCCTGTCCCTCTTGGTTGTTTTTTCATGCTCACACTTTTAAGGTATCCGCAGCAGTTAGTTCTTCAGGGGAACTTAGGTTTCTCTCTGAGCCAACCTTTTCCGACACCGAACCTGAGCTGGCCAATGCCAAGTAAGAGGCTTGCTTTGCTTTAATCCCCCTAAATCCACCAAGCATGGTTTCTGAACACTGCAGTGCTCTGTTTGGGGATACAACGTAAAATAACAAAGGAATAAGTCTGACTGATTGTAGCACGGTTTCATTTCAGAACTAGAAGAAAAAAGAAGGTGAAAAAGCCAGGAGGACCCGTGGTTCAGACCGCTTCCTCAGACGTGGACGTTTCAGGCTCAGCTAGAAGCAGGAGGCGGGCCAAGCCAACCCACAGACCTCTACCAAAGAGACCAACAGGCCAGTCTAACGGTGCCTTTGAACCTGATTAATGACACCAATCAGGCTTTTATCTCTGCCCGCCTTATCATAGCTGGTGGTTTGGACTTTTTTTTCCCTGTTTTTTTTATTTTAAGGTATATTTATATGCATTAGGGATAAATTTGTATTTTTTGTATGAATTTAGAAATGCCATATTCTTAACAGCACTATAAATACTTAAGTTGAAATGTTTTTATTTCACTGTAAAGATAGTTGTGGTTTAAAAACCTTTAAAGATGCCAAAAGGCAGCGTTCGAACACCATGAGAAAATTGCAATTCTGTAATCACTATTAAAACGTAATAGTTTTCTAATAAAACCTTGAGCCACCTGGAAGCTTTTTGAACAAACATCACATTTTGCATTGAGTCCAGTAGAATATTACAGACTATATGAAATAAATAGGCAGGAATGTGAACCAAGATAATATCTAGAAGAAAAAGTCAGTGTGAGATCTGTTTTATGCCTCGTTATACTTTAATTTCCATTCACTACAGGTATGACCTGTATAATCTTCTCAATACATGTCCCCTTAAAATCTTCTTTTTTCTTTAATATTCCCAGGAATTTGTTAGTAGATCCTGACGAGCTTTACTTCAGCATGAAATCCAAGTCATGTGCTGCAGAAAGCCAAGACCGTTAACAACAAAGGGTGTCACTACCAAAAGGGGACACTTTGGTTACAATATGATTGTGTGTGTGACCACAGCTCTGCTCTTTGACCAGAATCTAAACTTTTATTCAGCACCTTGGAAACACACAGATGTACCGTCTTGTCTGTATCCTGTGCTGCAGCACCAGATAAAAACACTTTCTGAAAACATTACAATTCTGTTGCAGCAACAAAAGCTTTCCCTTGTGTAAAATAAAACCACTGATGTTCCCTTTCATGTGTAGCAGAGACCTTCATTCGTTTAGGAGAGGAGTGTTTTCATCTGCTTGTTGATTATTTTCTTGCACCCTAAAATTCAAAACAAAAATGAGTGAAAATTTGAGCATGCTCACAAAACCTTCAGACACCATAAAAGAAAATCAATTCCAGATCTCTAACTTATAAAATAATCATGTCTAATTTCAGATTAATGATTACCTTTGTTTTCTTTTCTGACAGAGAGAGTAAGCCAGGAGAAGTAAGGCCTGTCAGAGTAGTTATTGAAGAACATCGTTAACACACTCAGCTTTCAGTGGGTGAACTTGTTGCATCATATTTTACCCATAATAAATCCTACATATTTTTAAGGAGTTAAAACTGTGCATTATTTAAAGCAGAAGAAAAATGATCACTCATTATACTTACAGCTAACAGCCCTGTGGACCCCTGGACTGTTGCCGCCCATTCAAAGTTCAGGCCCTGAGTGATAAGGCCGCCCACTATAGGACCGCAAAACATCCTTTAAAACAAACGTCCCCGTTAACATCCAAACCGGAACAAAGTCAAAGACAAGCAACGAAGCTGCTTCTGGACTCACCCCATGGACCAAAACGCTCCAAACAAACCAGACACCATTCCAAGAGTGCTCAGTCCCTCTTCAAACCCCTGTTCACTGCAAATAAAAGAGCACAGAGGAGTTTATGTTTCATCTCGGCTTATCTTTCAGAAACCACGTCATATATGGAACGACCTATAGAGGCACTCACTGTGCACATGCGATGATCTCAGGGAATGTGGGGATTGCAGTCATGCCCAGAGAAAACCCAATTAGGGTGAGCATGAGGACCGTCAGCCACAGCTGACTTCACATGCAATAAAAACCCAAAACAAAACAGAATAAAGAGGCAGCATAAAAGTGTTGCTCACCTGTTCTTTCTACGGACATTTGCTTGCAGTATTAATTACTGTTTTAATTAAAATCCCTAAACCTTTTTATTTTAAATTTAGGAGGTAACCAGGTCATGTGTTAACATTGTACATCAGTCGTGTTCAAACTTGTTGTCATCCGTACCAGAATAGTCCAATTGAAAGTACTCACTGGCCACAGAAATACTATTTAAAAAAATAAAAATAGAAATAGTTTACTGTGATTTTTTTATTTTTTTTTTATCTGCGTAACAATTTAACAAAACAAAGTTGTCTGATTTTTGTAGAAAAGGGATCTTTAAATATTTGTACATTGAACATAAAAAGGATCTTGAATGTTTGCTTTATTATAAGAAAAGGCCTACAAGTCCCTAAATTTTTGTGTCTATTGCTTCACATTTTCTTGGACTAAAAGAATGTTTTGATCCTTTCTCAGTAACAAGAACAGTGTATGGGTCACTGTGCCTTCAAAAGCATTTTAGGTAATTTAGTAAAGTTTAATAAATGGGTGCACTCAAGTCTGCTTTTAAATAAATGTTTGGATGTGTGTGTTCCTGTTTACAATGAAAGCAAAAAACCTGGTCAATTAAAGGCACATTCTTTGTGTTATACTCAAAAGTTTCCATTTTAAGAAGATTTAAAATTTGTGAGTGAAAATGTTTTTAAAGTGTCCATTTGCATCAATCGCCTCTACTGGCACCCATATTTTAGACCACTGCAGTTGTAGGAATAAATGTTGCATTTGAATTAGGTCATGTTATGTTTTTGCTTTAATTCTTTGTGTAAATAAAGTACTGCTTCTTCATGTCTAAATATTTAAACCCCTCGGAATCTACACTAGATATAAAAAAGGCACTTTTGTGCAAAGACAGATTGCAGTTGAACGTACAAGATATGTTTCGAAAACAAACCATCACCTCGGGATGTGAAAGAAAGGCGCAGGACCGAGCAGAAAGAAACAAACAGCAGTGATGACTCCTCCCGTCACTGTGAATCCAATCCTTGTGACCTGGTGAGCATCGATTCAAAATTACAACTAACTGCACACACTTGATCATGTTTGACTGCTTTAGCACTCACAGGATATTTATCGGTGAAATAACCAATCAGAGGGGATGCCAGACAATATGGTAAGGACAAACCGATCATAATTAGTCCCACGTAGCCAGATGAGAGATTAAACTAAGAAGAACAAAGAAGGAAAAACAAACATATCACCATTATGCAACTGAAGGCTGAACTGATTTTAGATTAAAAGAGCAGAGTACCGTTTTCATCGCAAACAGCGACAAGGTGGCATCAATGAAGCCCAGCCCTGAACTGAGTGTCACAGTCACAAAACAAATCAGGATTACTTTCCCATGGAGGAGAAGTCGAAAGAACGAGTCTTTTGATGGTTCTGCCTCTGAGTTAAAAACAAACAAAAAAAAAAGTTCATTGTTAAAAAAAAAAGGAAGAGATCACATGACAGAAAAACATCAAAGTATGTGTTGAATATTCAAACTACTACCAATGTAAGGCAACACATATATGTTGAAAGGAACCATGACTAGAAGCAAACATCCAAGAAGCATAAAAGGGACTTCATATCCAAAGGAGTGGTAGAACCACCCTCCCACTGGTGGTCCCAGAATAAGCCCGAGTCCAGTGAAAATCTCCAAACTTCCCTGAAGAATAAATGTATAAATTAGCAATCAGCATACAATGATATGCATGGACTTTCATACCCCTTAAACTTTTTCACATTTTGACACGTTACAAGCACAGATTTTAGTCTGTGTGATAGACCAACATGAAGTAGTGAATGTTTGGGAACTGGAGGAGAAATTATTCATGGCTCTCAACATTTTTCACAATTAAAAATCCAAATAGAGTGGCGCGCATTTATACTCAGGCTCCCTGAGTCGGTAATCTGTACAACCACCTTTCACTGCATTAACAGCTACAAGGACTTTGTCTCCCTCAGCTTTACAGGTATAGAGCATGAAATTTTAGACCAATTTTTCTTTGCAAAATAGTTTGAGGTCTGTCAGACTGGAGTCTGTGTCTTGCCATAGATTTTCAATTAAACTTAGCTCTGAACTTTGATAGAGCCTTGGCTGACCAAACCACGTCATTGTAGCTCTGACTGCATGTTTATACTCGCTGTCCTGGTTTAAAGGGAACCTCCACCCCAGTCTCAATTCTTTTGCAGCCTTCAACAGGTTTTCCTCCAGGACTGCCCTGTGTTGGTATGATGCTGCCACCACCATGCTTTAGAATGGGGGTGGTGTGATCAGGGTATCATGCAGTGTTGTTCCCACCACACCATTCAGTTTAATCTGAGCAAAGCACCTTCTCAGGCGTTTGCCTTGTCGCCTGTCATTCACAATAGTGCCATACTTTGTGTTGGTCTGTCACATAAAATCACATTAAAATACATTGAAGTTTTAGGATGTAATGTGATCAAATTTAGTGTTTAGCTCATCATCAAAAAGACACCATATCGTTGAATTAACTATTTCTAGCATTTTAAATGCCTCATACTGAATGAGAGAGTGAGAACAACAGAGTATTTCTCATGGGACTGGGATTTACATAACTGAACTAATGCATACCGGCTCAAACTGTTGTGCTTTTCTTGTTTTCTCAAGATTCTAACCGTCACAGCTGAATACCAGTCAGACAAAGGAGCTCTGCTCTTACCAAGACAGTTGCCACATTGTCTGGGAAAATTTTTGCTGTCATGGCAAAAGTGGAGGTCATGGCAGCAGCAAAACCCACAGCGTCGACAGACCTCACTATAAAGCACAGGCTAATGAAGGGGGCCCCTGCAGGAGCCCGATCGAGTAATCTGCAGGGAAATAAAAGAGAAGACGAATTGCTACAGAAATCAAAGATCATAAAACAGTAAATCATGCGATTAAACTTATTTATTCTTTATCATCTACATCTAATTCAACAATGGATCAACATTTTAGGAGGTTGGGCCTCCATGTGCTTCAAAACAGCAGCTCCCAACTCCAGGTCGCTCAGCTGCCTCCAGACTTGACAGAGACTCCTGGATCGCTGTGGAAACATTTTCAGAAAAACTGAGCGAAAGTCCGGTTGCCTTCGATTTAAGCCTGTAGTGGTTCCCGTGACTCGGATTACTGTGAAAATGCACAGGCATTTCTTTTAATTGTGTTACAGTTTCTTTCAGCAATGTACCGGCTTCTACTTTCACTAAAAGCAGCTTGCATATTCTGAGGCCAAAATAAAACAGATCTTTTAGGGGCACATGAGGTGCTAAGGTGAGTATTTCCGGTCAAAGGCCACTTTCTAATAATTTATTCAACACAGATACATCACAATAAATCAGAATATTATCTGAAATAAAGTAAAATTCAGGATTCAGTTTCTCATAAAATTAGATTACAAATATAAAAAGGATTTTTAAGACTGACGACTTTTACCAACCCTTCACATATAGGGTAAGCCACAAAAAGTCAGGTCAAATGTATTTATAAAGACCATTTTATATGATAATCATAGACTCAATGGGCTAAAAGCAAGCAATACACATAATACATTAACAGTGATAAAACAATAAAGATAGGAAAACTGAAATACCATAAAACCAAAAATAAAATAAAGGTAATAAAAACAGAAAAGATAAGGTTTCCAAAGCTAAAAACATAAGCCTAACTAAAGGCTTGAGAAAATCAATATGTTTTAAGTTTGCTCTTAAAGCCGGACAATGTTAAAACTGAGGTGTTGAGGAAGGGAATTCCAGAGAACTGGACCATAATGACGAAAGGAACCAAAAGCTGGTCTAAAACTGATTCTAGGTATGACCAGAAGATGCTTACCAGAAGACCTTGATGGCCGGCCTGGGATGTACTCAATGAGCATCTCAGAGATATAGGAAGGGGCAAGACCATTTAAAGCTATAACAACAATTTACAAGTATTTTAAAATCAATTCTCTATTTAACTGGTAACCAGTAAAGAAATTTCAAGACAGGGGTTATATGCTTGTCCCTTTTGGGTTTTAGTTAAAAGCCTGGCTTTGGCATTTTGGATTAGTTCAAGTTAATTGAGAGACTGTTTTGATGTTCCAGCAAGAAGTGCATTACAGTAATCTAACCTACCAGAGATGACATGAATCAGCTTTTCTAAGTCAGGTTGTGATAAGAGGTATCTAATTTTAGAAATGATCCTGAGGTGATAAAATGCAGTTCGTTATATGTTATGGATATGTTGTGGATGTGGATGAGCTGGAGGTCACAATTAAAGCAACCTGGGCTTCCCTAACACCTCAGCAGAGCCACAGGCTGATCTCCTTTTATTCCCCACAGAGCCTCAACCAAGCGCATATACTGTACATTACATGGATATACTCTTTAGAATGCAGATATTTTGTATTAAACATTTTTTTCATTGGTCTTATGTAATATTTTCTAAGGATTTTAATTTTTAGTTAAAGGCTATAAGGCCATAATCCTCAAAATTAACTGAAATAAACACTCAAAACACATTCCTGTGTGTCATGAATCTATAAAATGGAGTTTCACTTTTTTAACTGATTACTGAAATAAATGAGTTTCTCAATTTAATGTATTGCACCTGTACATCTGTGGCCAACCATGTTGCTAGAAAACATTACAAGCTTGCTTACCCAAACAAAATGGTGCACACTGCCGATACAAAAAGTCCTGCAATTAGCATAAATTTTGCACCAATCTGGACAATCTACAAAAAGAGTGACACATGGTTACACGGGAGCAGAAAAAAATAAACCTCACATAACAACTGCAGATGGTGCACACTGGCATATACTTACATATTTCCCCATCACCATCGAACCAATTAAATTGCAGAGAGCATAGCTCCCAAATATTAGACCAATCACAGTCTGGCTGGCTCCCTTCTTTACTGCCTGTGAAGGAAGATTAAGACAGAGGGTTAGGTCACATAAACCTGAACTGCACTTTTCCCAGGATGTAATGATTATACAACATACAATTCCTGTGATTTTTGTTAAAAGTTTAAAACATATAGTTGACTTTCTCTAATCCACATAAATGTCAAATATATATGAAAGGATGCCAAGGTGTTCCAGAACAACCCAGTAACCACCAAGGCTCAAGCCTATCATAAACTGGTAGATGCTGGTACACCAGAGTAGCTTTCCACTGTGAAGCAAACTTAACAGTAACACACCTGCTCCAAAATCGACACCTTCAGGCTCACTTGAGATGTGAAGCCGATCACATGAACAAGCTAATTGCCTTTTTTTGTGTGTGGGGGGGGGGGGGGGGGGGGGCACTTACAAACCTAAGTGGACTGGACTGCATCAACTCTCAGGCAAGGTGGTGGCAGCATTTTGTTGAGGCTCTACTTTTATAAAGCGTACTGGGGCCACTGGAAAAGACAAAAAACATGGGGATGCCCCTTTCAAAATTTTCGCTTACCTGAAAGTAAAAAGCTACATGGCGAAAAACTGGGCAGAATATGTATTCCAACAGGACATTATTCTCAAACAAATCCAGACTGTTTTTGGAGTAGTCAACCACAAGCTCCTGGAAATACCAGGGTTAGGGTCCCCAAACTAAATACATCATATCAGCACAAACGCCTCATGTAACCTGTCAACAACCTGTCGGTTACCTCTGACTCCCTCTCTGATCTTCAGAGAGGCTTTATAACAAGTTAGCACAGGGTTACTCAATCAGTTGCTTTAGGTAACAGTCCCACTGAACGACATTACAGCACACGCTTATTCATTAACTCCTAATGAATAACTGATTTGCACTCAGAGCAATAGCTAGAGCTTTAATGAACATCCTAATTTTCTATCTGCAAAATTGGAACGTTAGTACAATTTTCTCCACTTTTGCAATAAAGCTACACACTTAAAAAAAAAAAAAACGACCAGTTACAGACTGATGGTATGATAAGGTTGAGTAAACTACCATGGTTTCATGATATTTATACAAGGATTTAGGACAAAAACTATCTTTTAACAGAAATGTAACAATTCATCCTTCAGCTGCAAAAATATTATATTTTGAATAGTTATAGAAAAAGGCAAAAAGGCAAAAAATATGGAATAACCCTTCTGGTTGTTTTAATTGTATAAAAAGCTAGTATTAGGTGGTTAATTGTTCAGGCTATTAATAAGCATGATGAGTGGCAACGGTGGCTTAGGTGCTCGTCCATCTAGGTCGTTGTGTCCTTGGGCAAGACACCTCACCCGCCTTGCCTGCTGATGGTGGTCAGAGGGTCCAGTGGTGCAGATTATATAGCAGCCTCACCTCTGTCAGTCTGCCCCAGGGCAGCTGTGGCTACAATGTAGCTTATCACTGTCAGTGTGTGGATGTGTGTTTGAATGGGTGGATGACTGATTGTAGCGTAAAATGCTTTGGGGTCCTTGGACTTGATGAACTGCTATGCAAGTGCAGGACATTTAGCATTAGTTTCACTCCATGACTGACTGCTGCGCTCAAAAACATTTCCAAACAGCCCCATTTAGCTTTCATCTAAACAAAGGAAAAGTGTAGTAGCTTTCTGTCAGCCAGCTGACCGGCAGTGCACAATGACGGGTGCAGGAGAGGCAAAGCCATGCTCCAATCACTTTCTCTGGCATCCCATTAAAAAGAGTTTAAACCGGAGGGATGTTATAATGGAGAACGCCTGAGATTGTTAACTTCCTTTCAGTATTGTACACAACAGGCCCCAAACCTGAAAGCTGTTCCAATAAAGGCCAAACATTTGGAAGCAACCTTCAAATTTCTGTTCGCAAAATCAGTGCAAGCGTTCTGGATCTCGGGATGGATTTTAATGTATGATCTGATTGGGTGTTCATTGAAATGCACAATTTTCCTAAATTTACTTTTGCATCTGCATCAATGTGAGCAGACCATTACTGAATAAATGTTACTAAAGAAAAGATGGACATAGTTTTAGGGTTGAAAAGATTTGCAAGAGTCAAAACTTTAGCTTGACAGAAAAAAAGTCAAAATCACACTTTGCATACTGTATGTACTGTATGCCATACTGGTTACAAAGTCTATGCAAGAAAACCTCCAAACACATGATTATACCAAAAAATTACTTTTTACAAAATACAAATAATGTTTATATGGATTAAAACAAAGTATACCAATCACAATATTTCTAGAAATTTAATCTTGCTTCCAAACTTTTAACCTGTAGTGTAGATTATTTTAAAAACATGCACATGTGATCGGATTTATTTTCCATTATGCAGGAATTCTTTAACTTACCTCATAAGGGAAAAAGGGGCCTAATATAGAGTAGCATATCATTGAACTGAAATTAACAGATGCCATTGAAATTAATGTGAGAGTCTGCATTCTTGTTATTCTGGTGGGTGGTTCTGTTGTTTCAGTAGGGAAGGAGTTTTCTGCTAACGAAAAAAAAGGGAACAGAAACAAGAGATGATCAGGTTTGACCTTTTTCAGTGTGATTAAGCTCTTCTGTATCAGGGGCAGATTCACTCCAAATCCAGATAGTCTCTCTGTAGCTGTACAGCCAGACTTTATGGATATTTACCACTCACCTGTATGCGGGGAAATAGCGTGCGCGTCCATTCTTTTATTTTTCAAACTGTTTTCCGGCACGGAAAGTTCCAGGTAGTGGTAAAAAACAATACAGACGAGAAGGTATCCTGGAAGCACTCGATATAGACGCTCACCGCCTGTCCCCGGGACATCACCAAGACAGCGAAAAGCATCGATGGCTGTTTGAGAAACTTCCGAAATGACGTTAAGTTCAACGCTTTCAGAATAAAAGCGCACTTCCGGTTAGCAATTGGCATGTGTAAACGGTGTGCAAACTTTTCTCCGCTACATAGTGAGTACGTAAAAAGTATCTAACCCCTTATAGACTTCTTTTCAGATGATAATTGTTTGTTTGTTTTTTTTATTTGACAAAGATCTGAATAAGTGCAAACTGTAGTTTTAATTATTTCATTTATTGTGAGAAAAAACTATCCAAACCAACCTGGCCCTGTGTGAAAAAGTAATTGCACCCCAAACCTCCTAACTGATTGTGCCTCACCTGGTGTCATCAACTGTCACCAAGCTGATAACTGGTAATTAGTCTTTTATGTTGCTCTAGAGAAATCTTTCCCCACTCTTCTTTGCAGAATTATTTAAATTTTGCCACATTGGAGGGTTTTTCTGTTTAAACAACCTGATTAAGTACATGGCATATCAGCTCCATTAGATTTAAGTCCAGACTTTGACCAGGAACCTAAAAAACTTTTTAAGTGCTTTCTTGCAGCCATTCAGTTGGATTTACTTAAGGTTGTGAATTGATGGCCAAATATTCTCCGTAAGGGTTTCCTAGTGGAGACCAGATAATGATCCCAGAAAACCATCACAAGACTACTACCATGTTTGACTGTCATAAGATGTTCTTTTTCTGAAATGCTATGTTAATTTAGGTATGGCAAAAATGGCAATTTTTTAAATACACAAAAAAGTAAACATGTCATTAATTAAAAGTTTAATTCCTTATATTTTAAGGATGTATAATTAAGTATTACTACTACGTTTCATCGTAACAAAACCTAAACTGTCACTGTGGTTCATCAAACACACCCTGATATCTGATTGGTTGACGTGTGGAGCAGTTTAAAAGCAGACCAATGACTTAAATCAGTCATACATGTTTGCCCCACCCACTGACTTAATGGGTGAGGCTGACAGATTTAATCAATTCACAATAAGTTGCAACACAGAACTATAAAGTAATTAAATAAATACTCAAATAATTATCCATTATTTCTCTTTCATTTTTTAAAATGTGCTAAAACATACACAGATTAAATATTTACATGATATGCTGGCATTATTTTGTTCATTTAATGATTCAAGAGCTGGACAATGGTGTGTGCGTTTCAGTAAAAAAGAATGTGTGGCATGTTTCTTAAAATAAAGGCCAAATGAATTTAAAGGGAAAAAAAAGTTATAAAAAGTTACTTAAAAATAATTGCAAGAACAAATTAGTTTTTCTTTGCTTCAATAAAAGTGCATTTATTTAACACTGACAAAATTTGAAAATTGCCTTTTACTGTTTGAAATACACAAACTGATTAATACTTCTCTACTGTTATATTTATTTTCGGAAACCTATGCACTTAGTAACTCCAAAAAGTTTTAGGAATGAATTCTACAAAATACTGTATAATTTGTAAAACATAAAAATGTGCCAATCACATTTTAATCCATTCCCACTTGATGGAGTTTGGTCCAACAGTACAAAGATGTCATTTTGGAGTAAAAAACACCACAAACATGCAGATAAATATATTTTATTACATCTTGGCTAGCCCATAGGTCTTTACAAACCTATTTTTTTCCTTTTCATCACAGAATAAGAGAAATAAGATCTGGCTGCAAACTCTTCCTTAGGCAGTATTGCTGATGACTGGCGCACACTGTCTTTAAAGTTGCACAGATGGAAAAGCACTCTTAAATGAAATCATTGCACTTCTTGTTCCTCTCCAAAGCTTTCCCATTAAAATCATTTTGAACCAACAACATTCAGACATTTGTCTTCTTTGTACATTAGCACCACATTTACATGAATCTCAATCCTCATCGAACTAAATTGTAAATAGATTTCATACTTTTGCAAAATTTTTTTCATTTTTTTTTTTGTCCACAAGTGTAACACCACAAAACACTTGGTATTTCAAAACAACAGTAAAGAACCAAAAAGGACTAATGTTAGCAATGTATTTGCACTTTTCATCTAAGTATAGGTCACTTGCTAAATCCACAGTGCAGCAAGCGGCTTTATATTTTCTTTTGCAAGTACAACATCAGTTCTGTGTAGGTAGGATTATTGCACACAAGCTCTATCTATTCAAAGCAGCAATGATTTCAAAATGGTGAAACTACAGCACTTCACATTCAAATGCAGGATTCAAATAGCATCACCCAGCAACACCCAGCAAAAAAAAAACCCAGAAAAGTAAGACCTTTACTGTATAAAAGTATTTTTTTAACCAATCAGCTTATACATGGCACTCAGACATAATCAACCAGCGAAGAGATGATTTGTGTAAACATAAACTGTTTGGGCTATAGCATTACACAATTATGATTCAATCTACAAATGTAAAATAAAAAAACAATAAAATATTACTGCCTCTATGAATTCATTTGTAGTATTTTTGCCAAAAGATGGTTTTTAACGCTCATTGCATAACTTCATAGAAGTAACATAAAAACAATGCCATAATTTGCTGAGATCTCTCAGATGCAATGACTAACTCATTGAAAGCGCATAGCAGAGCAAATGAAACAAATCTCATCTAATCCTTACCTGTGATGAGGTTTGAATCAACAAAGTTAGTGAAGTCCTTAAAACAACAAATAATAAAACCAGCTGTTGTTCAATGTTTTTGTTTATCAAATTGAAAAAGTGCAATATTTGTCTCAGATATCCTATAGTATGGCTTAGAGGCAACGTATTCTCAATTTTGGGCGTCATTCTACCTTCGGAAATTTGCATTTTTTAATGCATAATGAAGATCACCTGTGTAAAGACTTTATTTATGTATCTAGTCATTTATTTATTTATGCTATTGAACTACAACATTAAGTCAAAGTTCTGGATTACCTGATAGGTTCCATCAGATCCAAACTAACTGACTTTGCCTTCACTACATTGACTAAATTACTGATATGTGGACAGACAAATACAAAATCAGAAAAAAAAGAATAAATGGTTCACAATCCCGAACATCAGAATCTAAGACCAGTACAGTACAGCAACACCGACAAAACAACTCTTCATTTGAGCCTTTGAGTCACATTGGCCAAGGCGACAGCAAACGCCTGCACGGCTGAGAAAGGGTACTGAAAATCCAGGATGTAAGCGTTCCCATCTATTCGCCCAAACTGCATCACCTAAAAGAACACAGAACACAGGGATTTTTTTTATTGGTTATTGATGTAATTTGGTCATCATAATAGTTTTGTTTAATTGCTTTTCACATTACCTGCCTACCATCCAGCTCTATCTGAAAATTTTTTGCTGACTCCTGAGTGACTCGACCGCCAAAGTCAAGCTGATAGACCTGCGTAGCTTCATTCCAAAGTGGCTGCTTATTGGCCATGACGTAGACAAACCCTTGGCTGCCCAAACTACGGTCCTCTCTTTCGTTTGCCTTGCGGCACTTTATTTCTTCCAGCTCACTTGCCAAACGCATGCTCCTCTTGTTCTTCCAGCTCTTTTTACTACTCTGGTTCTGGTTCATGAGCTCATCGCCACTAATAAACAGCTCTGGTTCACTTTCAGAGCTGTCCTGGAACTCATTTGTGGTTCTGCTCATTTTTTTTGTTTTATTGAGTTGATCTTTTTGCCCCTTGGGCTTCTTCTTCTCTCTGCTGCCGAGCCTTGGGCTGGATATGAGAGTGTTGAAGTCAGAAAGCGCCCGCCCGTCCTTTCTTGATCTGCCCTCAGAGACTGTGGGCATGTTGCCCTCCTCTGCCCTGCTGTCAAGTCTTTTACAGCTCTTCTTGCTGAAGCGTTCCGACTCCTGAGGGACAGGGCTTTCATTTAGGGATGATGGCTCTGAAAAATTGTTGGCAGATTCGGCTTGTTCTTCTGTGGCACTTTTGGATGGGAGCAACTCAGTGGGCGGGGGAGGAGGTGGTAGTGGAGGTGGAGGAGGTGGAGCAGTGGGCGGAGGTGGGGAGAGTAGCGGCTTTTCTAAAATCTGATGAGTTTTAGTTGGCAGGGGAGGAGCTGGAGGATCTTGCATTGGAGGTGGACAGGGGTATGGGTTCCAAGGATGTAGACTTACAGGGTGAAGCTGAATTCCAGGACATGAGCTAGCTCCAGGATACAGTGGAGGGAGAGGGCAGCAAGCCAAGTTAGCCAAGTTTGGAGGGTAGCCTGGTGGTAAGACCAAACTAGGATCCTGTTGAGCAAAGGATACCGCAGTGACTACCTCATTTGGGGAACACTGTGGCGGAGGGTTCTGTAGGGTCTGAAGTGGAGGTCCACTATGACCCACACCTGGGGGAAAAGGCGCGAGGGATATCTGGTACCCTGATGGGAAAGTAAGAGTGCTTGTGTTCAGACTGGTTGGAGGTTTCGTTGTGAGGACGAAAGGAAGCCGCGTCACATCTAAATGCTGTGCCTGACTGATAATGAGAGGGGGTGGTTTAGGATTTCCGGGTGGGGGGGCTAACATCGTCTGCTCTGGAGTAAGCCAGAAGTCCTCTGCAGTGGCGGTGTCCCACTGGTAAGGCGGAGGGCGTTTGACTGTCAAACTGCCATCACCCAGATTCAACTGACGAACAGATTTCTCAAGGTGACACTGCTGACTTAAAGTCTCGTCTTCTGTAAAGGCAGAATTTACGTACACCGTTCTGTCCCGGCTGTTATCTACAGCTCCCAGCAGACTGTAAGATGACTGAGACGCCAGCGGTGAGGCACTTTTGGAGTGCACTATAATGGTGCTGTGATGAGCCCCTTTGCCCGGTGGGAAATCCTGCCTTACAACTGTGCCGCCTGCAATGCCGCTACTTGTAGTTCCCCCTCCACTCACACTGACACTGGTACTACTGCTGTTACTGCTGCACTGTGTGCATGTGTACAATGCAGTGGGGACCCTTTGCTGGTAGGAAAGCGATAAGGCGCTGTTCATTTTAGCCTTAGTGGGCAGGGTTCTTGAGCTGTCCATCATCTGTGGCACTTTGAGTCCCATATCTCTGCGCTCCCGACGTAAAGTGGCATGAATCAGACTGCTGTCGATTCTCTGAGGAGGAGGGAGGGTAGTAGTTACCTGATTGGCTGGATCAGGGTAAGGAGGAGGGTCTCCACTTGGTATAGAATATCGAGGGACGGATAGACGACTTAATGTCGCTGAGCTATACGGAAGCTGAATTTTTTTATTTTCTGTGGAAGTCACTTTGAGAGTCGCTGAACCCCCAATGCCATGAACAGAGTACGCATTCTGATTGCGAATGAGGCGTCTGCGTGGGCGACACACCTCCTCTACATTGCCACTGCTGTCAAAGGTTGTGATCCTTTCATACCCCACAGGTGTTGGGTATTGTAAAGTGACAGGCTGAAGTAAAAATTCATCTGTCTTGATGCTGGGGTCAGGAGCCAGGACACTTGGACTGTCACAGTTTGTAATGAACGTCTGAGGAGTAGCAGCCACTGTTGCTGCTGCGGCAGACACTACTGTCCCTGGGTATGGAGGAGGGGGATTTACCTTCCTCATCTGGATCTCTACAGATCCATCTGTGTCATTAAAGGAGGGAGGTAAAGTCCGTGGAAGACTTGGCTTCAGTGTGCGTGTATGGTCCCCCCGGTCCAGCACAGGCAAAGCTGTGGGAGGAGGAATTGAAGGAAGAAGATGGATCTGTTGCAGGGATATGGTAGGATAGCCAGTAGGAGCTGGTGGCAGCGACATCTGCATCTTCAGCTGCTGCTGCATTTGTTGGTGCTGCCTCTGCATTTGCTGATGCTGCTGCTGGATCTGCTGATGCTGCTGCTGCAGCTGCTGCTGCTGCTGCCTCATCTCCTGAATCTGTTGCCGGATTTGCTGCTGCTGCTGTTGCATCTGGTGCTGCTGTTGTTGCATCTGCTCGTGCTGTAGCTGCATCTGCTGCTGCTGCTGTTGGATTTGCTGCTGTTGTTGAAGATGTTGATTCGCCGCCTGCTGTTGGGTCTGTTGCATTTGTTGGTGTTGTTGAGCCTGGTGTTGATGATGTTGTTGATGATGATGTAGAGTCTGTGGGTGGTGCAGCTGTTGCAGCTGTTGATGTTGCTGCTGCTGTGACTGGGACTGATGGTGGTGCTGCTGTTGCAGTTGGTGATGATGCATTTTCTGCTGCTGCTGTTGTTGTTGTGTTTGCATTGTATGGGACTGTTTGGATGGCGGCTGGCGAGGCTGCTGTGAGTGAGACCTCTGCGAGTGAGGTTGTGGGGGTAGATGTTGAGGTGGTGGTGGGGGAGGCAGCGTGCCAGGGAGAAGAGGACCCATCTCTAACCCACTAAAAATCCCCTGACTGGGATTTGAGTATCTAGTTGGCACAGGGTAAGGGGATGCAACAGCATCTTGGCCATGATCAGTGACAGGGACTGAGGCTGCTGCCGCTGCAGCTGCTGCTGCAGCTGTGGCTGTCGGATTGGTTAATACATCAAGCTGAATATTCTGGTTGGCCAGGAGAGACTGAACCAGGCCAATACTTTGAGTTGGAGACATGGCTTGAGCCGGACTATGGATTGGAGCAATGGGAATATTGACTGTACAGGATGGGTTGTCTTCTGCTACTCCAGACGGCCCCATCACTTTAAGAAAACACAGAGAGATTGATATATGTTCACATATTATATATTTTTACTTTTTTATAATAAATAAAATGTGCTGTAATTTGTACCAGGTAGATCGTCCTCGTCCTCACTGAACACATTGGGGTTAAATACAGGCAGGCTCATGAAGTCATGAGAAATCTTTCGTACTTCTGGAAGGTAGATTGTCATCTGCCTCGGTTGCAGATGAAGTAAGCTAGTCTTATAAATCACTGAAACAAAAGAATACACAAAGCAGACATCATGAACATCATGAACTCTTTTGTAGTCGAAGACATTCAAACATCTGCCATTTTGGGGAAATTTACCTGCCCCAAGATTGGCTGGGAGGAAAGAGGCAAGTCCAACAATTTTGAACTTTGTTCCCCAAATGTTAGATGTGACTTGTGCAAGGTAATTGTGCTGTGGAAGAGTAAAAATAGAAAACGTAGATACATAGTCAGTCTACAGGAAGCTCTGTTCTAACCAAGTTTAACTGAATTTCATTTAGATGTTTGACATTTAGGGTTTAATTGTACACTGGATAATTAAAGATAAAAAGACAAAGCAGATACTGCAGTATCAGTAGATAAGGAATGTAAATGGAGTTGCTGGTATACTTGTTTATATGTGGTAGATTGGCTTCCAACATAAGAAGAAAAACCAGCGGAAGATCTCATCCCAACATCTTTATTCATGGGGCTAAAATGTGCTTTACTGAATATATCCAAATATTGTTAATCCATCTCTAAGTCGCTGTCAAGATGTATCAACAACTCTTGTTTTTTTTAGCTTTGTTCTATTGGAAAGTGGGAAATGTAATCGACTGGAAATAAGAGGGTTGAGAGTTTGAGTCCAGCTTTCTGCACCCCATGCAACAGTATCCTAGGGCAAGACATTAAAGCCCAAGATGCTCTGATCAGACGAGACCACAACTGAACTTTTTGGCCTACTTGCAAAATGCAACATGTGGCTGAAAACCAATGCTGCACATCACCCTGAACACACCAAGTTTTTCTTCCAAGGACAGGGAAGCTAATCAGAGTTGATGAAAAAATAGATGAAGCTAAATAGAGCATTAGTTGAAGAAAACCTTTTAAAATAGAACGTTTCTAATCGAAGCATATTTATGTGTTCGAGCGCCCCAGTCAAAGTCCACACCTAAAACTAAACGAGAATCTGTTGCAAGGTTTGAAAATTGATGTTCAGAGATACTGTTCATCCAGTCTGACTGAGCCTGAGGTATTTTGCAAAGAAGAACAAGCATACATTTTTGTAAAATGATACATGTACATTCCCTTCAACTTCACAATTATGCACAATTGTGTTGTTTGTGTCGATCTACTAAATAAAATCCCAACAGAATACATTAAAGTTTGTGGTTGTAATGGGACAAAATGTGGAAAAGCTTAGAGGATATGAATATTTTATTTTATTTATTTATATTTTATTTTATACAGTATGTCTTTGATGCTATGTTTGAATATGAACAGCTTTGAAAAATCATTTTGAGTAATTTTCCACAGATCTGTACCTCGGTGATTCCATCCATTGTAAACTCACGGCGGGTCAGGCTGGGTGACCGGACCGGAGGCTTTCTGGACAGTAGCCGTGGTGACCGTTGGCCTTCCTGGTTGGCACGAGAAAGTTTGGGGGATTTTCTTGAATCCATATTTAACCTTTAAAAAGAAAGTATTTAATAAAAGGTTCTGTTTTAGACTCACTAATTTAGCATTGTGAAAGAAACAATATAAATGTACAAATCCTAAATGTGCAAAGGCTTTATCACAACCAGTGTAAAGCTAGTCAGTGTAATTTCTGACTAGCAATGGCTAGGTAACCTGTTTCCACGGGATAACTTTGGTGACTTCTTCCCCACCCACTCGTCACTCAAGTCAATGTCACTGGAGTCAGAGCAGTTACAGCTGTCTGTGTAGGAGATCATGGGATTCATGCACACTTCCTCTGGAAAAGGAAAGACAATCAAAGGATGAAGATTACCGAGCAAACATGTCTGTGGCGCAGCATTAAACTTCCATTGCATAAAAACTCTGAAATGGGCCATAAATCATGTTACATCAGAGAGGAGAATGTGTTTGTTTTTCCTCCTGGCATATGGTTAGAACACAACACAAATATACTTTATGGAAAAGCATAAAAGTGTTTTTGAGCAACTGTGCTTTTATCTTTTACCCCATGCTCCCTCATAGCTTCTCTGGCTCATCTACACTACTTACCAAAACAGTAGAAATTCACCAATTAGGTATTTTGAGACTGATACCCGAACATTTTTTCCTAAAGACTATAACACATAAAAAGAAGAACATGTCCTGCAGGTTCTATGATAGAGGCAGCACATTTATCCAAATAGAAAATGAATGAATAACAAGATTAGCCCTATTTATTTATAGATTGCCCATTTATTTAAATATCTTATTTTAAGTATACAAATCAAAAGGTAATCAAAGTATATGTTGTTGGTTGATATGTTTTTAGACTGAATTTTGCAGATGATCATCGTTCAGGGAAGATCATTCTGATCTCTGTCCAATTGATTAATGCATTTCTGAAAAATAAACACACTATTTTTGAGAAAGGATCAATTGGACTTTGTGAACTCACCGGGCTTGCTGTCAGTTTTTGGATCCATAATGACAAACTCAGGCCTGAGCTTACTTATTCGCCTTCCTTTGAGAATTGGCACCAGCCCTCCTAAATATTCGAGGTACAGTGTGTAGCAGGGGCCCCCTGCCTCTGGACTATCCTCTGCTCGCTTCATGGTGCAGTGCAGCCGCTCATTCCCAGACGTGGGGTAGCTGACAAAGTCACGGATGTTGTTAGGGTCAGGAATCGGAGGCTAGAACAGAGAAAGGAAAGAGATTTGAGATTGAGATTTCTAGATGCTCAAGGGGACAACTTGAAAATGGATTTGCTTATTTCTGATGGCCTCTGCTCACCTCTCCAGGAGGATCAGTATGACCCAACCAAACAACTGAGGTACAAAAAGGCCTTAGGAAATACATTAAGGCTTAATACCTTGATAGTTGGTATAAAAGCAGAGGTAACATAAGAGCAGAGCAATGAGGGCATGTTCAGTTTCCCAACATCTTTCTCTTCGCGCAGGGCGCTGGCAATGCCCTGCTGGCACAAGAGCTGGAGGCTGGCCACTCTGTGCTCCACACGCACCACATAGAGTGCTGACCCACATGCAAGGAACAAGCGGGAGTCTCTGTGACCCCAGCAGATGGTGGTGATGGGCCTCTGAAACACAGCAACCAAAGCATTTCTATTGTTAAAACAGGTTTTTCATGTCTATGTTATTTATGCAACTGCAGTATCTAACCATGATGCCTTGCAAATATATTAATATTCATTGGAGTTTTCAACATTTTGTCACATAACAACCACATATTTCGACATATTTTACAAGGATTTTGTGTGATAGACCATCATAAAGTAGTGCATGTTTTGAAGAGTATGGAAAATTATGGTTTTTGGATTGTAGAAATCTGAAAAGTGAGGCATATATTTGTGTTCAGCATGTATTGATAAAAACCTAAACAAGCTGAGCCTAACAAAACAGAAAAAAATTTATTTGTAGGTTCAACAAAACTGAGTAGTAAGATTTCCATCCCTTGCTTTAAAGGTAGAATTACCTGTGCAGGTGTTTCCAGAGTGTATATGTGCTCTCCTTGAACATTATAGAACTTAACAAGAGCATTCCTCATGATGGATGCACAGGCTGTGTCAGCTGGGAGCCCATGTTTCTCCATGCCAGCCACAGCCAAGAGGTCTCCCTGAGAGCACCACTGGGCTTCTACGTCTGCAGTATGAAGTGAGGAAAATTAAAAGTGTGTCCTACAACTTGCATACGTTAATGTCTGTTGTAATGTTTACTCGTAATTTAAGTGATAAAGGGGCTGGAACCAAATGTAAATTTAACGTGTAGGGGCCAAAACAGGGTTTCTACATAAAGGTCTTTAAATGGCCTAAATATGCAAAAACAGTGTTTGAGAAGAAGAAAATTGCTTATTGCAAATGAAATACTAAAAATGTACAAATCAACAAATGTAAAAACCTAAGAAACAAATACATATATTTTAAGACTTAGTATAGAAAATGTAGACATATTTTTAAGGCCTATAATTTAGATCAGGGTGCCCAAGTCCATCCTGGAGAGCTACTGCAATTTGTAGATACATCCCTTCTCTAACATATCTGAATTGAATGAATGGCTCATTACCAGGCCTCTGCGGAGCTGAATTACATGCTGATGAGGGATTGAGCCATTTCAGCCAGGTATGTTGGAGACAGGATGCATCTAAAAGTTGCAGGATTGTAGCTCTCAAGGACCTGACTTGGGCACCCCTGATTTGGATGATGAAATTCAAATTGTTCTAAGACCATGTTGTAACCCTGGATAATCCCTACCTTACCACCAAACCTAAAAAAAGTAACTTGCATTGCCAGACTGGGGGAACCTACCTTTTAGCCCGGAACGAATTATAGCTGGAGAGAGATCATCATAGTTGTTCATCAAACTGATATCTCCTGATAAGAAGGTGACTGTCAACAAAGGCTTGACTCGTCGAACTTGGAAGAAGAAAGAAAAGTACATGTGCCTAATTTTGTTTCCTCATGGCAACATGTTCATCTTTGTCAGGCATTTGCATGAGCAGAGAGAGAGAAAAGGTTGTACCTAAAGGCAGAATATTGTCATCAGAGTCTGTGTCGCTCTCTGTGCTGTCCTCAACAAGGAAGTCGGGGCAGTTCCACGACATGCTGACGATGCCGTCAGACTCATGAAGCAGCACATGAGCAAGCATCCGTCCGTGGCAGTCCATCACTATTACCTGCCCATCTGCTGTTCCAAACAAGACCTAAGACAAAGTTGTACAATTATTAACAATAATGATGTTAATAATAAAAATTAACTCCTGACTAAATGAACACAGTGATTTCCAAAAGTTCTCACATCCCTTGAACTTAATTACGTTTTGGAATTTTCTGTGACTGCCCAACACAAAGCAGAACATAAAGAAATAAATCTGAAAAGTGGGTATCCAGGCCTTATTACTCTTAGACCCTTAAATAAAATCCAATGCAACCAATCACCTTCAGAGGTCACCTTATTAGTTTATCGACTTTAATCTCAATATATAAACAGCTACGACAGCAGAGGTTTGCTATTGGTGGTTTGCTGTTGGATATTGGTGTATTTTTATTAAGACCAATGAACAGCGGTTGTTGTGAAGTTCCTAGCAGGGTTAGGTTATAAAACAGTATCTCTAACTGAACATCTCATGGATCAGTCCGGAATCCATCATTGGTAAATGGAGTATGGCACAACTGCAAACCTAACAAGATATGGCCATCCACCTATATCAATGGGCTGGGCAAGGAGAGCTTTGATGAGAGAAGCTGTCAAGAAGCCTATAGTAACTCTGGAGGAGTTACAGAGATCCCCTGCTCAAGTTTGAAAACATTGAGTAATTTTCATTCCACTTCACAATGCCCTAATTTGTTCTGGTCTATCTCCTAAAATCATTTGTCGCTGTAACAAGTTCAAGAGGTGTGAATACTTTCGTGTGGCACCAAGGATGTTTTGATGATATGAACTTAGCAGAGCATCCTGTGCTGTACCTGCTGATCATCAGGTGTCCAGATGCCACAGGTGATTTGACTCTCCAAGTTGATCTCTGAGGACCAGTGTCTTTGCCCACTGACCGAGCCAACTAACACAAAACCATCCCTGTATGCGATGAGTGCTTGGGTGCCGTCATGTGACCAAGTGAAATCACTCACCTTGAAGAAGATGAGACTTGCCGTTAGGGTCTTTTTGTAAACATGCACTATAATGAAAAACGCATCAGTACTAATAATGAACATGCGTAGAAAATAAAACATTGCAAATACATGCTGCATTATTATTTTTTTAATTAAAGCAAAATAATAAAATTGTACACCTGGGCTCCTCTGTCATTCACTAACTCCACAGACCATCTTCCTTCATACTGGATCCAAACAAAAATGCCTCCTTCCACATCACAAGTCGCCAGCTTCTGAAAGGGCTCATTCCAGCGGACCAAAACAACCTGCAAAGGAACAAAGCAAGCTGTCTCCATTTTTAAAAGCACAGGTGGCTCTCTGCACAGAGGAACTTTCAGGAATAATTTACTGCATAAACACAAGTCTAAAAAAAGACTTCCAAGGCAGAACAGGCTTTAAAGAGCCAATGTGCTTGGAAGGAGAGTCAGGACACAGGCAGATAAAAATAACATGAGCACGAAATATGTTCTAATAATAAGACAGATGACAATATTATGCAACTTTAAACAAAAGCTTAATTCTATTAGATTCTTACTTTTACCTGTTTATAATTTTTCTGTGGTCAAAAAGCTTCTGGCGCAATTCTGGCTGGTGATTTGGCCTCTCTTTATAGCAGAATTGGTAATGCTCCCTTTCACTTGGTTGGTTTTGCTGGGACAAAACCATTTTTTATTCATTGTCCACACTCTGGGTTTTGGGAAGGCCTTTAAAAGCCTGTTCTGTGATCACTGTCTTGTTATAACATCTGATAAGTGTGTAAAAGTTTGAACTATTTGACATCAAATTGGCTACAATGTTCAAGAAGAGCCCAAGAACCACAAAGGGTCAAATCTGGAAGGAGCTAGAACATCAGTTTGATTTGCAGCCGCCCACATGGGCAAGCTGAATTTCATTTTATGAGAAAAACATTTTATGGTCGGAGGAGACACACATTGAGCTGTTCAGCCACAATGACAAGAAGTATGTTTGAACGAGTCAACAAAAGGCTACCAAACTAAGAGCTGTCAAAAATTATCCCAGGAGCTTGCTAAGAGGTAATTACTTAAAGATTAGTGGGACTGTTTGCATGTACTTGATCCTGTATGTATAATTTTGACCCTTGGTAAAGAAAATCTAGTAAATTCAAACTTGTGCATCAACTTCTTATTTTTGAAACGTGTTCAAGTTGTATCTTGTATTATCAGTACACCTTAAAAATACAAGAGCAGCTCGTAGGTAAAACAAAGATTCACCTGCCACTTTCTTAGGTAGGTATTAGATTCAATTGCTTTTAAGCACATACAGTGAATCAGCCAATCACATGGTAGCAACTCAATGCAGTTACATATCCAGATGTGGTAAAGAAAACTTGCTAACGTTCAAACAGAGCATCAAAATGGGAAAAAAAGGAAATTTAAGTGACTTCCTTTTTGCATGGCTGTTGCTGCCAAATGGACTAGTCTGACCAATTCAGAAAATTTTGATCTACTGTAGTTTCATAGAGAATCATCCAAAAAAGAAAAAAAATATCCAGAGAACGGCAGTTATGTGGGTGAAAATACCTGGATGACGTCAAAGGACAATGGGCGGACTGTTTTGAAATGAGAGAAAGACGACTGTAGCTCAAATATCTTCTAGTTATAACCAGGACATGCAGAATACTATCTCTGAAACCACAACACATAGAACCTTTAAGCAGAGGGGCTACAGTAGCAGGAGACCACACGGGGTGCCACTATTCTCAGCTGGGAAAGGGAAACCGAGTCTCACTCACCTAAATCCAACAATAACAAACTGGTAAAACGTTGTCTGGTCCAATGTGTTTCGATTTCAACTACGACACTTAGATGGTTGGGTCAGAATCTGGCTGAATCAACATGAAAACATGGATTCATCCTGCCTTTTATCATTGGTTCAGGTTGGTGGCGGTGGTGGTGTAATGGTATGGGGAATGTTTTCTTGACACACTCTGAACCCCTTAGTACCAACTGAACACCACGGCCTTGTTGCTGAACCTGTCCATCCTTTTACGACTACAGTATATCAGTCTTCTGATGCAACACTGTAACCAGCAAGATAATGGACCATGTCACAAAGCTCAAATCAAACTGGTCTCTTGAGCACAATATTGAATTCCCTCCACATTGAACCCCAACAAAGCACCTTTGGGATGTAGGGGAAAAACCCTAAAAAATAATAATTCCCACAATTTTACTAATATACTGAAGGACGAACCTCGCTGTTGTGTCCTCGCAAGTTAAAATTGATTCTTTGCGGTGTACTTCTATCCCTCCTGCAGTGACTCGACGTGAACGTCACCCCAACAACTCCTCTCCCGTTCCCCGTGGCGAGCCAGCCCTCCTCGTAGTAGCGTCTCCGGCACACCGGCTTATCCTTCTCGCTCTTGGGGACCCGGCCCTTCCAAGAGAGGCACAGGATGTTGGAGTCGCTGCACAGGATGGGACCATGTTCCACGGCGGCCAACATCCCTACTGACTGACCAGGCTGCTGAGCAAAACAAGAGAAAGTGACGCGTTGGAGCTGTGACAACATTACAGGGCACCTTGTAATAAATCTTAGGTACATTTTCGGCTTGGTGTTGGTGTGTGGCTCTACATTTACTCAAAACTGCCTTTTCAGGGAAGCTCAGGATTTTTTGGTATGTACACGGTTGCTATTTTCATGGTCAGCGGGAAGTGGGGCTGCAGTAAAACACGAAAAAGGTGGGTTTGAAAACTACTGACCATAGAAACAAACAGTGACAGAACAATCTCAAGTTAAGCTGGTTAAAATAGCTCCTCAAATGTTTTAATTAACATTGAGCTGGTGTTAAATTCAAAGATATAATATGCAATTTAAACCCCTTTGATTAGCCCTCTTTTTGAGCCAGTGTGGACTAAAGTAAATCTAAAATAACATAAGAATGCACACATAAAAATAATACAGCTAAGTGGATCCTTGTGGTGAGATTGTGCTATAACAAAATGAAGATACAATAAATGAAAGATTTTAATTCTGCTGTGAGATGTGGAAGTGTCTAAATGAAACAAGCCTAGAAAAAAATACATCCTAATATAATGTTTTCATACCTCTTAAACTTTTTCACATTTTGTTACATTACAGCAACAAACTTTGATGTATTTTATTTGGATTTTAGGTGATAGAACAACACAAATTACTGTAAAATTGTGAAGTGGAAGATAATGCTAAATGATCAGTCATTTTCCTCCATAGTGGGTGACGGGGGAGCTGGTGGCTAACTCCAGCAGTCTATGGGCGGGAGGCGGGGTACACCCTGGAGAGGTCGCCAGTCCATGGCAGGACAACACAGACACACACAGGACAAGCAACCACGCACACACTCGTTCACATCTATGGGCAATTTAGAGTCATTAATTAACCTAACACTGATGTTTTTGGACTGTGGGAAAAAGCCAGAGTACTCAGAGAGAAACCACGCATGCACGGAGAGAACATGCAAACTCCATGCAGAAAGATCCCCGGCTGGGAGTCAAACCCAGGACCTTCATGCAGCAAGGCAACAGTGCTACCAACTGTGCCACTGTGCAGCCCAAGACAGAAGGTTTCATGCGTTTTTCTAAGTACCTGGGAGGTGTGGTGTGCATTTGTATTCAGACCCTCTGAGGCCATGCATCGTGTAATGCTTTCCCTACAATTGCAGCTGCAGGTCTTTTGGGCTTGCTTTGGACATCTAGATACTAAAATGTTTGGACATTCTTCTTTGTAAAGCAGCTCTAGCTCAGATTGGATGAACAGCATTTCTAAACATACATTTTAAATTCTTGCCACAGATTCTCAATTGGTTTTAGGTCTGCACTTTAAGTTATGGTATTCTAACATGTATGGTTTCATCTAAACCACTCCATTGTAGCTTTGACTGTATGTTTAGAGTAGGTTGTCATGCTAGAAGATGCACTTTTGTCCCAAGGTCTTTTGCAGCCTCTAACAGATTTTTTTTTCCAGGATTGCGCTGTATCCAGCTCCATCCCAACTTCCCATCAATTCTGTGTGTGTGTTTAGGTTGATGTGCAGTGTTGGGTTTCTGCCACACAGTGTATGAGGCGCCGTGAAATAAAATTTTGGTCTAATCTGATCCGAACACCTTCTTCTTCCCCATCACTTTGAGTGGGTGGCTATGTCTTGGTCGGCTTACAGTTGAGCCAGACTCTTTCCATTTTCAGATGATGGGTTGAACTGTGCTCTATGAGATGTTCAAAGCTTAGAGTATTGTTTAAACCTAACCCTGCTTGAAACTTCTCCACACCGTCTTTCCTGGCCTGTCTGTTGCGTTGCTTGGTCTTTATGATGCTATTTTTTCACCAATGTTCTCTAATAAACCTCTGAGGCCTTCACATATTAGCTGGACTTAGTTGAGTTCTGAAGGCAACTGGTTGAAATGCATTTCTCTTAAGGGTATCAGAAGAAAGGGATCTTGAATACAATAGGACACCACACAGATTTGTGTCCGTAAAACATTTTGAAAACACGTATCATTTTCCCTCCACTTTACAATAAAGGGCTACAGGACAAAATGAGAAAAAGTCTAAGAGGTATGAATACTTTTTTAATGCACAACAGAAGTCCCACCAGCTGCAGTTTTTTGTATGCTTTAGAGACCAACCTATTTCATTTTGTCTGACTTAACTGATTATAACAAGTACAAGTGAATCACTAAATGTGCCACTTAAGGCTGTTCAAAATGTTCTTGCTGTAGTCCCTATTATTCATTGTCCATGGAGCAGCTCCAGGATTCGTCTGCAGGTTACATCATCACTACAGCCCTTTTTATTATCATTCACAAAACGAAATTAAGGGGTATAGATGACATATTTGAAATTATGGTAAGTCTTAACCAAATACATGTCTTGTCAGAGCTGAGATTAGATATAATAATTTACTGTCTTTTATGTTAAAGGATAATATCTGCAAGAAATATCCTGTACATAAAAACATAATTTTCTCTCAGTGACACATTTTAAAAGTTGTGTCCTTTTATTTATTCTTTTTGATGCTGACTGTCTGTTTCCACTGCATTCAACACTTAAAAAGCCAATCATTCAAGATGTTAGAAATTTGAGGTTCCTATTTTAACCTGCAATCATTTTCTGCACAGATTTGATGTATGCTGGCTGGCATTATGTTATGCAATGTCATGAAAAAAAAGACTAAACCCTATTCTGTATTCTTTTGTTTAAAATACCTCATAGTTCCTGGGCATGTTGAGTCAAAATGCGTCCTCTGAAGGTGTCCATATTTCCATCCAGATGATGCACTGAAGGGTGATGGTTGCTTTCCTGTTGGTGCCTACAAAATTACCTATAATCGGGAGGCAAAATGCATCATACAGCCAGAGGGTGTCCAGCTCTTCAGTCATTCATGCATTCATCCAATCACACATTCAAATCTTAGAGTTTGTCAATAGAAGATTCGTGCCTCCTCAAATGCCAGTCACCCATCCCAGAGAGTTGTGCAATCCTGTTGCAGTGGAGAAAAAAAGGGGGGCGTAAGAAAATTTAAAAAAAGAAAAACGTAACTATTCAACAAGTAAAGCTATCTGACACGGATGGAAAGATTTTTGGTTGAAAATAGCGGTGTCATTCAGAGCATCAACGTTGATAATCTGTCTTTCTAAGTCTCTATGCAACGGAAACACTGCATTGGAGAGCAGAGCCCTGGCAGTCTCCATGGGTACTAATGCTGTCCGCGCCTTGTTACCGGCAGAGAAAATCACACATAGATCTGTACTCAGTGAAAATATTACATAAACCCTTCAACGTAGGCTTGTGCAATTAAACGGCGACATGAAAAACAATAAGCTGTTAAAGTAGCAATGATTTACCTCTTTGTTTTAAGCCTGTATATGCAATGCCTCAGAGGAAATCATGAGTCAAAGACGATCCAGCTCTTTAAGAAATCTACCAAAATGACAGCTTACATCTGATGCTTTCTTATTCATAGGCGCCTCATATGTAACCGCATCCAGCTGTATGAGTGAGTCAGAGCTCATCGAGACAAATGGAGCGGGTTAGAAATTACACATGCGCCACTTATATTAAAGACGTTTAAGTTTCAATGCATTAATAGCTGTACGTACCTGACACCAAGGTAAATACATATATTATTCATAAAATGATGCACGGTGCCGTAGTGTTGCCAGGCGCCTCTCCATGGTGCACTTTGTGCTTGTGGCTTTAAAAACGGTTGCCATGAGGCGGGTAGCATGGAAATGCAGCAGGAGTTTCCAGCGAGGATTTAGCAAGTTCACCAAAAGCAATGTTGCCAACCACAGCAGCAGATAAATGTATCTAGTTCAATTCTTATATAATGTAATCTCCCCTGGAAATTAGCAAATTGTTTAAACGCTTGTAAGTGTTTAGTGCTGCACATGGACGGGGGTTTCCTTCCTGATGGCAACCTCAAATGGCGCACAGACTCTTTGTAACGTACCTGTCGCGCACTTTGCAGCTGTGATTTCTTGCAGAATTGCATAATTTGCATTTCATTTGGTCGCGTCCTTATAGATGGACCATGGGCGTCGTTGGGTTTGTAATTCTAGTGATAACACAATTTTGTAAAATAAAGTTGACAAAATTGTGTTTGTGTGTTTTAATAATTTTAGAACCTGGTCATAACATGATCATATTTAAGTCCTGCTACATAAAACTCTGGACTTGAGAAAGGGAGTGCTATTTGTTTTTTATGATAAATGTATTTGCTAGCATATTTTTTGTGAACGCGTACTCAACATAGGCTTTGTAATAACACCAACTCAAACACTTGTTCACACCGTCCACGTAGACTTCAGAGCAGGAACAGATTTCCACAGGGCAATGTGGCTTTCCGCCCAGGGCACCTTCTGTAGGAGGGTGTTCTGGACAAAAACCCCTCTGCCAAGCCTTACTCAAAACCCACACAAGATCTCCCTTTGAATAGTTCTGATGATTTGCTCTGACATCAAAATTGGACTTTAGTTGAAGAGAGGCTTTAGCCTGGTGCTATTTTACTGCTTCCATCATTGGCTAAAGTCAGCGTTTACTGGCTGACATTGGCACAAGCCTTCAGCCCCACATCCAACATGACATCTACAGGAAGCACCATCTGTCTCCCAAAAAGCACCTTATAGGGGGGTAAAACCAGTACTGGCATGAACCCTGCTGTATTATGCCATCATCACATCCCAGCAACACATCCCAGTTCAAGAGGTTATCCTCCACAAACAAAGACAACATAGAAAGCAACGTGCGGTTAAATCACTCCACCAAACCACCCGACTGTGGATAGTATGGGGAAGTTCCTGTTTTATTGATGTTTAGGAGCTGACATGTCTCCCTGAATAAGACAGACTCAAACGACCTCCCTTGATCTGAATCAATGCTACATGGTGTTCCAAACCAAAAAACCCATTCTTCAACCAGCACCTTTTTTATTGTATGCGCCTCTTGGATGGGTAAGGGAAAAGCTTAAGTCCATTTGGAGAAATAATCTCCAATAACCAGAATGAACTTACTTTTTTTTGTTGTCTCTGGTAATGGGCCCAAAAGGGCTACTCTCTCATATGGTCTTGAAACCACAGATGTTTGGAGGGGAGCACATGGAGTTTGCTCTTGAGTTTTTCAGGAAGCACAGTCTGTACATTCTGTACACCACTGCTGGACATCACCACAAGCCAATAAAAGTCTTTTATTTTACCCTGTAACTTCGGAATACCTAAAAGGCCCCCAGTAAGACTATTATGCAACACTTTAGGAATCAATGTCGGGGGAGAACCACCTGTAAATACCGGGGACGGCCTCACCAGCTGAGACCCCCTCATTTGCAGTTGGGGCCACAAAGTTGAATACTTTTGCAGAGGTGAGAATTCTGGAAGAGGTAACCCTGTCTCCTTTAAATCCATCAATATCATCTCTCTGGGCCTGCGAAATTTCATCATCTACAGGAACACCCATAGCCCACTTTCTTGGACTGTTCGAGCCTCTACCTTCCCTTCCTGTACAAAGGGCTCTGTGGACTGAGTTTCGGCTGCAATTACTTGTTTACTACTAGTCTGAGCTACACAGCTCTGAAAAGCAGGTAGCCTAGATAAAGCATCTGCATTAGCGTGTGCTTTCCCTCGTCTGTGGATAATCCTATACTGGAAAACAGCAACCGTGGCACACATTATCTGGTTTATTTATCTTATTTACATTTATTTTGCATGTTATGACAATAGAAAGCTACGTTATGAAGACATGACTGTGATGTCATGTTCGAGCTCGCCACTAGGGGCGCGGCAGGTTTGTGAGTTAAGAACAGGAGAACAGGCAGTGAGAATCATCAGAAGCTGAGTTTGGATAGTTTATGTAGTATCTTTGAGAGTGTGCGTGCATAAGACTCGTGAGTTGTGTATACTGTTATAAGAATAATTTGTTAGTTAAGTTCGTTGTTTGCTCTTTTTACTTAATAGAAGATATGGCTAACAAAGCCTTGAGTTGGCATTTAACCAGAGTACTTTATGATCACCACTATAGTAAACTGGTCATTAATCTTAGAAATCACCATTAACCCCCATCAACATCAGTCCTCAGTGACTATAGACCTGTTGCCCTAACATCCCATATCATGAAGGTCCTAGAGAGACTCCTGCTGGCCCACCTGAGTAAGCAAACAATGAACCATCAGGACCCCCTTCAGTTTGCTTATCACTGTGGAGTTGGAGTTAAAGATGCCATCATACACCTGCTTCAACAGACTCACTGTCATCTGGACAAAGCCAACAGCACTGTGAGGATCATTTTCTTTGATTTCTCCAGTGCATTTAACACAATTCAACCTGATTTGCTTTGTCAAAAACTCCAGAAGACTCAGATGGAGGCCTCAACAATCTCCTGGATCAAAGACTACCTGACAAACAGACCACAGTTTGTGAGACTGAAGGGTTGTGTGTCTAACAAGGTAGACTGCTGGAGATAGGCACCAGCTCCCCCATGACCCACTATGGAAGAAGTGGTATAGAAGATGAATGACTGAATGATTGCTAATATTGCTCGCTTAGTCTGTCATGACATCTAAAGACCCAAACTCACAAAAAAAGCTCATTATATACATTTATTGTGCATGCCAGGCCCTCCAAAATTTGCATTGATTTCCATTTAAACCATAGGGTCTACTTTCCCCCCAAAAACGAGTGGCTAAGTACACAGATGTTCTGATCCATCTATTAAAAACTGCAAAAACTACCATTGTGTTTGGAATCACAAGCAGCGGTGTGGGGAGATAAAAATTTGTCTAGGCAGGGAGAGAAAGGGAGAAATAGGGGAAAAGCTTGAGTCTCACTCCAGAAGAGTGAGCAATGTCAACAGTTTAGGCTAACATTAATTAGGAGGTAAAAAGCTAATGTTGGGTTAGATGAACAAACTTATTCTGTAATTGTTAGCATACATTTAGCATACATTTACCATGTAAGCTATTCGTAGCTTACATGGTAAGCCCCCCCCCATCACAAAATAGATTTTTTGTAAGAGCTCGAAGACACATTGCCCTAACTTTTGGAGTTTCACCAACAGATCTGTAACATTTATTTATGTAAAGGATTTATATCGCTTTAATATTTTGCATGCAGACATAATTTCTTTTCATCTTGGTTCACATTTTGTACAGAAATTCTTCCACAAAATCAGGTGTGTTAGTGTGTTATTTGTTGCTTGAGAAACTGCAGAAATCTTTTGGATAACCTAGTAAGAAAAACATTACAAACACATATTTGGAGACATTTTTTTCCTAAGTTTGTAATGCTAAAATTAAGTTTATAATAAATCAATTTAGAAGTTTTTTCACATTTTCATATTCGTCTTGCTCAATTCAATTGTAAAAGAAGGAAATCTGTGAAGAACATTTAATTTTTCTTTAAGCAATTAAATTTTTGGCTTGGTACACACCTAACATTAATTATAGTAAATCTTAACCTGAAAACGCTGCACCTTTCCTATTGAGATTTTTCTCACATTTCCTTGTTTGCATCCTTTGGCTAAAGCTATAGTTTGCAGAAAGGTTGCAGAGTCATTAAAAGCTGGGCAAAATGTGGGGTTATGGTGACATAATAAAGCTGTATGTTTGTCCAAATTGGATTTGAAAAGGGACAGGAACTTGTCACTGTAGGAAGAGTAGGGAAAGCACTGGTTATGTCCTACATGTGACAACAATCTCCTACATTCTCCTAGCCAGACCAAAAGCTCCCAAAGCCTTGTGGGAGAATGTGTTATGCTCGGATGTGACCAAACCTGAACTTTGGGTCACAATTCCTAAAGGCAGGTTTGACACAAAAGCAACATTGAACAACAACAAAGAACAGAATATCCAGAGTGAAACATGGCAGAGGCAGCATGATGTTCTGGGGTTACTTTTCTTCAGATGGAACTGGGTATTTTGTCAAGGTGGATTAAGTCCTGATTAGTTCTAAATAAAAGTCAGTTTTGACCCAAAACATGCAGGTGTGTGCTAGAAAGCTAAAGATGAAGAGGTATTTTAGTAGTTTAGAAATGATTAATTGTGGTCAGATTTTTTTATCATTGAAACTTGGCATTTTAACAGAGGTGTGTAGACTTCAGCTATTTTTCAACAAAAAATCAGTTCAGCTGTAGTGATTACCAAAACTGTTGAACTTGAGCCTGTTTAACAGAGTCTGTAAAGACTTTGTAAAAACGGATTTAGTTGTCATATCAACAGCTTTATGTGCACGTCTCCTCGAAGGCATGGATGACACTGTCATATGCAGGAGGTGGAGTATGTGAGGGAAGGAATCCTTTAAGTCCATTACCACCCAGCCAGAAGGAATTCCTCTTGCTTGGTACAAGGGAGGCTGAATCAGATGAGTCCATAGCCACTGTGTCCTCTGACACGGTTACCCGCGTATCATCTCCCATGTCCAGGCTAGGCCTGCTCTTTTTGGGCAGCGGCCGAAAGGTGGATGTCTCTGCGCCGGGTTTACTCCCCAAGGGGCCCACTGGTTCTAGAGAGGGCTGTCTATAGACACTCAGGAAAGTGCTTCGGTAAAGGCCAAATTGGCTGCCCGTGGGGTCGCGTTGCAAATTGCCAGATTTCTTTTTGGAGCGCCTTGTGATCCTGGCAGTAGCCCGACGTCTTGACGCCCAGGTCAACAGAACGTAGATCAAAGCTCCCAGCAGCAGGCCCACGAGTATAGATAAACAGAACGCTAGAATCATATCACCTGGATAAAGACAAAACAGTACAGAGACTCAGAGGAGGAGCCACAGATGCATCAAATTGAAATGTTTGGTAGAGTGGGTGGACGGATGCATTGTGTTGCTCTGCAAATGGGGGAAATTACTTTCCCAGATGATGATTTCAGCTTTAGTTTAAACCTTCAGCTACAGAAAAAAAACAGGAAGAAAAGTGTTACCAGAATGATCTATGCAAAACAAATTATCTGTAATGTATTGATTAATTGTTGCTGCACACTGGTGTAAATGGCCACTTTTACATAAGATCTTACATCATGCACAGTGTGTGGGTTCCCAGGCCATGTGATGCAGTTCTACCCTGCTGAAGAACAAACTAACTAGGCTGCTACAGCACCACATGGATCAAATCTCTGGATATTATTGTTACGTTTCATGTTCTATTTGAGATCATAATGTACTACAAATGGTGCCTGATTTATAAATGATCCTGGATTTTTAGAAATAGATTGTGCAAGTGAACATTTTCAGGTTTTTGCTGCATTTTTAAAACAAAGCAACTGAATTGCAAATTGAAACAGATTAAATGTTTTAAAAATATGTTTAATAAAATGTAAGGTTGAAGCAAAAATGCTTTAACGCGTAATTCACATGAATTCAAGCTTTTTGAAATTAACAATAAGGAAACATATCCACAGGAACCAGAGGACATACATGGATCTTAATACGCAAAAGAAACATTGGTGTACTATTCATGGCTTAGACTAACTTTAACAGATTATCTTTCTCTTAATATTTACAGTTTCCGAAACTGTATTATATGGCATGAAACAGTTTCTTCCTGTACATTTTACACTACCTTCCTCTGAAGCTACTCTTTGGATGTAAGTAGCTTTTGAAAAAAAATCCTTTTAAATATCTTTGCAACAAACAAGATCTACTTACCGATATTAAATGATTTTAATATTTCCAAAAATGGATTTGTTTCATTTTGTGCCATTTTTCCACCATGAGTTGGTTTTGCAGCTCCACACTGACTCACACACGTACAGAAACTAAGCTTTTTCCAAGACATGCTTTTCTATCCCTACAGGGTTTGGTGTGGCGGAAACCTTGCTGTCATGCTTCCTTCCCCTCTCCGGCTTTAAATTTAGTAAGTGTGCTGCTTATCTGCGTGGGACATAGCACTGGGAAGCAGTGTTATTTCCTTTTGCATCATTTCCTCAGGATCAATACCTCATAACAAAAGGCCTATTAGCAACTCTTTCATAAAAGTCGAGCATGTTACATGTCTCCTACTATGATTACAAAACATAGGATACACACTATCTATGCAAAACAAAAATTGTTAAGCAAAAAGAACAAGAACCATCCACAATACAGTCTTCCTGCTGATATAAGACTTCTTGGAAATTATTCAAAGTGTTCAAGTTTCCTGACAACATTCAGAACAAGAAGACCCTTAACACCTTGCCAAACCAATACAACGACTTTAGAGTATCAAGCTTAGGTCTCTGTGGGGATTTCCTTCAATTGTTGCTGTGTTCCCACTTCTCTCTTGCCCTCAGACTGAAAACATTGCAAACCCTCAACAGCTGAGCAGCTGCTGAAACCTCTGCAGTTTATTTTCTGGAAACGTGTTCACGTGAATCATTATTATATTTTTTCTACATTAGGTATTCACATATTTCCTGAGGCTCAGGACATTTAACAGTGAAGTCTTGATGTTGATACAGACATGTTACAGAGTTGTCCACCAGGTGGCAATAAAGTCCTTAAAATGAAACCACAACCGTTACATTGTGAACATTCTGAATGACCTAAAATTACCTTTCTTTTCTTTCCAAAATGAATGGAAAACACTTAATTTGCATTAACTCTAATGCTTATATCTTGCATTTTATCGTGAGAGAAACAGTTTAGTTTGTGTGTGTTATTCAGAGGAAATTAGAATCACTTATTTAAGTTATCAAGACAAATCTCTCTAACTCATGGGTAAATTTGAACTCCATCAGTGGTGGAATCTATTATAGTCCAATCCTTTTTAAATTCATTTTACTAGGAATTCAGTTAGTCAAAAGTGGACTTTCAAGTTGCTGAGGAACCTTAAAGACCTTTGGAAAGTGTAGGGCGATGTTCAACAAATAATGCTGATGGACAGACTGGATGTGATGTTGGTATTTTGCTAAATTGATTACCTTGAATACTTTGTGCTGTTTGGCAATATTAAATATAAGTGAACATAGATCACATGTGGGGCTCCACAAGGCTTCAATCTTGAGTCACTTTTATTTATTATCTGCAAAGTTCAGAATCTTGAGTGTTGCAACATCTCGTACCATACCTATGCTCATGACACACAACTTTAGTCTGTCATAAACACAAACCATTACAGCCACTGAGTAAGTGTTTCTGTTACGCCTTTAAATGAATGGGCCTAAATTTTCTGCAGTCTAATGCAGAAAAGAAAGAAGTCTTTGATTTGCGTAATAAAAAATGCAAACTTTGAGATCTGAATTCAAGTTTCACTCAAGGTAAAATTACATAGCAATCCAGAAACCTTAATGAACTTTAGACCTTAGGCCTAAATCTGAATGGACACACATATTCTAATGTCAGTAAATTAACTCATTACTAAAAACAAAGACAATTTTAGGGATTCTGGTTAAAACAGGACACCAGAAAAAGTGGATCATACTCTTCTTCTCTTTAGGTTAGATTATTATAATGGTGTCTGAACAAACAGAGACATGTTTGCAAAGTGTTCTCAGAACCAGAACTAAACAAGAGGAGGCCGTATTTAGTTTCTCGACTCCTCGGCTTTGAAATCAACAGCAGAGAAACCTGAGATATCTAGAAACTGTTGGCATCGTTTTATCTGGGCTGGAAATAAACTTTGTATACTGCCACTTTGCGTTAAAGGAAAACAACTATCCTGTTGCAAATGCAACCAGTTTAAGAACTCATGTGTTCCTGTCTCCATCAACCATGCTGCTTAAGTAGTGGGATTATGCAATAGCTTAAAATTTTAGTAGTAGATGTAAGCAATATATGTTATGGACAATGTGCATTTGTTTTAATGATTGAGGAAACTATTATAGTTTATGTCTTATGTGTCTTTTTTGGAAAATAAAATCTATCTTGTTCTAAAAGCTTATTCTAACCCTAAACCTGTTAGGTTATTTGTTCTTGCTGCATTCTTCTAGTTAATTAGTTCCCTTCCCCCTTTGGCCTAAGACCCCTTTTTGTTATTATTTACCCAGTTGCTTGTTCCTCTTATGATTAGTTGTTCTTTCCCAGCCTTGCTCTTTAGTATAGTTCTTCATGTCCCTGCTTTGTCTAGTTAGTGTTTCTTTCGGATTTAGTTTTGTGTTTTATGTTTGGGGTTTTATTTATATTGGTTTCCTTTGATCTGTTTTCAATTAGTTTAGTTTTCCCCTCTTGTCTTTGCATTTTCTGGCTCCTGTTCCCATAGTAACATATTCCCTCAGTTCCCCGCAGCCTGGTCCACACCTGTTTCATGTTTCCTCTGATTACCTGCCTCCCTGTCTCATTGGTCCATACTCCACTTCCCTAAGCTTATAAGCTCTCTAGTTTTCATTGTTTCTTGCTGGTTCCTCATGTTGTTTTACCTTGCTACTTGACTTCCACAGTTCCTCCTTGTGGTTTAGTTTCTGTTTGCCTCCTGAATATACGCTTTGGACCACCTGCTTGAACTTTGTACACTCCTTACCTGCCTGTAGGTCTGTCTACCTTCACATTAAATACTTCATCTACTCACCATCCGACCTGCTCACCGTGTTCTGCATTCTGGTCCTGCCACCAAACCCACAATCATGACAAAACCTTAATAAAGAACTCTAATTTAATTTTCACTGTTTTTTGTATTAAGTTTTTCTTGAAATAATATTGAATTGCTTTGTGTACAAATGATACTATACAAAGAAATTACCAATACCTTTATTTTATTTAAGTTGCTAAATTCAAAAGTGGAACTCAAAAATATCATTACATGCAAGATGATATGTTTCAGGTTTGTTTTCGGTTTATTTTGATGTAAATGATCTAGAGCTGATGAAATCCAAAAATTCAGTTTCTCAGAAAATTTTAACATTTCATGAAAGCAGCTGAAAACAGGGCTTATTAATACAGAAACATCAACCTACTGAAAAATATGTTCATGTACTGTACAGTATGTGCACTCAATACTTGGTCAGTGCTCCTTTTGTATGAATTACTGCATCAATGTGGCGTGGAATGGAGGCTAGAAGCCCGTGGCACTACTAAGGTGTTAAAAAAGCACAAGTTTCTTTTAACAGCTGCCTTTAGCCACACTGCATTATTTGGTCTGGTGTCTCTCATCTTCCTCTTGATATATTCCTTCTCTACTGCATAGCTTCTCTGTGGGAGCTATTCGTGCACATTGATACTATGGTCATTAAAGCAGGTATAGGTACTTATGGTAGTGTGGGCAGGTGCCAAGCCCTGTTGGAAAATGAAGTCAGCTTCTCTGTAAAGCTTTTCAGCAGAGGGAATCATGAAGTGCTCTTGAATTTCCTGGTAATTGGCTGCACTGAATTTGGACTTGAGAAAACACAGTGAACCAAAACCAGCAGACAACATGGGTTACTAAATCCTAACTGTGCAAACTTACCACTAAACCTGAAGCTATGGTGTGATGCTGGTGTAGGGGTTAAGCGCGTGACCACATATAAAGGCTATAGTCCTCAAAGCGGCCGTCCCGGGTTCGAGTCCCGGACCCAGCGACCTTTGCCGAATGTCTCCCTCTCTCTTTGCCCCTCTTTCCTGTCTACCTACTATCAAAAATAAAGGCCTCAAGTGCCGAAAAAAAATCTCTTTAAAAAAACCTGCAGCTATACAGCAGTCCATTCCTGTGTGGTGGGTCCTGAAGCTGTAGTCCACGCTTTACTGCACAAACTTCCTCATACCTGCTGTCTCTGTTGTTTGTGTATCTTTTTCTAACACACGTTTTCCTTAAACTCAACAGTCCATTAATATGCTTGCATACACACTCTGTGTCATGGTGAGGGTTGAGGTAGGATCCAGATGCATAGCGTAGTGGATATGATGAGAAGGATTTAATGAATACTGAACTTACAGTTTGACCAGGTACAGGTGAACAACATAAACAGGATCAAGACAGGAGCATGGACTCAGGTAGCAGTCAGGGTAACCAACAGGGTGACAACAAGAGGAACCAGTCACAAACAATGAAAACCAGAAGGCTTAATGCCGAGGGAAGTGGAGTATGGACCAATAAACTGGGAGAGGAAATATAGTCAGAGAAACATGGAACAACTGGTGACAAGGGCTGCATTTCATAGTGGAATTAGCAAATTTGACCCACATGCAGAAAGCAATTCAGGAGACAGAGCTTTACGGTTTAAAAGTTTTATTTTAATGACAAAACAAGAGCAAGGAACAGGAACCAGGATCATGAACTGTAAAATAAAACAGAGAGGTAAGAGGGGAATTATTCCTGAAGGAAAACGATAAATAATGATTCTGTCTTACTGGGGAAAGGAGACGATCCGCCAGAGGGAGAGGTGGAGAAAAACCCAGAGGATTGTTGGAGAAAAACCCAGAGGATTGTTTACCCATGGATTCGGTGATGGTGAGTTCAGGTTTGCCAGGAAGTTTGAAAGTCCAGAGTTTACTGTGATTGAAGCTTGTGTGCGTGGGAGGGTGGACAGGGTTCAATGAGGAGGATTCCAGGTATAGTGGAAGCTGCCAGCCGGTGAGATCCACAGGAGCAAACGGAGGTTTGAGTCTTTGTTCATGGGCGTAGAAACGACTTCTTCTCAGAAGACAATAATCCAAGACGTTCAAAGCAAGAATCACTGGAGATGAATGGTTTGACTTGGGAGACGTGGAACACTGGGTGAATGCGAAGACTGGAGGGCAGACGAAGAGCTGAAGGATTGATAACAGAGTCAATAGTATATGGACCAATGAAACGAGGAGAAAGTTTTTTAGACATTGCCTTTAACGGGATGTCTCTTGAGGACAACCAAACCTTCTGACCAGGAAGGTAAGTAGGAGCCGGCCGTCGTTTGCGGTCGGCGTATTTCCTATTTTGGTCAGCAGTACGAAGAAGAGCCGAAGTAGCTTCACTCCAGACCCGTTTACATCTCCGTATGTGGTGGCGAACAGAAACCACAGCTATATCCTTCTCATCTGCAGAGAACAAGGGTGGTTGATAGCCAATAGCTACCTCAAATAGAGAAAGACTTGTAGCAGCAGAAGTTTGAGAGTTTATTGCATATTCGACCCAGGGAAGATAAACTGACCAGTCAAGAGGTTCGGTAGCGGTCACACATCTGAGTGTGGATTCCATCTGCTGATTCATTCGCTCGGTCTGACCGTTAGATTGGGGATGATAACCTGACGTGAGGGAGACCTCAGCTCCAAGAGCCAAACAAAACTGTTTCCAAACACAAGAAATGAATTGGGGCCCGCGGTCAGATAAAATGTCTTGGGGTATGCCGTGAAGGTGAAAAACATGCTGCACTAGCAGCTGAGCGGTTTGGAAAGCAGAGGGCAGTTTTTTGAGAGGAACCAAATGACAAGATTTAGAGAATCGGTCTACAATGGTGAGAATGACTGTGTTCCCTTTCAGTCGATTCACTCAGTACAACACATGAATATGGGATATCACGCCCTGCGTGTCCTGGCTGAAGCCACCTCTAATCACGCCTCCTAGGCAAATGATGTGATGACGACAGGTGACAGGCCCCATCTGCACTATGTACCTGTCCGTCATCATCGTCATTACTCAGTTCTTACGCTCTTCACCTCGCTAAGAACACCTCTTTGAGTCAGGCTAGCTAGCTGCTGCTGGTTAGCTCTGTGTCTCTTTCTAAAGGCTACTTGGAACTAGTTCAACTGCTTTTGTTGGAGTCAGTCACTGCTGCCTGCTGGTAAGCGTGTCTGCCCGCGAAGCGCTAATTTCAAGCAGTTCTGTCTGGCTTTCGTGGTTCGGGATGAGCACAAAGCTAACTCAAGCGAAGCAGAAGTCTTCTATTGTTCCCTGTCCTCAGGGATGTGGCTTCTCGCTTCATGAGAAGGACCAGCATGAGGCTTGTCCCGTCTGTCTCGGGATCGTTCACGCTCGCAGAGCATTGGCGGAGCCCGAAGCATGTGCGTTCTGTCGCCAGCTTCGTCGCTCGACCCTGGAGAGGCGGGTTAAATTCCTCGAGAAGGTGCTGGGAGAGGCTGCTGTCTCACGGCGAGACCCACTGCTCTCCGAGGCGGGAAACCCAGTTTCGTCCGATTCTGACGAGGACGGCTTTTTGGTCGAAGTCCCCGCTTCCAGCTGGGCAGACCATATGGAGTATGTTGATGGGCTAGCCAATAATGCAGGTGCTCGGTCTCAGCTTCAAGAGGAGGACGTACTGGACATCGGTTTGGATGTTCATGGTCTGTCCGATGATGAGGATGAGTCTCTGCCGAGTCAGGCTGCCGCTGCTGTGCCAGCAGACCCGGGCGACACGTCTTTTTTCTCTCTCTGCCGCCGTGCAGCTGATACCCTGGACGTGGAATGGCCCTCCCCATCTCCAGCGGAGAAGCCATCGCGATTCGCGGGGTTTTATCTCCCCTCGGAGCCGGCCGCAGTCAAGCACCATCTACCCGTGTTCCAAGACTTTGTCTCTGAGTTGACGTCCTCCGCGTATCCCGCTGTGCAGCTCTGTCACTGGGCAGAGGGATGGCATCAACGGTGGTTGCGCAAAAGCACCTGCGGCTGACGCTCTCTGACATCCCGGATAGAGATAGAGCCGTCTACCTGGATGAACTGGTGGTAGCTGACGGGCTGTTTGGGCAATCTCTCGACGCAATACAGGCGAAATTCGAGCTGAGGAAAAAGCAGACTGAAGCACTGCGCAGTATCATCCCCAGGCGAGATGTGAGACCCAAATCCAGCTCGGGCACTCGCAAACCAGCTGTACCGCCACCCCCACCGAAGAGGATGATGCAGCCCGTGAGCTTGAGCCCTCAGACGGCACAGCCACAGAACCACGGCCAAGCTCCCCGAAAGACGGCCTGGAGCAGGGGTCCTCCTCCGGGGCTCCAGAGGGACTCGACGTCACGGAAGAAAAAGACACAGTCCTCCTAGCTGTGGGACTCGAGATTCAGGGGTTTCAGGAGCAGGGAGACATGTTTGCCAGTTTTCGGCGGGTGCCGCCCAAAAGATGTTTTGCTGGTGTTGTTCGGGATCGCAGTCCCAAGAGGCGCTGCGTTTCCCCTACACAGTCTCCCAAGCACAATTCCCCCACAAATGTATTTGCACTAAAAGCCCCCAGTTTGCGTGCGTTGAATGTGTTTCTGAGCACTGCAGTTGTTCCAAATGTTTGCATGTATGCTCCAAACATTTCAATAAAGACAGTTTTTTCTATGGAAAAAAGTCAAAATCAAAAGCCTGCAGGCGACAGCCAAATGAGGCTGCACCTCTCTCGCACGTCGGGAGAGGGCAGCACCGTTCCACCAACAGTGCCGCAGGCCAGTCGCCTGGCTGCACCTCTCCATATGTGGCGCGCATGCGCACTCCAACCTTGGGTGGAGAGGACCGTTGCTATGGGTTACCGTTTACAGTTTCGCCGGAGACCACCCCGCTTTGTTGGTGTGGTAAACACGGCGGTAATGGCCCAAGCAGCAGAAGTTCTGAGAGAGGAGATAAATACACTGTTGGCAAAAGGAGCTATCCGTGCGGTTCCCGAGTCCGACATGAACAGAGGTTGGTACAGCCGTTATTTTGTTGTTCCGAAAAAAGGGGACGGGCTTCGTCCACTCCTGGACTTGAGAGTTCTGAACAAATACCTCCGAACATACAAGTTCAAGATGTTAACACTCAAGCAGCTTCTGAGTGCCATCAGCCCGGGAGATTGGTTCGCCACGATCGACCTGACAGACTCTTACTTTCACGTAGCGATATATCCGGACCATAGACAGTTTCTGAGATTCGCCTTCGAGGGCAGGGCTTACGAGTACCTCGTACTGCCTTTTGGTCTGTCTCTAGCGCCTCGCACCTTTACAAAATGTGAAGAGGCAGCGCTAGCACCTCTCAGAGAAACAGGCGTCCGCATTTTAACTTATCGGGACGACTGGGCTTTAATAGCCAGTTCCAGAGAGCGGGCGACAGTGCAGCTGTCTCGGGTTCTGTAACACATTCAGGCCCTAGGATTTTTGGTAAACTCTCAGAAAAGCTCGCTGATCCCAAGCCAGCAATTTTCATTTCTCGGTCTGGAAATATGCTCCCTGACAAGCAGGGCACGTCTTTCCGACCACAGAGTGGCCGCGTTTTACCACTGCCTCGCTCACTTTCAGTTGGGACACAAACTGCGTTTCCAGACTATCTTACAACTGATGGGTACGATGACATCTATGATTGCAGTAGTACCACTCGGTTTACTGAAGATGCGCCCGTTCCAGCGGTGGACCCGCTCTCACCGGTTCTGTGCATGGCGTCACCGCAGCAGAAAGCTAACGATAACCACTGCCTGTATGTTGGCTCTCAGCCCTTGGCGGGAACCAGGACTGTTGTGCCGAGGTTCGCCTATAGGGAGAGTAACCTTTCGCAAGGTGGTATCCACGGATGCCTCCCTGAGGGGATGGGGGGCTTTGTGCGACGGCGTGGCCATGAAGGGGGTTTGGACACCAGCACAATCCAAACTCCACATAAACTACCTGGAACTCTTAGCGGTTCTGCTGGCTCGGCAACATTTCTGCCAGGTTCTGTTAAACCAACATATTCTGGTCAGGACAGACAACACCACTGTGATTTCATACATAAACAGACAGGGAGGGACTCGTTCACTTCCTCTCCTGAAGCTATCTCACACCCTCTTGCAGTGGTGCAGCATACGCTTTCTGTCTATCAGAGCTACTCATGTCCCGGGACAACTGAATCTGGGTGCAGATTTGCTCTCCAGAGGCGGACCTCGGGTGAGAGAGTGGAGGCTTCACCCCTCCGTGGTGGCACAGATATGGTGTCTGTTTGGGACAGCAGCAGTAGATCTTTTTGCCACCAGACCAAACACTCACTGTCCTCTGTTCCTTTTCCATAACAGATCAGGATGCTCCCACTGGGGGTGGATGCCCTGGCCCATCCATGGCCCCAATGTACTTCTGTATGCATTCCCCCAGTGGAAATGATACTACCTGTACTAGAGAGGGTGCGCAAACAGGGTCTGTCCCTAATTTTGGTAACACCCCGTTGGCCTGCAAAGTCATGGTATTCTGAGATAATCAGCCTGCTGGCAGCAGAGCCGTGGCAGGTCCCCATTTGCCGGGATCTCCTCACTCAGGCGGGGGGGGGAGATATTTCATCCACACCCAGAGCTGTGGAAGCTGCATGCTTACCTGCTGAGAGGTCCAGCTTATTAGCCAAAGGTCTCCCCCCTGATGTGGTGGCAACAATCCAGAATGCAAGAGCATCCTCCACTAGAGGCTTATACGCTTATAAATGGAGGGCTTTTGAGCAGTGGTGTGAGGACAAGCACATTGTTCCATTTCAGTGCTCAACGGTAGAAGTTTTAACGTTTTTGCAGGATCTGCTGGATAAAGGTCTTTCCTTTTCCACAATAAAAGTCTACTTGGCTGCCATTTCTGCCTGCCATATTGGTTTTAATGGAGTCACACCAGGTGCTCATCCTCTGGCTGTACGCTTCTTAAAGGGGGTTCATAGACTCAGACCTGTGATTAAACCAGTTTTCCTTCCTGGGATCTCACATTGGTACTAGAAGCTCTTTGGTGACCCTCCATTTGAACCTTTGGAGTCAGTAGATGTGAAGTTCCTTTCATATAAGCTTGCTCTGCTTCTTGCTCTGACAACTGCGAAGCGGGTTTGGGGAACCTCCATGCTTTGTCTGTAAATCCTACCTGCATACACTTTTCGTCTGATGGTTCCAAGGTCACCTTGCGACCTAATGCAGCTTATCTTCCTAAGGTTATACCTTCGGACTACAGCTCCATGATGTGGAGCTTTCTAGTTTTTATCCACCTCCTTTTGCATCTGAGGAACAAAGGAGGTTACACTTCTTGTGCCCTTTACGTGCAGTGCGCAGTTACATTGACCGTACACAAACTGTGAGGTTGTGTGATCAACTGTTTGTGTGTATTGCTAACCCAGGAAGGGGGAAAGCTCTGTCCAGACAAAGACTCTCCCACTGGATTGTGGAGGCTATTTCTCTAGCTTACAGCGACAGGGGTCTCCCAATGCCACGTGGTGTGAGGGCTCACTCCACCAGGGGCATAGCGACCTCCTAGGCCCTTTTTAGATGGGTGCCCATGAGTGACATTTGTGCTGCAGCCAGCTGGTCTTCGCCGCACACATTTGTAAAGTTTTATCGTTTGGATGTGACAACCCCTTCTGTGGCTCACTCTGTTCTTTCTGCTGGGTCTGAAGTGCTGCACTAGTATGCAGTGCATGATCCAGGTTTGATGGCTGTTCTGCGGGGCGTTTATATATGTCCCATATTCATGTGTTGTACTGAGTGAATCGACTGAAAGGGAACGTAAAGTTAGGCATATAACTACTGTTCCCTGAAGGAGAGTAATGAAGTACAACACATGGTTGCCCCACTGCTCAGCTGGGCTCGGTGAATAACGGCTATCGAACTGAGTAATGACGACGATGACGGACAGGTACGTAGTGCAGGTGGGGCCTGTCACCTGTCGTCATCACATCATTTGCCTAGGAGGCGTGATTAGAGGTGGCTTCAGCCAGGACACGCAGGGCGTGATATCCCATAATCATGTGTTGTACTTCGTTATTCTCCTTCAGGGAACAGTAGTTATATGCATAACATTACGTTTCCTTTGTATACTGGTAACCCTGTTACAAAATCCAACGCAATGTGTGACCAAGGACGTTTGGGGATGTTTAATGGTTGAAGTAATCCAAATGGGGGCTGATTTCCGGATTTCTGCGTGGCACAAACAGAGCAAGCTTTCACGTATTCCTTAATGTCCTTATGTAATGATGGCCACCAAAAACGTCTGGAAATGAGGGCAATGGTTCTACTGACCCCTGGATGACCAGAGAATTTGGCGGTATGGTACCAACGAATGAGTCGAAACCTAACCGAAGTGGGGACATAAACCCTGTTAGGAGGACCCGTACCTGGATCTGGTTCTTTAAGTCGAGCTTGATTTATCAAGTCCTCTATCTCCCAAACCACAGCTCCAAAAGTCCAGTGAGAGGATATGATGGATTCAGCTTCTTTCTCAGTGGTATCGGGTGAATATAGCCGGGAAAGAGCATCCGGCTTCAAATTCTTAGAACCCGGCCTGTAAGAGATGGATAAGTCAAAGCGAGAAAAAAATAATGACCATCGTGATTGGCGAGGATTAAGTCTTTTAGCAGACTGCAGAGAGGCTAGATTTTTGTGATCTGTCCACACAAGAATGGGGTGTTTAGCCCCCTCTAACCAATGTCGCCATTCTTCGAGTGCTAATTTGATAGCCAGAAGTTCTGTCTTCCACATCATAATTTTGCTCCGTGCTGGTCAACCTACTGGAAAAAAAGGCAGAAGGATGGAGCTTCCCATCCGTGGGGGACTGCTGGGAGAGTACAGCTCCCACGCCAGTGTCAGAGGCGTCCACCTCCAAAATGAACTGCTTTGTGGAGTCCAGGTGAACCAAGATAGGGGTCTGTGAAAACCTCTCTTTCAGGGTCTTGAATTCCTCATCTGCTTCAGGAGTCCAGGCGAATGTTCTGTTGGTTGAGGTCAAGGCGGAGAGAGGAGCAGCGATCAAACTAAAGTCTTTTATGAATCTCCTGTAGAAATTGGCAAAGCCAAGGAAACGCTGTAGCTGTTTGCGGGAGTCTGGAACAGGCCACTCTAGTACTGCCTTGATCTTCTCGGGATCGGAGCGAACCTGTCCACCCTCTAAGATGTAACCCAAAAATGTGACTGAAGATTTGTGAAATTCACATTTTTCGGCTTTTACAAACAGTTTATTTTCCAACAGTCTTTGAAGGACTAGACGGACATGACGTGTGTGTTCTTTTAAGTCTTTTGAATAGATTAAGATGTCATCCAGGTAAACAAACACAAAGACGTTCAAAAAATCCCTCAGGACGTCATTAATGAGGGATTGAAAAACTGCCGGAGCGTTGCTTAGTCCAAAAGGCATGACCAGATATTCAAAGTTGCCCAACGGCGTCTTGAAGGCGGTTTTCCACTCATCCCTCTGGCGGATCCTGACTAAATGATAGGCATTGCGGAGATCGAGCTTGGTAAAAATAGTAGAACTGTGTACTGGTTCGAACGCTGATGAAAGAAGTGGAAGGGGGTATTTATTTTTAACAGTGATTTGATTTAACCCACGATAATCAATACAGGGGCGGAGAGAACCATCTTTCTTGCCTAAAAAGAAAAATCCTGCTCCTAAAGGAGACGATGAAGGGCGGATTAAACCAGCAACCAAAGATTCATTGATGTAGTCCTCCATAACCTTTCTCTCGGGCCCAGAGATATGATAGAGTCTACTGGATGGCAAGGGGGTGCCAGGAAGTAACTCGATGGCGCAGTCGTAGGGTCTGTGGGGAGGTAATGATGAGGCCTTAGTTTTACTAAAAACTAACCTTAAATCGTGGTATTCCGCGGGAACGCAGGAAAGGTCTAAGATCTCACTCTCGGTATGCAGTGATTCAGATGGCAGGGTGGCGACTGCAGACTGGAGACAAGATGAATGACAGTTAATGGACCAAGATTCTACCTGGCTTTCAACCCAGTTAATATGAGGGTTGTGTTTCTTAAGCCATGGGTAACCAAGAACCAAAGAATTTAGAGCGATAGGAAACACAAAAAAGGAGATTTCCTCCTGTGATTACCCGAAAGAATTAAAGTGAGTGGTTTAGTTCGAAGGGTAATCTGAGGAAGTCTTTGCCCATCCAAAGAGGAAGCAGACTGAGGTACAGGTAGAGGTTCTACCTCGATCTGAGCCTCCTTGACAAAATCTTGGTCGATTAAATTCTGGTCGCTACCTGAGTCGATGAGAGGCGAACAGGTTTTGAAAAGGCACGGTTGGAAAATTTAAGGTGGCTGGTAAACAAAGTCAAGGGGTAGAGGGTCGGTCCGTCAGTATCCCCCTCTTACTGACGGACCTGCCCTTTTTGGTCCAGGGCGGGACAGGACAATCTGCCAGGAAATGCTCTGATAAACCCCACAGTAGAAACATTGGTTTTCTGACGGCGCTTTAATCACTCCTCTGAGTCAATTTGGTGCCCCCCTATCAGCATAGGTTTCTATCTCTTTTAATTTGAGAACAGCACGAGGAAGAACGGTTTTCTGGGGCCTGACTCGTGAGACGAGTCCTACCAGTGCTGGGGTTAAATCGGGATCTTTCTTTCTCTCTCATACGATTATCCAATCTTACTGCTAAATTGATAACCTCATTTAATGTCTTAGGTAGGTGGATTAGAGCTAACTCATCCTTTAAAGGTTCGTTTAGTGACTGAAAAAAAGGCGGGCCCAAAGCACATTCATTCCACCCAGAGGCTGCAGCAAGAATGCGGAAATCAATTGAAAAATCAGCCACTAACTGGTCTTTCGTTTTGATTGAATATAAATTACGTTTCCCAGCGGGGCTGATCAATTTCAGAGAAAAACCTGTCTGAATTCACCCTCAAATTCTGAAAAAGAACAACCAAAGTCTAAACAACTGGAAAAACGCCCTTCAGCCCATTTAAGAGCCTTTCCGGTTAACGATCCTAAAATGTAGGAAATCTTTGCATAATCATGGGGAAAAGACTGCGGTGAACGATTTAAAACCAGAGTGCATTGGAGTAGGAAAAACCCTTGCAGTCTCTTTTTTCACCTGAAAATTTTCTGGAGTAGGAGAACTGACCTCACGTGAATACGGTAGCTGTTGCATGATCGGGGGAGATGGAGCGTTCTCTATTGTAGGGGCCGTGAAACTACTCACAGTGTGCTGAATTAAAGATGCGAGGTGCTCGATCTGCTGGTTCGTTTGTCTCTGTTGTTCTGCAAAGTCACGAAGGGAAGAATCATGTTATTGGATTAGGTGTTGGTGGTCAGAAAGAGTTCTCCTGAATGCTTCTGCTGGGTCGGATTGGCCAGAGTGTTCTTTCATAGTGGAATTTGCAAATTTGACCCACATGCAGAAAGCAATTCAGGAGACAGAGCTTTACGGTTTAAAAGTTTTATTTTAATGACAAAACAAGAGCAAGAAACAGGAACCAGGATCATGAACTGTAAAATAAAACAGAGAGGTAAGAGGAGAATTATATCTGAAGGAAAACGATACATAATGATTCTGCCTTACTGGGGAAAGGAGACGATCCGCCAGAGGGAGAGGTGGAGAAAAACCCAGAGGATTGTTTACCCGTGGATTCGGTGATGGTGAGTTCAGGTTTGCCAGGAAGTTTGAAAGTCCAGAGTTTACTGTGATTGAAGCTTGTGTGCGTGGGAGGGTGGACAGGGTTCGATGAGGAGGATTTTCCAGGTTTTTAGTGGAAGCTGCCAGCCGGTGAGATCCACAGGAGCAAACGGAGGGGTTTGAGTCTTTGTTTCATGGGGTAGAAACGACTTCTTCTCAGAAGACAATAATCCAAGACGTTCAAAGCTGACGGCGAGGTCAGGTTCAGGTACAGCTGTAACGTAGAACATGCAGGTTTTAGCAAAGGCAAAAACGAGGACAAGGCAAGAGTAATGTGGCTGAAGTAGTACCACTAAGGGCAACACTCTGGCAATGAGTTGCTGGCAGCCTCCTCCTTAAATCCTCCTCTGGTGGTGATTAGAGTGATGGAGAACACCTGTCGGAACCTCCACGTCCAGGCGCCATCTAGAGGCTAAACACAGTAAGCAGCAGTACAAAAAGCAGACATGGCAGAGATCCTGACACTGCAGGGAAACTGAGGGAGAGTGCCCAACTAACCTGAATGAACAGAAAAGCACCTGGCTGAGCAGAAAGTAAAAAAACACAAAAACCTAACACACAGATTCTGATACTGTGAACAGCCAGCTTCTTTAGTATTAGTGTTTTCTGGCATAGTCTCCTTTGTGGAGGGCTACTGGACAACCATCAGTTCAGCATCATGGAATGCTGGGGTTTTGTAAGACCAATGTGTAAACAGGAGTGTGAGATCCACATAATGAGTAAAGGCTGTAATAATATCTGAACTAATAACTTACATAAGAGTAAAACAGGATACAGAGCAAAAGTGATTAGACAGGCATGGATCGGGCTGAGCATGATAAACAGTGTCATGGAGACAACGGACATGGAACAAGTAACCAACAGCAGAATCCAGTAGTGAGCAATGAAAACCATAGAGTGTAAATACAGAGGCAGGGTGGAGAAATTAGGAGAAATGTGGGGCAGCTGGTGGCAGGAAGAAAGCAGGGTAACTAAACGATGCAGGCTAATTAACACAGATGAGTGGGAACAATGAGGAGTAAAAGAAATATCAAAACACCAGAATGAACCATGAGCCTAATCTAATAAGAATAACTACGATAACTGCGACTGAACAAGGAAGTTCAGAGAAACAGACAAGAATTCTCCCTGACTATGCATACCGTAAGTTTGCCAAACATTATGTAAATACATATTTTTTATTCATCTAGTGTAACATTCTAATTTTCTTAGGTTTTTATTTGCTGTAGGCCATATTAATCAAAATTAATATAAATAATAATTATTAATTATCTTATCATTAAGATGCACCCGTGAAGCTTGTTTTGATTGTATCAATTAAGAGAATCCTCTAGTCCACTGAAAGACCAGAACCCACACCTCACACTTCCGACTCCTCCCAGCATCCTGCCGCTCATCTTCTTGTGGGTTACAACTTGTAGGCCGCTGCTGAGCCGATGCACGCCACCATGTTTCATTTTCAGGGTTACCATGGGCAACCGGGCAACACAGGCACGCAACGGGCACTTCCTCTGGGGAGTTCACCATGCTCTGCACTGCGACAAGCGGTAAGACGACGTGACAACTTTGGATTCGTCTCATATAGTACTTGTCATCTTGATGCGTGTTAGTGTTTTGTCAGGCGTCTGGGCTTATTTCTGAGCGCTTTCCTGGTAATTATCGCTGTTTATCTGGTGTTTAAGCAACTTCCTCCATGACTTAACGGGCTTTAGTGACGCTCTACCATTCAAATGCCTCTGCAGGTGTCTAACTTGTTAGCTATAGTTGTTACTGTGGTACAAAATACCGTAATACTGATGTAATTAACAAAGTGGCCGAAGTTGAATGCTAAACACGTTTAATTACGTTAATTCGACATTTTCACGTTCTTTTAAAAAATTATCAGCCGTAATTTATTTCCATTGTTTATACCCTTTTTTTGTAACAGTGAATTGTGCAGTGTAATTGTCACTTCCCTATTAATATTCTGTAGGGTGTAATTCACTTGGTAGTCGTTCTGCAGCTTTATGCCTAAATTTAGCTTTATGTGTGACTTCCTGTCAGTTTGTTCCCGCAATATATTAAGTTTGTAATGTATGTGCACATGTCCATTTGGGCAAATTAGCTGATCATAGGTAACGTAATATTAGCATTGTTATAACTGCAATGATCAGTAGGTTATATAATATAGCAGCAGTCAAAATAATTGTTGTATTTCTGTTTTAAACAAAATAAATTAGATCATGTTACACATTTTTGTTTTATAAATATTTGCTAATATTTTGATATTGAGAAACCGTTTATGTTTGCTCAGAGTTATATACCTTGAGAATCACATACTGAATATGCCTATTCTTATTGTACTGTATTGCTTCAATAACTAGCTAGGATAGTTTTGGTAAACTAACTCTTAAAAGCTGACTTTAAGACTTTTAAGTAACTAAAGTGCAGTGAAAAACGATGTTTAAGATATGTGCTAAACTAACAAGTGTCAAACTGTAAGCAGCCTTTTTATCTTTTGCAGTGTTTGCATGGAAGACGTGCCTCTATTGGATAGTAAACCTGCTTGTACCTGCATGAAACCTCAGATTCAATTGGACCTGCTCCTGCAGTGAAATTAGAAAGAGAGACAGACAGAGAGAGGGAGGGGCAGAGGGGCTGTCCCACTTGGGACAGCTGTAAGGCATCTCTTGCTCTCGGCATCAGTGACCCACCTTGTGATACAAATGCAACGAGGCGATATGGCGTCTCCAAGGCACTATGGGCGATCTTCTGTGGACATAGCCAATGTGATGCAGAAACTGCAGGGTAAGTGTCACTCTTTGGCTTTGCCGGCATGCGAACAAAACCTCCTCTCCTCCTGCACTACTGCACAGCTATATTGTGCTGAATCAAGGCCTGGCTGTGTGCCCAGCTGAAGTTGGGCACATTTGCAAGGCAGGAGGCTCTCACACACATGCACACATAGACACTACCTGACAAAGTCAAACTACTTTACCCTAGATTCTCTTTTAACTCATTATTTCTTAAAAAAAGGAATGTACAGTTCTTGAACAGTCTGGGTCACATATTTGGATAAACTGATTCAACGTGAGCATCTCTTTTTTTTCACCAGATAATCCTTTTTGAATCAATAAGAACAGTTGTGTTTATTCCTGTAATATCATGTGACTAAACTACATAAAGTCAAAATACATTGTTTCTTGTTCTGGATTTCAAACGTAGGAGCTTATTTAATGAAATTGTATTCAGTCAATGTTGTGAAACTCTATCTCTGCAAAACAGGATTCTGGCTGCTAAGTTAAAACAATTTTAGGTATTTTTGCATCCTTTTAGTGATGAGCTTTTTTTTAGAATTTTAAGTTTCAAAAAGCTCATATTCATGCATTCATCCGTTCATTAATTCTTTCATTCCCAGAATGCACTGATAATGCATTGAACAAAACTTGATATCTTCTGTGCCCTCGGCAAGCAAAAAGATCGATAGCATTAATCTCGTTTTCTTGGTGACCCTCTTTATTACAAAAGCATTAAATAATAAATATAATCATACATGTATGTCTCAATATGGGATCTTCTGCTTAAATAAATTTGTGTTTTAGGGTGTATAGAATACCTGGAAATATCTGTGTGTGTGGCATGAGTGGTCTTAACTCACCATATCTACTGTTATGAAACATTTGCATGTGGTTGTGCCAGTTTTACCTAGTTCCTGCTGTAGAGAGAGGTAGTATTTCCTGTGTATTCATTGCTAAGGTGATTAACTTGATAATAATATACACTGCTCAAAAAAATAAAGAGAACACTCAAATAACACATCCTAGATCTGAATGAATGAAATATTCTCATTGAATACTTATTTCTGTACAAAGTTGAATGTGCAGACAACAAAATCACACAAAAGTCATCAATGGAAATCAAATTTATTAACCAATGGAGGCCTGGATTTGGAGTCACACACAAAATTAAAGTGGAAAAACACACAACAGGCTGATCCAACTTTGATGTAATGTCCTTAAAACAAGTCAAAATGAGGCTCAGTATTGTGTGTGGCCTCCACATGCCTGTATGACCTCCCTACAACGCCTGGGCATGCTTCTGATGAGACGGCGGATGGTCTCCTGAGGGATCTCCTCCCAGACCTGGACTAAAGCATCCACCATCTCCTGGACAGTCTGTGGTGCAACATGACGTTGGTGGGTGGAGCGAGACATGATGTCCCAGATGTGCTCAATTGGATTCAGGTCTGGGGAACGGGCGGGCCAGTCCATAGCTTCAATGTCTTCATCTTGCAGGAACTGCTGACACACTCCAGCCACATGAGGACTAGCATCGTCCTGCATTAGGAGGAACCCAGGGCCAACCGCACCAGCTTATGGTCTCACAAGGAGTCTGAGGATCTCATCTCGGTACCTAATGGCAGTCAGGCTACCTCTGGCGAGCACATGGAGGGCCATGCTGCCCTCCAAAGAAATGCCACCCCACACCATTACTGACCCACTGCCAAACCGGTCATGCTGAAGGATGTTGCAGGCAGCAGATCGCTCTCCACGGTGTCTCCAGACTCTGTCACGTCTGTCACATGTGCTCAGTGTGAACCTGCTTTCATCTGTGAAGAGCTCAGGGCGCCAGTGGAGAATTTGCCAATCCTGCTGTTCCCTGACAAATGCCAAGCGTCCTGCACGGTGTTGGGCTGTGAGCACAACCCCCATTTGTGGACGTCGGGCCCTCATACCATCCTCATGGAGTCGGTTTCTAACCGTTTGTGGAGACACCTGCACATTTGTGGCCTGCTGGAGGTCATTTTGCAGGGCTCTGGCAGTGCTCCTCCTGTTCTTCCTTGCACAAAGGCGGAGGTAGCGGTCCTGCTGCTGGGTTGTTGCCCTCCTACGGCCTCTTCCACGTCTGCTGGTGTACTGGCCTGTCTCCTGGTAGCGCCTCCAGGCTCTGGACACTACGCTGACAGACACAGCAAACCTTCTTGCCACAGCTCGCATTGATGTGCCATCCTGGATGAGCTGCACTACCTGAGCCACTTGTGTGGGTTGTAGAGTCCGTCTCATGCTACCACGAGTGTGAAAGCACCACCAACATTCAAAAGTGACCAAAACATCAGCCAGAAAGCAGAGGTACTGAGACGTGGTCTGTGGTCCCCACCTGCAGAACCACTCCTTTATTGAGTGTGTCTTGCTAATCGCTAATGATTTCCCCCTGTTGTCTATTCCATTTGCACAACAGCATGTGAAATTGATTGTCAATCAGTGTTGCTTCCTAAGTGGACAGTTTGATTTCACAGAAGTTTGATTTACTTGGGGTTATATTGTGTTGTTTAAGTGTTCCCTTTATTTTTTTGAGCAGTGTATATTCTTAGCCCAGTCAGGATAAACTGTCTTATTGGTAAGAGCTCCTATCATGTGGGTTGGTCTTTGTGTTTGAATCAGATAGTGACTAATATCTGAATTACTTTTTTTTTACATATAAAGTTCAAATGACACAATATAAATATTTTCACAAAGTGTTTCAAGTCAGTAGGCGGATTGAATTTCAAGATACATCTGGAGGACATTACTGTACCAGTAGCTTTAGGCGGGCCGTTGATGGCAAGCGGCAAGTTTTTTCTCTGGTAATCAAACACAGTTTCCTGTCATTAAAAGCATCCTACAGAGAGGTTTACTGCAGACTCGCTTTGACTTCAGTACTAGTGCATGAATTATTGACTTGAGAAAAGTCTGTAATGGTGAAAATCACTACAATTAGTAGCCCACATTTTGTGTTTATGTAGATTTGTGCAGAGCCTTCATGAAGTTGTGAACATTCCTCCTGCCTCATGTTTTTGCTGATTTCATTCTCAGCAGTATCAGTCTGGTATTAGGACCATATGGTGATAGAATGACAGGTGTCTGTTCCTTTTTGGTACACCAGAAGTGTGCCTGATGCCAGGCTTGTCTTTTGCAATGGGTTCTTGTGGGTTTCACAAATGTGTCAAACAGGATATGGGGAAACAGTTAGTGAAGGGTTTGACATATTTCATTTCCCCTGAGACTCAGATCTCAGAGCTGACTATTGCAGTTTTCTTGTATGTTTTCTGATAAAAAAAATTATGTGATACACATACAGTACCTCACAAAGTATGAAAGATCAGGTTACAGCAGGTTGGAGTAGCTCTTTTACTTTTTGATTCTTTTTAAGAACTCAAATTCCTCTTGTGGTGGATACATTTTTTTTTTGACAATTATCCTCTCTGGTATCAGATGCTGTGCAGCTGGAGGGATTTTTGTTGATGCTTTTTTACTTTTGGACATTTGTTATGATGCGTCACCATGGCAACAGGGTTGTTTTTTTTACAACTGGGAGCAGCTGATTAATATTTCAAAAGTTCAAATAATACTTCAACTACAACCCCAAATCCCTGATGAGTTGAAAAGGAGACACCGTGGATGCAGAGCAGGAGCAAAGAGAAAAGAGAGAAGGAGGAAGTTCAAACCATCTCTTCCATCGATCATGATGGGCAATGTGAGATTGTTGGGAAACAATTTTGATAAACAGTATTATGTGTTTCACTGAGACATGGCTGCAGGATCATATCTCAGTCTCCAGCATCTGTTTGTCAGGCTTTCTGACCACACGAGCAGACAGCGATTTAAAGAGGAGCGGCAAACACAAAGGAGGTGGACTGGCAGTACTTGTGAACAACAGATGTGTTGTCTCTGCAGTCTAGATATTGACATGTTAGCAGTTTTAGTTTAACAAGTTTTTGTCCATATTATTTACCCAGAGTTCAACAATGTTTTTTGACAACAGTTTACGTTCCATGTTTAGCTGTTGCTGAAACTGCATGTGATGTTATCAGCTCAGTTGTTGCTAAGCTACAGACACAACACCCCAATGCGGTTGTGGCAATGTCGGGCGATTTTAACCATGCTTCACTCTCTGCTACACTTCCAACGTTTCAACAGTTTGTCAGCTGCTCTACCAGGGAAAACAAAACGCTTGATTTGTTTTATGCAAATGTGAAGGACTCATACATCTATAAACCAAGACCTCCTCTCAAATCAGATCACAATCTTGTTTTTCTCTGCTTGGAATATAAGCCTCTTGTTAGGAGGCAACCTGTAATAAAGAGAACTGTGAGAAGATGGTCACACGAAGCTGAAGAAGCCCTGCAAGGCTGCTTTGAGGCTACAGACTGGGACACACTGTGCCAACCACATGGAGAAGACATCAATGCCATGACTGAGTGTGTGAGTGACTGTATAACTTCTGTGTGTATAACACCATCCCCACCAGAATAGTGAGATGCTTCCCCAATAACAAACCCTGGATCACCAGTGACCTGAATGACCTGCTTAACAAGAAAAAAAGAGCCTTCAGAGAGGGAGACAGGGAATTATTAAGGAGTATACAGAAGCAACTTAAAGTCAAGATAAGAGACAGCAAGGAGGTGTACAAGAAGAAGCTGGAGAACAAGCTCCAGCAAAACAATATCAGAGATATGTGGTCAGGGATTAAGATGATTACAGGCTGCAAGCAGAAGGTCAATCTGACCGATGGATGTCTGGACAGAGCCAATGAACTAAACACATTCTTCAACAGGTTCAGTTCAAACAAGCTCAGCATCCTCCTCTCCTGCTCACAGCCAAACAGACATCCCATCTTCCTTTTACCCACAGCTTTCCAGTCACACCTCAAATGTTTTATTTGCCACCTCAGCCATGGACTCTTCTGCTTCTACATGTTTGCCTTCTACCAAATCAGAAGATGCTGATACTCCCTTTACCTCCCCCTTTCACCTGTGTGTCTCAAGAAGTCAGGTGAAGAGACAACTGGAAAGACTGAACCGGAATAAGGCTGCAGGTCCAGATTGTGTCATCCCTAGAGTGTTGAAGGACTGTGCAAAGCAGCTCTCTGGGATTCTGCAGCACCTCTTCAATCTTAGCCTGGCCTAAAAGAAGGTTCCAGTGTTGTGGAAGACCTCCTGTCTTGTTCCGGTACCAAAGAAAACTCACCCATCAGTCCTCAATGACTATAGGCCTGTTGCCCTAACATCCCATATCATGAAGGTCCTAGAGAGACTCCTGTTGGCCCACCTGAGTAAGAAAACAATGAACCATCAGGACCTACTTCAGTTTGCTTATCGCTGTGAAGTTGGAGTTGAAGATGCCATCATACACCTGCTTCAACAAACCCACTGTCATCTGGACAAAGCCAACAGCACTGTGAGGATCATGTTCTTTGATTTCTCCAGTGCATTTAACACAATCCAACCTGATTTGCTTTGTCAGAAAGTCCAGAAGACTCAGGTGGAGGCCTCAACAATCTCCTGGATCAAAGACTACCTGACAAACAGACCACAGTTTGTGACACTGAAGGGTTGTGTGTCTAACCAGGTAGTCAGCAGCACAGGAGCACCACAGAGGACTCTACTCTCACCATTCCTCTTCACTCTGTACACCTCAGACTTCCAGTACAAGACAGACTCCTGTCGCCTGCAGAAATACTCGGTTGATTCTGCAATTGTGGGGTGGATCAGAGATGGACAAAAGCTAAATTCGGGGAGCTGGTATTTTTGAATTGAATTTGAATTGAATTGAAAAAATGTAAAGTAGAATTGAAATTATGTATGTTTTTTTACAAACAAAATCTGAAAAACATGCATAACACGTATTTGTATTCCTCCCCCTTTAAACTCAAGCGCAGTCATATGCCTTCAGAAGTCAGCAAAATAGTTGTGCACTGCACTTATCTAGTCTTTAGTAATGAGTGGTGAGGAGAAAAGCCATTGTTGAAAGAAAGCCAAAAGAAGTCATGTTTAAAGTTTGCCACAAGCCACGTGGAAGAAGGTGCTCTGTTCAGATTCAGTTGTTGTTTTTTTCACACAAGAAAGATTTGAATTACAAATTATTTAAGTTAATTAAAAGGATCCAAGCCTATTCTGTGTTTTCTTCTTCATTTGTTGTCATTATTTTTTAATATTATTGTTGTTAATTCAGCTAATTATGAATCATGTAAGTTGGTTATTTCAGAGAGTGCGGGCAGTTCGGCTGCTGAAGCATTTCTTACCTTCCTCAGTTGCTCACAGCCTGTCAGCTGAATTAAAGCTGTTCTAAATGGAACAACAGAATAAGTAGGCTTTTATAGGGCTCCCAGGTGACCATCTCAAGTCAATGAAACCATGCACCTAGTGCACAGTATGGCTAAAGGTATCATGTTCCTAAAATCACCGTAAGTACTTGATTACCTATGCCTGTTCCTGATGCTCCAATGGTTGGACATGATGTTTGCTGCTGGGGTTGTGCAAATCAGACTGCTCCTTATCATCTAGAATTCATCTAGCTTCATTAAATTAACTGACTAAAATATAATTATGTAGGAGCTGACCCACATAAAGGTACATTTTATTTAAAAATTTATTTATTTATTTTATTTATTAAATGGCTCAATAGATAAATGATTGAATTAGAGTTATTTTGAGGATATAAACTCTAGGCAACTAGTTTGCTGCATGTGAAAGAGACAATAAGTTGTCTGGGCAAGTATTTGTATAACCCAGTATTAATAGAATGACAACCTCAGGCTTATTTTTAACTTGCATGAAAAGCCATCAAATACTGTATTTATTATTGTCCAAGTGTTCTATTTAGAGTGGTAGAGTAGCAGTTCTCTAGAAAAACACTCTATTGAGAGCTGAGAAGGCTGTGCTTATCCAACGATAATGGATGTGCTTTCACATGACGCTTTGCAAAGGGAATCCCTGTGTGGGTGTGTCTTCTTTGTCGTCACAATAGCATGGGCTGGGAGAGAGGCAGAGCAGGTGGTACATGTCTTTTAGCCGCCTCAAAATTAATTATTAAAAAATTAGTTGCACCAGCACGTACTTTATGTAGCAGTCTTTGTTCTGTCTCCGAAATCTATAGAACACCCACATGCCCAAAATCTGAGTTATTAAGATACTGCTACGTCAGTACATGTTTCAGTGTCATAGAGGATTAGACATGTCTTATTGTTGAATATGGCTAACACACACAAACACAGGCAAATGGACACACACACAAACTAAGCTTAAATGGGGATAATGCAGCCATGGCTGTGACATCACTCCCCCTTCACACCCTGATTGGTTGAGTCAGCCTCCTGGCTGAGCTCTCTCCAGCCTCAGATGGTATGATGATACAGCGAGGCAGTGCAGCGAGGGCTGTGCACATCCACACAGCAATGCCTCCTCTGGATGGGAAAAACACAGAAGGAAGGAAGGATGGGATTGTAGCTCACCCATTCTATTAGGGTTTTTGCTTTGCCATCTGTGTGTGTGTGTGTGAGTGAGAGGGAGAGTGTGTTTGTGTCTGTGTATGTGCATGTCTGACTGTGTGAGAGGGTCAGGGAGGAGGGGACATTTTCATCACAGCCTCCAGCAGCTCTCTCGCTTTCACCGGGGAAACCAGGCAGCCAGATCTGTTTTGCTTCCTGCTGGATAAAAAGGGCAAAAGGACAGGTGTGTTTTTTCATGTCGCTTTTTTCCACTGTGGATCTTATTTTTCCCGCTGACACACGTATTTGCACCGTGGAACTCATGAGACGCAAAGGACGAGAGCTGGAGAGTGGGGTTTAGAATGGCTCACTATAAGGATGTTTCTGTTAGAAAGACTTCTTTAAATCTGGTGACAGGATTCTTCCAGTATCTGCGTGGTAAGTAGCACAGCAGCAACCTGGATTTTGTATCTAGGAAGCTAAAAAGGACATGAAACACATTAGTGGCTTGTTGGTGTATTCCTGGTGTATGAACTTGATGCTCAAACACAATATTATGTGTGTGCTGCATTTGGTTTTTGTTTGTGCTAAGCATGTGGGTGTTTGTATATGTGTGCTATGCTTCACTGGTCATCCCCTGTGCATCAGCAATGAAGCATTAGCCTGTAGGTCAAGGATGTCTTTGCTCCCTGTATAGTTCTCACATTACTTCCTTAAACACGTGATCACTGTCTATATATTTCTGGTATGGATGTTTAAAAATGGCCACTCTAAGCATCGCAGCAATAGCCAACCAGCATGCACGACACAGTCCTCAACCCGACAACAGCACCATAGAAGCAAAGAAATGTGTTTCTTTGTTAGAAATAATGCATAATGCATGAGGCGTTGTGATACCAGAGTGAGGCTGGGGGTGACCTGAACAATCACGTTATTTCTGAGCACAGAGGGGGGTTTGAAAGATTTAGAGAAATCTTCTCTGAACTCCTTATTAGAGCACTTGTCATGAGCATCTGTTGTACTATTACCCTCAAGCTTTTGTAAGTCATAGTGAATACAGATGACTGTGGCTTGGTGTATTTGTACCATGTATGGTGCAGTATTACTCTAATACTACTGGAGTACTAAAAGCAGTAAAATATTAATGCTGGAGTTTTGATAAAACAATATTAACTATCTTTAAAAGATTATACATGAAAACAACTGTAGTAAAGGACTGCGACCCTGAATAGAAAACCAGAGCTGCAATGGGAAAGTTACCATCAGAGGTATCCTCAAGGGCCAGTGTCTTGCAATTTTTAGATATGTCTTGACTTGACAACACACAATGATCAGATAATTAGCTCATTAGCAGGAGAAGTAAGGATGGGCAGTTACCATATTTATCATTATCTGGAAAAGATGTATCATCAAGAATTATGATTTATTGAGATAATGATAAACTCTGATTGACAATGTTTGCAAAACCCAAAAACTGACAGTAAGGAGTAAAGATTATTAGTATTTTTATTTGAACTTTTTTTAACTGTTCATTCCATGAGAGCATCAATTCATATATTCAAAAATATGATTTGATTTAATTATTTTGTGCGGTTGATAGCTAGTAAGTTTTATTATTTAAGCAGTATTTGTGTTTTTGGACGTCTAACTGTAGGTTGTCATTGATTTATGGCCAAAAAAAAATGTGATGAATTTTTAAATAGTTTTTATTGTTACTTTTATCATTATCACACTAAAAATGGCAAGATTTCTGGGTACAGTTGTAAGGCGCGTGACTCAGCACTTTGTTACAGTAACACATAAAAAAGTTGAAGGACACAGGCCCTCAAGTACTGGAGTTTGGGATTCCTGGTTTAGATGAAAGTAAATTCTTAACTTAGAATGGCCCAGTCAAAGTTCAGACTTAATATCCACTTGAGAATCTGTGGTAAGACTTATTAATTAATGCTTTCCAGCCAATCTGACACAGGTTTAGCTTTTTTGAAAAGAAGATTGGGAAACATTTTTACCCTGCTGATGTGCAAAGCTTATGAAGACATTAGGGCTACAGAACATCAGAAAACATGTAATATGCACTGTATTTGAAATCAGTTTAAATCATAATCTTTATAATCTATTCATAAAGTCACAAGCATCTGCTTTTGGTGGCATGTTGTTTTCAAAAGTAACTTGTTCCTCCCTAGTGAGTCGTGTTGGATCGTCCATCTTATCATCTTATGAAGCTTCCATGTATTTATTTAAACTTCATGTCTTCCACTTTTTAGATGAGCAAGAAGCAGTGCAGAAGAGAACCTTCACAAAATGGATCAATTCTCATTTAGCAAAGGTAAGTGTGAACTGCTTTCTATTGCACACACTGTTGCAGCAGTCTCTTATCTGAAGCTGAAGACACAGTATACATTGCAGAAATTCACCGTAGTCAACTAATACAGAAACATAAGACCAAACTTTTGAATTATGTCGAAACCTGTACTCTTCTACCCTATTCTAGTCAGAGATGTTTACTTATAACGTTCTCTGTCATCAGTGGTGTTTTCGGCTTTCAACCTATAACACTTGTTAAAATAATTGAAGACAACAGATTGGCCTGCAGCAAAATTACTGCTTTTAACACAGTGCACAGTCCCTAAGATTATTCAGTTAAGTGTAAATAACAGCGTCATTTACCCTTTATTCCCTAACACTTTAATTCAAATCAGGCTTAACGGAAGTCAATATGTTTGCAATTAAAAGTTGGTGAGGGGGGAACATTTACCAAAAACAATATTCCTTTTCTGTGATAAGAATTACTGAAGGGTTTTGGCATAACATACCAAAGCCCATTTGTTCAGTTTCAAACTGACAAAAGCTTGCCTACATCAAGTGGAGTGTGTTTGTGTGGACATGTGGGTATTTATTGGAATTATTCAGAGAGTTGTGTGTGCTGTATGTATCTGTACTGGAGTGCTCCTGCTGTGTGTGAGTGGGTAGGTATTTGCAGCACTGTTTTGGTATCCATGCACGTTGTGTGTATCTGGGTGTGAGTGTTTGTGGCATGCATTGGCAGGGACAGTAATGTGGTGTGCAGATGGAGAACAAGAGGGTGAGGACAGTTCCCTGTAGGCAGTCGTCTGCTTCTGAATTTCATGCTTTTAAATTAACAGGCACTCAGTTTACAACTATAACACATGCTCACATGTTGTATTATAACACATTTTATCTCAAAACTAACAACATCTGAATTAGATTAAAGGCAGTATTGTGCTGCTGGAGTGTTAATATGATAAATAATGTAAAATCTGGTCAATTGTTTTTTAAATCATAAGCTGATAGTCTTTAACACTCCACAGATGACAAACTGCTTGAGAGTAAAACTCAAACACTGTGACATAGTTTAGGTTTGAGATCTGGCAAACAGATTTGGTTTACTTGTTTACTTGTTGAGCCCGATCAGCCCACAATAGTTTAAGCTTGGTTTCACAACTTTATAGGAATCTAAATTATGTGGTGAGCCAGTGCTGGGACACTCTGCTGATCCATTCTATTTATTCATGCCCTGCGTTTAAGCTAACTGTGCATACTAATAGGGGCAATGTAATAAAAGCCAATTCATCAGCGGTTTTACAGTTAGATTCATGCAGCAAATGTCTCTGAGTTTCTGCCTGACAGAAAATGCGCTTTATCTACGTTGACACTTTCTATAGCTGCCACACCTTCCTTTTAGCCTTTATGTTCACTTCCTCTGATATTCCATAACCAAGCACTTTTCCAGGGAATTTCACTGTTTTTCCAAAGAAAGGTTTTATGTGACTGAGAAAAGTTTCCAGGGTGGGCATTCACAGTTAACATTACAACTGCAAAGTTAATTTGTTCTGATGAACCAACACAAAGGAGCACATAATTATAAAGATAAAGAAAAATTATATATGGTTCCAAAAAGTGTGATGTGCATTTGTATTTAGTCCCTAAAGCAGAAAACACTGCATACCACCTGGAAAACACCCTCATGGTGAAATATGGCAATGGCAGTATCATTCTTCTTTTCATATCAGAGGAAGAATAACCAAACTTAAGGTAATTGAATGATTATTGCAGTTATTATTTTAATTATTTTAAGTTAGCCTTTGATAAGAGCAATACTCTCTAAAAGCTGAAGTCGGCACTTCCTTTAATTGCATTTTTTCACTAACATAGCCAGATTCTGTCAATATATTTGAATATACACTCTCTGTGCTATTCACAGCATTGATGGCTGGGTGTAAATGTTGTGTTTCCAAATTAAAATACAGAACTTCAATTATGTAATTTAGAGTTTACAGAAAATATGACGAACAGAAGAGTATAAAAAGGGAAATAACTGGAACAAAATGTTGGGGATACTCAACCAGTAAGAAATGCATAGCACCCTCCCACTATAAAGCTCCACCTTTAGTTCAGGGCCATCCAAAAAGTCCTGCCTCTCTACTAAGACTAAGACTAAGATTTTTACTTTTTGCTGTTTTGGCCCTGGTTGCTGCAGTGGAAATGCAGTGGAAGAAAAAAAATACGTAGATCCACGCCGAACCACGCTCATTCGGGTCAGTCGTCATTCAAAAACATTCTCTTTTGACGTGAGCATGTCCAAAACTGCCTCACCAAATCTCATCAAGATCTGGTTCACCACCTTGGGGTGTATTTTCCAATCTCTATAAAGTTGGGCACCCCTAGATAACAGGTCTGCAGTGTAATTCAGGACTCTTGCTCTATAAGTTGCGTTCAGAGACTGCAGGTTCAGACTGCTCCGAACTATTGGTTTGTGTGTCAGCATGTATAAGCGGAGGAAACTCAGCCCCCCTTGCCTTTTGATGTGGACCACCACTGTGAAGTTGTCTGTTTCACCAAAGCATTACTTCCTTTGAGCCAAGGGAGAAAATGTTTCAGAGCTAGACAAACAGCCATCAGCTGTAGACAGTTTGTGTGAGTTAAGCACTTTCAAGCCCTCCATTTTACATTTATGGATCTCCCATTGTGAGTAGCACCCCAGCCTATCAGAGAGACATCTATGATGACCACTTATTGGGCAGAGATGGTGATGTTCCAAAATGGCTCTTAATCCTCACCACCCTTTCTTTGGAAATACATTGAGTAAAACCTGTAGTGGGTTTCTGATGGAGGGTTAACTCTTATTGCTCCCTTTTCCTTCAAAGTGGAAATTTCTTCCAGATAGATAAGCAGATAAGCAGTGAAGCTAGACTGCAAGTGGTCAGTCTTCAAAGGGAGGGATGTGGCCATGGATGACAGTGACGACTTTGGATGAAGGTGGCTTACAACCAGCGGCTCCTGGTATCTGGCATAAGCTGTGAGCCTCCATTTCCTCACAATCCAGCAGAGAACTTCCTGCGATGGGGGTTTTCTCTGTGTAAGACTTGTCTTTCCACATCACCGCAATTTCATTCAGGAGCTCCAAATAAACAGGCCGCACATGCTTTCCAGTCCTCATAGCCTGGTAGCTTTTTCCCTTCAAACCAAGATTTTAAGACCACCACAATGAGAAGCCAGCCAAGGGATGCTCAGCCTCATGGCCACATGCTGGCTGTCTTCTTCAACTGCAGGAAGCTTTGCAGAGTCTTGAAGCAGCTAACATGGACGGTGGATTCTTACTCTTTATCATCCGATAGCATGAGCTTAGAGTCCTCCCTTTCCCATCCTTGTCCCCAGAATTGATGAGGCCATCATATACTTTATTTGTCTGAAGCAATGGGAATGTTGGGGGCATTAGGTGGGGGTTTGCATCTGCTTGGCTCTGGCCAGTAATAGCAAGTGGTCCCTCCGACCCACACACAACTGGGCCAAAAAAAAGCTAACCTAGCTGGCTAACCTAGCTGATTAATCTAGCGGGCTATCCTGCGACAAAACTGCTTATAGTGGAAAGCCTCACAGAGGAAACACTCGTGTGTGGATTTCTGATTACTACTCTCCTTGCCCAGTTCAGGTGGGGAGCCATTACTTGATAGATTTGCAGTTGTGCCATACTCTTTGAACTGAACAATACTCCATGAGATGTCCGTAGTATAGGGTATTTTTTTTAGAAGCTATCGCTGTTTCAAACTTCTCCACAATCTCTGACCTGTCTGGGGTGCTTCTTTGACTTCATGATGCTGTTTGTTCTCTGATGTTCTCTCAGAAACCTTTGAGATCTTTTCAGAAGATCTATATTTTTTTACAGTTTATGTTACAGAAAGGTGGTCGGAGGGCAGTTGGTTGCACTGAATTTTATCCAAGCGTATTAGGGTAAAGAGGAGTGAATACAAATTAATGCCTGTTTACAGATTTATAATTTTTAAAAAGTGTGAATACTTTTGTAAGTCACCATATTTAGCAGGATTACATAACAACAATCAGCCAAATGGTTTTACCTCTGCTGAGCTGTTGCTTTGGATACATTTGCATGGCACTGTATGTGCAAATATTACTTCAAAGTGTGATTATTCCATTCCAAACCCTTTGTAAAGTCCCTTGAGATGACATGTGTTGTGAATTGGCGCTATATAAATAAAACTGAATTGAATTGAATTGATTATCTCAAGAAACATGCAGCTTGTTGTAAAGGGCTTCAGACTGCTTTGCCCCAAATAGGCGGCCAATTGCAATTCTGTGACGGAGTGCGCTGACTTGTGAAATGGCCTGAATAATGTGCCAAAAAAGTATTCCCACGAGCAGTTATCCATTTAATTAAACCTTGGCTTTGCAGAATAAACATTTGTTTTGTCTGGGACAATGGATTATTATTTGATTTATCTTGGAGATAGTGTGACACTGAATATCTGTAAATAAGATGATATCCTGAGACTATGTCCTGTTAGTGTCATAGCCTCAGGACTGGGCAGCACGCCATTACTGAGGATAAAGCACCATCTTTTCAGCTGCAGGGAGGCTCACTGGTTGCTGCTAACAAGTCTGTTTCTCACCAACAGCATTTGGTTCCTCCTCAACTCTGGTAATGGGCTAGAATACTAATCTTTCATCACCGTATAGACTTAACAGGCATTTCTTTTCAGCTCTTAACGTTAATATATTTCTAAAAATGCCAAATGTCTACTTTTATGTTTTGTTCTTTCTTCTCTCTGCTAGCATAAGCCACCTCTAGAGGTAAACGACCTTTTTGAGGACATCAAAGATGGGGTGAAGCTCTTGGCGCTGTTGGAAGTCTTGTCCGGCCAAAGACTGGTAAACAGAGATTATTTTTCTTGTGTAGAATTTAATCATAAATGTTTTGGATATGTTGGACTGTTTCTTGACTGGATTCTTTTTTTTTAATTTTATAGGGAAAAAAACCCCAAATTTGGGGGGGGGTCAGAAAATTGGTCTCATATAAAAGTCTAAAAATTTTATTTACAAAGTTGCCCAAGGTCAATAAATGTGTGTTTTCTTTCATACAACTTTGGTTTATACTGTTAAGAGTAGAGGAAGAGTTACAGACTGATAATAATTTCCACATAGCTTTAAAACTATAATTCTATAGCTGTTAGTGAGGACTGCATACAGTCATCAGTTATTTGTGTCAGCATTAGAGGTTACCAAGTTACCAAGACAAAATGATTTGTATCTTTTATTAGCTGTTAGAGCTCAAAAGAAATAAACTTTGCAACTTTACTGATTCTGTTTCACCTTTCCCTTTTTCTGGGTTAAAATCAAGCTCTCTCTCCCAGGTTGAAAAAAATGCGGGGCATGGCCCCACAAGCGGGAGAAAATATGATTTAATTTAACATTTTTTAGATCTCTGTGATTCCTGTCTTTAAATTTTAAAATTTCTTTTGATTAAAATAAACTAACTTTTTAGTCTGCTTTTCCCTTTGGCCCGACCAAGAGTTTTGGGCTGGGGGGGTGTCCTTTGGTGTGTTTTCCCCCCTGATCCCGGAAAAAGGCCCCTTACTTTTGGGGTTTCCCAAAAAGCGCTTTACCGGGCAGTCCCCAAGCTGAAAATTCCCACATTTCTGGTTCCCCCCAGCAGGTTTTTTCCCCATGAATATGAAAATTCCCCGTATGATGGCCCCCCGCTATACCCAAAATTACGCAAAATTCAGATTTGATTGTATTTCGTAGGGCCCACCTATTAGGACCCGTTTTAGGAAAAAAAATTTTCCCCATTGTTGAATCCCTTTACAGGAAAAAAAATTATTCCCGTTTTCTTGCTCTGGGGAAACCCCTTACCCCCAAGTTTTTCCTGATCTTACTGACAAAAAGCCACCTAACCCCCAAAAAAAACCCTAAGAACAGTTTGTCCCCAAAATATTTGGTATTCCGGGCTTATTATTATCCCAAACTCCCCTTTTTATTTTGTAAAGGGCCCAGAAGGTTCAGAGTTTTTCCCTATTTCCTGTGTAAACCTTTTCCCCCAAAAAAATATTTCACTTTTTTCCATAGTTGTTTACCTCTGTCAAATTGTTTTACATAAATCCTATTGATACACTTCAGAGGCTGTATAAAACAATCATTTTGTTTGTGTCAGGATCTGTTTTTTTTATTTTTTGGGTTTTTTGATTTTCAAAATCCCACTTTTTTGTAAGGCCCGAAGTTAGAGACACTATTTCCCTTTTCTTTTTGGATTTAAGCCACAAATTTTTGAACCTTTGGTTCCCCAAACCCAAGCCACCCTTTTTTCCCTTTTTTACTTCCTACACTTTGCATGTTTTGCTACGAAAATGTGATTATGTTTTATTTAGGTATTTAAACACGAAGGTCTGCAGGAATTAGCTTACTTTTGGAACTATGTGCAAAAGTAAATCTAGTTTCAGAAAGAATTTTCATCATTTCTAGCTATCCTTTGCTCACAATGATGCATTCACATGAGGTATTTTATGTGAAAATAGACTTGCTAAAACTCCCAGACCAATTCCATTATGTTATGAAGCAATTTGTGCCTATTATATAAAATCCAAAAATAGCTCTATTAAAGGTATTATCTCTTAGGCGTTATTTGAAAAAATGTCCCTAGCGTTGCAAAATGAAACTGTCTGTATGTTATGTGTTTGAATCATATGACCGAAATATACTAAACTAAGCGAACTAAACAACAAGGCTTTCTTGGTTTGCTTATTAATTTCAAATTTCTGTCCTCCTTCAGCCCTGTGAGCAAGGCCGCCAGCTGAAACGGATACACTGGGTTTCCAACATTGGCACTGCACTTAAATTCCTTGAAGGCAGAAAGGTAAGCATTAAATAGTAATAAATGTTCAATGTTTTGCTATCTGTACTTTTGAATAAAATAGAAGCTTTTAACCACAAATATTTAGAACATAAATCTGTAAAACAAAGGAAACTAAGCCAGATGCTGCTCATGAAACTCAGGTAGCAGCAATAAATGCCCAGCAGTAATTTATGTTCATTCCTGAGGTCCAGACAAGTTTTTTACTCACAAAATAATAATGTGGTCATTCTCTTTTGTATAACTAAAAATGTACTAATAAATGCTTTTAACATCTTTTCATCCATCCTCTAAAGATTTAACTGTTTTCCAGTTCCTTGAAGAAATTCTGGCACCTCTTATAAATCCATACAATCACAATTTTATACATTGTGTTTGGGGTTATTCAATACCTAGACAGTGCAGGCACCATAGTTTTTAATCCAGCATCGACTCAGGACTTCAACAACTTTGACCCAAAATTACCTCAGTCATTTTCATACATTTCTTAGTCATCCAGTGTGAATTATATGACAAGGGAAAAATATTTATTGTCGCGTAGCATTTAAAATAAAGATTTTAAAATTGGTAACACCATGCCTAATTCTTCTTTGTCGTGTTTTTAATGATTTAGCTGGGGCAACAGTCAATCTGAAACACAATTCTGGTTTTTGGAGATAGTAATATGTGAAATAAAACATTTTAAATGGATTCAGAAACATATAAACCCACAAACATTTGAAGAATGCTTCTATTAATGCTTCATGTCCGAAACACAACACTAATGTCCGTTTATTGCATGCAGGTACTTTATAAATATGTTGTTTTTTTCTGTGCCCTTGCCATTTTACTGCGCAGCCCTTCGTCTTTTATTTGCTTATCAAAGTTAGCATTTAGGGACCGTTTTGTTTTGGGCTGAAGACATGGTTAATGGACAAGCACCAGCAATAACCCTAGATTATATTGTACTAGTTATATAGGCATTGAGACTCAACAGATGACCCCCATGTTCGCTGCAGGCCAACAGAAGATGGCTGGTCACAGCTGTCTCCAGCATAATTTAAATGTTTTCTCAGTCCTGGCTTGATCAGGCTTCATCACTGACCTCATTCTCTCTAGATAATGCAAAAGTGTTTAATTTTCCCCTGTTCAAACTGTCATGTTTTACAGTAATCCTAATTACTGCAAAACATGACAGTTTTGCAGTAATTAGGATTAACAGTTTACTGTTACTCATTCATTCATTTGATCTTGTTTATAATTCCAGGATCTGAAAAGTATCAGTCAAACTGTAGCCTTTATTTTACAGTGTACCACAATCTGTCTTGCCTATATTAATTTATTGTCCTGTGTTTTTCTGTTAAAATGCTCTTCTTTAGGCGATCATGGCTAACTGGGTATGCACCAATCAGAATTTGTGGTAGAGTTCTCATGTCAGGCGTTTCTTAAGCTTTGACGTGCCAACGAGTTATGAAATTAGCCATGAAAATATTATTTATAGCCTTCCTGCCGTGAGCAGTCATTAAAACAAAGACAAAAAGAAATACAGACTTTAGCATCTTATATTAGCAATTAGTGTGGCTAGCGTCACTAAAACAGTAATCTCTGTATTTCTTTTCTAGAAAATGTGGATCCTTTCCTTAAGTCTTAGATTTCCAAAAGGCTCAAGGCATTTCTAAATCCAGCATGTTTAATAATATATATAAGTTAAAATCTCCAAAGGACAAAACTGCAACTTTGCTGTACTTCATTCAGCCTTCCTGTTATCTGCTGAAAGTCTCACTCTGGCTTACTGTCGTGCAGCTTTAATTAATTGCTGTCTCAACATGTCACAGAAAGTACAGGTTCCTTTTAAACAGCCTCCTGCACCTTTTCTGCTTCTTCTGATTTTCTTGTTTTTATTTTAGTGATGTGGAAAATAGCTGATTTTCAGTCTTCTGAAGAGCTTACATGTTGCGGAGGACAACACTGAAGACTGTTTTGCCGGTGGTATGGCAGCCCTTAGAAGTGCCCTCCAATTAAAATGATGGTTAAAGAGACATTTTAGGAAAATCGTGAAGACTTCCTTGAGTGATTTAAGAGAGCTACAGAAAGCTGAACAGATGCAGAGGATAAAAATTAGAGCTAGGCAATTCTCCTGTTTTCCCGTTGCTCTTTTTTTGATACCTTAAAGTGAAACAATTTTAGCGGTCCTTGCTTTTACAAGAACAATGTCACAACTGGATATCGTACTAAAATAAACAGTAGCAAGTTTTTCCCAGACTGAATAAGAGCTCATTAGAAAGCAAAATGTTCAGTTGTATATTTGTAGTGAGCATACAGTGTCTCTTTCTGCAAAACATTCACTATGTTCATTGAGGCATGACAGAATTTCTTTATTATGTGACCCATCCCTAAATCTCCTGCCCTACTTTCAAATGATTCCCCGGAGGACTGAGACTGATATTGTTGTGATCTCTCTCTCATCATGTTTGCTTTCAGTCTGTGTATCGAGGATCACCGGTCAGTTGCTTTTAAACACCTTGTGCTATTATATGCAGTGCTGTATGCATTCTTTTTCATGAAATGCATGATATATAGTATGCCAAACTTGGACAGGGCTGTTCTATTGACACATTCAGTCAGTACATATTTCTAATAGTCTGCATTTTTATGCATTTTCAGTATAACATCTCTGATGTGTGGTCTGTGCTCCAATTTAGCTGTTCAGGTGTAGAAATGTGAATCCAGCAAGTTGTTGCAGCTCTGCATAGTAATGTTTGCAAATACTGTAGTGCATCTGCTTCTCTTTCAGTTACTTTGTTTTTTTATATGGTTGTCTTGTCACTCTTGCTTCTGCCTCTTACAACAACAGTACTTATCTACATCAAAGGCTTGACTTTGATGACTTGCGTTCTTGGTTTTGGACTGTATGAAAATCAAGTAAAATCACGTGTGAGATACGACGGGTTTCTCTCAAATGATTTGAAAATCAATGATAATCTAGGACAATTTATTTCTCTGGTTTCAGATCAAACTTGTCAACATTCATGCCACTGACATCGCAGATGGACGACCATCAATTGTCCTTGGGTTGATATGGACCATCATCCTCTACTTTCAGGTAATGCTATATTTGACTCCCACCAAAACGGAACGTTTTATAATTAGATTATCAGTAATTTCAGACAGAATCTTTTATCATGAAATATTCATTATTTAAAATCAGTGGTCTGTTGTCATGTAGTGTACCAACTAACAATTTAGCAAACTGAATACCCAAAAGGACCAGTAAAAAAATATCAAGCAGTGTTGGAAGTTTCCATATGGTTGATATCTTACATCATGATGGAATTTACTATCAGAATTTAATAATATTGTTCTTGCACACTATGGCAAGGTAAAGTCCTTTTCTGTTTTTCAAATCACACATTGCAGTTTAAAGCTGCAGTATTTATGTTTGATAAAAATAATTTTTCTTAAAAGTGTCACTGCGTCCGGACTGTAGAATATGAGACAGATTAACTGTGAAAAAATCAAGCTCCTCTGGCTCCTCCCAGTGGTCCTGCAGCCATTTGCAAAAATACACCGCTCCCAGTCAGAAACAACCAATCAGAGCCACGAGGAATGTCTTAGCAGTGTCCATAATGCTTGAGTATGCACTGCTCACACCCCTCCCTTGTGCTCAAGATTGCCGGTGTGCCGCAGCTCTGATAATGGTGCTGTGCTAATGATTTGAGGACCAAGCTTGTAGTCAAAGTATGGGCAGGCCATAGTCAATATGAAGCATATCGTTGATGTTTCGTCCCTACCAGTGAATGTGCCGCCTTCATCGGTTGCCCTGCTTACTAGCCTGCACGTTTACGGCAGGCTCCGCTGTGGGGAAAGAGCTGTGGAGGGAGGACTGTATAGCACAGCAGCGGCGGAGGGATCTGTGAGGTGTGCTTGTTCAAACTTTCAGGCTTAATCCACAGTTTTCTCTCAACTCCCTACTGCAGCTTTAAGACAAGATTCCTCAAACTTGTGTAGCAAGTACCAATCTCAGTAAGAGCTACGTTTTCCAATTACAACCTTAGTGACATGACTTTTAGAACAGCAGCACAACCGACCAAAAGGGGAAAAAAAGCATCTTCCTCCATTGCCACTGCGTGATTGGATGAAGGATGTGGTTTAACTAGGTGCTGTATTTTACTAAGAAGTTTAACTTCTCAAATGTTGAGTTGAATGAGGTCACGATACTTAGTGGGAAAGTTGGAGTTTTTTTTCACCATCACTGACCTGAAAGCATAAAATGGCTGCCTTGCATATAAGTTAGTAATAGCTGCAGTAAAAATAGTTTATTTGCTATTCTTATAATTTGTGTCTCATGAAATCTTTAACAATCACAGAACTATATGTAATGATTCTTGAAAGTACATAATGAAGATAAACTGTTATTAGCTTGTATCACCTATTAGTTGGAATGATCACTGAGCACAGCTAAATGCAGAGCAGCACTAGAAGCCACCAGCACCTGTTTGTGGTTCGCTGTTGGCATTGATATTTTCTCCATGACATTTTTCTTTATAGAAGTTTCATAAACCAACTATATCCAAGTAGCACTAAAGGCATCCCATCAGTAGTATTTGTACCACAGCTTGAGACCTGTTGGCTGTAAGACTATTGGCACACAGCTCACCGTGATATCAGTAGACCGGTAGAAACATTACTGGTTGTTTGCACCCCCCCTTAAATTGCTTATATTTGTTTCTCAACAAGATTGAAGAGTTAACCAGCAACCTGCCAGCTCTACAGGCATTATCCAACAGCAACTCGTCTGTGGACAGTACAGCCAGCTGTGAAACAGGAAGCCCTCCCATGAAGAGGAAAGTTGTTAAATTTCAGGGCAATGCTAAGAAGGCTTTGCTCAGATGGGTGCAGTGCACAGCTGCCAAGTATGTACTACTTTTGAGATTTCCAGTTTATTTACCTAAGGTCTTTATGTTCATTCACACTGTAAAAGCCATGCAAAATAGAATGGGCTCATCATTGTGCTTTTCAGGCATTTTGGAATTGAGGTGAAGGACTTTGGGCCCAGCTGGCGTGATGGCATTGCATTCCAAGCAGTAATTCATGCAATCAGGCCCAACCTGGTGGATATGGAAGTGGTGCGGCGGAGAAACAACAGGGAGAATTTAGAGGAGGCTTTTTCACTTGCAGAAAATGAGCTGGGCATTCCTCGCCTGCTGGATCCAGAAGGTCTTGTTCTTCTACTTTTTTCGCTTTTGCATTAAGGTTTACAGTGTTGCTAACTATTCCAAACAGGAAACACTGGTCAGCAGCGTTTTAGACCTAGAGAGGTATCAATAATGTCTTTTTTTCAATTTTAAACTGTATACATTAGTGTTCTTGATCAAATGTTTGCTGAAAATGCTGATGTCATCTTTCAGTGGATTAAATTCACCATTGCTTAGACTATTAGTCAAGAGAAGTAAAGCAGTCTGCAGTGACTTTGCAGTCTCCGGCTTCACTTCCAGATAAGATTTAAGATGCTTTAATACACGAATGTATGTGGTTACAGGAGCTGGGCTCTGATTTGTAATATCAGGCCAGTGGTGTGGATAAAAGTAGACGTGTATAATTAGCTGGCAGTCTCACTAGATTTAATCTCGTGAGGAAATTGTTGGAGGCATGGATTTTGTTCTGTTTTTCACATAATTTCATTTTTTAAAGATTTATTCAAGCAGTGATTAAAACATTTGTTTTCCTTTGTAGATGTGGATGTTGACAAGCCAGATGAAAAATCCATCATGACTTATGTGGCTCAGTTTCTCAAGCACTACCCAAACCCCCAACACTCTGAGGGTGATGGGCAGCAGGATGAGGTACTTTAAGTTTATTATTTTCTCAGCCTAGTACAGGCAGTACAAAGTACATTGTTACATTCCAGAACATGAATGGTAGTCTGCATGTGTTTACTGCATGTTTTCTGTTAAGAAACCTAGCACTGATGCGTTCTTCATATTTATACAATTAAAGAAAGTGACCCCATGCAGAGAATATACAGTATTGTAAACTGCTTCGAAGTTTTATAAGTACTATAACTTTTCATGCGATAAAGTAAAGCTTTGATCTAATATAGGCATCAGAGATGCGCTGACCAGAAATTTGTAGCTGACATTCGCTCTCTGATCGTTTGTAAAGCTTTGTTCTGTCGATTGTGATTTTAGCCAGATTTGAACTATAAGAACTATAACTAACTATTATATAATTATTTATATAAGGTGCGGAAGCAGTGCCCCACTATGACTGCGAGAGCAGCAGCTGTAAAACGAGGTTTTACTATTGTACAACAAAGACAAAATGATTTGGATTTCACCTTTCTAACTGCCTGTAGCATTTTATGTTAGCAGTTATTAGTGTTAGCAGCATTATCAGTACTAACTGTAAACATCAGTCTCTGCGTGTATTCCTTTGATAACACAGAGATTTACCTTCACTATGAGATTCCCCCAAAAGGGCAAATAGGGAAACCATTTAAAAACGGGGGGCCCCCAAAAAAAGACCCCTCGTTACTCCACTTAAAATTCAGGGCCCTTTCCCCCCCCCCTAAATTTTTAGTTAAAAAAAAAAAACCAAAAGGAGGTCTAAAAGGGAAGCGTCCCCAAAAAAAGAAATTCCCCAAAAAAATGGGGGTGGAAAGGGAAAGGGGGTTTCCAAAACCCGAAAAAAACCCCCCCCAATTTTGAGACAAAATTGGGGAAAGGGAAAACAGGAAAAAAGGGGAAAAGGAAAAAGGCTTTTTAAAAAATCAAGGGGGGGAAAAAAAAAAAAAAAAAAAAAAAGAAAGAAAAAAAAAGAAAAAAGGACAGGGGAAAGGGAAAGGGGAGGGAAGGTTTCAGCCCAGGCCCTGAAAAAAGGGGAAAAAAAAAAGGGGGAGGGAAGAGGGGGACAGTTGGGAAAAAGGAGGGGAAAAAAAAAAACAAAGACCAAGGAAAAAACGGGGGCACAGGAAGACCCACAAAAACCCCCTTAATTTAAGCCCCTTTTGGGAAGGAGCGGCCCCCAAGGGAGAAAGGGAAAAAAGGACAGGAAACCAGGGTTTTGGGGCCAAAAGAAAATTTAACCCCCCAAGGAAAAAAAAAGGGGGGGTTTTTTTAAATTAACCCAAGGGGGTGAAGAACCCCCACGGGGGAAAACACAAGAAAAAAGGGGGGCCGGGAAAAAAAGGGGAGGAAAAGCCCCGGGGGGGGAAGGGAATCCTCCCGGGGGAATTGGAAGGGGAAAGGGTTTGGCCTTTTTTTGGAAGCGGGCACAAAGGGGGAAATGTTCCCCAAAAAGCCCCAAAAGACTTTCACCAGGAAAAAGGGGGGATAAGGGTTTTGGGGAAAGAAAAAGGCAAAACACAGAAAAACGAAAAAAATGGAAACCCAAAAAAAGGGAACGGAGAGGGTACGTTTTTCGGTCGGAGGGCCCCAAAACGTTAAAGAACCCGAGGGAACCCGGGGTAACCCCGCAAGAAACCAATAAAGAAAAAGGGGGGGAACAGAGGGAGGGGGTGGGGAGCCCAAAAAGAAAGAAAGGGGGAAAGTTTGGAAAGGAAGGGGCAAAACAAAAGGGGGAAAGGGAACCAAAAAAGAATAAAGGAAAAAATTCCCCCCTTTAGGAAAGGGAAAAAACCGGGGATAGGAAGTTTAAAATTCCCCTTTTTTTGGCCCCCTTCCTTTCCCCCCCCCCCCCCCGTTTTTTGCTGTCCCCCCCCCTTTTTTTCGGGCATTTTGTAAAAATCCCTTTCCCCTTTTTTTGGGAATTTTTTAAAAATTTGGGAAAACACCCTCCCCTTCTTTTTTCCTGGGGGGACAGAGGGGGAAAAAAGGGAAAAATGCCCGGGGAGGGTGTGAAGGGTTTTTTTTGGATCCGTTAGGGGGAGATTTTTCTGCCCGTTTCCCAAGGCCCCCCAGAAAAGGAAGCCTCCCAAAATTTAAAAAAAGTATGGGGAGTTCGAAATTCCAAAAAAGAAAAACGATGCCCTTTGGGGTTTCTGAACAAAAGAAAAAAGTTGTTGGTTTTCCAATAAAAAAAAATTTTGGTTGCTTGTCTTTTTTAAAGGGATTCCCCAAAAAAAATTTCCCCCTTTAACAGTAGAAATGAAGAAAAAGCAGACAATCAGCTTTTCTCCCAAACCTTTGCAAAAGGGAGGGGAAAAACTTAAACAGTGGGAAATTCAAGGCTTTTCCCCGGGGCAAAACAGGGCCCCGGGGACCCGGGGTGGGGCCCGCCCCGGGGAGGGGAATTTTGAGCTTTTCCCAAACAAAAATAAATATACTTAAAAAATAATTAAAAGTTTTGCTAAAATTTTACTTTTAAGGGTAATTTTGGAAACATTCCAAATTGGAAACTTTAAATGGAAATTATTTTGCTTATATATATTTTTTCCTCCAACTTTTAAGGGTCAAACATCAATAGTTTAAATTACGTGTTTATTCCTGGTCATTCCCATAAGGTCCCGTTAATTTAATTTAAAGGATCCCTCTTTTAAATTTCCTTAAATTTTGCAGCCCTTATTAGTTTTTTTTGTTTGAGAAAACCTTATAAATGAATGCAGACTGTAGTAGTATTTATTAATTTTCTTCTCTTTGATTAAAATAAATCCCTTTGTTTCCTCACTTCCAGTGGAGTTCAGGGAAGTGCTGAGGGGTTGAATGAATGTGTTCGTAGTGGGGTGGGGGTGTGGGAACAGAGAGTGTTTTGTTCGCCAGACACTCCACTTCTCTAGGCATCCACAGCTTGATTGGAAGGGGATAATATGCTGTTCTATCATGATTGCTTGTGTTTAGAACAGCTTCTTCCACTGTTGGATCCTTTTTTTAGTGGAGTATCTTCTTTAACTGGGTGTCAATTGCAGCTGTTGGACTGGCACATCCATCTGGATAAGTCTCTGCCTGGACCTCTGGGAGTTATTGGAGCCTGGCTTCACAGAGCGGAGATGGCTCTGAGAGAGGACATTCCCCTCCAACATGTTCATGAAGAAACTGCCAATGTTCTGCATAGAAAACTGGAGCAGCACAAGGTAATGTATCTGTGGAGCCATCATGTTGGCATTATTAATTAGATAAACGCACCGCCCCAATGTGAGTATAATTGTGTTTTATGTTGCAGGAAGTATTGAAAAGCTTGGAATCACACAGACAGACTTTCATGCAGATCCACAGGGACAGATCAGTCAATGGGGTACCGGTGCCACCCGAGCAGCTCCAAGACATGGCAGAAAGGTCTGGCAGCCCATTTCTTTTTTTTCTGTAGTCGTCGTTGGTACCTTTGTATAAAATCTAAGGAGAAACTACATGATATTTTATGTTTCTTTAATGTTCAGGTTCAACTTTGTGTCAACCTCATCGCACTCTCACTTGATTAAGCTGGAATTCTGGGAAATGAAGTATCGATTGATGGCATTTCTTGTTTTGGCTGAGGCAAAGCTCAAGTCCTGGATTATAAAATATGGCCGACGGGAGTCAGTTGAACTCCTGTTACAGAGCTACCTGGTAAGTTGAAATTATTTACATTGGAGGTGCGTTGTTTGAATGGCACAGTTTATGTAAAAAATAATTTTGCCCTTGCTGTTGTAGACCTTTGTTGAAGGCCACAGATTTTTTGAGCAGTATGAGATCAACTTCACAGCCCTGAAGCAAGCTGCCGAGGTTTATGTGAAGTCTGACAGTTCAAGTAAGATTCTAATATATTTCTTTTACACACACACACACACATACACATTACACCTTTCTAACTTAACTTTATTTTCATGACTATTTAAATTGTAGATTCTCACCAGAGACAACAAAACTGTGAATGAACACACATGGAATTATGTAGTAAACAAAAAGCGTGAAATAACTCTAAACGTTTTAGAATTTTTACAAAATAGCCACCCTTTCCTTTGATGACTGCTTTGCTCTCCATGAGCTTCATGAGGTGGTCGCCTGAAATGGTTTTCCAAAGAGTCTTTAAAGAACTTCCCAGAGGTTCATTGAGAAACGGCTAAAGATTAATATTTTAGTCATCACAGCAAAGGGCGGCTACTTTAAGTATTCTAAAATATAACATACTGTATTTAAAGTTATTTTACAATGTTTTGTTTGCTACAGAATTGCATATGTGTTCATTCACTGTTTTGATGCCTTCAGTGAGACTCTACGCACAATGGAAATAGTCATAAACATAAAGAAAACCATTAAATGAGAAAGGCATATATATATATCTATATATATATATATAGATATATCTATATTTAAGTATGTATGTATATATTTTGAGGTTTATTGGGATACATAAACAGAGTATTTGTTTGGTCTCTTAATAAACAGTCTATCGATTTTATGTTACAGGGACTAAAACCTGTAACAAAGGTAAGTCCAAAAAATGTTTTTGGAAACTAAAATGCTCTTGTTCTCATTCCTTTCTGTAACTCTTAGCCTGCTTTTTGCTTCAACCATCTTTTGCCTCCAAAATCTAAAAGGTCATGATGCATTATGCATGAAGGAATAACTGTAGTTGGAATAGTATTTTAGCATGTTTAACTGATCTAACACACTGTAACATACAAAAAGATCAGCATACATAATCATTTGCTCTTTTTACATAGTATGTTACAGTGCTTCGCCAAACTATTCATACAACCTGAACTTTTTCACATTTTCTCACAGTACAACCTCGAACCTCAATGTGTTTTGTTGGGATTTTATGTGACAGACCAACACAAACTAGTGTATGACGGTGAAATGAAAGGATACATGATACATGGTTTTGAATTTTTTAAACAAATAAAAATCTGAAAAACTGACTAGAATTTGCATTTGGTCCCCTTTAATCTGATACCGCTAAATGAAATCCAGTACAAACAAGTGCCTACCGAAGTCACCGGATTAGTCACCAAACTGAGTCAACATATGTTATTCCCTAATCCAGCGGTTCTGTCAAGACCTATGAGGTTTCTTACAACATAGAATATTAGAGAACAAAAAACATCATGAAGACCAAGGAACAGAGCAGACAAGTAATAAAGTTGTGGAGAAGTTTAAAGCAAGATAAGCTTACAAAATAATATCCTAAGCATTTAACATCTCGCAGTTCAAGGCATTATCCAAAACTGTAGAGTATGGCACAACTGCAAAACCTACCAAGAAATGGCCATCCACCTAAACTAACAAGTAGGGCATTAATTTCAGAAGCAGCCAAAAGGCACATGGTAACTGTGGAGGACCTCCCAAGCTTAGGTCAGTCATGCACTCCAAAAATCTGGCCTTCATGGAAGCATAGCAAGAAGAAAGCCGTTGTTGAAATAATTCATGTTAATTAAAGTTTGCCACAAGCCATCTACGGGACACCGCAAACATGGGGTCAGATGAGTCCAGAATTAAAGTCCTTCATGGCCCACACGTAAAACCCTTTGCGTGGTGGAAAACTAACATTGCCCAGCACCCTGAACACTCCATCTCCAAAGTGAAACATGGTGGTGGCACCATCATGCTTTGTACTTAGATATCCTTGTGCTAGAGTGGTACAGTCATATTCCAAAATTAATTGAGAATCCTTGGAAAGACTTGAAAAGTGATTTTCACAGACACTCTCCATTCAAACCTATGGAGCTTAAGCTATCTAGCATAGAGGAATGTGCTAAAATTTCATTCTCTAGAAGCAAAAAGCTTGTAGAAACATACCCCAAAAGACTAGTTGTAGCAAAAGGTAGTTCTATAAAGTATTGAAGGGTAGCTGAACGCAACTGCACAGCGCACTTTTCATATCTTTATTTGTAAAAAACTTTTTGAAGCCATGTATCATTTTATTTCCGCTTTACAATGATATACTACTTTTACTATATCACAAAAATTCCCAATAATACACACTGAAGTCTGTGGTTGTATCGTGACAAAATGTGAAAATGGTCAGAGGGTATAAAGACACTATTACAACATCATTATGTAACAGTATATCGGTACCCTATCAACTAATGCTAAGCTAAACTGGTCTAATTTCCAGTTGATGAAGCAGAGGGTGTGAGCAAATTCCTGAATGAAACAACAGCTCAGTGGAAGAACCTGGCCCTGGAGGTCCGAAGTGTTCGCAGCATGCTTGAAGAGGTGATCTGTAACTGGGAGAAATATAGCAGCATTGTGGCATCATTGCAAGCCTGGCTGGAGGATGCTGAGCAAATGCTCAACAAGTCAGAGAGTGCCAAGCGTGTAAGTAGATTCAGAGACCTGAGTAGGAACAAAAAATGGTCAATTTAAATACATTTATAAAGAATGTGCGTTTCTATAAAAAATTATTTGTCTGTGTAGTCATAGAATGTGCTCTTGCCCTTTTTTACTCTTTTTTTTTTCATTATGTAGGATTTCTTCAGAAACATTTCTCACTGGATCCAGCAGCACATGCACATGAACGATGCTGGGAATTTTCTTATTGAAACATGTGATGAAACCGTCTCTCGAGATCTAAAGCAGCAGCTTCTGCTGCTGAACGGGAGATGGAGAGAGCTGTTTGTCAAAGTCAAACATGTAAGCTCTGTGAATTTGCTACCAAAATGTGTTTGATGTTACCCAGCAGGTACAGCTTTTTAAAATAATAAAAAGGCATTACCTCCTTTCTGTTATACATTGGCTTTCCTATATCATTGGCAGTATGCAAGAGCAGATGAGGTGGATAAGTTGAGGCAAGACTATCAAGATGGGATTAATACCTTAAAGATGTTTATGGATGCAACAAATGAGAAGATGACTGCTCCTGTTCAAGTGTCTTTCCTCAACGTCAGAGCCTTTGTTCAAGATGTTGAGGTTTGACCATCATCTTCACTCACAGTTTAAACCAGTTCTTACTGTGTCTGTTTCTGTTTTGTATGTTGTCATTTAACAATTTAACAATTTTCCATAGGAAATCAAGCACAAGGTGCCAGCCATGGAAGCAGCCTCCAAGGCTGCAAGCCGCACAGCTCAGCTGTTGACCAAAGACACTCCACAAGAAGAGATTTCTCAAATGATGGCTGTGATGGCTTCTATCAAAGAGCAGCTCAGTAAGGTGAGTGTATGTCAGCATGTACTGTTTTGCAAAAAAAATAATAAAAGATTGATATATTAAGTTCTTGTAATATGAGAGCCAATATAATCTTCTTTTATGATAAGATTATTTTAAGGATCTCTTAATTATTCAGGTTAAAGACCCTGTTAAACAACCTCCACATATGTTTCTTCTGCTTCATGGACATTTGTTATTCTATTGTACTGTATGGGGTACCAATAAATCAAGAATACCCTTTGAACTTCTTCATAGTTTTCATGTTACAAGCACACTTTGATGTCTTTTATTGAATCTTTATTTGACAGACCAACACAAAGTAGTGTTCAATTGTGAAGTAGAAGAAAAATAATATAATTTTTCAGAAGTGTCTCACAAATAAACATCTGTAAAGTGTGGTGTGCATTTGTAATAAACACCCCTCCCCCAAAACCAGTGCCAACTTTGCTTATATAGATACTGAGATGTTTGCCTAATTCCCTTTGCGAAATAACTCAAGCTAATCAGACTGGGTGGAGAGCATCTGTGATTATCAATTTTCAAGCCTTTTCACAGACTCCTCTTTTCTTTTTTTTCTTAACGTGTCCTGTCTGGCAGAGTAGCGCACAGAATTGTTGTCTGAGTGCCAAGAAGAAGCAGATTTACTTTCACAAGTGGTTCGTTACAGCTAACACTATAGTACTCCGCTTGACATATATAAAAAGAAACTTTATTAGAAACTGCTTTGAGATCATTTCAATTGCAATGGACACGGAGATGGAAATGAAAAGAAAAAAAAGAAGCAAAAAAGAGAGAGAGGTCGGGCAAAAAGGAAAATGGGAGAGAAGCAGAAATGAATAGAGGAAAAAAAGTGGGATGAAAGGATACAAGATAATACCCTAGAATAATCCGTATACGCCTGCAAAGATATATATAACAACAGCAATGTTACCAAAAAGTGCATGTTACTAATGAATGCAAGATGTATTTAGTGGTAACTGCAGCTCAGTATAGAATATCTGTGTATCTGTTGATACCTGAATCCAAACACATGTGGGTGTAAGTGCGAGCGTGTATATAAGGCTCCTCCATAAAAATATGAAATAGCAAGTGTGAGTGTGAGGAGTCACAGACCTGCCCCCCTGGCCCTGAGACTGACACGGAGGAGATCCGAGCCACAGACATCCAAGGGCCTCCCCAGAGCATGAGAACCCCGGGAGGATCGCGGGGAGGACCACCTGGAGACAGGTAGACTGCCCCAGCACCAGCCCAGACTAGTGCTGGCACCGCTAGAACCCCAACAACCCCCGTCCCAAATCCATAGAGGGGGCCACGGACAAAAGAGGGGTCCGCTTGGTCCCAACGATCTCAATCCCAAGAGCCCCCCACCCCCCATGAGCCTCAAAATTAATTTTCCCACAGGGCCAAACCCAACCAGGACACAGATATCGAACAGATGCCCAAGAACCCAAACACCATGAACCCAAAGACCATGAACCCAAACACCATGAATCTTCTTCCCACAGGGGCACATTCCCACGGATGAGTTCCACCTCCGAAAAGCTGATTAAGACACATCCATACAGCGCAAGCTCCACACACAGCCGTGCTCCAAGCACTCCTGCCGTATCCCGCCCTCCACAACCCAGCACGCCGCAATGGCAAGGCAACGGCCCAACGCAACGCTACCCCAGCCTCAACGCCACCCCAGCAGAGCAGCACAGCGCCAAGCCCGCCCAACCACCCCGCCAACGCCAGCAGCCCCAGCCTGCTAGTCCATTAGATAGAAACAACATAAAAATTAATAAATAAACATGCGCCATTCGGGTACCCGCAACCGGGCCGACCAACCCCCCCAAGACGAGCACAACCCACCAGCTGCTCCAGTGCAGGTACAAGACGCGCTCCACCGCCCAACCCACCCTACTGCCACCGCATCCCGGCGCCAGGCCAGGGGCCCGAGCCGCAGGAAGAAGCATCGGAGGAAGGCCACAACTGCCAAATACCGGGCACCCCGCCAACCCCACACGCGAACGGGGGTTTGGAATGACCCCAAGCCTACATCTTTTCACAGACTCTTAATTGGATTTAAGTCTGCATCGTTCTAATACATAAATTCGCTTTCATCTAAACCATTTCATTGTAGTTCTGGCTGTACGATTAGAATCATTGTGGGGCTGAAAGGTAAACCTCCATCCCAGTCTCAAGGCTTCTGCAGCCCCTAACAGGTTGTTTTTCCCCATCAACTGTGATCAGCGTAACTGCTCCTACTGAAGAGAAACATCCCCATAGCATGATGATACCACAAGTTTAATGATTGGGATGGTGTGTTCAGGGTGATGTGTAGGGTTAGTTTTCTTACACATATGGCATGTAAGCCAAAAGCTCTCAACAATAGCTTTCTTCTTCCCTCTCTTCTATAAAAGCCAGATTTGTGGAGTGCACCACTAATTATCCTTTTTACAGCTTTTCCCACCTGAGCTATGGATCTCTACAGTTCCCCCAGAGTTAGTTCTTTGCATTGTTCTTTCACATAAATTCACAATAAAATATAGGTGTGAATACTTTTACAAGGCATTGTACATCCCAAATGACTGGTAAATGATGTCAGCAATTTCGTCTAAATAACATGTCATGTTTCTTTTTATCGCATGCCTTTTTCCAATCAGGTTAGGGAGAGATGTCTGCCTCTGCTCAGGGAGTCTCAGTCTCTCTTACTTCCACTGGAAGAAATGGAAAGAAACATCACAGGCTTCTACCAAGCTCTGGAGAAGGCTAGTTGTATCACCAGCACCACAGACTCTGAGGGACCAGTAGATTTTAAACAGAAATGCCAGGTAACTAACACCAAAATTCAGTATTATTAAATGACATGCTTAGGGACAAAAATGTTGAATAAACACTCTTTCCCAGCATGTTTAATTTGTCTGGTTTTACCTGAATTATTAACTTAACATCATATTATCATATAAATAAAACCCTGGCTGTAATTACTACAGGAGCTGGCAACCTTCACACACAGCTGTAAGAAGTGCCTGACAGTAATAGAAAGAAACCACCAAGCCATTCAAAAAATAATGAGCACCAGTAAAACGCTGCAGCATATGGACATGAGTCTACTGCAGAAACGGGTGGCAGACCTGCAGACTTCTTCACAGGTAACCTTCACAATCTAAGACATGTCTCAAAATGTGTGTCAGCAGTGAAGTGACGCCTTGTTTGATTGCCTTTAGAACATGATTAAGGAATCTACAGAGTGGCGAAAGCATGTGGAGGCAAACAGCAGCCTCATGAACAGGTTTGATGAGTCACGAGTCGAGCTGGAGAAGGTTCTGAAAATGGCACAGAACTGTCTTACAGAGAGAGGCAACCCAGAGGAACTGCTGAAGAAACACACGGTAGGGATCATTTGAAAGGTTGAAGTGTTTTAATCAAAATTGAATTGTGCAGTTTTTCAAAGTTTTTATTCAATAACAGATGGACCGATCAGAATATTGGTTGACTTTTGATCTCTGGTTTTGTACAAATTAGACCTGGCAATACCAGTATAAACCATTCAGATTTTTTTTAAACAAAGACAAAACCATTATTTAGTTGAGATGTTAGATTGGCTTTAACATCATTCTGTATTAGTGATTAGTAGAGTTCCTGCAGCTAGCATTACAAAACAGCAGGACTTTACTCCAAAACTGACAGTTCTTGATCCAGATTATTCCATGAAAGGGGTTAAACATTCAATAGGAATAAGCAGGTATGCACCCCATACCTAACTAATACTGAAAATTGCAGACATTGAGTCTTCTTCTCTAATGCTACTATTCCATGCAGACCACAAATAACATGAATCGCTTAGAATTGCGCAATTTTAGGATTCATGACGATTCTTGGAATTTTGCAAATTTTCTGGTGCAATTTGTGAAGCTATAAGGTTCAGTTACAACACAGTTATGATAGATAAATATAAATAATTAGATTTGGCTTGATTTGGATGAATATTGTCAAGAATTCAGTGCGATTTACAAGAAGCTTTTAAGAATACTGTACGAACATTAGGAATCAGTTAGGAATCAAGTAACAATATGCCCAATACATCTATGAATCAGGTATGATTAAATTTGAATTTGTCAATATTCCTGACAATTTGAGGAATTTTCTGTCAAGATATAATAAAGGGTGATGAGGGACTAGCAGCAGTGAATGTTAGTTGAATGATAACTGTTGATATTTAAAAGTTAAAAATGTTTTGAGGGAAGTGATTGTTTTTGACAATAAAATGTAAAAAACAAAATAAAAAAAATAACTATAATTTGCTTTATAATTCTTATTTATCTTAAATACATTCTAATTTTTTTTTTTTTTTTTCTATAGGCAGAAGAGAGACTTGTGCAGTTTTAGGGGTGCAATGGCCCTGAGTGGTCAAGACAACGCTTCATGAATCCCAGATTGAGTTAGTTAAGAACACATTGGAACGCCTAGAATCAATTAGGAATTAGTTACCTAAGAATAAACTAGGAATTTGTGAAGGATTAACTGAGATTTTTTGAATTTGGTTGTTCAGCACCAACATTTTAAGCAGCTCAAAACTTTTGCCATGAATTCCAGATGGCCCAAGAATTGCAAGAACTGACCAAGAATAAAAAATGAATCAGTAAGGAATTAAGGAAGTTATTACAGTTCAACTAAGACTCCTGAAATGTTGATATTCTTGGGGATTTGTGTTCCTGGTCTGCGTGAAATAGGGGCTTAAGCAAGTACTTCCATACCGAAGAATGGTGCTGCAAACCGGAACTGGTAGGGCTATGGTGCATTCACTGATCAGAAAAAAATGTAACTGCATGGGCAAGTAACTTTTTTACAAGTGACTTTGAGCACGTTGATCAAAAAATACCACAACAAGATAACATAAAAGTGAACCACTGATTAGGATAATAAACATTTACTTCAAATAGACCTAACATCTCTCGGTTAGAGGTTGAACCCTGACAACATCTTGGTGTTATTTGCAGGAATTCTTTGGACAGCTCGACCAGCGGATTTTGAATGCATTCCTCAAGGCTTGTGATGAGCTGACCGATATTTTGCCTGAGCAGGAGCAGCAGTTGCTGCAGGAAACAGTTCGAAAGCTGCACAAACACTGGAAGGTTGGTGGAAAATGAATCCATTAAATATATAATTTCTAATAATTAATATCAGGATCTTAAAGATAAACCTTTATTTCAAGATATTCTAAATAGATGTGTCAATTCTTCTGCTATCATAATACAAAAACTAAATTGTCCAAACACAGTTTTACAGCTGTTTAGATGTATTTCTATGACACTTTAGCTGTTTGAAAGTGACTTGAAACCATGCTGCCATAAATATGAGATTACACTTGCAGAATTTTCTCTTCCCTCAGGATATACAGACAGACATCCCCTTTCATCTCCTGCACCTGAAGGTGGAGGGTGAGAGGAGCAAGCTGATGATGTCGTTGCAGGGCTGCCAGGCAGAGCTGACCAGGGAAAATCGGCACCTTGCAAACATGGGGAGCGAGAGGCTCATCAAGGAGCACAGGGTGAGCATAGCATTGCTACCTTAACAAGATGTGCTGCATATTTAAGTGAGAAGAAAATTATAGTGCCTTGCAAAAGTATTCATACCACTTGAACTACAAACGTCAATGATTTTATTGAGATTTTCGTGTGAGTGACCCACACAAAGTAGTGCTTACTTGTAAAGTGGAAGGAAAAAACATTTCTTTACTTGTAAAGATCTGAAAAGTGTGGTATGCATTTGTTTTATTGGAGTTGTAGTTGCAAGTCTTTGTGCTCAAACTCAACCAGCTTTGCACATCTAGAGACTGAAATAGTTAAATGGTAAATGGACTGAGTTTCTATAGCGCGTTTCTAGTAATACCACTCAAAGCGCTTCACACTATAGCCACATTCATCTAATCGCATTCAGAAACACAAACATATTCATATACCGATACACAGATTGGTAGGCAATTTAGGGTTAAGTGCCTTGCCCAAAGGTATATCAGCATGTAGCAGGAGAAAGCTAGAATTAAACCCACAACTTTTGGGTTGCAAGATGAATCCTCTTTCTACTGAGCCACAGTTCTTTGGAAAATAACTATATTTCCATAAGATTAGATGGAGACATCTGTGAATTTCAGTTTTAAAGTTTTATAACAGATTCCCAATTGGATTTAGGTCTAAAATATGCTTTTATCTAAACCATTCCAATGTAGCTCTGACTGTATTTGTAGGGTTATTTTTCTGCTGGAAGGTGAATTTCCACCACAGTCTTATCTGTTTTTTTCCAAAATTGGCCTTTATTTATAGCTCCATCCATCTTTGCATGAGCTATGACCAACTTGCCATGTCCCCGCTTATGTCTGGTTCACACGGCAAGATAATTATGTCGGTTTTTGACCCGATCTTCCCCTTTGACAATCTTAAGGATGTCTGGATTATTGTGTTGGCACTAAAGACAATCATATGAGATATTCCTGCTGTGTGTGGTGTGTTGAGAGTGATCTAGTCTTCTAGGAAAGACATCAGGAATGCTCCTACCTCAAATCAGGTATATTCAACATGTTGGATTGTCTTGGTCCGATATCCCGATATCCTAGTGTGAGGGGTGTTCCCCAAGGACAAATGAGCATGCAACCTGTTGAATGTGATGTGAAGCCAATCAGAAAGTTTATTTCAGCACTTTTATTTCAACTGTAATTAACCAGGAAAGCTCAATGAAATATCAGAACAGAGAAGAATCTAAACACAGTGGAAAAAAACAACCACTCACCTCAATATAATAGTGTAGCAAGTAGAGCCCCTGGTTACGTTTTCTCCACTCTAACCAATGTCTTTTCTTTTTGTTTGTTTTTTCTTTGTTAAAATTACTCCACAAACTATCGCCATTGCGTCTTCCTCGTCTGCCGTGTTTATTTACTCTGAAGTCATGTTTGATGTCAAGAGGTTTTGTGAGATTTCCCATCTGACATCTGAATGTTCGTGAGTGAAATCTGTTCGTGTGTGCTTGCTGTGTGGCTGTACACCACACAATGTAGGACCAAACCTGTTATATCTACGATTTTTTTTCGTCATGTGTGGGGTCTCTCAGATTTTGAAAATCAGCCGACAATTTTATTATCTTGCTTTGTGAATCAGGCATTACGTAAAGCAGCCCGACAGCATCATGCTGCCACTGTCCTGCTTCGCCATGGGGATGGTGTTTTACGATCATCTGCAGTGGTAATTTTCCTCGACACATGTAGCCAAAAAGGTGTATCCTTGTTCCTCACACATCACAACTGTACAACAATTCTATTACATAAAATATTAACATTGAAGTTTGTGACAAAATGGGACGTAAATATTTTAAGGATTTTTCTCAATGAAAAAGAATTGAAGCTCTTCCTGTGTTACTGTCGTAATAACATATTATGCTGTGTAAAATGCCATTAAGGCTTTCTTTAGGGAAAAAGGCCCTCACTCCATATGTGAGAAAAGACTACAGTTGATGGAAGAACTCTGTCAAAAGCTACCTGAGGCTGACCCAGCTCACCAGATTGTGGAAACGGCAAAAAGGGACTTTGCTGAGGTTCAGGAGGAAATTGAGAACACTCATCAGAAGCTCATGCAGCACCAAGATAAATGGAAGGAATATGATGCAAGGTACAGTATTTTAAAGAAAATATTTGTTTTTTGTAAAATCGATTAAGCTAAAACAAGAAAAGAAGGTTGAAAAGAAGCAGGTTCCAGTATTCGCTTCCTCTTGACCACAGCCTAGAAACTGGAACTGTTGAAACAGTATGAATGGCTGTGTGTGGTTTCTGTGTCACAAGCTTTTTACATACCTAAAGTAATCGTGTTAAGATTCCTCCACTGCTTCTGACAGAAAGCAGCTGCAGTTTGCTATGTTTTTCTTTTCAGTGTGAATATTTCTGCCCAAATAAAAAAATGAAACTGCATTATTGGGAAGTAAGGATTTTTAACTGTTATATCACCTCTTGATACAGACCTCTAGTCCTGAAGTGAACGCAGAATGTGATTTTTAATAATGACACAGACAATAGTTTGCCTTTTTGTGAAATATGCATTTGAACTTCCAAAATATTGCATATGTAGCTTCTTCGTGACTTAAAATTATATTGATGAGATTAATGTATCCTTTTCCTTTTGAATTGGTTTTGTGTATTCTCTTTCTTGTTCTGCAACAGGTACGCTGAACTATCATGCTGGCTTATATCCAAAGAAAGCCAACTGAGGCTGCTGAGAAACCGAGCCAGCGACCCCAGAAAATATAATCAAGTGAAAGCTACGATCACGGTGAGTCACATCCTTTGCCTTGCTTCTTTTACAGTTTGTCATTTGCAGAGTGATACTCCCTTCTCATTGTCACTCCTGAGGAGATGAGACTGTGGAATCAGATGATACCTTTGCCCACGTAAGTTTTTTTAGCTTTTGTTCTTGTTTGCAGGAGCTGAGAAACGATGCAGAGCTACAGGAGGGGAATCTTGCTTGGCTGAAAGCCCGTATGGCTGTATTGATTGAAATCTGTGCGGAGAGCGATGCCCAAAGGCAGGGAAGCACTCTGAGCAAACTCTCTGCTGATTTTAAGGGTCTTCTTGCCTCTCTCTTTGAGGTAAGTCACTCATGTGTCCTTTCAGTCCTTTCTGGTAATTTATCGTACGTTGTTGAAGGCTGTGACCTCCTTTTTAAAGGACTATGTTAAAGGACTATGTGGATAGAGCTGCATAATTTATTGAATCACTGTTGTCATTGATATACCAGTTTGTGAAATACTGCAAAGGCAAAGGGTTGCTTGCATGTGGATATTTGGTAGGCTATAACATTCTAGGAGGTGCTTTCCTTACCTTAATGTCATATTTATGTGTTAATTATCAATTTGTTTCGTAAACAGTCAGCTTTTTACATCCAGATGTTAGTTTTTAGGCTAGACCATAATAGGGAACAAAGGGTGAAAACTTGAAATACTTGTTAGCAAAAAGTGTACATTCATTGTATAAAAATCCTTTAAAGGTATTTGGTGCTTAAAAGTTTGGGTACTAAGTTTTACTTTTTCAAAAGTAGTTGAATATAACCAGTTAATAGATAAATGTAAAATAAAGGCCCAAAATGGAATTTTAAATTCGAATATAATGTTTACTATGATGTATACAATGAACTCAAACACTGACACTACATATAATTCTGTTAAACTTCAGGTATTATATGCATACAACAGTATAGTTTTGTTTGTAATCACAGGTTAACAATTTCTTTTTTTTTTAAACTAATAACTCTTACATAAACCAAATGTATTAATAGACAAATGAAGTGAATTTAGTCAAACCTCATCATCTTCTACATAGAAGCAGAATTCCAGACGACAGCTTCCTGTCTGGAAAAAACATTTTTCAGGACAGATTTATAAACCATTCTTACTGAAACCCATTCACTGGATATACAGGTATAACTTTTATGCAGCGTTACGATAAAACCCTCTAATAGACAGTCAATTAATATGAAATATTGACTACTGAGAGTTGAAACCAGATATTTATGTACATACAGTGCTTAAGAAAAGATTAAACTTTTTTTTAGACTAAACTTGTTTTGTTTAGCTCAGTTTGGATTAATAAAAAGATTCGTACTCGTACTCGTCGTCTTCCGCTTTATCTGGGACCAGGTGCAGCAGACTCAGCAGAGACACCCAGACGTCCCTCTCCCCAGACACCTCCTCCAGCTCCTCCGGGGGGAGCCCAAGGCGTTCCCAGGCCAGCCGAGAGACATAGTCCCTCCAGCGTGTCCTGGGTTGTCCCCTGGGCCTCCTCCCGGTGGGACGTGCCTGGAACACCTCCCGAGGAAGGCGTCCAGGAGGCATCCGATATAGATGCCCGAGCCACCTCAACTGGCTCCTCTCGATGTGGAGGAGCAGCGGCTCTACTCCGAGCCCCTCCTGGATGGCCGAGCTCCTCACCCTATCTCTAAGGGAGTGTCCGGCCACCCTACGGAGGAAGCTCATTTCAGCCGCTTGTATCCGGGATCTCGTTTTTTCGGTCATGACCCAAAGTTCATGTCCATAGGTGAGGGTAGGAACGTAGACCGACCGGTAAATTGAGAGCTTCGCTTTTCGGCTCTGCTCTCTCTTCACCACAACGGACCGGCACAGTGCCCCCATTACTGCGGCAGCTGCACCGATCCGTCTGTCGATCTCCCGCTCCATTCTTCCCTCACTCGTGAACAAGACCCCGAGATACTTGAACTCCTCCACTTGAGGCAGGAACTCCCCTCAAAACCTGAAGAGGACAAGCCACCCTTTTCCGTTCGAGAACCATGGCCTCAGACTTGGAGGAGCTGATCCCAGCCGCTTCACACTCGGGTGCGAACCGCCCCAGCGCATGCTGTAGGTCTTGGCTAGAGGGGGCCAGCAGGACGATGTCATCTACAAAAAGAAGAGACGAAATCCACTGATCCCCAAACCAGAACCCCTCCGGCCCTTGGCTGCGTCTAGAAATCCTGTCCATAAAAGTTATGAACAGGACCGGTGACAAAGGGCAGCCCTGCCAGAGTCAAACATGCACCTGGAACAGGTCCGACTTAGTGCTGGCAATGCGGACCAAACTCCTGCTCCGCTTGTACAGAGACCAGATGGCCCCTAATAAAGGGCCCCCAATTCCATACTCCTAGAGAACTCCCTACAGGGCAACACGAGGGACACAGTCGAATGCCTTCTCCAGGTCCACAAAACACATGTGGACTGGTTGGGCAAACTCCCATGAACCCGCGAGTACCCTGTAGAGGGTATAGAGCTGGTCCAGTGTTCCACGGCTGGGACGAAAACCACACTGCTCCTCCTGAAGCCGAGGTTCGACTATCGGCCAGACTCTCCTCTCCAATACCCTGGCATAGGCCTTACCAGGGAGTACTGAGGAGTGTGATCCCCCTGTAGTTGAAACACACCCTCCGGTCACCCTTCTTATGAAGGGGGACCACCACCCCAGTCTGCCACTCCAGAGGCACTGTCCCCGACCGCCACGCAATGTTGAAGAGGCGTGTCAACCATGACAGCCCTACAACATCCAGAGACTTGAGGTACTCAGGGTGGATCTCATCCACCCTCGAAGCCCTGCCACTGTAAAGCTTTTTAACCACCTCAGTGACTTCAGCCTGGGTGAGTCTAACCCCAAGTCCCCAGCCTCTGTTTCCACCAGGGAATGCGTGATGGCAGGATTGAGGAGATCCTCGAAGTACTCCTTCCACCGCACGATAATGTCCCCAGTCGAGGTCAGCAGCCTCCCACCCCCACTGTAAACAGTGTTGGTGAAGCAATGCTTCCCCCTTCTGAGGCGCCAGACGGTTTGCCAGAATCCCTTCGAGGCCAACCGGTAGTCCTTCTCCATGGCCTTACCGAACTCCTCCCAGGCCCGGGTTTTTGCCTCTGCCACAGCCCGGGCCGCGGCACGCTTGGCGTCACGGTACCCGTGAGACACCTCCAGAGTCCCACAAGCCAACCAAGGCTGATAGGACTCCTTCTTCAGCTTGACAGCGTCCCTTACTACCGGTGTCCTCCACCTTGTTCGGGGATTGCCGCCGCGACAGGCACTGCAGACCTTACGGCCGCAGCTACGGGCAGCAGCATCGACAATAGATGCGGAGAACATGGTCCACTCGGATTCTATGTCTCCAACATCCCCCGGAATCTGGTCAAACCTCTCCCAGAGGTGGGAGTTGATTACATCCCTGGCCAAGGGTTCTGCCAGACGTTCCCAGCAGACCCTCACTATGCGCTTGGGCCTGCCAAGTCTGCGGCTTTCTCCTCTTCCAGCGGATCCAACTCACCACCAGGTGGTGATCAGTGGGCAGCTCAGCCCCTCTCTTCACCCGAGTGTCCAAAACATCCGGCCGAAGGTCTGATGATACGACAACAAAGTCGATCATCGACCTCCTGCTTAGGGTGTCCTGGTGCCAAGTGCACTGATGGACACCCTTATGTTTGAACATGGGGTTCATTATGGACAATCCGTGACTAGCACAGAAGTCCAATAACGAAACACCACTCTGATTCAGATCGGGGAGGCCATTCCTCCCGATCACGCCTCTCCAGGCGTCAGTGCAGTTTCCCACGTGGGCGTTGAAGTCCCCCAGCAGAATAATGGAGTCCCCAGGAGGGGCACTATCCAACACCCCCGACAGGGACGCCAAGAACCCCAACACGAGACGGCGGAGCTGGGGGGCAACAAGCAAACCCACCCCAGCCCACCGCCTCTCCCAGTGAGCCACTCCAGAGTAAAAGAGAGTCCAGCCCCTCTCGAGGAAATGGGTTCCACAGCCCACGCTGTGCGTGGAGGTGAGCCTGACTATTTTTAATCGATATTTCTCGACCTCCCGCACAAGCTCAGGCTCCTTCCCCACCAGTGAGGTAACATTCCACGTCCCGAAAGCCAGCCTAAGCATCCAGGGATCGGGCCACCGAGGTCTCCATCTTCGTCCGCAGGCCAATTCTCTTTGCACCAGTCCCTCACAGTTCCCCCTTGCAGGTGGTGGGTCCACTGGGGGATGGCATCCCGTCTCTCCTTCGGGCTTGGCCCGGCCGTGTCCCACGAGGAGCAACCCAGCCACCAGGCGCTCTCTGGTGCTCAAAAATATTTCTATTTGCTAAATTTCAGAATGAGAGGAAGAATTATTTTGAATTTAGAATGGCTGAAGCTTACTAGAGAGTGTTGTCATCCACAGTAAAAACAGGCCTGGACTAACATGGGCTGAAAGGCCCATCAGACAGGAGGAAGGCATTGCTTTAGTGGGGTGACATCACCATGATTTTTTTGCATGTTTTGCTGCAGTGGTCAATGTTTTGTAGCGGCCATCACAAATCTCAGTCCCATAGAAGATTTGTGCACAGATCTTTTTTTATTTTTGCTTGCTAGTTAAAAAGGTCCAGTAAGAAAATAAGAGACTTTATCAATTTGTCAGACTGCAGGGAGTGATTATAATTAACTGGGTCAAAACATGGGCGAGCAGAACCCCCACAAACGGGGAATCAGCTGCTCCACTTGCTTCATTGTTCAGGGGCCTATAATCGATATCGGATCCATCATAATGTTCCTCTGCAGAAGCATAGCACCCATTTCAGCTGGACTGTTCTCCTTCTCCCCTTTGTTCTTGCCATTTAATGACGACTGTGACAGATGTTTACCAGACTAACCAATTTCAAAGTAATTGCTACACACTGGTAAGTTTCAGATACAGTGGGTCTTATATTTTGAAGTACACACATCTCCACCAGACTGACTGTGTCAAATCATTTTCGTTAATCCATCACTCAGCGACGTAGAATGTAGACATACACGGGTTGGACAATGAAACTGAAACACCTGTCATTTTAGTGTGGGAGGTTTCATGGCTAAATTGGACCAGCCTGGTAGCCAGTCTTCATTGATTGCACATTGCACCAGTAAGAGCAGAGTGTGAAGGTTCAATTAGCATGGTAAGAGCACAGTTTTGCTCAAAATTTTTTGAAATGCACAACAAACATTATGGGTGACATACCAGAGTTCAAAAGGGACAAATTGTTGGTGCACGTCTTGCTGGCGCATCTGGGACCAAGACAGCAAGTCCTTGTGATGTATCAAGAGCCACGGTATCCAGGGTAATGTCAGCATACCACCAAGAAAGGACGAACCACATCCAACCAGGATTAACTGTGGACGCAAGAGGAAGCTGTCTGAAAGGGATGTTCGGGTGCTAACCGGATTGTATCCAAAAAACATAAAAACACGGCTGCCCAAATCACAGCAGAATTAATGTGGCACCTCAACTCTCCTGTTTCCCACCAAACTGTCCGTCGGGAGCTCCACAGGGTCATTATACACAGCCAGGCTGCTATAGCCAAACCTTTGGTCACTCATGCCAATGCCAAACGTCGGTTTCAATGGTGCAAGTAGCGCAAATCTTGGGCTGTGGACAATGTGAAACATGTATTGTTCTCTGATGAGTCCACCTTTACTGTTTTCCCCACATCTGGGAGAGTTACGGTGTGGAGAAGCCCCAAAGAAGCGTACCACCCAGACTGTTGCATGCCCAGAGTGAAGCATGGGGGTGGATCAGTGATGGTTTGGGTGCCATATCATGGCATTCCCTTGGCCCAATACTTGTGCTAGATGGGCGCGTCACTGCCAAGGACTACCGAACCATTGTTGAGGACCATGTGCATCCATTGGTTCAAACATTGTATCCTGAAGGCAGTGCCGTGTATCAGGATGACAATGCACCAATACACCCAGTGAGACTGGTGAAAGATTGGTTTGATGAACATGAAAGTGAAGTTGAACATCTCCCATGGCCTGCACAGTCACCAGATCTAAATATTATTGAGCCACTTTGGGGTGTTTTGGAGGAGCGAGTCAGGAAACGTTTTCCTCCACCAGTATCACGTAGTGACTTGGCCACTATCCTGCAAGAAGAATGGCTTAAAATCCCGCAGGACTTGTATATGTCATTCCCAAGACGAATTGAAGCTGTATTGGCCGCAAAAGGAGGCCCTACACCATACTAATAAATTATTGTGGTCTATAACCAGGTGTTTCAGTTTCATTGTCCAACCCCTGTAATATCCAAGAGGAAGCTTTCAGACCTTGTTTACAGGAGTATTCTATGCAAATAATATACCCAGCAACTTGGATGGACTTTTACATACTTTATAGCCGCACCTTGCAGAGATCTTATATCCAAATCCTAAAGCTCAGGGAGATTGGTGGGAACATACATACATAAGAATGAAAAGAGTGAGAAAAATTAAGATTATTCTCAATTATTATCATAACGACAATACTTAGTATTGTACAGTTTTATGTTAATGTCTTGTGTTCCGTGTTTTATAATTTTATAACCTTTTGTTAACTGGAGGATATGATGCTGTAGTACAATGAGATTTTGTTTAGCATAATAGCAGTAGCATATTATTGTTGCATTTTCATTTTAGAAACTTCATAACATCTCTTCCTTCACAAAATGCAAAGAATGCATGTCTGAAAAGAGCCATTCTGTCATACTTTATAAATTGAGATGTTGCAGGAATTATAATCCAAAACCAGGTGATGAATTTCATAACTCCATAATTTGTAATAACTTTTGTTATAGAGTGCTGTACAATTTGTTGACAGTAAACACTGTGATGAGATAACACTGTTATTTTTTGTAAGGCTGAGAAGATGGTGCTTGCAGTGGGGGACTGTGTGCAGTTCAGAGAGGATGTAGAGACTACTTTGGACGACCTGGTTCAGGGGCAGAAAGAAGCGCAGGCCGAGGCTACCAAAATACTGGATTGTTCTACTTCCAGAGAAGCCCAACAACTGCTGCTTGTTCATCAGGTGTTGCATGACAGAGATTTAATCTTGCAACCTACCTTTTTTGTTTACTCACTGTGAGCCTGCATAGGCATGTTTAAATGAACTGTGTTTCACCAGCGTGATATTTTTGAATGTACTCCTCTCGCCCACAGCAACAGCTAAAGCGCCTAAAGCTGAAAAGGAAGGATGTCCAGCAGCTGATCACCAGAGGCCAGCAGCTACAGTCTGAAGAGGGACTGAGTGAGACTCTGCAGCAGGACCTCCAGAGTTTAGAAAACACTTTGAGCAAAATGGAACAAAGCATGGATTCACAGGAGCAAAACCTTGAGGTGGGCACTTGTAATAAGACAGATTATTTAAATATTTTTTGACTGGCTAAGAGTATTGTTTTACAGTTTATAAAAGCAGCCCTTCACATAGTGATTATTAGATGCCAAAAGATCAGTTTGCTCATTTTAATAAAACAATTATTAGCTTAGAAGTCTAAGTCATTTGTAAACAAACTGTTAACCCTAACCTACTTTTTACTGATTTTGCTAATACTTTTGTCCCTTGAAGCCTCTCATTGATTTATAAAGGACAATTAATATTCATGTTTTTCATTGTGAATACTTTTGTATAACTATAGCTAGGAGGGTGATTTTGGTGTGTGGGGATTCTCAGGTTACTCTGGCCGCCTGGCAGGAGTTTGACAGTCAGCGGGAAGCAGTGCTTGAGTTTGTCAACAAAGCCCGCTCCACAATAGAGAGAGATCTTAACTTCAGCAGTCCAGAGAGCCTTGATGTTGAACTGGACCAGGCTAACGTAAGTTCATTTGGTAAAAAGCTAAAACAACCTGTTGAGGCGAACTCTTTTTCCTCTCAGGATTCTCATAAAACACAATGCAAACTGTACCCTTGTGTAAACAGGTGATGCTGAAGCAGTGTGAAGCAGAAGTCTTACACATGAACACCTTGCTGAAAAGAGCAACAGAAATCCAGCTTGGTGCAAAAAACAAATCACTGCTTCAACAACAAGCTCGCTCACTCAGTGAACAGGTGGACAAAGTAGAGACTGGCCTGAAGAAAGAGTAAGTTTGGTCTGTTAATGAGTTTGATGAAGAGGTCCAGGTGTTTAGATCAGAGACTTTGTGACAATTGTATTAATAAAATCATCATATTAAGAATATATTATAACACAAACAAAGTGTTTTAAACATCACAGTCTAAATTATTTACTCGTGTTCCCCCAAATCATAATCTTGGCACTTTGTACTGTACAGAAAACAATGATTTATTTGCAACTTCTCTGAGTCAAAATGTCATTTTCTCCCAGGGTCAAAAATCTGGAAGAGATGAAAAATCAGTGGGATCGATTTGGAACCGGATTTGATTCATTTTCCTCATGGATATCCGAAAAGGAGAAACAGCTAGATGTCATAAAATCATCTAATTTGTCTCTTGAGGAGCAGATCAAAGCACTTAAGGTAAAGTGTGGTTAAACATTACTAAACATTACGCTATAGTTCTCTGCAACCACAAAAATAGCACTCTACATTGAAAATCAATGACACTTTAAGCACACGTTACTCACTTCATGATCCCATGGATCTAGAGATTTTTATTTGTCAGAGTTCTGAAATCCTTTGTTCCACACCCTGTCATGTGTCTGTCATGTTAGTGCTTTGTGAGCACCCAAATGGCAACAGGAAATCGCCAGACGCATGATGGAGTGTGGAATAAAGGATTTAATAATGGGAAAACTTACGATACACAAGGAGAACACATAGGAACCATACAGAATTCAGACAAAAGTACAATTACAATGTCCATGGATCATGACAACTCATCTACTTGTAGACTGTGTCTGTGTTTCAGATCAACATTGTCTTGAACACAAAGTAGGACAAAATGATCAGAATTGATGTAAAGATGGATGAAGCTAACTGCAAAACAACAACCATAAGCTTACAGCCAGAGCTATAATCAAACGGTTTAGCACATTATATTGTAAATGGCATAGACAAAGTTCATTTCATTCCACTTAACAATCATTCACCACTTTGTGTGGATGTGTGTCATGAAATCTCATAATCGACCAAAATGGGTTTTAATGTCATAAAATTGTGTAAATATCTTGCTAGTTTTAAGTAAACCAGAAATGAGGCATTGAAGCATGGCCATTTCCATATAACCAACAACGTGAGAGAAAATGTGTCAAGATTTACCTTAACTACTAAAGTCAGAATAAACCTCAATAACATTTTTCCTTAAAGTGCTGACTGTCTTTTAGGCTTTTTTAGAAAGGATTGTGTAAACACTCTGATGCTAACTTTGTGTGCATTTGTTTTATTTTACCTCCCTAAGCAGGTTTCAAAAATCCTGAACAAAACTTGCTCTTCACATGAATATTATAGAAAATCTTGCTTTAACTAACTTGACTTTGTTATGGTTTTGCACGTCAGGGTGTTGGAACAGAACTTCAAGATCGAGCTGCGTTTTTTTCCCAGCTGGAGTCAGACTCCCAGGCACTGGCCCAGTTTGTTTCTTCGGGTGAGGCAGCTCGCATTAAGGCCCGTCTGACCCAAATTGGCAGGTACTGGGACGAGCTGAAGGAGAGTGTTCAGCAACTTGATGGGCAGCTAGAGGAAAGCTCCTCTCACCAGCAAAAGTTCAAACTGAACTTGAATGAGGTTGATATATTTACCAGTACTCTTACAGGATAACCTTTGGAGTTGGTATCGGCACACATAATGTTTTGATCTTGCTTCTCTTTAAGGCACAAGCATCTCTTTGTGAACTTCATGCAAAACTGGAGAATCCAATTAAATCCTGCACATCATCATCTGAGACTTACAAAGCCCTTCAGAGCCACATGGTATGATATTCTGCGTTCTTCATTTTGAATAAAAACAGGTTATTTTGTTGAAGTAATGGACTGCTAGTTGTTCTTCCATTTGCTAACATCAGTTAACAGGCAGTGTTGGTGGCTAAATGTCTTGTGTTGTTACCTAGGATGTCTGTCAGTGTCTGGAGCAGCTAAAGGGCAACTTACTGTCTTTGTCAGCAAGTGCCAGACGAATCAGTGACAAAGAGCATGCAGTGAGGGCTGTGACTGAGCTAAACACCACGTATGAGCAGGCTCTGGAGGAAGCAAAGGACAAGCAGAGCACTTTGGAAAACCTTCTTTCTATGTGGCAAAAGTAAGAGTTTGTAAATATAAACCTAACCCTTGCAGTCATTATATACATGTTAATACATGTTGAAATGCAAAAATGCTTGAAGAAATAGTTGAATTTGATTTCAGGCTATGGGTGGGCAACATGGCAGAAATGTTATACCACATTTCCTATAGTAAATCATGCTCATATTTTACACCCATTGACCTTTTTTCATATTTCTCATCATTACAACCATAAACTTTTGTGTATTTTACTGAAATTTTATATGACAGAGAAAGACAAATATTGCAAAAGTGTGATGTGCATTAGTATTTGGCCCCTTTCTCTAATACACTGCCTGGCCAAAACAAAGTCGCCACCAAAAAAATAAAAAGGTCACACACTCTAATATTTCGTTGGACCGCCTTTAGCTTTGATTTCGGCACACATTCGCTGTGGCATTGTTTTGATAAGCTTCTGCAATGTCACAAGATTTATTTCCACCCAGTGTTGCATTAATGTTTCACCAAGATCTTGCATTGATGATGGTAGAGTCTGACCAGTGCACAAAGCCTTCTCCAGCACATCCTAAAGATTCTCAATGGGGTTAAGGTCTAGACTCTGTGGAGGCCAATCCATGTGTGAGAATGATGTCTCATGCTCCCTGAACCACTCTTTCACAATTCGAGCCCGATGAATCCTTGCATTGTCATCTTGGAATATGCCCGTGCCATCAGGGAAGAAAAAATCCAATGATGGAATAACCTATCATTCAGTATATTCAGGTAGTCAGCTGACCTCATTCTTTGAGCACATACTGGTGCTGAACCCAGACCTGATCAACTGCAGCAACCCCAGATCATAGCCCTGCCCCCACAGGCTTGTACAGTAGGCACTAGGCATGATGGGTGCATCACTTCACCTGCCTCTCTTCTTACCATGATGCACCCATCACTCTGGAACAGGGTAAATCTGGACTCATCAGACCATATGACCTTCTTCCATTGCTCTAGAGTCCAATCTTTATGCTCCCTAGCAAATTGAAGCCTTTTTTTCCGGTTAGCCTCACTGATTAGTGAGTTGTGCTTGTAACTTCAGAAAATGTGAAAAAGTTGGTAACTGTAACACCTGAGATACACTCAGTTCCAGTCTAAATCGATAACAGCATTTTAATTTAAAAGATGAAGAAAACACTCAGGCAAATTCCACTCTTTGTACATAAAACCTAGTTTATAAAGCTATATGAAAAGAAGGAAAATAAAATGTATGTCTGCGCAACAGCATAGAACAGCAATAGACAATCTGCTTGATAAATTACATATTTGTTTCTCTGCTTTGGAAGATTGGAAACACACTGTAATCCTTCACAATCTAAAGTCATATCACTTCTTCAGGCTTAATCTGAATAGCACAAGCACAGTAAAGCTAACAGTGTGAAATAAGATTTAAATCCAACAGTTTAAGACATCAGTGTCCCTTTTCTGCATCAGGTTTGAGAAGCAGCTGTCAAACTTTGTATCCTGCCTGGAGAGAAGTGAAACTGCATCCAAACCAGAAAGTCAGTGTCTATCTGCTGACAAAGCCAGACTACGCACTGAGATGCAGGATTTGCAAGTACAATAAACAGTTAATGTACATCTGAACAATATAGCTATGATTTAACCCAAAAATAAGTCCAATATTACATAGAAATGTTGACGTTTCTTTCAGGCTCTGCAACTGGAGGTACAGTCCCTTAAGAAGGCTCATGATGACTTGGCCTCTCTGGGAACATTGTTATATCCCACAGCGCCGAAGGAAAACGTTATAAAGCTAAAAGATGAGCTTAAGACTCTGCAGCAAAGGCTGCTTGTCCAACAGGAAATCATCCCTCAAAGGTACTTTTTATAAATTATATTTGATAATATTCTTTTTCACTCTTGGATCACGGGGAGGGAAGGGAATGTTAAAACAGCTCAACGTCAATGTAATAAAACGTTAAGCATTAGTTTGAAGCCACTTTGTCTCCCAGGATTACAGAGCTCCAGAGCCACATTTCCTTGGTGGAGCAGTTTGACCAGGTTCTTCTTAAATTCTCTGAGTGGAGTGAGACCACACTCTCTAATATGCATACAGCTTCTCATATCAACATTGCCAACCAACAGGGCTCTGTCACTCAAGTAAAGGTAAGATCCAGAATGATTTTTTTTTACTAGAGATGCACCAATGAGAATTACGTTTCTGATTTGTGTTTTTTTTTAAAGCTCTGATATGCCGATTTTGATTTCTCTTTAAGGACAATAATAAAAATAAATATGACAAAACTGTTAAAACAATTTTTTCTAGCCTTCCTGCCATGAGCCATCATTTATTTATGTTAGGAGCAGAGGTGACATTACAGTGCTTTGTCAGAGAGAAGCAGCTGTAAGAAGGGTTTTGCTAATTTTTTTAAAATTACTTTTAAATAAGTACAAAATGTTCACAGAGGTGTCATTTTGAACTAGCTTTAGCACCTTATATTAGTGATTGCCATGGTTAGTGCGGCTAGCAGTAGTAAAACAGACGTCTTTATGTGTATGTTCTATTGTTCCTTAGTTATAGAACATGCTGATAAAACAAAGTAACTTTGCTGTACATCCAATCAGCCTTCCTGTTACCTGCTAAATCTCTCGCTCTCTCAAATTCTGAATGAACTGGAGACATGATTTTAAATGTCAAACAAATAAGGGCTCCCTTTAAATTAAACAGTTGATACTGAAAATAGCTAACTCTGATTCTTCTCAACTTGGTAACATAATCTGCACAAGTTAGTGTTGTTGTCAGCAAGACCTGGTAGTGCTATGTCTGGTGATTTTTTTTGTTTCCAACTGACTAGATGAGGCTGATTAAGATAAAAATTTTCCAGGTTCTGGCTACCAGACTGTTTCTCAGTGCATCTATAATTTTTACAGATTTAATAGTTACTGCTTCCCTTCACAACCCCTCAGATAATGTTGTGATTCAGATCATTAATCTTTATTTCTTTGCTTTAACAGGAGACAATGTTGGCCCTACAAAAGCAGTCCAGTGTGAAACAAAGCTTAGAGGAGCAGGCTGAGAAGCTCTGCAAGATCTGTGAGCCTGCTGATGCGCAGATCCTCCATAACAGAGTAGAAAGCTGTCTCCAGTCTTACCATGAGGCTCAGCATTTAGCTGAGCTGCAGTTAGAGTGCTTGGAAAAACTGCAGGCTTTCTTGCAGACCCACAGCATGGTGGCAGGAGTGTTACAGGGTCTTAGACAGACTGTGGAGAGCGCTGGGAGCTGGGACCGTGGAAGGGTAGAGGAGCTGCAACAAGAGCTTGCTACTTTTATTCCTGATATTAATGAGTTGGAGACTTCAGCTGTCAATCTGGACAGCAGTCTTTGTAAAGGTCACCTCCACATTGGTGTTGAAGAGGGTTCTCGTAAGTCATGCCGCATGCTGGCTGATTCACTCAGTGCTGAGTTAGACACAGTAAGGAACTTGCTTGGTACGAAGCAAAGCGAAGCCGAGGCCCTGGGTGTTCTGTGGACGTCATTTCGACAGCGAAAAGAGCAGCTGCTCAAGGCTGTAGAGGACATTGAGGAAAAAGCTGACCACCAGACCTTCAAAGAGCCCAGCTTGCATGGTCTGCAGCAACGGTATGGTGAAAATAAAGTGTCATAAAATTCAACTGCAGTGTGTGTATATATATTTTTTATATAAAATAATTATAAGATATAAAAAATAAAATATATTTTAATATAAAAAAGTAGTCATACACCATGAACTTTCTCACGATTTTTCCACCATTAACTTTAGAGCGTTTTTATAGTGATTTTATGTGATGGAGCAACACAGAGTAGAGCACAATTGTGGAAGAAAAGTGATTCATAGTTTTCAAGTTTAAAACATCTGAGAAGTGTGGCATGCACATGGTTTTGTTTTGGGTTTTTCGGGTTCCCGGGGTTTTAGGTGGGAAAAATGTTTTCGTTTCTGGGATCCCTAATTAAAAATTTTGTCGGTTTTTGGGGGAAAAAGCTGGGAAACCCCAAACCAATTTCCTTGTTTCTTTTCTCAGAACTTCCCCCTAGAGGTTACTTGGTTTAACCAGTTAAATAGCTGCAGTTTTTTACCACATGAAGAGCAGGGGCTTGGGGGGAAAGGGGCCCCAAATGGGGGGGGAGAGACGCAAAAGGGTGGGGGGAGAGGTTTTTTTGGGGGAAAAAAATCCCCTTTGGGGACAAACCATGGGAGGACCCAAAAAAGGGGCCAAAAGGAGGGGTACTTTTGGGAAAAAACCAAACCCCCGGAAGTTTGGGGGGGCTTTAAGCCCCCGGGTTTTTCCCCGGTTGGTTGAAATAAAGTTATCCAAAAACATTTTTTTTAATTTCAGGAAAAAAAGAAAAAAGGAAAGTCCCTTTCTTGGGGAAAGTACAAAACCTTTTTGAAAGGGCCCTGGGGCGAGAAATTTAAAAACCCCCCCATTAATAAAACAAACCCGGGAAAACACCGCCCGGGGTTAAGGGGTTTAAGGGCTGAACCCCTTTCCCGGGACATAACTCGGGTTTTTCTGGGAAGGGGGTTTTTAGGAAAAAGAGAAAAGAAAAGGTTTTAAAAAAAACTTTTAAGATTTGGGGGGGATAAAAAAAATTTAGGGAAGGGCCATTTAAAGCTTTTACCTTTTGGGGCCACTTCCATAGCATAATCACTTTAAAGGGCCCGGATTGGCGGGGAAGGGAACCCGGGGAAAGGATCCCGTTTTCAGGCAAAGGAAAACAGCTCGTGATTGAACTGAAGAAGATCCCAGAGTGTGACAGTGAAATGATAAAAAAGAATGGGAAACGTTGATCATGGCTGGGTGTAAGTTTTTTTAAAAATACTTCATGGAAAACAATTTCGTGTGGTTTTATTTTAGTTTTGGGAGGGAAGATAGTTTTAAAACCCGGCCCCTTTGAAAGGGGAATTTAATTTATGGGAAAAAAGCATAATTTTAAACTTTTTTGTAAAGGGCTAAAAAAATTTTGTGTCTGTTTTTTGCCCCAACCCTTTCCTTTTCAGCATAAAAAGAAATAAAGCAGCGGGAATTCTGTGTAGTTTGTTTTGTCAATTTTTTAAAATTTATACCGTCAACCCAACTTTCATTGGGGCCTTTTATAAAACCAAAAAACGTTCTATGCAAGATATTTTCGGGCCCAAAGTTTTTGGGTGCTTCATTTGATCCTATTTAACTTCTCAGAAAGTCTGGGAAAAAAAACTGAGGAAAAAAAATTGATCGGGGCCCCCAACCAATATTTTTGGAAATGGGGGCGATGTTTTCCCAACCCAAGGGGGACATTAGGGTTTGGGAAAAACGTTTTGTGATCGAACTTGGGAAAGAAAAACCTTAAAAATTTTTCAGCAATAGTCAGAAGGTGTCCCGGCCTTTTCTGGGCTCGGTAAATTTTGAGATTCAGGGGTCTTAGAAGATCTGGGGAGTTGTTTTCCTCTGATAAATCAGGATCGTTGGGAATCATGCTCTTAAAAAAAATGCTTTTTCTGGTTTTATCTAAGGGGAAAGGGGAAAATTCGAGACAAGGACCAGAAACTTGGGTTCCTTTCCAAAAAAAAAGGGGGCCGGGGTTACTAAGACTGGTCCGGAAGGAAAAAAACTCCATAAAATTGCAGGTATTTAATAACAAAAGGAAATACAATTTTATTTCTTTTTAAATTGTTTTAAAATTTAACACTTGGGCATTTGCTTTCACAAACCCGGGACATAAAATGCAAAAATTTCCGGGTTTTAAAAAAAATAAACCCCCGGGGGATAAAACCCAAAATACACTCCTATTTTATTTTTTTAATATTTTTTTTAAACCAAAGACAAAATGGTAAATTGTAAGGGGACCCTATTTCCTGTCCTTTTTCAAAATAATTGGACAATTTCAAAATTTTGCAGTAAACTTAATCTCCCTTTTACTCATAAAGGGCATGGAAAAAAAAAGAGGAGACACCCGATTTAGCGCCAAATTTTTTTTTATAAAAAAAGTTTGGGCAAAACCAAAAAATTAACCAAGAATAATTTAAATTAGTGCAGGTTCCAACCTCAGGGAAAGAGGCCGGGGGTGTGTCGGGGTTTTTGGAGGATGGAAAAAGCAAAAAAAACCCCCCTATGCCCCCAAAAAAAGGGCCAAGACATAAAACCCCAAACCAAAATAACTCCCAAACCAAACCAAATAGGAAACTGGGCCCCGCCCATTAGAGAGACAAGGCACCCCCGGCCCCAACCTGGTTTTGAGGAGGCAGCCCAAGTTTAAAATAGAAAGGGGGGGGGCAATGACCCAAAATTTTTTCCCAGGGGGCACAGTCTACACCTTTCATTTGGGTTCCCCAACCAAATCACAATGATTTCCCTTTAACCCGACAGAAGTTGGAAAAGTTTTAAAAATTTAAAAAAGCAACATGGCGCCTTTTTAAAACCTATTTTCCCTTGGGGGGGGGGAACAAAAGTCCTACCTTTTCCCTATTTTTTCCCCTTTTAATAATTTCCAAACGAAAGGGGGGCCCCCAAGGGAGAAAAAATTAAAGGCCTGGGGGGGTTTTGGCCCCGTCCTTTTAAATTTCAAAAAGATTAATTTGAAACAATTTTACCAACCAAAATGTAAAGTAAAAAAAAAAAAATTGGCAAAGGTAGAAAAAATGGAAAAAACCCCCCAAAAGGGGCCCGACCTAAAAAATTTGGCCCCAAACCGCCCTTTTTTGTTAAAAAGTGATCAAATGAGCCCGGGGTTTGGGTTTCGTTTTGAAAACAGCGGAAAATGCCGGGGGCCCCAAAAATTTTTTTTGCGTGGCCTGTAATGAAAAATTTCCCAAAAAATTTTCATAATGATCCCAAAAACCCAAAATTATTGGAATTTTTGGGGGAAAAATTTCAAATGTCATTTCCCCCTTTAAAAACCCCCGGAAAAGCGGTTTTTCAAAAAACCCAAATTCCCAAACCCAAACAAAAATGTTTTAATATTTTTTAAAATATCGGGAAAACAAAACAAAAAAGAATTTTTGTAAAAAACATTGGAAAATAAAAAAACATTTTTTAAAGTTTGATTTTAAAATTTTTTTTTAGGACAGTTATGTTTAACTTTTATGGTTTTTTTAATTTTGCAAAGTAAAAACAATCTATTTTTTAAGGGTTTTGAATATTTTTTCGCTCAAATTTTTCAAAAAATTTGTTGGCTGTTTTATGATTTTTTTAACCCTGAAACTCTTTCAAAAACCGAATTAAAACCCCTGCCCCAAAAAAAAAAAACAGAACCCCGGGGAAGGTAGTAAAAGGGTTTTCCCTTAAGAAAAAAAAAGATTCAAAAAAGGCGACAAAATTAATTTACAAACATTTTTTATTTTTTTATTTGTTAAATGGATTGGGGTAAATTTTTTTTGGGAGGGTTTTGTTGTTTTAAAATAAAAAGGGAAAAAATTCCGTTTAGGGCAGGGAAAACAAACCGTCTTTAGGGGAGCACAACAAAAGGTAACTTTAAAAGGGAACAGTTTTAAAAAAACAAGGGGCCGAACAGAACAGAAAGGAAAAAAAAACAGCAAATGGGTCATTTTATAATGAATGTTTTTTTGGGTTTTTAATCCCTGCAAAAAATTTTTTAGCCCACCGCAAAAATCTGGTTTTCCCTTTTTCCCCTTGTTCCCAAACCAGTAGCAAAAGGGAATCTCTTTCAATTAATTTGGGGTGTCTGTCCTATTTCATTCGGCCCGGGGGGTCTTTGAACGTCCGAACGCAACTTGCCCACTTTTTGGCATGTGCAATTTTTATTTTATAGTACCCCACAAATTACCCGTATTCCCCACTATTTTGGGGGTCTTTGAAAAAGGAGGCCCCAAAGTGTGGCTCTTTTTTTTGTAGCCGGCTGGGAAAGCGGAAAAAGATCCTTTTAAAAATTTTTTCATGTACTTTTTGTTTTTCCTCTGACTATTTTTAATCACCTAATACTGAAAATAGCCGGGGCCTACTTGGGCCCTTTCTTGGTCTCTTGGTAAAAAAATAAAAGTTAAATAATGACCCCCCCTCCTGTTTACCCAATCACCAACCCCAGGTGTTGGAGAATACCTTCCCCGAAAAAAGATCAGCACCCGTTAGATGCACATGAGGCCCAATCCAGGGAAACCTCAGTGACTTCAGTTCTCAACGTAAACAGCTGGAAGACTACATCTCACAGATGTCCCGGTTTTGGGTGAAAAACATGGAAGACCCCTTTGATTTCCCTCCCCAACAGGACAGATCCTGAAAAGGGCATTTTGCAAGTAAAAAGGTTTTTAAAGGGCCTTAAAAAAAATTTTCAGAAATTTTAAAAAAAACATTGAACCCGACCCTTTTCCCAAAAGATTTTTAAATCCCCAAAAAATTTAATAAAAAGTATGAAAAATTTTTTGGCCCCGGGGGCTTTCAGAAAAAAGCTTCAAAATCAAAAAGGGAATTATGGGGTTCGCCCCGGGGGGGAAACCTTAAACAAACCTGTGCAGAAAAATATCCCCCCCCGGGGGAAGGGGGCCTTTAGGAAAACGTTCTTACCGACCTCAAACCCAAAACTTTTTTGGAGTCTGTGAACCCGCTTTTTTGCGAGGCCCGGCCATTACAAAACTGTCCTTTAGCAACCCCGTTCAAAGGGTAAACTTTTAAAAACTGAACAGAAAATTTTAAATTTTTAAAATTTCTTAATTGGGAAATTTTCCCTCCCATCTTAAAAGCTTCCGCTTATAAAAAAGGGAAAAAAAATATTAAATTTGGGGCCCCCCGGCAAAGAATTTCAATTTTTCCTTTTAAATTTTATTACTGGACTTTTTTCAAATTTGGGTTAAAAACTAAGGAAAGATTGAATTTAAAACCTTAACACAATAGGATTTAGACAAAATTTTTTCCGTCTCAGCTGGGGGTTTGAAATTTAAATTTAAATTAAAGGCCCTTCTCAAAACATGGGTTTTGAACATTCCTGGGAAAAAACAGTATTATGTGTTGGTTTTAAAAACAAAGGATCCCCTTTTCCCAAAATCCCCGGGGGGAACCCTTGGGGAAAGTTCCAATATACCCAACCCCCAAAACTGCATAATCACGGGGGGGGGGGCAGGGCCCGTTCTGTTTGCAAAATCCCCAAAAAGGTTTGAAGGGGGGCCCGACAAAGTGGATAAAAGGACAAAAGAAACCCGGAAAGATTTGATTTGTGGTGATGCCACAATTTCCCGGATCCCAGGGTTTTTGGGAAAAGGATTTTTTAATTTGCCCCCGAACAGGGAAGGGAAAACTTGTAATTCCCTACATTGGTCAATTTATTTCCTTGGGCGGCAGCGGCCACACAAAATGACCCTTTGTGGAGGGTCTGCGTCCTCTGTGCCGGGTTTTCTAGTTAAAAATTTTAATTTTATCCCCGGCTGTTTTTTTATTAATTATCTAAATGGAATACTTTTAAATTATGTGCCCATATACTTTTAAAGGGGGTTTAAAAAATTTTAAGGAAGTCTTTCTAATTTGGAATGGGGGGTTGGGGGAAAAGAGATAAAAAAGGAGAAAATTTTTAAAATTTAAATAAAAGCATATAATTTTTTGATATTTGGGGGATTTTATAACCCCGGGACTTAATTTGGGGGGACCATTATATTTTAAAAATATTATAAAAATAAAAATTTTTTACTACCTTTTTTATTTTTTATTTATGAAAGGTTCCCCATTTTTTTTTATTCCCATTAACCCCCGCCCTTAGCGTCGTCCGCCCCCGAAACTAAAAACCAAATTAAAAAAAGGTCCCTTTTTTTTGTTTAAAACCCTTTATGCTTGTTTCCCCGGGGCCCTTCCTAAGCCCCCTATTTAAAAAGGGGGAATGGTTGAGACTGCTGGGTTTTTTCCCCAACCGACTTTTGAAATTTCCTCAGGGAAAAACCAACATGTAAAAATTGAAAAAGTGGTTTGCCCCCCTTTTTTCCCCCTTGGGTTCCAAACAAACCCCCCCAAAATTCCCCCTTTTAAAATTGGGGCCATTCCAATTGGTTTTTGGTTCCTTTCCCCCTTACCCGCCCATTTTTCCCCAAGGCCCCCCTTCCGTGGCCGGTTTTACATCTTTTCATAAGACCATAAACCCCAAACCCTCCCTTTTTCCTTAACCTTTGAGGGCCCAAATTTGTTAAAAACCCCTTCCCTTCCCTACCCCCAAATTTTTTATTTTTTTGTCTTGAATGTGGGTCCAAATTGGAAAAAAATTTGTATTTTATTTTTTGCCCCCTTCCCTTTTGGGCCCTTGTCCCCCAAAAGGGGTTTTCCAAATCCCTGCTTTCAGAGCCAAAAAAGGGAGATTGTGAAACCGAATGCTCTGATTCCCCCCCCCGGGCCCCCCCGACCTCCCAAATGTGGGGGCGTAAACCGGGAAAAAAAAAAAAGGGTGTACAGTCTAATCTTTCCTCATCAAAAAGTTTAAAAAACCAAAGTGGGAAAGTTTTTGTTGCAAAACCCCACTTCATTTTTGTATCGGTTTCCCGTCTGCTTTTGGGGCCCCCCCCCGATGTCTGTGGGAGGTGGGGGTAACGACTTTCCCCCAAGTTTTGCGGTTTTTGGAGGGGAAAGGGGAGGGAAAATTTCCCCCTTTCCCCCTTCCCCTCTTCCCCAAAGCCGCCGTGCGCTTGGGCAAGCCCAAAGGGGAACACCGTTTCCGAAAAATCCTCCCCCAGGGGGAGGACTGGGGACAGGGTTTTTGGGGATTTTTGGGGGAGTGTCCAGAAACCCCCAATCCCGTTGGCGTGAAAATTGCGTCCCCCTGAAAAGGGTTTTCAAAACTAAAAATAATTTTTTAAAATTAAATTTTTTGTGAAATCTACCCTTTTTTTAAGCAAAAAACTTTGTTAAAACCTTATAGGTTCTGGGGGCTTCCCCCTCAAAAAGTTTAGGTGGTTGGTTGGGAAAAACATGGGAAAAAAAACCGAATGACTTTCCAAGATCTACCATTGGAAGCAAAAAGCCAAAGGTTTTCTGGAAAAAGAGCCTTTGGGGTTTAACAACCCTGGAGGAAACCAGCAAAAAAGTTCTCAAAGAAATGGTTTTTAACTGTGGGATATTTAAGGAAATGAGATTGAATAATTTTTTTTTTATTAAACCCCAAAATACTCCTTTTTTTATGAATCCCGGAAAGCAAACCCCTTTTCTTTTGGACTCCCCCTTAAAAAATTTTTTGAAAGGGAAAGCGGATTCCCTTTTTCGGCGTTTCTGTCAGGTAAGGGCTATGCCCCTGCAAGGGGAAGACACCGGGGGTACGGCAGCGGGGGAAAAAGAGTTCAAACTATCTGCCCGTCCCCCAGCACCAGGCCCCCTTTTTGGGTTTTGTGAGGGAGGGCTGCGCATTTGCCAAAATCACTTTACAAAACAACAAACCTTTGGGAAAAGTCCCCTTGCGACTACCTGGGTCTGGCTTAATGGGGTGCAGGAGCGTCTGGCTTCACTTAACAGCACTGTTGGCAATAAAGAAACTCTAGAAAAAAGACTAGTACTCATACAGGTCAGTAAGCAAAGCCATACCCTGCTCTTTTTGTGTGTTTTTTTTTCTTCTTTGCAGAATTTATATCGTTTGAATGGTTGTACAGTGGGGTCATAGTTCCTTTTCCATTTTTCTAAAAGGATATCCTGCTAATGAAGGGTGAGGGTGAAGTGAAAAATAAACCTCGTTTTGGAAAAGCAGAACAGGTTTTAAAAAAACCCCGTAGGATTGAGGAGGGAGGGAAAAAATATTTCGCAGGGGTCCCTGAACCTAAAGGATGCAGGGCCAAAATTTCTTAAAAGATGCAATGATTGTCCAAGGTATGGGCATTTTTTTTCCTCCCTTCCCTTTCAAATAGGAAAACGGGTTTTAGAAAGGGACCTTTTTAACCCGTAACTAGGGAAATTTGTATTTGGTATTCAATTTTAGGCCTTTTTAGTTTTTGCCACTTTAAAACCACATTTAAATGAAGTTTATTTGGGCCCTTTTATTTTGATAGACCCTGGGAAAACAAAGGACAATTATAAAGGGGAGGGAAAAGGGTTAAAAAAAGGCTTTAAATTTTTTACAAAAAACAATTTTTTTAAAATGTGACAACATTAAAATTAAACAGCCCTTTTTTACTCTGATACCTCTTTATTGAAACCCTTTATTTTCAACAGAGTTCCCTCTGAAGTTCCCCTTTTTCCCCTTTAAAATAGGGCCCTTTTTTTTGGTGCAACTTTTTTCAATTTGGTTAAACAGGGGCCCTTTTTTCTGAAGGGGTTTTTCCCCCCTTAAATTCCACCCTTGGGGGGAAGACAACCCCCAAGGCCAGTTTTTTTGAAAAATCCCCCCCCTTTGGGAACACCCAACCTTCCCCAAATTTTTAAAAAACATGATGGGGGAGAATCATGCTTGGGAGATGCTTTTCTTCAGCAGGGGACTGGGAAACTGTTCAGAGTTGATTTGAAGATCAATACTCTGCAACACTGAAAAAAAAAACTGTTAGAGGCTGCAAAAGACTTGGAAGAAAAAGGTTCACCACACTAACCCTAAACATACAGCCAGAGCTACAATAGAATGGGTCATATCAAAGCGTATTTATGTTAGGATGGCCTAGTTAAAGAATTAAATCCAATTAAAATTTTGTGGCCAGACATGAAAGCTTGAGGTATTTTGCAAAACTGGAAGAGACATTCACCAAAAGTCTTGGAGCTGTAACTGTGGCAAAGAATGGGCAGAAATTGCAGCTACAAATGCAGCTTAGGTGGTTTGAAAAATGTTTAGTTTTTCTTCCACATTAGCCCCTTTTCTACCAAAAGTCCCAGGATTTAAATACCTTTTTTTTTTTACCCGGGTAAAAGGAACCCTGGGTAATTTGTGTGCTACTTATGCCAAATCTGATTTTCTGTGTGCGTTATGTTGAGCTTAGACTGTCTTGCGGCAATTTTGGCGTACACCCGATTATTCTGTGTTGCTGACTCAAAGTCCTGCTGGATGTCTTCATCAGCAAAAATGCTCAAAAGAGCCTGGACCTCATCGTCCGACCAACTATCGTATGTCTTCTTCCTTTGGTGCATTCTCGATTATAATTAGTACGCTGAAATATGAATCTCGTATAAAGTAGAAAACAACAACAAGCAGGTCTTAAATATGGCAGGTGAGCGCAATTCTGAACACTGCAAGAAAGGGTCCACAAATCATTGCTTGGGCTTGCAAAATTACAAAATACTGGGTAATCATTGAAAGTCCCTTCATTGCAAAAAGGGGCTTTTGTGTTGGTCTATCACATAAAAAATACATTGAAGTTTGTGGTTTTAACTTGACAAAATGTGAAAAAGTTGAACAGGTAATAATTCTTTTGGAAGACACTGTAATACGTATTTGTTGTGTCATAAGCAGTACTGCACTAATTAACATATTATCATTTTTCAGTCGCCTGGAGTGGACCGTGGCCCAGTGGAGCACCTTTCAGGAAAACAAGAGCCAGCTGCAGCAGTGGATGGAGTTTGTTGAGCAGGAGGTTGGGAGGACTCAGCCTCAGCAACCAGGCCTCAAAGAGAAGTGTGCCTTACTTGAACGATTAAGGGCCATTCAAGCTGATGTGGATACTCATGCAGCAGCTTTGTCACACCTAAGTGAGAAAGCAGTGGAGATGAATGAAAAAACTGGTGACCAAACATTTGGACCGGAGTCAAGGGCGGAGTTCCATGCACACTTTGCTGATATATCAGCTGTCATCAAGGTAATTTAGATTCAGATCTATGGGAAGCAATGTTTGCAGATTGTAAATTCTAGATGTTACATAAAGAAACTGCATCACATTGGATCAAACTTTTTCACATTATTGGTTCAAAACAAAAGGTCTAGAACGTGACAGGTGTAGTATAAGACTGTTTAGAAATTATTCCAAAAAAGTATTCAAAGATTAGGGAAACTCAAATTTATGCACTGGAAACCACATGAAACCTGACCATAGTGATGACAATGAACTGGAAAATGCAACTTGACCTTAGGAGCTCTGTAACAAAGGAAGCATTTATCGATATGCTGGTGGTGTGCAGCAGCATATTGAGCACAGTCTCCTGGTAGATGGGGTTTGTGCACAATTACAAGCAACGCCCCCAGATAGGCTGATGTGTTTCAGCTACAAGAGTACTGGACACCCACTTTGTCTAAGTGACCAATAAAAATATGGCAGCATTGTTTAGATACAGAACTTATTTATCATTAATCATCAGAAATCAATATTATTTCATTATTATGATAAAAAGTTGATATATCTGCTAAACACCATTGTGGTTGTGCATTAACCAGCATGTAATCTCAATTAGTTTATATCTAATAGTACAAATTTAAGACAAGACACAAGCTAAAAACCTCCAATTACTAGTTTCTGAATAGAAAACCTATGCATAAAATGAGGTCATCTCTATCTAAAGAAACTGTCTGCTGTTACAACAGCCAAAATCTAGTTCACTGTCAGTTCTAAAATTAAAAAGTTATGATAATAACTGTAAGTTGATTGAATATGGAAGGGAGGAGCAGTGTTAAGGTTTACCAAGGCTTTAAGAAGTCACAGTTTCCAAAGGCCATCATTTTGTTTCTATAGTTTAAAGTCCTTTTAACGGGATGCTAGAAAAAATGCTGGAGTGACTGGAGTTTTCTCTGGCTGATGGGAGCATAAAGAAACACAGCTTCACACCTTCACACCTTCTGATGCACACTGCTGGTCAGCTGACTGAAAACAAAGCCTACACTTTCCTCTGCAAGAAAGACACATTTGGTTATTCAGAAATATTTTTACTCATAGAAAAAACAACACCGACCTTTAAGGTGTGTAAATAACAGAATGCCACCCATTACTTTTAATCAAACAGTTGCCGGTCTTACGTGGCTGACTGCTGAGTCGCTACCTGAGCAGAACCAAAAAGAAGTAAACTATTCTCCACAATAACTTGTAAATTATTGGGAGATAGATACATTAGTGTGTTAATATTTTGTGTAAATACTGCGATACTTTGAAAGCATGTTATTTTTACTGAAGGTTACTGTGGATAATCTCACTCTGACCCATGCCTAATAGTAAGTAGTCTGTTATTAGCTGCAAACTCTTATCATAGTTAGGTAAACACACAATGAAACTGTCCTAAATACAATCTGATTTTTTTTATCTTCTTATTATGAAAAGTAAGTCCCCATTTCATTAGTTAACATTTGCATATCTGTATTCAATAAGAATTATCTTCATCATTAGATTCAAACAACCTGAGAAGAAAATGTGACATAATGTAGACATTGTCTTATTCTTATCCAATGTACAGTAATAACATAGAATTTTTTCCACAAAGGGCAAAGTGCAGTCCTTGCAAAAAATCGTGTCTGAGCATGAGCAGTACCTCGATGCTGTAAGAGACTTCAACGACTGGCTGATTTCAGCAAAAGAGGAACTTCAGCGCTGGTCTGACCTGTCAGGAGACTCAGTCAGCGTTAAAAGAAAGCTTTCCAAAATACAGGTAATAAAAGAGAAAACTGGGAAAATTTTAAATAATTTTTTGACTCAGACTAGTTCTGAGAATCCTTAATGAGGTATGTAAGAGATCTGCCTCTCATGTATCCTTTTAATTGAAGTGTGTAAAATTATTAAGATGATTGTTATTAGTTTCTTGACTCCTTGTCTTCATCTTATCCTTCAAAGTAATTAGAATTCGATGCGAAAACCTGAATGCAGCTCTAAGTGAAATCAGTTGCAGACTAGTTGGGGCTGCTATCAAGGTACTATGTGTGTTTACTGTATTACATTTTTAATTTGCCTCTTTTTTTTACAGGAGCTCCTTGACTCTAAGCAGCGAGGCAGAGAGAGGCTGAACCGTGTTCAGAGATATGGGGCAGTGGCAAGAGATTACACAGGTTCAGGAGGATACGAGGCGATGGAGCGTGAGGAAGCAGCACTCTTGTCATCATGGGAGCAGTGGGAGCGTGCAGCTCTTCAGACACGTTCCAGTCTGGAGACGGCACTCTCACAGATATCCAGCTCTGAGCAGGAGTTCAGTAGTCTGTCAGCGCAGCTGGAGCAGGATCTACAGGATTTCAGCCGTCAGCTGCAGGGTTGCCGACTTCGACTGTGCCAGGCAGAGAAGAAAACTGAAGGAGAGGAAGCTGTTAAAGGCTGGCAAATGGCAAAGGTAGGTCCGCCTGTACGAAAAGTTATGGACATTATGGACATGTGACAGTCTTCATTACACATTTGTTCTATGTGCAGGACACTTTCGATGAACTCGTCAAAGCTGAGGCCATGTCTGATCGTCTGAAGACTCAGCTCAATGATCTGTGCCGATTCTCCAGAGAAATGGCCACTCAGTCTGAGAGAGTGTCTGCTCTTATTAAGGACTATAATAGGTCAGAAAAATGCAATTAGACTGTTTTTTATTCAATCTAACACTTCATAACGCTATACCCATTTTTACAACCACTGAAATACTTTTCGGTAGGCCTACAAACTAAATCATCTTAAGTACAAGTCTGAGCGTTATGGAAGATGTTCCAGAAGAAGGTTGTTTTGAAAAGAAAGCCATAAGAAATCTCATTTAAACTTTGCTACATGTCAAGTACAAGAAAGTGCTCTGCACAGATGAGGCCAAAATTTAACTTTTGGTCTTCAAGCAAAACACTTTATGTGGCCAAAATCTAAAACTGCACATCACACTAAATTTAAAATCCACACTGGGAAACATGGTGGTGGCAGTGTTGTGCAATGATGCTTTATTTAAGTAGGACGAAACTAAGTAGAGGTCAGTCCTGAAAAAGAAACCTATCAGAGGCTGCAAAAAACCTGAGACTTGGGGGAGGTTTACCTTCCAGCAGGACAACAATGCTAAAATATGCAGCCAGAATACAACAGCTACACTGGACTTTAAATTAAAGCATATTCATGTTTTAGAGTGTAAAGTCCAGACCCAAGTCTAATTGTGATTCTGTGGCAAGACTTAAAATCAGATGTTAACAGATGTTTTCCATCAATAATGACAGGAAAAATACAAGTAAATAAATTACCTTGTTTTTCATTTACATAAACCTCAATGGCTTATTTCTTATTTCTAAAGGTCCGTTTTCTGTGTTCAGTAAATAGTATTTACATCCATTAAACTTGTTTAACAAACCACACTTGAAGAAATCACAGATGACAAAGTTATATGCAAGATATGTAAATCATAAGGATTTACAAATGATTCTGTCTGTTGGATGTTTTATATAAAAAAATGTTACTGCCTTTTTCCAGTTTGAGTCTTCAAGCCACCAGAGAGTGTCAGAGCAAAGAGAAAGTCCTGGATCAAGGCTTCCGCTCAGCTTTCAGAGAATTTCAACAATGGTTGGTGAATGCCAAGATCAACACAGCCAAATGCTTCGATGCACCTCAAAATCTCAGTGAAGCCGTGTCTAGTTTCCAGAAGATTCAGGTTTGTCACATAATTTTCAGACAAAATTCAGACACTAATCCCATTCCAAAAAACGAAGCAGATTTCAGAAAGGCTTAAATGTTTAACACATCTGGGTGATATCGTTTGCAGAACATTGAGCAGGTGTAAACATATCTACAGTAATAACCTACTGCTGTTTTGTTATACGTATAAGTTATAACCTTATCTCTTGTATCTTGCCCTGTTAGGAGTTTCTCAATGACAAAGAGCAAGGTCAGTCAAAGCTGAATGCCGTGATTGTAAATGGAGAGCTTGTCTGTAGCATCGCAGCTAAAGACAAAACAGATGCAGTTCGGGGTAAAATGAACACTGCCAGAGAAGACTGGAAGAACATCATGTCCAATCTGCACAACAGAGAGACAGGTTTACAAGTAAGCATTTAAATGCCTCTTTTCAACAGCTGGGGACTGTTCTTCATATTATTCTCTTAAGCTTTTTATTTCTGATTCTGACGTTAAGACTCTTGTGTCTGGTGTTTCAGAACCTCATATTACAGATGAAGGACTTTGAGGCAAGTGCAGATCCTCTTCAGGAATGCTTGAATGCCACAGAGCTGGCTGTGCAGGAGAGTAGCACACGACTTCATGATCTCACAGCAAAGAAGCTGGAGCTTCATAAGCTACAGGTACTAATGTCCAAAATCAACCAGACTTAAAACACTATCTGAAAGCAGTCATATTCAAGTGCAATCAGTCAATGCTGGAGCATGGCAGCCATTTTTATTTCCATTTGCAGGACAGCCATCATTCCAGCTCAAATAAAATATTGAATGCTTAGTAGAGATGCACCAATCAGAGATTCTGATTTTAAGCTTTTTCAGCTTCTTAAATTTGTGATTATACAATGATCAGTACGGTTAGCATACTAACTGGACACATCAGTCTCTGTGTACATCACCTTAACTGTGAGATTTCTGAAAGATTGACAACATTTACCAATCCAGTGTGTACCGTGACAGATAGAATGGTACGCTTTAAAAAACTAAAACCGAACAACTTTGCTGTAACACACTGAGCTTCCTGTTATTTGCCAGAGTCACACTCTCTGTTTAAAGGAGCAGGTTGAATGCACAGCTGAAATGCATTGGTGGAAAATAGTTATCTTTTTCAAAGCTTCTCACACCTTCTGCACTTCCTCTGACTTGATTTATAAACATCTCAGTGATATTGTAAATTGCTTACTGAGTCTTCGTCCCTCAGTACCTACCCCCACACCAAAGAGTGTTGTTGTATGCATGACGTGTTAGAGTGTAAATATGGCGCATTCAGTGATTGGAAAAAGATCTTATTTTTTTTGTTTCGGACTGACCAATCACCAATCAGGGCCGGTCAAGCATAAAAGCAGCTGAATCCCGTCACCGTTGAGTTCCTGGTGCATCTCTAACTTTTAGTTTTTGTTTCGAATGCACTTTCATGCGCCTTTGCTAACTGCCAGCACATTTCTCTTCTGTTTGCTAACCATGTGTCTGCTCAATAGTGCCTATATGAATAAAGATTTGGTAAAGGAAGCCTTTAGAATATCTTTCTTGCTTTCTACCTCCCACTGGTTATCTCCTTAGAGCTGGACTGTATATCAGCTTTTCTGACAGTAATACTTGCAAACATTCCTCATTCGCTTTTTCTTTTGCCATGTTGTCATCCCTAACCAACCTGCTCTTTACCCAATTTACCTGTCTTATAAGTCTGTGTGTCAGCTTGCATGCCTCTGTGATAACCTGCTTGTGCTCTTCCAGTCTGTGCTTGAAGACTTAGCTTCTCACGAAGTTCAGCTGAACAAGCTGAAAGAGAAAGCCCAGCTGTTGTGGGATGAACACTCGGCCGGAAAGGGCTTTGTGCACCGTGTCTCGCAGCTCTCTTCTCAGTGCCTAGCTTTAACCAACCTTACTAAGGTAAAGTAATGCCTGTGAGACTGCCTGTGCACTGGGGATGGACCTTTATCAAATTGTTCATCTTTATCTTGAAAAATGTCTTATCATGACAAGAATTTTGGTTTATCATTACAATGATAAACTCCAATTAATGATGTTTGAAATCCCCAAAAGCTGGCAGTATTTTTGGATTGTTTTTATTTTTTTATTTTTACTGTTTTCTCCACTGTTGGTTCCATTGGAGGATTATTCAATATGAATAAATTTGAAAATATTTTTAAATCCAGTTATTGTGTGCAGTTTAGCAATAAGAATCACACTTTGTTTATGCCCCTGGTGTCCTGAAGAGCCTATTTCAACAATTTTTTTAAGACCAGTATTTGTTTTAAAGCAATACAGTTGCCTAAACTAAACTGAAAAGAAGTTGCGAAAAAAAATTTTGCTGCAAATTTTAAGTTCATATTGCCCTCTCCTGCTGTGCACTGGGGCTTTTGTATGGATACAGATGCACTAGATTGGAGGGACCACTGACTTAAGGTTATTTTTACAGGTGATAAACTGTAAAAGGTACAATATTTTCACTGTTGAACACAAGTGTATTTATTTTGTGTATGCACATTTGCCTGTTTCCTAACTTTTGTTGAAACAATTTCTGCAACCTATACTGGGAATTCTTTGGAAGTGTAATGGTTTTATATTTATGGATGTGCAGGAAAAGGCATCCCGCATCGATCGGATCGTTACAGAACACCAGCTCTTCTCCCAAGGGTTAGATGAGCTGCAGAACTGGGTGGCTGACACCAGCCACATGCTGCAGACTTACAGCGCTCCAACGGCTGACAAAAGTGTTCTTGATAGCAGAATGATCAAGCTGGAGGTATAGAAAATTACTGATTTTGCCCAATGCATATGGAATATTGGATTGTGATAAATGTGTGTGGTTGGTTGTTGCACCAGGCCTTGCTGACTGCTCGCCAGGAGAAGGAGATCCAGCTGAAGATGCTGGTCACAAGAGGAGAGTCAGTGCAGAGAAACACCTCAGCTGAAGGAGTGCCACTAATCCAAAAACAAATACAGGAGCTAAAAGACTCCTGGGATGCCCTGCTCTCTGCTGCGATTCTTTGCAAAAGGTTTTCCTTTTTTCATCTTCTTTTTAATATTATTTAGAACAGCTAAGCAATTTTGTTGCTTTATATATTAAACCCATACAAGTAAATATTGTAAAAAAGAACAATAAACAGCATAAAAAAACATATATATATATATATATATATAATATATATATATATATATATTACTATATATAAAATTATATCATAGTATAGAAACAAAAGTAAATAAAATAGATATCTGAACTTTCCTCTGAATGAAATGCCTGAAAATCCGAATGTTTTTAAGCAGGTCTTGAAGGAGTCAAGTATTAAAGAGTTCCTAATGTGAAAGAGCAGGCTGTCCCAAACTTTAAGTGCAGTTACAGTGCGAGCCCAATTTCCCCTTTGTTTTAAATCTGTTCTTCCATTCAAGAGCTCCTGCTCACCTGACATCAGTCATCTTTAAGGAGTCTGCAAAGTTCTAAGATTTGAGAATTGAGAACCCTTTTAACCCATTTAATGATGATCTCCAACGTTAATTCCAAAATGGCCTGGAAGCCAGTCCAAAAAAGCCAGGAGCAGCAAGATGTATTAGAGACAGATACCAAAGTGCAGCTCTTAATAGACTAGTGTAGATGAAATAAAGGTATTGATCCTTTCTTAAAGTTTTTTTTTGTCAAATCTAAAGGGACCGTATTAGTTCAGTGTTTTCCCCAAGATTAGGAAAGTTTTGATTTTGAATCGTCTGAACAGTAAAGCAAGTTTTCAAATGGAGATTTAGTTTTCCTTTTAAGAAGATTATAGATTTGTGAATCATCAACAGTGCAGAGTAATTAAATCATATGTTCCTTTTTTATTAAATAAAGTAACATGTGAAGTGAGAAATGCATCGGGCCAACAATGGGTAACTGGGGGAACCCACATGTAAGAGAAGTTACAGGAGACGACAAACTCCACCAGCTCGACAGTAAACCTTTGGTTTGCTTGGTAGAATTAAAACCATGCATGAGCAATTTCTCAATCCCAATACACTGCTCCAACTAAAGTGTTAAAATGTCAGAATTACTGCGATAAAATCTGTGCTAAGATCCTTGAGAAGCAAAATTACAGAAACCAAGGAATACGTAATCAACTTAGAGATTTTGTGCCCGATTTCTGGTCTCTGGTTCTTTGTAAAGCTTTGACCTCAAAACACTGGTTCACTAATTCTGGTTTCTTTTTAAGAACTACAATTTAAGAAGACATAAAAACAGCGCTAAATGTTTTTCTAACTGTCTTGCAGGCATTAGCAAGTGTGGCTAGCATTACAAAAGCAGCAGTCTCTGTGTATTCCCTGCAGAATGTTGAACCTCACCTAAGATTGCAATTCCAAATCCATCATATTCTAAACCAGGCATGGGTTGAAAGCTATATAAAAATAAAACGGAGCATCTTTGCTGTAAAACATTTAGCTTTTGTTTTCTAAAGACTGACTAAATTTGGTCACCAGTCAGTTTCTCAGTGCATCAATAAATGAATTCAAACTTTTAAGTTTTGCAGCCAGACTATTGACTTCTGTAATGCCTTTTATACTTAGGTTATATTTAGAAAGGAAGGCCTAAGATGTTCGAAAACAGATTGGTCGGTGTTTGTTTTTTTAACCAACAGCTTGATGTTTAAAATCACCTGAATAATTCCCATTAGAAGACTTTTTTTAATATTGAAAAGTACATCAGATCCAACTAAATAAAAATCTCTTTAAAGACAAGGCAGTACCAGAGTTTAGGGACGTGACTTTGGGTAAATGCCTCAGCAGAACAGAAAGAGAATTAGGGTCAGAAAACAGCTGGAGGACAGGTACTATTATCAGTGGTCCGAAAATAAAATGTGAGGCCAGTGACAGCTATCAGAGACAATGTCTAATAGATATCTGGTTTGCTGCTGTAAATTGTTAGATTCACTACTGCCTCACATTATTTTAATGTTTACAACCCACAGTCAGCTGGAAGGCTCGTTGTCTCAGTGGACCAGTTACCAAGAGGACGTCCGCCAGTTTCTGACTTGGATTGAGCACGTAGAGGACAGTCTTGATGTCACTGATAAGCAGTGCCCAGAGATGAGAGACAAAACTGCTAATTTAAGCAAAGCAAAGGTACTACAGCCTTCTCTGTCATGCTGACAACTTTTTATTATTAATATCATTCATTATTAGTTAGTACAACTTTCATTCAGATGTAATGTGATGTAATTTTCTTTTTTCTTTTTTTGTTTAGCTGCTGTATGAGGAAGTGCTCAGCCATAACACCCTGCTGGACACCATTCAAGCAAAAAGTGCCAGAATCACTGAAAACTATGTCGCTCAACTGGAGCTCCAAGAACTTCAGGAGCGATATAACACTGTCAAAGACAATGCTATGGTAATAATAATCTTAAAATCTAAATAATTTATGCAATGTACATTTCGGCAATGTAACTCACAACCTTTGATACCATATATTCACTGGATTCTATAAAATAAATCTTCTAAGCACAATGGTAATATTTAAAAACTCGTTCCTTCTTAACTAACAAGGTTGATTGTTAATTTTATATTTTGCTTTATAAAACAATAGAGATTCATTCAGGAACAACACTATAATCACTCAGAGGGTAAACAGGAATCCAAACGTCATTGAAAATGTGAGAAAAAGCCATTAACTCTGATAATGGATTCAGTATAACACTGTGCTGTTCCTTAGAGGGCAGTTGGCAAAGCTGAGGAACTGGTGAAAGCTCACCAAGAGTATCAATGGGACCTTTCTTCATTTGAGGAGTGGCTGAAGCAAGAAGAAGAGAAGCTCAGCTGCTACACCCAGCTCGAGGGAGATGTCGACATGCTGGAGGATACCCTCCAAAAGCTGCAGGTTTGAAAATAAACTCTACTGATATTAACCTGCTGATGTTACTAAACATTAGTTGTTCATTAACTAAGAAATTGTATTTAATTAAATTACAAAAAAGAGGAAATTATGGGGGTGGTCAACAGGAACTATTTAATTACAGGAACTGCAGCTGCACTGTACTGAAGGCCAGGCCTTGCTGAACACCTTGTTGCTGAGTCGTGAGCTGGTCGTCCCCTGGGGTCTACCTCAGATAGAGGACCGAGCACTTGAGACTCTCCAGCAGGAGTGGAGGCTCTATCAGGCTCAGCTGGCTGACACCCGCGCTCAGCTGAACAGCGCCCTGGCTAAACTTCGACAGATGGAGCAGAAGTTTCAGCGTCTTGACAGTTGGCTGAAAAGCATGGAAACCAAAGCTCAACTACGCTCTAATCGGCGGTCTGACCGCGCCACTAAAAGTGCTCAATTACAGATGGTGAAGGTTGGTAAACAGATGAAATACTCATGCAAATGTCCGTTTCATAATTCTCTATCTTCATATGGAAAACAGCACAAAATGTTTTAGTTACGATATAGTGAGAATTATAATAAAAACGATTAGGATGCTCCAGGTTTACTTTTGCTGAATGCCAAACTGGTTTATCCGGAAACGGTAATGATATTCCCTCTTTTATTAGAGCTGGCAGGAAGAGGTGGTTGTTTACCAAGAGGAAATGGAGGGCCTTACCTTTTGGCTCAGCAGGTTCTGGATGAAACCCACATTAGCAGCCGGATCAGTATCAGAGCCACCCAAATCACAGCCCGCTACCATGCACTGCTCCTGCATTTACTGGTAATAATAGCTAATTACAAAGTCACTCTAAAATGTATCTATGAAAGCTGATTTATTGTAACACATTGTCTGTGCTTCTAGATATTGTTGTATATTAATAAACCGATATACAGTGCAAAAGTATTCATACCACTTAAACTTTCACTTTAAACCACAAAATACAATTATTTATATCTGTTAATATGTGATAGACCACCAGAAAGTAGTAGATAATTAATTAAAAGAACTAATAAAATCATTAGTTAGTTTCCAATATGATTGAAAAATAAGAGTAAAAGAAACAGAAAAGTATAATATCATAAAACATATACAATCAACAGAGATTGTACACTATTTGCAGAATAAGAGTTTGATGTTATGTTCGATATGGGATAGGAAGATGGATAAATCCTGCCTTAAAGTCAAAACTGTGCTTGACTCATCATGTTGTTGGATCCGTTTGTAGGCATTAGCCATTAGACTTTGTTTAAACATACACACACATACATATATTTAAAAAAAACATTGTACACACATACATACAGTTTGACAGAAACAAATACATGACCGTTGAATTAGTCAGGCCCTCCTCAGTTAAATACTGTATTTCCATCCTGAGTCTATTCCACAGTTGCGCTCCACAGATAAAAGAGAAGTTGTTCTAACTGACAATTTTAAGATATTTTTTCCTTCCGAGTTCATAGCATCCATCTCTGTCTGAAAACATCTTCTGTATGTTTGCAGGTTGTGTCTTACTTTGTACATAATTTCTGCAGTTTTGTATTTGACCAGATCAACAAGCTTGTTCGTATTTTTGTTCGTATTTTTCCAGCCAGTGGAAAGTGTAAAGATAATGGTGCATGGTTTTCCAACTTTTTTAAGAATATAAATCTCAAAAGTGTGGCATGCATTTGGATTTACCCCTCACTACTTTAATACTTCTAAATAAAATGCAGAGCAACCTTTTGCCTTTAAAAGGCACAGAGAGAGTAAACAGAGTCCACCTGTGTGTAATTTAGTTTCAATATAAATACAGCTGTTGAGAATATTAGTGAACAAATACCATCATGAAAACCAGGGCACACACCAGACAGTTCAGGGATAAAGCTGAAGAAAAGTTTAAAGCAGTGTTAGGTTAAAGGTAATAGGTAGTATCCAAAGCTCTGTAAAATCTCACAAACTCCTTCTCTGTCCATCATCTGAAAACTAAGAGTATAGCACAGCTACGATCTTGCCAAGACATGGCCATCCACCTAAACTGACAGGTACGTAATTAATCAGAGAGGCAACCTAAACGCTCATTGTAGCTCTGCACAAGCTGCTGAAATCCATAACTTAAATGGTAAAATATGTTGACAGGGCAACGTCAAATTTTAACTTTATAAATCTGGCATTTATGCAGTAGTTTCAGGAATAAAGCCAGCTATCAAAAGAATCCCTGATAAAGCCATGTCGGAGCTAAAGCAAGCGTGTTAAAGAAGAAAACCTGTTGGAGACACTAAACATTCAACAAGAAATACAATAGATTGATTTTGATCAAACACTATTCATGTGGTAAATTGGCCTAGTCAAAGTCCAGACTTGAATCTAGCAAATAATATTTGGCAAGGCTTCAAAACGGAAGCAGATCTAGTTATTCTGGGGGCTGAACACCACCCACTCCACACTTTTCAGATTATTGAAATACCATGAATATTTCTTCCTTCCAGTCAACAGTTTAGTTATCTGTGTTGGTCTATCACATAAAAGACCCCATTAAAATACACTGAAGTCTGTGGTTGAAACATGACAAAATGTAAAAATGTTAAAGAATACATTTGCAAGGCATTGTGCGTTAAAATCGTTTCTGAAAGTCAAATTTATTTGTTAGGCATCAGATAGATCTTCTATTTCGGCAACCTTTTCTCTCCGTAATGTTGCTTTTATTGTTGTTTTATAATACAGGAGACAATCAAACAGCTCCAAGAGGAGGTGTCTTCAATTGAAGAAGCACAGTGTGTTTTCACCACCTTCTCCGAGTGGCTCAGCACAGCTCAGAATAACTTCAGCACTGTAGCTATTAGTGTTGATGTAGTTGATCGCTTTGCTTTAGAGAGAAAGATGAAGAAACTTGAGGTAAAGTTTCAACATTGTGTGCACGTTCTGTTTGTCTAAACTGTCTTTATAGTATAAGACCATCTGGAGAACTACCTATCAGATGCTCAAATATGGTATGTATGTAACCTTTACTGACAAAATGTCACCCCAGGCTCTTCAGGGTGACATGGAGCAGGGTCACACTTACCTGAAGGCGATGAGGGAAAAGACAGAGCAGGCAATGGCTTTCTTGGAAGAGCCTGAGGCAGATCAGCTCAGGGAGGAGGTGGACATTCAACTCTTTCAACTTGAGGAGTTAACGACTTCTCTACGCACCGAGCATAGCTCCCTTGAGAAATACATCTCACTCTCCAAAGACTTCATGGATAAATATAAAGCCCAGGTCCAGTGGGTGAAGGAGACAAAGAACTTTTTAGCATCAAGTTTGGAACCAAAAGCTGAACTCTACCAGAAAAAGGCTCAGTTGGCAAAATATAAGGTAAGTTTAACTAAGTTGAAATATGATTTTTTTCTGGACAAACGTAGAAATCACTGTAAAAAAAAAAATCATGTAATATTTTACTCTTTTTCTCTTTACTCTTTACACAGACTATTCAACAGACTGTAGAATCCCATGAGCCAGCTGTGAAATGTGTCATTGAGAAAGGAGAGGCTCTACTCAATTCGTTTAATGACCCCACCATCAGTGACAACATGAAGAAGTTACTGGCTGACTATCAAGACCTTTGTTTGGCAGCCAAGGTAAGCAAGTTCTTTCTGCTGCACTGTAACTAAACCATACATTTTATTATGCATTAAGGTTATTTTGGATTAAGGTTTATTGATATAGCATGAATTTTATAATAATTATTTCTCTTTTTCCAGTTTCAAATGATTTAATGATAAACAAGTTCTATTACGTTTGTAAACAAGAATTGGGTGCACTAATTTGACTTGATTGTACATTTTCTCTAATTCTCACAGGGTCAGAATCATATGTTTTACAGGCTAAAGTGTAAGCAAACACAATCAACAATATTTGGCTTAATTTTCCTTAGCAAGTTGCAGAGAAACCGCATGCTTTGTTCTGCTATCAACAAGTTTCTGGCTTAAATTTGGCTGAATAATTGAGCACTCTCCTTATCAGAATTGGCAGACCTCATTGTAATTGGTTGGTTTGCTCCCACAGACCCAGATTTTAAGTCGACATATACATTCCCTACATTTTCTATAGGTTTAAGGTCGGGTCCATTACAGATGCTTAATGTTGATCCATGTCCAAAACCAGTCTTCATGTGTTTAGGAATCATTGTCCATTCGGATCAGTGAATTGTATCCAACTTTCTACCATCTTGGTGTTGATTTATGAAGTTAAAGTCGTTACTTTAACTACTACCCAAAGATGATAAACACCTGACAATTCTCTCAAACCTCTGACCAGCATGTTCTGCTTACTACATCTTGTTAAATTATAAAGATCTGGTTTGTGTTTGTTGTAGACACATGTGCAGAGCCTTGTGGAGTGGGTGAAAGAACATGAAGATTACAACAGTGAGCTGCAGGAAGTTGAGAAATGGTTGTTACAGATGTCCAGTAGGCTTGTGACCTCGGACTCAATGCAAACTGGAAACATGGAGATGGCTACTCAGCAACTTGCCCGACACAAGGTGATGAACTATATCATGTTAATATCACAATCAGTTTTCACAATGTTTAGTCTGTTTCCATTAACACTATTACATGGAATTAAAGATAGCTTTCGACTTTAAGAGGAATGACCATGTACAGTTGTTCTTTACACGCCTAATACATATCTCCACTAACTGAAGTCCTCTATTTGTGTCAATATTTTTAGGCCATAATGGAGGAAATAGCCAGTTTTGAGGAGCGCCTTACCAGCTTGAAGCAGAAAGGAGAAGGTCTTATTGCCGGCTGTACAGATCAAGCTCAAGTTCAAGCTAAGATCAGTCAACAAGTGCAGGCCCACCTACAGGGAACAGGAGACAGCTACTCTGCTATCTGCAGCACTGCCCAACGTGTGAGTGACAGATTAACACAATTATTCATTTTACAGTAGATAAAGGCTGTACAAGCTATTTCTTTGGCCAAATCTAGTTAGTTAGGGGCTGATTGTTCTCCTTAAATAGGTCTACCAGAGTCTGGACCGGGAGTTGCAGAAATATGTTAGTCATCAAGATACTCTGCAACAGTGCCAAACCTGGCTCTTGACTGTACAAGAAGAGCTTCAGCTCAATGATCAGGGACCAACGGGCCTACAGGAAGCTCTGAAGCAGGTGTTTAAACATCACACACTTTCCCCAGGCTTTGAAATTTTAAATTGTGATAATTGACTTAAATTACTTTCCAAAATTGTTTCCATTAACTACTGTTGCTCACACAGGTGAAGCACTACAGAGCCATTCAGGAGCAAGCCAGCACCTATCTGGACCTGGTGTGTTCTGTGTGTGACCTGTCTCATGATGCTGTGAGAGTTGCAGCTGCTGAAGTCCAGCAGATAAAACTCACGGTTGGTGTTATTGTCGTGTTCTTTCAGGTGTAATTTCTGTATTTTTCTTGAAATCAGGACTTGTTGGATACCAAACATTTCTATGTGAACTTTGGTTTCAAATCAATAGCACCTCAAGCAGTGGTGTACACTAATTAAATGTACTACTTCAAGCTGACTCGGTTCAAGCTTACCACTAGAATAAAGTTGAGCCCCAAATTATTCATATTCAGGTAAATTATGATTTAAAGTTATTTTCATTGATAAAATATTTTTTTCTGATAGGAAATGACACAGGAATCTTTGGCTTAACTGTAAATATACTGGATGAAGTCAGTATGGATGCTCAGGCAGCAAGTTGTGATTTGATGCTTGCCTGTGTTAAGGTCTACATATTACAAGAGTAAAACAGATTAGTTTAAGTATTAAAGTTTTGGTTTCTCTGTGTGCAGATAGAGGAAAGGATGTCTACTGCACACGAGCTTTCAGAAAGCTGGAGAGAGATCAAAGATAAGAAACAGGATCTAACAAGCTTGTTCCAGGACATGGAACAGCAGCTTCTCAGCCTCTCCAGGAGACCAGCAGAGCTGGAGACTAAGATTGCTCAAAACATGTTGTTACAAGCCAAGGTGGGTACAAGCATCAACAGAATCTGAATAGCCCTTGGACATTTTTTCTGTAAATTAACTATTCATCACAAGCTTTAATATGATTCTATCTAGGATTTTGTCATTCAGGTTTTGATACAACATTAGAGCTGTTTTAGAAGGCATGAAGAAGAAATCCACTTAATATTTGAAGATAGATTTAATTTCAGTTCTATTGCTTGTCTCTCAGGACTGCTGCCAGCAATTGCAATCTAAACAGGCCACCCTCACTAAAATGACCGAGACTGTGAGCAGACTAATTGGTGGCCAGGACACTTCAGAACACGCAGACCTTGATCGTCTTAGCCATTCCTGGCTTGAGCTCTGCCACCAGGCGAACAAGCTGCAGACACAAAGAGAGGAGGATCTGCAGAGATCCAAAGATTACCATGACTGCATCACTGCAGTGGAGCAGCTGTTTGAACAGGTGTCGAAAGAGTGGGACAATCTGGCAAGGTGGGTATGAACATAATGTGTCAGTGAAATTATAGAAGCAGATTTTATGGTTTTCAATCACGGTATCTGAATTAAATTATTAGAAGATACTGATATTTTCATCTCTTACTTTTAAAAGTTTTTTTTTATCCTGGTGTTGTATAAGCTACTATAAAAAAAACGTTAGGTACCGTATGTTAAAGTTCTGTTATGGCTTGCGAAATAGGACCCCAGAATGCAGACGAGCAGGCAGCGTGATGGTAAGTGAAAAAGGATTTAATGACAAAAAACAAAAACGGCAGGCGAGACAGGCATGGCATGATCACAAAACAAGACTAGAGCATGACAAATGTTTCTGCCCCAAATGACAGAACAGGTGTGTATTAATGGAGTGTGACCAGGTGAAACAAGAAGACAGATTAACTTGCTGCAGGTTATCTGAATAAACTTAATTGACAGAAGAACAAAACGTGGCTGGAGCAAAAACAGAGACTCTTGAATACAAACAAAAACTAAAGCATGACCAGAACCAAAAACTAAACTTGACAAAACATGAACAAGACTAAAACATGACCAGAAAAATAAACAGAAACATGATAAAAAAAACTGTGAGAAGCATCATAACAAGTTCTGCATATTCTTCCTATATCTTCAGATGTATTTATGTTGGCAATTTTGATAATAATTATATAGAATTATATATATTGGTAACTCGAACAGTGGAACTCAGCCTCATATTGGATATAAGAAGGAAGTCATCATTGGGTCTGATTCTGATACTGGATGAGGTTGGCCCAGTCGTAAAAGTCAATCTAATTAGACATTTTGGTATAACAGAAATCTACGGGAATCAAGATGGTTGACTCTTTAACTGCTTGGTAACCAAATATGTAATGAATTGTTCTTTTTTTTATTGGCACAGAACGGACGCTGAAAGTTCATCTCAGCATTTGGAGGCATTAAGAAAACTTGCTGTGACTCTAGAACAACAAAAAGGAGCCCTTGAAGACCTTAAAGAGCAGAAACAGAAAGTCATCCAACACTTGAACTTAGATGATAAAGAACTAGTAAAAGAGCAAATCAGTCACTTTGAACAACGATGGTCTCAGATGCAACACCTAATCGAAAGAAAAATACAGGACTCCATGGTGACCCTTGAGGACATGGGTCAAGTGGAGGCTCGCCTGAGAGAGGCTCGGGATTGGGCGGAGGAGCAGCAGCCTGCCCTGTCTGAAGCCATGAAAATGAGCCCGCCACCTGAACTGGCTCAGAGTTTCCTGTTTGACCACCTGAGCATCTGCAGTGAACTCGAGGCAAAGCAGCTCCTCCTGGCTCAGGCCATGGCTGACGCCGACAGGGTACTTCCACGGTTGGGTCTTAGCGAACGCCAGCATCTGCAGCTGCTGATTTCCAACACACAGTCAGAAGTGGAGTCTCTCAGTGTCAAAGTTGTACAGCGAAGAAAACACCTCAGCAAGGCTTTTACAGAGAGGACACAGTTCCTAATGGCTGTCAATCAGTCAATTTCCTGGGTTCAGCAGAATGAGAAGAAGACCCAGGCAGAGGAATATATTGCTTTATTACCTGATGACCTAGCTAAGCAGGTACGAACGTGCAGGAACATTCAAAGCAGCCTGAAAGCCTATCAGAGTGAACTTACCTCCCTGTGGTCTCAGGGGAGAGACCTAATGAGGGAAGCCAGCGAGGAGGAAAGGAATGAGATTCTTACAAAGTTGCAGGAGTTACAAAATATCTTTGACAGAACTCTGCACAGATGTGGCCAGAAACTCCAGGAGCTTGAAAAAGTACTTGTCTCCAGAAAGTATTTTAAGACTGACTTAGAGAAAATTTGCCAATGGTTGAAGCAAGCTGATATTATCACCTTTCCTGAAATAAACTTGATGGTGGGAGATGCTGAACTGCAAGCACAGCTACTGAAGTACCAACAGATAATCGAGCAGGCGTTTGAGTATGAGAATCTTCTCTTAATTGTACAGAGAGCAGGCCAAGAGATACTGCCTACTCTGAATGAAGTAGATCACTGCTATTTGGATGAAAAACTCAACATCCTCCCTCAACAGTACAACAGCATACTAGCTCTAGCCAAAGAGAAGCAGGAGAAAATCCAGCAGGCTATTCTCACCAGGAACGAATACACATCTTTCATAGACGTCACTCACAGAGCGCTGAAGGAACTCGAGGACCAGTTCAATAATTTGGGGACTCAACCCGTAGGCTTGCAAACAGAGGAGGTTGTCATTTTGCAGAGCGATTACAAAGCAATTCTGGCAGATCTCGGCAACCTGGGTCTGGCTGTAAGTGAGCTGAATCAGAAGAAAGAGGGATTTCGTAGCACAGGGCAACCTTGGCGCCCAGAAGAAATGACCCTGCTTGTGAGCTTGTATAATGGACTGAAGAGGTTGGTTGAACAGAAAGTTGAGCATCTGGATGAAACTTTAGAGTCTTTCGAGGACCACAAGGCAATGGCTATGCAGGTTGACTCCGAGTTGAAGGCTACAAAAGAGCAGCTTGTAAAGGTGAATGCAGAAACTCAGTCTGCCGAAGAGAGGCTGAAGAACTACCACGCTCTGGCAGGAAGCCTCCAAAGCGCCAACTCCCACTTATCACGGCTAATGGAGCAGATGGACTCTCTTGCACCCCGTGTGGACCAAGCGGCTCATGACGCCTCTAAAGACCAAGTGATTTTGTGGCAGGAAGAGCTGCGATCGCTACAGGCTGCAGTTGGTGAACTGATTGAAGAATGCGAGAACAGGTTTATCCAAAGCAAAGACTTTGAGACAGAGATGAAGAGGACGCTGGATTGGCTGCAGCAGATCAGGGATGAGCTCAGCTGTGCTGTAATTGTCGATGTTAGAGTTGAGAAAGTGCAGGAGGAGATCAGAAAACAGCAAATTTTGCAGGAGGAAGTCCAGTCCAGACTCAGAATAGTGGCTGCTCTCAGTAGCCAAGAGAAACAGGAGTATATTAGTGCCAATGAACTGGTCCCCGCACATGTCGATATGAGCCTTGAAGAAATGGCAAAACTACAAGCAGATGTCCAAAAAGCACTGAGTGCTAAACAGGTGGGACAATTCTACATTCAATATTTATTGATTTTGAAAGTCTTAATCTTAACCTCAAACCCTTAATTCTACATTATATAAGCTGCTGCCACACTGTTTAATGTCTTGCCATTCATGCTGGCATATTGGAAAATGTGTAGGATGTGGGTCTAAACATGAATTGAGGAGATATTGTTAAATGTAAAGTCCTGTCAAGTCTTGATGTGCTCCGGTTCTTAATAGTGTTGAGATAAGAAGGGCGTAAATTCAGCGTTCGGCTGCACCATGATCTGGTACATTACTTTTCCATGACGTCACCGTTTAGTAGATTTTTTTCATTCATATTTAAGGATAAAGCGATCACCTAGGAATGAAATTTTAATGTTCCGTCCTCAAGGGCCCAGGTGTTCTGCTTGTTTTAGATGTTTGACACACTTGAATCAAATTCGGGGTTTACTACAATGATTTTGCACAATTTGATGAGACACTAAGCAGCTAATTTAGTCTTTCGGATTCGTCCTTGCTCAAACTCAGCTGATTCAGATGGCTGAATTCACTAATGTTATTTTTGGGACATTGCTGTGATATTTAAGTTACAGTTGCATTGTGTCTCTAGAAATAGCAAGTATCTGCTGTGCACATGGCCTGTGAGAGCTGTGGCACTGATGATGCAGAATGAAACAATCTGTGGCAGCCTGAGTTAGCTGGTCATGAGGTTATATATGCTACAGAGTCAATTAGTCAACCTAATGAGGGAAGTCAGCAAGAGGAAAGGAATGAGATTCTTACAAAGTTGCTGGAGTTGTAAGGTTATGCTAGAGCATAATGTGACTGCAATATTAGGCCTTCCTACACCACTGAAATGAAAAGGCAGATACACAATAGTGTGACTAGCTTTTACTAATAAAAATTAGGTCAACACTAATCTCTTTGTCTTTTTTCTCTTTGGTTTTATCTGAAGATTACATTGGAGGAAGCCTTGGTACTGTGTCAGAAGTACCACTTCAGGATGCAGTCGGCCTGTGAATGGCTGGAGGATGCCGTCTCTTTCCTTCAACAAGCTAGCTTGGGAGTGGACGTTGAGAACTACGAGGAGTGTCTACGGCAGCAGGCGGACATCATGTCAACAGAACAGGAGTTTCTCATCCATCTGGAGGAGCTGCAGACCCTCCTTCCTCAGCTGGAAAACCTGGTGAACCCCACAGCTAAAGAGCAGCTAAGAGTGAGCGTGGAGTCAGCAAAGCAGAGAGGGGTAGAGGTTCGGGATCAGCTCCAGTGTCACCAAGATGTCTTGCACAGGTAGGATTTATAAGGCAATGATAATTATTTTCATCCAAAAAAATTTTTTTTATTGTTTTTTATATACTTTCCAAGACATAAAAAAGCAACAAAACAGAGAAATATTCAGTCAGGAGACCAAACTGGCACATCATGGGGAAAAAGATGCACAAGTTCTTGAACATCCAAAATGCTGTTAAAATGTCTGCAAGATAAGTTGGAGGACCAGTGAGGGAGAGAAAGAAAAGGTGTGGCACAAACGTAGGTGTTGGCCACCAAGTTTAAAAATTGTCAAACCAGTAAAGTGAGTGTACAGCTGACATCTTTTCCAATATTTTTCACATTTTGAAGAAGCATTTCATCTTTCTTGCTATAACATACATTTCCTGTACAATTTCCTGTCGTTCTGATGCTTTTTTTTTCAGTCATTTTCTGGTTATTGCCTTTTTACTTCCTGCCATTAAAATATGTAGCAGATATCTGTCTGGTTTCTTTAGTTATAATGGCAGGTTTCCGAGATAGATTTCCTTGAAGTCAATATCCAAATTTATCTTCACTATCTGCATAATTGTGTTCACCACATCTGACCACTATATACGGACACCAGCGTAGTACCAAAAGATTAGAAATGGTCTGCTACAGAAGATCCACACATTCTCCAGCAATGACCAGGGTCCGGGTTGCCGGATTACTTTTATTTTATTCACTGAAGTTCCTAGTATGTTCTAATTAGATAATATTTTTTTCTTTGCTCAGCTGTGTGGCCCAGTGGAAGTCATTCCAGGAAGCAAGACAGACTGTCATTGAGCTAATGAATGAGTCCGAAAAGAAGCTGACAGAGTTTTCTACAGCAAAGGCAGCCACAAACCAAGAGGCTGAAGACAAGCTATGTAGTCACAGGGTAAGTATTATGGTGCATTGCAAATGCATTCATATCATTTCACTGTAACACCTCAAACATCAGTGTGTTTCATTGGGATTACAAACAGCAGACCAACATAAAGCTGCTCCTAATTGTGATTTGGTATACATATCTGAAAAGTGTGGTGTGGATTTGTATTCAGCCCCCCACCCCCGAGTGAACACCTTGTAGAGCCAATTTTTGCTACAGTTACAACTCCAATGCTAATTTAATAATAATTAGTTGTTCCTTGAAGGAAAATTATTGGCTTTGGCTTTTATGAGGGTTAACCGATAAAGGGGACTTAATACAAATATCACACTTTTATAAAGAATTAATTGTGTCGGTCTATTACTTAAAATTCTGATAAAATACAATGAAGCTTGTCATTTTAACCTGAAAAAATGGTGAAAAAGTTAAAGGGGTAAAAATACTATTACAAGGCTCTGGATGTTTTATTAGTCCCCTCTTCATTTTTTAGTCCTTTGTATCACTTGTGAACGGGTTCCAAGAGAAGCTTAGTGGTTTAGAGGAGCAAGCTGCTCAGCTGGAGCTGGTGGGCAGTGATGCCAGCAAGGCCACCATCAGTCGCTCCATGACCACCGTGTGGCAGCGTTGGACACGGCTGCGCAGCGTTGCAAGGGGACAGGAACGAGTACTTGAGGACACAGCACAGGAGTGGAGGACGTTCAGAGAAAAGGTAAATAGACAGCTTAAATGCAAAAATTATTCTTTAAAATTGAATTCAATACAAACATTTGGGATAAAAAACTTCATGAAACATGAATTTTTTTGTAGATGGTGAAAGTTAGAGCTGTCTGTGATGAGCTCCAAAGCCGTTTCCCTGATAGCGCTGTGGAGAAGGCTTCCAAAGCCACTCTGCAGTCCCTGTTGGATCAGCATGACCTGCTGAGCCAGGACCTGGAGCGAGAACTCTCGTCCCTCATGCTGTTACGCCAGTATGCCTTCAGTCTGCTGCATGATGTGGAGGTCCCTTCACCAACAGCAGATCAAGATGAGCTGCCTAGCTTAAGGGAGATCAGGGTTGTCCAAGACCAAATGGAAAGGTAATAAGACCGACCCGAGATAATGTTACTCTGAATATGTGGGATTTTTTTGTCTTACAAATGCATTAAGTACATGCAAATATGTAAAATATGCTGTTGATTATATATGTTGCCATTCAAAATTTGAGAACAAAATATATTCTCTTGCCTACAGCCTTTTAACACAGTCCAGGACCAAGCGAGCTCAGGCAGCTCAGGAGCTAAGGGAGAGAGAAGAAGTGGAGAAGGAGCTTGGTGTGGTGAAAGCCTGGATCCAGGAGACCAGAGAGCTTCTTCTCAACCCTACACCAGATATTGATTCTCTGTTGCAGGAACTTGAGGTAGGTCTGCTAACCAAAGCGAGAAATAATTTTTTTGGGGAGATGCCCTATCGCTGTTGTCTGGCTGATTTCCAATCCCCCTTTTTTGTACAGCTTTGACCTGCTCATATCGATTATGGAGAAATCGATTGTTTCTCTGTGCCTGCTCTGACTTTGTTTTTTAACACTTCACTAAAGGTGTATAGTTACATTTCAGTATTCTTCCTTCAGTAACAGCATCCACACCGAAGAATCTTATTCTTATGTCAACCCAAAAGGGCTTAAAGATTGAATTTCTGAGTTTCCAATCGTTCTGTTCACTGTCAGGGGTGATAAAGCTGAAAAACATTTAATTCTGGTCACAAGCCTGTTTCTTCGTTAAATTTTTTTTTCAGTATGTTTGTATCACTTCCTTTTAAGATCAACTGTTGCATACATCATATGCTGTGATCTACTGTGTTCCCTAAAAACAAACTATTGAAAGAATCTACTAACATCTCTTTGTATATGCTGTGTTTTCCTTTCTCTTTTAAGCGGTTCTTTTTCTTGTTGTGTTTAGATTGTACATGGGGAAGTAATTAACTATCGCCAGAATGTGGACAAGTTAGCTGAACAACAGCAAAGCAAGTATCTGGACCTTTACACCATACTCCCTTCTGAAATCTCCATGCAACTAGCTGAGGTTTCTCTTGCACTGGGGGCTATTGAAGATCAGGTATATCAGACTCAAATTATTTAAAAAAACTTAAAATTAAAAAAAAAAAAATTAAAAAAAGGAAACTGTTGGGTTTTCTGGCTTTATTTATATGTCGTTTTGTTTGATGTTCCAGGTTCTATGCAAAGAGAGAGAATATCAGAGAACTAGAGAAATAAAGGAGGACTTCAGCTCCAGAATCCATGCCATGTCAGAGAAACTGAAGACAGTCTCAAATAAGTTCAAAGAGAAATCTCCTGATGTTGACCATGCCAAAGAAGAGGTCAAGGTAGGTTTGCTCGCACTTACTCTCCTGGTTAGTCCAGTTAACATACAACAGTCTGGAATATGATTTGCCTTGCTATTAACAACAAAAAATATACACTTGTCCTCAGAGTCTCTTTGAAGATTTGGACTCCTGTGGTCGCACCTTATCGGAGCTGGATACTTCTGTACAAGAGTTTGGCCGCAGAAACCCCCTACTGGCCAAACAGCTCAGTGATGCCATAAACAAATTATCAGAGATGCATCACCATACAACTCGACTAGCAGACTGTAGAAACAACTGGCTCAAAAAGGTTTGCTTTTTTTTTACCGTTTTCCAAACTTCCTGAAGCCCCTGTTTTCCAACTGCATTACAAGGTATTCCTAATTGCTGAGCTTTTCCACATTTTGTTACATTAGCACTACAAACTTAGATGCATTCTGTTGAGGTTTAATGGTATAGAGCATCTTAAAGTTAGAAGTCACCTCCTTAGTAAACAGAGTCCACCTCTTTGTAATTTAATTTTACCACAGCTAAATCCAGGTGTTCTGCTAGTAGTTTGTTGCAGAATATTATAACAAACGGCATCATGAAGACCAAGAAACACACCAGACAGGTCAGGGATCAAGTTGTGGAGACGTTCAAAGCAGGGCTAGGTTATAAAATAAAATCCAAACGTTATGTGTGACAGAATAACAGGTCTGTCTTGTAACTTCTGTCTACATGACTTGACCTGTATAAAGAAAGGTTTAATAATAATAAAAATCAGAACACAGCACCACTATCCAGGTTGAACCATGGTGGTGGCAGCAGCATTTATCTTCCCTGCTTTAGTAGGACGACAGCCCTAAACATATAGCCATAGCCAAATGCAATGATCTACCTCAAAACATATGCATGTGTTCTATTGGTGTAGTCAGGATCCGCACATAAATCAAATTGGCAAGATTTGATAAGTTTCTGTTTATAGATGTTCTACAGTCAGTCTGGTTGAGCCGTAATTTTACAAAAAATAGGAAATGTTGAAACTATATGAAATGTTTATGTTTAGATGTGCAAAGCACATTTATACACACCCTAAAAGACTTGCAGCTGTAGGCACAGCAAGAGGTAGTTTTAAATGTGAGCTCCTTGATTGAAGTCTTATTTTACTGTTAGTTTTAAATAGATTTCTTTATATCATTAGTCTTACAAGTTAACTTCTAAAAACCCAACCAGGAACACAGCCTGGGAATTAGCCTTTAACTAGAGGGTCTATAGACAGGACAATTGTCTCTTTGAAATGTAATATGTTTTATGACTGATCCAATAAATGTAAAATAAATGAAGTAGCTCTACAAATGCACAGCACACTTTTTATTTGGATTCGTGAAAAATTTCAAAAACTCTGAATCCTTTTCCTTCCACTTTATAAATATAGACTACTTTATATAGCTCTATCACCTAAAAACCCAGTAAAATAGGTTGAAGTTTTTAGTGGTAACACTGTAACGTGTGAAAAGGTTCAATGGGCAACAGTACTTTTGAAAGTAACTATACTAACATGCATTATGGCACATAAGTTTACAAAAATCTGTCATGGGCTTCTCAGGCTGTTTGCTATTTAGATGAGTATAACGAGATGCTGGACTTCATTGTGAGGTGGTCCGAGAAGGCTAAAAGCCTGGTGAGGGCCAACATCATCTGGAACTCCTCTGTTCACCTACAGGAGCAAATACGGTTGTATCAGGTGAGCGGAGCAATTATGTCGTTACATAGACTAAGTCGTTTTTTTAGTTGCTTGAAACTTTGACACAGTCCCATATAAAGTAATATAAATCAGGAAAGATTGACTAATTTTGTTGTCCCTGTGCTCAGGCTGTCTTCCGTGAGTCCCGAGAGCTTCACAGTGACCTGGAGTCTATGGCAGAGAAAGTAGACCTTCTGTCTGAGGTGCTGCAGGTTGAGTCCATGAGCCAGGAGGTTTGTGAACTCAGTAGACACACTGATGAGCTCCAACAAAGCATCAAGACTCGATTGCAGAGCCTCCAAGATGCACACAAGGTACAATAAAACGTATTTGGAGATTTTAGATTAGTAGTAGAATGATTCCAGTTTTGAGACCATTATTTATACTAACTTGTGTCTTTTTAGAGCATGGAAGCACTGGAGTTTGAAGTCAAGGCCCTACATGTTGCTCTGGAGCAGGTCCAAGCCACACTGACATCACCAGAGTTAGCACGACAGAGCCTCAAAGAACAACTTACTCAGAGACAGGTAACTATTCAGTAGCTTAATACTTCACTAAGTTGCTGGTATTATAAAACACTCTAAATATATAGTTCGTGCTTTCTTTTTGAACAGATAAGAACAGTATGACATTTATTTGGCTTTGCAGCGATTACTGGCTGACATGGAGAGCTTTAAGCAGCAGGTGCAGGCAGTGCAGCTATGTCAGAGTGCCCTCCAGGTCCCAGAGGAAGTGATGCCCAACCTTGCTATCTGTCGCACAGCTCTCCGTCTGCAGCAAGAAGCTAGTCAGCTGCAACATGTGGCGATACAGCAATGCAACATACTACAGGTGCAGTTTAGTCCACATAAACAAGAAAATCTAACTGCTGATGTATTCTTGTATATTTAGAAAGCATTTTACCTTCAACTTTTTATAGAACTTTTATTAGAAACTGTTGTTAAAAACGATTACAATTAGGTATGTTATTTATCCAGGAAGCAGTGGTTCAGTATGAGCAATATGAACATGAGGTGAAAGATCTGCAGGGACTGATAGAGGAAGCTCATCGGGTAATTCAGGACCGACCAATCCCCACCAGTAACATTCAGGAGCTGCAAGCCCAGATTCTGCACCATGAGGTAAAACATCTTCATTTTATCTATAAGTGAAGGAAGGGAAATGCCCCTGAAATGCCATTGGTTTAGTATAAATTGTGATTTACTTGCACATTTTCTTTATTTTTATAATTTCTTTGTATAGGAACTTGCTCAGCGCATCAAGGGCTACCAGGAGCAAATTGCTTCACTGAATTCAAAATGCAAAATGCTGGCAGTGAAGGCCAAGCATGCCACCATGCTGCTGACTGTTAGTGATGTAGAAGGACTTCCTGAGGGGCTGGAGGAAATGGATGAAGAACAATCCAGGAAATCTTCAGGACAATCTATCATTGTAAGAAAGTATTTTCCACTATAATGGTTCCCAAACTGGGGCTTAAGCATCTCCTGAGGGGGCAACCACAGATCACAAGGGCTGTGGGAAGTTTAAAATTCAACTGATGCATTTTACAGTAAAATACCAAAGTGCTAATTAACTTCTCCTGAACATGCTTTGAAAAGAAATGTTTCATATACAGAGTTGATTCTTCCTGATTCTTCCTTTACTGATTCTTTCACATGGTTATCTATTGATCGGCGTATTGAGGCCTTCTGTTGTTTTAATTCTTTAAACTAAACATCTTAATAATTTTCAAATAATTACACGTCTTCTGTTGTTTCTTGCATGGTCTGTCAGATGACGGCTGGTCGTTGTCACACTCTGTTATCACCTGTTACTGAGGAGTCTGGGGAGGAGGGCACCAACAGCGAGGTCTCCTCCACTCCTTTGTGTCGCTCTCCTTCTCCTGTCTCTCACACTGAAGGCCCTATCACCAAGGTATCTGTCTTCTTCTGCTCTTAATTATTTAAAGGTCTCCTAATACCAAAGAACTGAAATATCTTTATGTTTAACTCTCCCCTCTTTGAACTGTGTTCAGTATAGCTATTAAAACCCACTCTCACATAATAAATGCAATTAATTAACAAAAAAGGCTTAACTAAATCAAAGGGAGAACTCATCCACTGACATTATTTAAACCTTGCAGGTTTATCATGAGTTGTATTATGTCTAAATCGAACTGCTGAAGATGCTGTTTTAATGTTTTGTTTATAGATTGGACGTGGAACCCTCACAAGAGCTCCAGTTCAGGAATTATATGATCCAACATTTGAGTCTGTGGCAAACTTAGATGACCTACAGCGCTCATGGGAGACTTTGAAGAACGTGGTATGTGAAAAGTACAAATTGTAATGCTTCTAATTAGCCTGATATAAAAATATTTAATCATCTAAATACCTTCATTAAGACTCAGCACATTCATTTTAAAAGCACAGCTAGACATGGGCCAGTATAAGATTTTATAATATCATAACCTTGAATTAAAATACCTTGATATCATGGTGTTTGCACAAAAGTTACAAAAATGTATAACATAAAAGAAACTGAAAAGCAATAATAATTTTTACTCTTCTGAAAATAATATAGCAAGTAGATTTTTACGGTTATGTTATTGTTAAAACATACTTTTTATTTTTATACGTTAAATAAACACTTTCTAAAATCTGCTCTTTGTAGAGTAACACAATACCTCAAGCTGGTATGTGGTGGCTGATAAGTTTGGCTGTCTGCTGTTGTAGAGCCTGCAGTCAGCTCTTCATCAGACATACAGCTTGTGGCTTCACTGCTGTAGCTTTCAAACAGCGTTATCCTAGTAAGAGTAATGAATGGTGCTCCGTTAGTTTCCACACCATGGCTATCCATGATTTTTGTGACCAAAACTATTTCCAAATAGCTGAATTTGTCTTTCTTGTGAGCATGGTAAAAGTGTAGCAGTCCTCTTTCAGGCAGCTGACTGGCAGTGTGCAGCAACAGGTGTGTGATGGGTGATGGTGTGTGATGGTTTTCAAATTGCTGCAGTTTTGAAATGGAATATTTAAAAGCCCTGGTATACCTTGTAACCTATAACTTGCCCATGTCTACACACTGCTGGTATATTCAAGCCACTAGACTTAATCAGATTAAAATGTATCCCATTGAAACTGTGGTTCAATGCAAGTGTAGCAAAATGTAGTTAATCGTAAGGAAAGCTGTTTAAAAGTCGTATTTATTTAACAGTTATTATTACTGACTTTATTGACCATTCTGTGTGTTGTTACTCATTGACCCACAGATAAGTGAGAAGCAGAGATCCTTGTATGAAGCTTTGGAAAAACAGCAGCATTACCAAGGTTCGCTCCAGTCGATCTCCTCTAAAATGGAAACATTGGAGTCCAAGCTCAGTGAACCTTTGGAGGCAGACAAAAGCCCAGATAGCCACATGAAAGCACATGAGGTCAGTACTATATGTACAGTTTTTCCATCATGATTATGTTTGTGGAGAGCATGGTTTTACAAAACAAGGCAGCAGCGGAAGATGTGTTTTTAGCCACTAACGTCCCAGTAACTGATGTTTAAGAAGAGAGTCTTTTTCCTTCTTGTCTGTTGGCTTTTAACTAGCATTTTACTGGGAAAAAAACTAATAATCACTATTTTCAACGGAATTTAAATAAATATCCAATTAAAAAAAAAACAGGGGGGTGTGAATTTGATCTGACAAATTACCAGAAATATTGGAAAAACAACATAATATGCCATCATAAGCTGATTAGCTACCTTAGCTTGAATGCTGGCTTTAGCAGATATGCTCACATAGCTAACCTTACCTGATATTCAATAAATAAACTGAATTTATATAGCACTTTTCTAGTCTTACTGACCACTCTAAGCAGTTAACACAATAGCCACATTCACCCAAATGCATGCACAAATACTATAATATCCATAGTGGTAGACAACCTGTTATGATTGTCCATGCCAGCTCACACAGCAACATGGACACCAAAATCTTAATGGACGTCTGTAGAGACCCTTAGCAGACCCTAGCGGTCTGGCACAGATCACAACGTTTACATCACACAGGTATTGTGTTTGTGTAGACAGACAGCGCGGATTAGTGTTTATGAATTAGGCTTTACTCTTCTCGAAGCTCAGTGGGTGCTGTAACAGTCCTCTCCCCCATCCCTGTACACTCCTAATTGAACCATAAAATTAAAACCCAAACCAGAGATAAGAAACTAAAACTACCATACAAATGAAAAAATAAATAAATTAATTAAAAAAAATATTGCAAAAAATATTGCAGGATTTAGCATATGCTGCTAGAAAGTTGTGAATTTATTTGATATTTGAATGGTTGAAATGGCACAAAGAATGCAGAAGTTGGTAAAGATTAAATAATTTACAGTTAAAGTGTTAGCAGCATATGTGTCAAGTTAGTGGTGCGGACAATTAGGGCATTAAAAATTCATTTGTGTTTCTGATCAGTATCACAGATATGCTACATGTCTCTGGAAACTTTGAATGATTAAATAATAGTAAAGGAAAAAGAAAAGGGAAATTGTTTCCATCTATGATACCTAATTCTGGGTGTGAAATATGCTGTACTAGTGTACATAGAAGATAGATAGATAGATAGATAGATAGATAGATAGATAGATAGATAGATAGATAGATAGATAGATAGATAGACAGATAGATAGATAGATAGATAGATAGATAGATAGATAGATAGATAGATAGATAGATAGATAGATAGATAGATAGATAGATAGATAGATAGATAGATAGATAGATAGATAGATAGATAGATAGATAGATAGATAGATAGATAGATAGATAGATAGATAGATAGATAGATAGATAGATGTTATTGTTTTTGGCGGGTTTCTATCCAGGAGATTCAGAGTGTCCAGGGAGAAATTGATAGACTGCAGGCAGGCTTCACAGAGGACATTACTGCTGATGCTGTGGACTCGGATTTGGCTGACCACCTTGCCATGCAGTCTTCACTCACTGTGTTGGCTGAGAGGATGGCCACCATCCGTATGAAAGCTTCAGGAAAACAACAACTACTGGAGGTGCATTTGCCAACACTGCAGAAGTGCATGACGGCTATACTAGTTAGAAGTCATTTTGTTTGTGTTACTAACCCGGTTAATAGATTTTAATCACCTTTTCTAATAAGTTCAATTTGATCTGGCTTGTTGCAGGAGCGTGCCACTGACAGTCTGGAGGTTCAGCGTCAGGAACAAGCTTTAGAGTCCTATCACACGGAGGCAGACGAACTTGATCGGTGGCTGTCAAGAATGCGCGGTGCTGCAATGTGCATCATTAACACTAGACCTGCAGAGGAGACGGATGAAAAGCATCAGTTCACAGAATGCCAGGTAAGCACTTCAGAGTGCTCTGAGTAATACATATGAATAACACTTAAATCAACTGAAAGTGTTTATAGATATTAAGTTAATTGAGTATAACGGACTGAGTAAATTGTACAACGTCTCACAAAAGTAGTCGTAGAAAAAGTATTTATCCATGTAGAAGAAGGTGCTCGAATGAAACCAAAATCGAACCTTTGTGATGGAGAACTAGTGGTATATTACTTAAAAACCCAGTCCTCGCCAACAAACAAGGTGGGTGCAGCATCATGCTGTGGAAAGGTTTTTCTTCAGCAGGAACAGGGAAACTGTTGACGGATGGATGGAGCTAAATACAGAGCAAGCCTGGAAGAAAGTTTTAGAGGCTGCAAAAGAGATGAGATTTGGGTGGCTTAAATGTCAGTAGAGAATATCTCAAAACATGCAGATGTCATTGCAGCAAAAGGTGGCTCCACAAACTCCAAACTCAAGGTTTAATACAAATCATGGAGCATATTTAGTTAGAGTTTTAAAAACTGTATCCTCTTCATTCCATGTCACAATGGCTTTGTGTTGGTTTAGAACATAAAATACCTATAAATAATTAAAAGAATGTGGTTCAACATGACTACATGAGAATAACTTCAAGCAGTAAAAATACATTCACCCCTTGTAGTTGTTGTGCAATTATGATTATTTGATTATGAATATTCAGTGAAAATTATAATCTAACAGTCAGTATTATTAATTTATAATTCCTAACCAATATTGTCTAAAATGTTTAGATATTCCAAATATGCTATGAAATTGTGATTGTTGGGCTATTATTAGGTGCTAGCACCTAATAATTCGAATTAATAAATTGAATAATTAATTAATAATAAACCAAAAGTCACCAAATGTAACTGTATTATCAGACAGTTGACCAAAAAGGGACGATACGAGCATGGACCCTCAGGGATCAAATCACTCCTTAATACCAGGAATAACACTTTAGCTTGAAAGCATAATGTCAGTCAATACCAGATATTTATGGATGAATGGGAAAATATTTAGAGTTTTGGATCCAATGAGAATATAAGAAGCAGCAATGAACTTTAATAGATATAAGCGTGTGCAGGTCTTTCCCCAGTGCGTCCAGCTAGCAAGCAACCAACAGCCAAGATAACCTAGCAGACCAGATAGCATAAAGTGTGGATAGGCATTGGCTTGGATCACTAGCTGTTTGCCTCGTGGTTCGGACAATGAAATAAAACCGCACACGGGAAACAAGTGTTAGAAGGAGAAGAAGGGAAAACAGAAGCAGCTCTTCAAAGCTTTGTTAAGCTTCTTCTTCTAAGGCAACAAGAATGTAATGCCACAAGGTTAATGTCTCCAGATTCACTTGTGTCCGTTCGTTCGAGGAGGAAAAAGAAAACTTCCACAGTGACTGCAGCAGGAGACTTAAGATGTAAAAAGAAAATAAAAGCAAAAGTTGTATTCCACAGTTTCACAACATCTTGTTACAAGAGCATATAAAGGCATCCCGGCCTAAGCTGCAGTGCCTACTTCTGCAATACCATCTAACCTCCCCAGCGCTGCCCCTCCTTCCCCTAAAATCACGAAGTCCCAAGCTCAAAACTAGAAACCAGCCATTTCTCAAAACCTGTTCACAACAACACCCCAAGATATAAACATGAACGTAATAAAATAATTCTACTTGAATTTTAACCCTAAATTTATTATTAAATTACTATTTAAACAAAATAAGGTTTAACAGCAAAATAAATACTATATATAAACTTAACTTGGCTCCCACAAAGAAGAAAAGTTAACTTGCCAGCAAGTATAAAAATCCACTCATTAGGAGATGCTCCAATGTGCCTGGCATAGCAACAAGAGTGACGTCAGTACATCCTCCTCATGTAACCTTGATCTGTGGATTCTGCGGGCAACAAAATCCCGGAACTGCAATGATTGCTGGGAGGTGTAGTTTGATCAGCCCTTCTTTTCGGTAGATGATGGCCCAACAAAGTAAATGGCAAGGCACTGAAGCACTGACAGAAGCAGCTCAGATTGATAACAAATTTTTAACATTCATCCTTCCTTTCAATATTATTTTGCATACGACATCTTGCTTCTCAGAGAGGACAGGGGCTTACAGAGAGTAAACAACAGTGTTAGTGAAGTTAGAGCATTCAGATGTCAGGTCTGCTAAGTGACTGCAGCAGGAGCCTTAAGAAGATTATGCTCAGGTCTCTGTGGGGCAGAGGCGTGGTAAAAGCACAGGGAGGGTACATTACAATTAATACAGCCTGCTATTTGTGCTAGTAACAAAGCTGCTTGAATATCCAATTGGGGTAGTATTAAAGAGCACAGTGAGCATCAGACAGGAGGGTGAGACAGAGGGAGAACCTGCTGCTACTCAACACTTCAAAGAAGAGCAAATACTATTGGAAAACCTATGTCTGCCCAAATATTGGAACATAACTTATTAATGGGCATTGGTGAGCACTGGGGACTTAAAATTGTGTTTACCGCAAGAGAATTGTCATTAGATTTGTCTGAGAGGCTGTGCGCTGCAGAGCATGGAGTGTGAAGGATTAGTGCTAATATGTTGCACAGGACACGAGGGTTGGAAGGTGGGCCAAGGATGAGAGCTTTCTCTTGCCTGTGGCCGGGGAAAGCTGCCAGGCCTAGAGGGTCTGTTTTGTAGAGTGAGAAGATCAAAAGGGAGACACCATGTATGAGCTGGCCTCTTTGCTCCTGCTCCTGCAGAACATGCTGCTGGAGATTGAAGAAAAAGTGCTGGCCCTCACAGAGCTGTCAGTGCGCAGCGAGAACCTGCTGCGGGAGGGCCGAACAGACACCAGAGCAGAGGCTGAGCAGTTGGCTGCAAGGTTACGCACGTTAAAGGGTGGTTTACTAGAGCTGCAGAGAATGCTACAAGACAAACAGCTTAACATCCAGGTGAGCAGACTGCCTCTTTGAAGGTCTGTATACACTAATGCACACTGTGTGACACTGCCATTCATTGCTGCTATGTTTGAATAAAACACTCCAAGTGACATCACAGGGCCTTTTCCAAAATCCTGTTTTCTCTAGTCTCTAGTCCACAATGTTTTTTAGATTTGCATTGTGCTGTTTATAAAAGCTGTCTCTTTAAAGGCCACATGTAAAGAAGATAAAAATGTTTACCATAAGATAGGAGCTTTTGTGGCTTTTTTTTTCTGCATCTTCTTTTTTTTTTATTAAAAGGGGTTGCTTATTTTACAATCCTATAAATGGCTGCTTCTGCAGGGTTCTCTGCAAGAGCCAGAAGATAGTGAATCAGACTCCAGTCTCTCTTCGAGTCCCAGTGTGCAGGACTGGCTGGCCCAGGCACGGACCACACGGACACAACATCACGAAGACAGTCTGCAGAGACAGAAGGTAACATTGGTTTACCACTCCTGCATAGCAGAAAAAAGCAAAGCTGTTGTTAAAGCAAACATTTTGTTTTTTTTAGCAGGATGGGGGCTTTCTGTGTCTCAAAACTGTTTGATAGCTTTGCAAAATCCAGATTCCCCACCCTGCTCTGTGGAGCTCTGAAACTCCCCTAAAGTTATCATAGGCCTCTTGGCCGCTTCTCTAAATTATGCCTGGCTTGTTAATTTAGGTGGATGGCCATATATTTATAGGTTTTCAGTTTTGCCATATTCTTTCTAGTTTTGGATCATTGATTGAGCAGGACTCTGAGACTTTCAAAACGGAATACTGTTTTATATCCTAACCCTGCTTTATGGTTCTCCACAACTGCTGTGTCCTTCTGTCTTCATCCTGCTGTTTGTTCACCAATGTTCTCTAACACACCTCAGCGGCCTTCACAAAACAGCATTATTTATAATAGTATTAAATTACACACAGGTGGACTTTATTTATTAAATATTCAAAGTAAGGGCCTGATTATATATTCATAGCACACTTTTTAGATATTTTTTTATGCAAAAATATTGAAAAACCTTGAAATCTTTTTCTTTTAATCCACCATTAGACCCCACTTTGTGTTGGTATATCTGTGATTGTAATGTTGCAAAATGTGAAAGAATTCAAGAGGTATGAATACCATTGCAAGGCACTGTAGCTACACAGAATTATGGCAAAAGATATATTTGTTTTAGAATAAATGCTAAATAATGTCTTGACTGAAGCGGCATTATTTTCATTAGAACCTAAGCGGTATTTGTGTGTTCTCTTGAAGGAGCTGGAGGAGCAGCTTGCAGAGCAGAAAAAGTTGCTTCAGTCAGTTGCTTGCAGAGGGGAGGAAATTCTCATCCAGCAGGCATCACCCAGTAGTGCCAGGTATCTTTGAGATACAACTCAAATCAAAGTGTGTTTTAATAAACCGACCACTAATCACGGATGTGTTTGTTCCCTGCAGCACAACAGAACCATTCTCACCTGCAGCTTTGTCTGAGAGCAGGCAAGACCAGATGAGGCAGAGATGGGAAAGCCTCAGACTTGAGCTCAAAACAAAATTGCAGCTTTTACAAAAAACTCTGGATCAGGACCAAAAGCAGCCGGTACCTCATGTTTTTATTTTTTTATTTTTTACTGACTGCACATGGACGTCACAGAAAACTTCATAATGTGTTGCGGGTGTTTTCTGTCTGTTTTTTCTTATGTAGGTGTTTTCTAGATCTACTCGTGTAACATCAGGAGGGCCACTGTTTAAAGGAGACATCGAACCTGATAACCCCTCTCTGAAAACTCTTTATGACAGCTTCAGACAGACAGTTGAAGACATGACCACTCAGGTTATCACCACTCTGATACTACTTTATACATTCCATTGTATGTTGGTGGTAAATATTGATTAAATAATGTTCTTCCACTCTTTGTACATAGTCTGGAGGGGGAGTTGAAACACAGGTGGTTCAGATGGAGCAACAGCTCTTCACGGCTGTGTCAACCACGTCCTCCTGGCTGGATGGTGTTGAGAATAACGTCTTCTCTGGATCGGTGCTCATAGCTGAAAATGCAGAGACCCAGTTACAGAATCAAGAGGTACAAAATCGACTGCTTTTGCCCTGGTTATTGTAGATGAGTTACCAGTTTCCATCTTTACAAGGTCAATTTGTCTTGTAATGCCTCATATTTCGCATCCACCCTAAAAATAATCCATATTTCTGTAGCATTGATAAGGTATATAAAATTATTTTAAAGTATCAGAAATCAATCACTGTCATGAATGTCATTCCTGGTCTTGGTTCTGGTGCAGTTCGTTGGCTGTCTAGAGGGGCCTCGTTGGTTTCGAACCAAATTATTAACAGGGCAAATAGTTAACTTGCTTCTTATAGAGTTGGACGAACGTAGCAAAGGATACAGTTCAAGGAAAAAAAAAAACTAATGCAAACAAATCTTGGTTCAGTCAAGCAGAACCTCTTGATGGATCCTGGTTTGTGTTTATTTTTCATCACCTTCTTTAAACAGCAAAGAAAGCAAGGAATGCAAGATTAACTATCTTTGATGATAAAAACTATCTTCAGGCACTCAAGATTTGTCACATCATTTTTCTATTGAAGAGAAGTTTGTATTTCAGAGTTCAGCACATAATTCTCTATTCAAAGTTAAAAGGTTTTCCGAGTTCCTAAATTAGAAAAGTAAGTTCCATCACTTTACAAAATATTTTGACTTGTAATGACAGAGACAGCTTTTGATCACAACAGCATAGCAAGGTCTTAAAAACGTTTATGTCTTAAAGGTTTTGACACATCATCTGCGGATAAGAGGTTAAATTTGACCAGGTCTAAAACCATGGCGAAGGTTATTTGAAAAGGCGAAGTTAAATGTGCCTGAGGGGTCAGATCTGAAGTGTTTGTTTTCACTACATTTTTCAGTTGAGCCCTGTTACCTCAAAGCTGAATTTAACCAGAATAAATAGCTTTTCTTCTTTGCAGATCCTGGAAAATGATGTGAGACACGTGACCGAAGAGGTAAAGCTCAGCCAGGCTCTACTAGTTGGTTCTTCAGGGTTGAAACATGAAGACCGAGTGCTGCTGGAAGACAATCTGGACTGCCTCAAAGAGAGATTAGGAACTCTTGGTAGTGCTCTGGGTCAACGGCTTGATTACATGAGGACCAGAACACATGAGCTCACTGCCTACCAGGTTTACCTTTTATTTTGCTTCTTTTTTGATACCATTTTTCATGTTTTGTTATACTGATTGTTGGACTGTTATTGCACATAGTACCATCAGATTATTTGTCATCATTTGTCCAAAACAGACTGAACTGCAGCTTCTCCAAACTGCTTTAATTGAGACCAAATGCCAGATCCTTCAAGCCCTCGCTGGAGCAATGGATCAACCAGCTTCAAGACAAATGGAGGTAATGAAAGTAAGATCTTAAACAGACATGGTCTCAATCTGAGAGAGAAACATACTCCATGCATTTTCAGTCATTCATAAATGTCATTCACTTCCTTCAGGTCATTGCCAGCGCAGAAGATACCTTAAAAGACTTGGAGCAGAGAATCATAGAGCTCAAAACCAGAGGAGCAGCACTGCAGACAGATCAGATTTCAGCAAACAAATTGTTTAAACTCCAGGTAATTGACGATGCAGATGACATTTAATCATTTTAGTTGAACCTGCTTCATATCAGTTTTACCTCTCAGTGTTCCAGTGCACTAGAAGGTTCTTTAAGACTTAATTATTTTTCTTTTTGGCAAATAAAATCAACTAAACCTCATTGTTTTCTGCATGTAGGATTCATATGAGGAGCTACTGATGACAGTGGGTTCGAGACGCAGCGGGCTGAACCAAAACATTGCTCTGAAGGAGCAGTATGAGCGTGCTCTACAGCACTTGACTGAACTTGTTGACACAGCTAAAGACAAAATGGCGGCTGATCAGAGAATTGTTGCGAGCTCTGTGCAGGAGGTTCAAAATCATCTTGACAAGCATAAGGTAGTTTCATTGTACTTTCAGTGCTTCCTTGAGCCTTGATCCATTTTGTCATGTTATTACCACAGACTTTGAGCTGTTTTTTTGGGATTTTTACACGATAGACCAACACAAAGTAGCGCTTAAATTTAGACAATAATTCAAAGCAATTTGTACCTGAATTGGAGTGAAATACCTTATGTACAAAGAGGTCATATTTTACTCGATATAACCTGCATGTTGGTTATTTGTTCATAAAGTAGATGGATTAAGAGAAAAAAGCTGTTTTTGTGCCTTAATATTTTTGTTTCAGCGCTCTGCGATGTTTGCCTGAAGGCAGTAAATCATGTATAATTTTCCTTCGCCTTATTTGCTACTTTGTGTCAGGCCGTCATATAAAGTTGGACCTAAATATACTACTGGTCAAAAGTTTTAAAAACACTTTTTCATTTAATGGGTTTCTTTCTGTTTATGACTATTTACATTGTATGTAGATTCTCACTGAAGGCATCAGTAGATTGGTGAGAATCTACAATGTAAATAGTCATGAAAATGAAGAGACCCATTAAGTGAGAAAGCGTATCTAAAACTTTTGACCGGCAGTGTATATTGAAGTTTATGTTGTAACATGATAAAATGTGAAAATGTTCCAGGGATGTGAATACTATTGCACGGCATTGTAATTGGGTAGAAGAGCAGGCTGTGTGAATGTTTAGAATTGACATCTTGAGACACTCAGCCTGTTGCCAGTGATGCATTAAAAAACAGATTGTTCTAATGTTTGACATCTTTTCTAGGAGTTTTTCCAGGGTCTAGAATCCCACATGATCCTAACAGAAACATACTTTAGAAAGATCAGTTGCCTGATGCTTCCCAAAGAAAACCAGACCTTGGAGGAAACGCTTGCTGAGGCTCGGAGTGTCCTGAAAGAAGCACACAGTAAAGGAGTTGAACTGGAAAGTATCCTGGAGGTGAGAAAACCATTAAGTTTTTATACAAACTTTAAACAAAAAAACATTACCTTACAATACTCCTATTGTTTATATTGTGCTAGTCAGATTTTATTTATTTATTACCATCATGTTTTAATTGTTATCTTTTTCTTGTCGCTTGCTTGTTTTTAGACTTGGTGCCATTTAGTGCAGGACTACCAGAATCTAAACCGGCAACTAGAAGCAGTCGAAGGAAGTATTCCCTCTGTTGGCCTTGTGGAAGAAACTGAAGACAGATTAATGGACAGAATCTCATTGTATCAGGTGTGATATGATATAAGTTCAGTTTTAGGGCACTGCATGCTCATATTTAATACTTTGATGTAATTTATTCAGATGTTGTTAGAATTTGGCCATCACAACCCTGTTCATCTGTACAGTTAATTAGTAGAAATTACTTTTGCAGACCTGTGAAACCTAAGGTTTGGTCAAGATTTAAGCACATTGCTCAAAGGCCTGCATCAAATGTATCAAATAAGTTTTATAGAATGATAAGTTTTGGTTTTGGGGTTCCTCTTTATAGGGTCTAAAGGGGAGACTGACAGAGCACCAGCACAAGCTCCACCAGGTGCTGGATGATGGGAGACATCTGTCACAGTCAGTTTGCTGTCCAGCACTGGAGAATCAGCTGGCACTGTTAGGGGAACACTGGCTTAGCAACACAGCCAAGGTCAACAAGGAACTGCAACGCCTAGAGGCTATCTTAAAACACTGGACCAGGTCAGAAACGTGAACTGCTTTGAACCAACCAATAAAACTCATAATAAATATATTTATTAATGCATGGTATCGGGTTTTTTTTATTCTCAATTTTGTTTCTGTAGGTATCAAAAGGAGTGTGTGGAGATTAGTGAGTGGCTTCAATCTGCTCTGGAGCGTCTGGAGTTTTGGAGTTCACAGGCCATATTAGTCCCACAGGAGCTGGAAACCGTCAGGGACCATCTAGCTGCTTTTCTTGTGAGGCCAACACAGTAATATTCTGAAATTGTTTCATAAGGTTTTCATAAGGTTTAAAAGCCACTCCAAACTGTGAGGAAATGTGTAGGTAATATGGATTTTCAATGAATGAAACCTGGTTCTCAGAAAGAAAGAAAGCAGAGCTCCATTTGGGACAACAGTCAGCTATCTAAAGACATTATGACAGTTTTATAGCGGTTAAGATCTATTACTAAAGTAAAATCAGAGGAATTTGTAATATTCTACAGATCTTTAATAGGTGAAGACAGGATTGTCACAACTCTTTGAAGGGACAGGGTTTTTTTTGTTTAAGTTTAGTTATGATTAGTAGAATTTGACGTGGCACAGTTCTCTGTTTTTCCCTGCGACTGCGCTGGTAGGGTTGGGAGTGGGAGTGTAGTATTGTTTGCGTGGGTGCTCGGATCATGTGTTGGAGTGGTGGCTTGAGATATCGATTTCATAGGATAAAACTGCACTGGCACATGTAGGTCGCTAGCAACTCTATATGCCTGAATGCCAAGATGTGGAAACAAAGAAAAAAAACTAACAGATTTAAAATCAGTGAATGACCAATAATTCCTGACAGATGTGAATGCATTAATCTGTATATCAGAAGACAAACGCTGAAAAACATTAAAACTTTACCAAATAAAGTCTCTTGGCTATGAGGAGATCGTTTCACTCTCTGTCCATGTCTCTGAGACTCTAAAATCGGAAGTCCTTGTTCCTTTTAAAGAAATATTTCCAGCTAGGTTGTAGAATTTTATTAATGTATTTGAATGTAAACTCTGTAAAAAAATCTTATATTTAGCATAGGTGACTGGGATTAAATGTTTGCCATAAAAAAACATAGAACTCTTGTTATGTAATTAAAATTTGACCAGCAGAGGAAATGACTGAAATAAAATGCTGGGGATATTCAGTCAGTGAGAATTGTTTGCCATCCTCTCACCACAAAGCTCCACCCTTCCTCCCTATCAGGGCTGTTTTCAGGGTAGATTTCTACCAACTTTTGGATAAAATTCATGTGAAGCAGTTTGCTTTAGTACTTTGCTAACGTTAGCATGTTTAACTTTTGGTTTGATAATTTGTCTTGTAACATATTTCAGTCTGGTTTCAGTTGATCATGTGGAGACAAACTTCTAGAAAATGTATGTTTTGCTAATTCCAAAACGCAGTTCTCCGCTTTAATATAAAATGTAATGACTGCTGTTTCAGCTGCTGTCTGAGAGCTACCTGTTCATGGGTGAGGAAGGGGGCAGAGCAGATCATATGAGAAAGACAGACGGGAATCCACATGAGCCAATAAATTCCCTCGATTTCACTGTGAATATGAATGTAAAGACTGTAAATAAACTTAGTCTGGGGGACAAAATTAATTTGTTTAACAAATTAATGTATGAGCCTCTATCATAGTTTATGCAGCCATTCACATGAAAATAGACTGTGATTGGCTGTGAAAAATGCAGCTGCATAGCTTGCTTGGGGAGTAGGTATCAGGATTTAACTTTTGTCCGGGACTCTGCTGGCAATCATTTAAAACTTATCAGATCAGGGCATCCCTAGTTTATTCACTGAAAAACATTCAACTTATGACTTTCTTGTTCTAGGAGTTTTCAAAAGAGGTGGAAGGGAAGTCAAGCCTCAAGAGCTCAGTAGTCTCAGAGGGAAACCAGCTGCTGCGACTAAAGAAAGTGGACACAGTGGCGCTGCGCTCTGATTTGGCTCGCATTGACAGTCAGTGGGCTGAGCTTCTCACACGCATCCCAGTGGTTCAGGAGAAACTGCATCAGGTAACCACATGCAACCACACTGAACAGGCTTAGCTCCTTCAGGGCAAAGAGGATTACCTCTTTGTACTGCTTCACTATGTTATGGTTGTCCCAAAATCTGCAACACATGTTTTTTCCTTCTTCATTTTAGGACATGTACCGTTTTCTCTCTCAACGTTTGCTCTGTTTTTAGATCCAGATGGAGAAGTTGGCCTCCCGTCATGCCATTTCTGAGCTATGTAACTGGATATCACTGATGGAGAGTGTGATTGAGGAGGATGAAGAAAACCTCAAGAGTGCTGTTGGATCAAATGTGATTCAAGACTACTTGCAAAAATATAAGGTAGTACGTTTTTATATCTGCATTAATTAAGATTTTTAAATTGTATAATTTGAACTTTTTAAAAATATACTAGTGACAGATGTCAGTCTGAACATTAAAAGGATTTGGTATTCCAGCACCGATTTTAGACAATTTAAATTTTATTTTAAGGGCTATAATAGATTACCTGAAAAGAGCATAAATCAAATATGTCTACTATAACCCTTTGAAGTTAATGTACATTAGAGTTCTAATATTTCAGAAATTGGGCCGAAAATCTCTCATGCTGGAAAATCTTTTGATTTCCCTATTTCATGTGTTTTAGGGATTCCGAGTAGATTTAAGCTGTAAGCAGCTGACTGTGGACTTTGTCAACCAGTCAGTTCTACAGACCAGTGGTCAGGATGTTGAGAGCAAGCGCAGCGACAAAACCGACTTTGCTGAGCGTCTGGGAGCCATGAACCGACGCTGGCAGATACTACAAGGCTGCATCAATGAGAAGGTGAGTTCATAATTACTGAGATTATTACCGCAAATCTCAGCCATGTTGTTCAACAGTGTACCACAGAGTCTAAATATTTTACTTTACATAATAAAATTAAGATACAGTTCCTTGAGAACCTTTTAAAGATGTGGCTGGAGTATGAGAGCAGCGTTCAGATCCTCAAGTCCTGGATGACATTTCAAGAAGAACGGTTAAAGAGGAAACACCGAATAGAAGATTTGACCTCTGTGCAGAATGCTCTCAAAGACTGCCAGGTAGGTCTAACATGTTACTCCAGCTCACATCATTACAATCTTGCAATCATGTTTATTTATTAGGGGAAAACCTTTTGGATATTTTTTTAGGAAATGGAAGAGCTGCTGAAAGAAAAAGAGAAAGAACTGGAAAGAGTAGAGGAACAGGGCTGTGCTCTTGTCCAGAACAAGACGGATGAGGCCTGTGCTATCGTCATGGAGACCCTCCAAAGTGTCAATCACACCTGGGCCAATCTGGACCACTTAGTAATTGGATTGTTTTTATTTCAGCCTACATATTTAAAGAGATTGTTGGGTTATCCTGTAACTGCTATATCCTGTTTGTCCCAGATGTCTGTTCAGGCCAGATCTTTCAGTTTACTAAGCGTCTCTTTGTGTTTTATCATTTCATCATTTCATCAACAGATAGGACAACTTAAGATTAGCCTGACTTCAGTGCTGGATCAGTGGACTCTATACAAACGGGCTTCAGAGGAAATCAATGGCTATCTGATGGAAGGAAGATACTCTGTATCCCGTTTCCGCCTCCTTACGGGCTCCCTGGAGGCTGTTCAGCTGCAAGTGCAAAGTTTGCAGGTACTTTAAGATAAAGTTTGGATTTATTGAGCAGATCATTTAGCATTAGGATATTAGTATATTTCTGAAACCATTTTGGAGTTAGCATTTTGTATTTTGTTTGTAAAGGATCTGCAAGAAGAACTGGAGAAACAGGAAAGCAGTCTGAGAAAGTTTGGTGCTGTGACGCACCAACTTCTCAGGGAGTGTCACCCCTCAGTGTCAGATTCCCTCAACAATGCCCTCAAGGATGTCAATGCAAGGTGACTTTTTTAATAGATGCTTGTTTTATTGTTTTCTTTCTTCAAAGCCTGTACATAACAATTTTTTTAATACACTGTCATTATGCACACTCAGATGGGCTGGCCTACTGGAGGAGATAGCAGAGCGTCTTAAGAGTAGTAAAGCCCTGCTTCAGCTATGGAAGCGCTACAAAGAACTTCATGAGCAAAGCCTCAGCAGCATTCAACTTCAAGAGGAAAAAGCAGACCAGCTCCTGAAGAGCACCTGCAGAAAGGACATTGCTGATGAGGAGGTTTCCAACTGGATCCGAGAATGCAGTGTGAGTTGGCCCACGGTGATGGGGTTTACATCAGACAATCGTTGTACAAAAGTTGTTTTCTTCTTAAATTTTATTGCATGCAGAATATTGCAAAGGTATTCATACAAATTAAATTTTCACATTTTGTCATGTTACGACCAAAAATGTGAACGTCTAATTGTCAAGTGTAAGAGAAATGACACAGTTTGCAAGTTTTGCCACAGATTCTCAGTTGGATTTAGGTCTGGACTTTGACTAAGCCATTTTAATACATGATAATGCTTTGATCTTAATGTTCTATTATAGCTCTAGCTGTATGTTTAGGGTTCCCTTTAAGGCATTTTCTCAGTATCTCACTATGGGAGTACGCTCAAAAGTACTAGAAGTAAGAGTAGCATTACTTCAAAATAGTAATACAAGTATAAAATGAAATAGTATGGTGCAGTAAAACGTCTTAGAAATATAATGTTTTTTAAAGTTACTCACGTAAATCTAACTGAGCAAATGTAACTAGTTACTATCACCTCTGTCCCTGCATAGCCCTTAGAAGCTCCTTTTTCATCAAGCCAACCATGATTGGCTGGCAGTTGTGACACTAATGCCAAGAGGATGGACATCCTCTGCGTATATAAGCTTTACTCTTCTTGCTTTATCCGGAAAGCTTTTTTCTTCTGCGACTGCATACAGTAGTCCTTAGCTCAAAATGCCTGCATTCGAGCTCACGAACCGGTTGCTGGGCAGTATTACCTATGCAGGTTGTGGTCGTATCCTGGTCTCTTCACTATAGTGTTAGGGAGGAGGCTTAAATTCACCATCTAGGCAGCCACCTCGCAGAGAGAGTGTCTAATCTGTCACCAAACAGTAGTCAGTGAACGGCAGCACACCTGCCGCTGTAGTTGTTACTCTAGTTGTTAAACAGTTGCCACATAAGGCTTCGCTAACACATGACTGCACCTACATCGCAGAGCGAGGCGATAAGTGAGTGGAACAAACAGTAGTCACTAGCACCAGCTGCTCACCCATTACTCCACCCTAAGTGGTCCTGTATGCCTGGACCAGGATCCACCACTCGGGTTGGATGCACTGGAACACGGGTGGCCTCAAGTCCTCTTATATGCCTTCCCGCCAATCGTACTAATTCTCCAAAATCTCGCCAGAATGAGGAATGAGGGACTATCATTAATGTCATTAATCCTGGTTGCTCCCTACTGGTCTAGCAGACACTGACTGGCAGGGATTGTTTAGCTGCTAAACAGGCACCTTGTGAACCTTTGGTTCAAGTTGATCTCAAAGTTCAATCATTTAAAACAGCCCTCCTGTTGACTTTAGCCTCTTCCAGACAAACTAGTCATATCTATGCACTTTCAGCTCACCCAGAGAGTACTCAGTTTGCTGTTGGAGGCGTAAAGGTCTCATTATGACCAAATCATACATTTGTTCCCAAGAACCCAACACTTATAAGTTTATCCAATTGAAGTGCTGTCTTCATAGGACAAACAGCTTCATACATTGGGTCCTGTTCGTGCACTACATATCTGCATGGACAAGACAGGAGGCTTAAGGAGATCAGATTAGTTACTGATATCCTGGGCTAGGCCACATACTGGCAAACCCATTGCCAAACAGCTTCTCTCACCTTAGCCTACAAAAGCAGAGGTCTCCAGACACCATACTGTCTCAGTGCTTACTCCACTAGGGGCATAGCTAAATCCTGGGCCCGATTAAAGGGCGTTTCTCTCCAGGAAAGATGTTTAGCTGGAAGCTGGGCATTTGCAGCATTTTACAGTTTAGACCTTACTGCATCTGCTTCCAACAGAGCCTTTTCTCTTGAGTGAGCTGCAGTCAGCTTCAGAAACAGCTTATGGAGCGATACGGGAGAATGCATATCCCCATAGTGAGATACAGAGTGACTGCTTGAATAAGAACCTAAGGTTATATACGTAATCCCGGTTCTCTGATAGCATGAGTGAGGTATCTCATCGTTTCATTCTCCTGGTATGCAGCGAGAAGAGGTTAATCTGTTAGAATGACTGTGTGACGCAGTGCCTTGCTTATATATACACAGAGGACGTCCCTCCTCTAGGCATCAGCATCACAGCTGCCAGACAGTCATGGCAGGCGTAATGAAATTGGTGCTTCTGAAGGCTATTCAGGGTAGCCCATTATGAGCTACCTAACTCATGCCATCAGAGAACTGGGGTTATGTGTGTAACTTTAAGTTTGTGTCCTGCTGGGACTTAAACCTTTGCCCCAGTCTCAAGTCTATTTCATTCCTCTTCCCTTCAACTCAGACAAGCTTTACTGCTGAAAAAAAGCATCCACAAAGCAATTTTGCTGCCACCACCATGTTTCACCATGTGTGCTGTTAGTTATCTGGCGCACATTCTCTATGTACTGTAGGCCAAAAAATGTTAGAATTTAGTCTCACCTGACCAAAATGTTTGCTATGTCCCTTACATGAATTGTGAGACTTTATACCTGACTTCTCAGGGCTTTGTTCTTGTCTTAAAAGCCGATTTCTAAAGTGCATGGCTTACAGTTATTCTGTCTAAAGTTTCTTTTACCTGGGCTGTGGATCCCTGTTTTAAAAACCATGTTGCTTTTTCCGTCCTTTTCCCAATAATCCACTAATCAATGTTGCTCTATCACATGAGATTCGAATAAATTATAATGGATTTCCTCTGTTGTTTCGCCTAAATTAGTCTTTGTTTCTGATTTTTTTTTTTTTTTTAGTTTTGAAAAATTGATATAGTTAATATTTTTGGGTTTCTTTACATCAGGAGTTGCTGCGATCACAAGTCCCAGTGCAGGCCTCCCTTCAGATTCTCCAAGAACTGGGAGAGCAGCTTAAACAGCAGGTGGACACCTCAGCAGCATCTGCCATCCAGTCAGACCACCTCTCTCTCGCCCAGCGACTGGCGGGGGTGGAACAAGCCCTCAACAGACAGCTCACCGCCTTGCAGGTAAAAAGACAATATTTATGACAGATTTCTGTTCTAACATTGATTGTGTAAGTGGTCAGTCTCCCAATCAGTCATAAATGTTACATCTGTGTGTTTCTCCCCTATAACAGACAGGAGTTCAGGACTATGAAACCTTTAATAAACAACTGGAATCTTTGGACTGCTGGTTAGTTGAAGCCGAGGAGGCTTTGAGAGCACAAGATCCCAACGGCTGCACTGACCTGACAGTCATCCAGGACCGCATGGAGGAGCTCAAGGTTATTTAGTTTTCGTTTTGTTAGCTAGTTGGATAAACCTACCTCTGACCAAAAAGTGAAGAATAACAACATTTCTTTTTGCTGTTTTGCAGAAGCTCATGCTAAAATTTTGCAGCATGACCCCTGAGTTAGAGCATCTTAATGAGCTTGGTTATCGGCTCCCTCTCAATGATTCGGAGATCAAATGCATGCAGAACCTCAATAGAAGCTGGTCAACAGCTTCAGCACAGACCACAGAGAGATTCAGGTATGTTTTATGCATCTTCAAAAATATTAGCAAGGTTGTGTAATGGTATAACACTCTAAAAATAAGTGTGACAATACATAGTTGTAATTTTAGATACAAGGGTAATAAAAAAAACTCTGTTGAATAGCCTATTACATTAATAATCTGATGAATAAATGGCATAGATATTTCAGTATTTTACAAAAGGGTAATAAAAGAAATTCCTCATATTTATTAGAGTTTTTGTGGCACGTTATATTTTCTTTTTTTTGGTTTCTTGCAGCAAGCTTCAGTCATTCCTGCTGCAGCACCAGACCTTCCTTGAAAAATGTGAAACATGGATGGACTTCCTGCTACAAACAGAAGAAAACCTGGCTGTGGAGATTTCCGGGAACTATCAGACCTTAATAGATCAGCAAAAAGCCCATGAGGTTTGAGCCCATTCCATGTGAACCATCCTAAAACGGTGGCTTTTTTGTTTCTCGTGTTAGTAATCACTTTTGTCTTCCAGTTATTCCAAGCTGAAATGTTCAGCCGCCAGCAGATCCTCCACTCTATCATCAGTGACGGACAGAGGATGTTGGAGCAAGGTCAAGTAGATGACAGGTGAAAGACTTTTTAGATCTGCTTTGCATATTGTAGATATATTCATAATATCTAACACTATCTGTTAAATGCACCAAACTTTACTGTGAGTCAGTATTTCTCAGTCATTTTAGTTTTTTCTGCCACAGAGGTGAGTTCAACATGAAGCTGACTCTCCTGAGTAACCAGTGGCAGGGCGTGGTGCGACGTGCTCAGCAGAGGCGGGGGATCATCGATGGTCTCATTCGTCAGTGGCAACGCTACAGAGAAATGGTGGAGAAGCTGCGCAAATGGCTTTTGGAGGTTTCCCATCCTGTAGAGGCGCTTCAGGCAGGAAATACAATTCCTCTACAACAAGCTCGCTCCATGCTTGATGCTGTCCAGGTACATGATAATCCCTATTTGAAAGCATAAAGGTGTAGCTGGTACAGCTGGGACTGGTTTAGACTGAAGAAAACGTTCCAGAAGAAAGCCCTAAACCCTTTCTTTTCAGATAAACCTAATGTACAGTGAACCTTTCTACATTTTATCACATTACAATCACAAACTTCTATGTATTTTATTGGGATTTTATGTGATATACCAACACTAAGTAGTGCATATTTTTGACATGGAAGGAAAACAGTACATGGTTTTTGAAATTTTTTACAAATTAAAATCTGAAAAGTGTGATGTGCATTATTATCCAGCTGCCCTGAGTCAACGCTTTGTAGAATCACCTGTCTTCTGGGATATGTCTCTACCAGCGTAGCAAAATAGTTCAAGCTCTGTCTGATTGGATGAAGGGCATCTGTGAATATAGATTTTCAAGACTTGTGAGAGATTTCAAATTGCATTTAGGTCTGGAATTTAATTGTAGCTTTGGTCGTATGTTTAGTGTCATTGTCGTGTTGGAAGGTGAACGTCCGCCCCACTCTCAAGTCTTTCCCAGCCTCTTATAGGTTTTCTTCCATCCTTCCATCAAGTATGACAAGCTTTCCTTTCCCTGGTGAGAAAAAAAAAACATCCACACAGGATGATGCTACCACCACCATGTCTTACTGTGGTCAGGGTAATATGCAGTGATTGTTTTTTGTCATAACTACAAACAGTACTTGTTATGGCTTTCTTTTGCTAACGCCAAATTAGTGGCTGACATGAATTGTTGTTTCAACAGATTCTCCACCTAAGCTGTAGACTTCTGCAACTCCTCCAGAGTTACCTTAGACCTCTTAGCTTCTCTAATTAATTCCCTCTCTGCCCGGCCTGTCAGTTTAGGTGGAGGGCCATCTTTTGGCAGGTTTGGAGTCTTACCATATTTTTTCTATTTTCAGATGATGAATTGAACAGTTCTCTGTGAGATGTTGAGAGTTTTGGGATGTTATTTTTCATCCTAACCCTGCTTTAAACATCTCCACAACTGTATCCCTAGCCTGTTTGCCATGTTCCTTGGTCTTCATGAAGCTGTTTGTTCACTAACCTTCTTTAACAAACCTCTAAGGCCTTCATAATTTAAGCTGAATTACACGTTGGATTCTAATTAGCAACAATTAGTTGACTTCTCAAGTCAGTTAGTTGCACTGTTTTTTTTTTTTACTGGTATCATAGTAAAAGCGTCTAAATAGAAATTAATGTCACACTTTCCATATTTTTATTTGTGAAAAAAATGTAAATAAATGTAACATTTTACTTCCACTTCACAGATATGTGCTACTTTATGTTGATCTGTCATATAAAATCTCAATAAAAAACATTTGTTATTGTACCATTAAAAAGTCAGAGAGAAATGACTACTTTTACAATGCGCTGTATCTGATATTTAGTCAAATATATTGTTTGTAGGGCAGGATGTTGGGCGTTTATTGGTTCTGTAGCATCATAAGAATCGTTCTTTCTGCTTAAGCTGATGGAAAAGGTGCTGCAGCGTCAGCAGGGCAGCTACATCTTGACGATAGAGGCTGGCAGGCAACTACTCCTGTCAGCAGACGGCCGAGCAGAGGTGACCCTGCAGACAGAGCTGACAGATATCCAGGACAGATGGAAACAAGCCAACACATGCCTAGAAGAACAGAAGAAAGAGCTGAGCTTACTTCTGAAGGTAAATTAAACAGAACACCTACAGTTTATTGAATAGATGGAGCCTCTGGAGGCTTTGTACGAATTCACTGTTTTGCATTGTTGGTGCAAACATACACATTTCCCATTTAGCTCACATTTTTCCAAATCCTATATTTTGTGGATTTGATCTCGAAAGCCCGATAAGTCAGTCATTATCACTTTTAGTGCATTTGTTCTTATTGTTTACCTTTGTATTTATGTTGATATACAGGACTGGGAAAGGTGTGAGAGGGGGATTGGAGGATCACTTGAAAAACTCAGAGCCTTTAAACGGCAGCTTTCTCAACCTCTTCCTGATCAACACGAAGATCTCCAAGCTGAACAGATGCGCTGCAAGGTATCAGCAGACCTGGTTACGGTCTTTCAATAAAATCAAACTGTAGAAAATGGAAACTGGTCGAATACAAATAAATGCTCTAATATAAATGTTCCTCTATTAACAGGATTTAGAGAACACATTTGAAGGCTGGACAGGAGATTTGGCCCATCTGACTCTGCTGAGAGAGTCTTTGTCTTGTTATATCAGCGCAGAGGATCTTTCTGTTCTGCAGGAGCGTATTGAACTTCTGCATCGACAATGGGATGAAATCTGCCACCAAGTACAGTCTCTTTATACTTGAGTTCTTTATATGCTGCATCTGTTTTTTAAGCTATGAACTGTGCAGTAGAATATCCCTTAACTTACATTATATGTAATTTTTTGCCAAACTATTACGATCCCTTTAAATTGTTCACATTGGGTGTGGCGCTGGTGGGCCATATTGGGCTAATAGATAGACTAACATAAGGCAAGGCATAACTGTGACACAGAATAAAAAGTTTATGGTTTTCAAACTTTTTTGGAAAAAAAGACTGGTATGTTTGGCATGCATTTGCATTCAGCCAAGCATTGGCCATCTCATTGATCACTGCTAAATGCATTTTTTTAAAGGAGAGCATTAATCAGAAATACAGTCAAGGGACTTCTGGCTGGAGGTGCAGAGATCCATTGTTCAGTTTGAAGTATCTGTAGATAGGACAACTATTTGTCACGCTCTCCACAAATCTGCCCTTTATGTAAAAGTGGCAAGAAGAAAGTCATTGTTGAAAGAAAGCTCTAAGCAGCCCTGTTTGTTGCAGTTTGCTGCAAGCCATGTAGGGGACAGAGCAAACACAAGGAAGAAGGTGCTCTGATCATGCTGTGGGGATGTTATTCTCATCAGGGCCAGCTGTGGATCAATCAATCCTTCTGCCCTGTTAACCGTCAAGTGTAGGCTTCTTAGGACCATCCCTCTCTTGATTTAAATCCTATGTATCTGGTCAGAACCCCTCAGATCATTTAGCTGTATTCTCCTCAGCAACTGCTCCCCTCACGTCTGGTGCCCCTCAAGGTTCCATTTTAGGCCCTCTATTCATTGTTTTATTGCCATTGGGGTGGATTGTTTCTTAACTAATATGGCTTTAACTGGTTAGTTGTTGATGTCCAGATCTACCTGCCTTTGAAACCTAACACTGACTGAACTCAACCTTAACTTAACTTTGGACATTTTTTTAAAGCTCTTAATAGGCTGGTACCCCACTATGTTCCCAGACTGTTGTACTTTGATGTCCCCACCTGGGACTCTAAGATCTTGTAACCAGCTTTTGCTGGAAGTCCCCAAGGCAATGCTGTCATGGCACATAATATAAGCCCCAACCCTTGAAACTTTAAAATAATATTTTTAAAGACATTTTTTTTTACTTGGGTTGAGGTTGGTTCACACAATGCTAATGTATTGTACTGTACTAGTATTGTTTTGTATATAGTAATTGATACTTTCTTAATTGATCTGTTCAGCACTATGATCATCTGTTGTCTTATAAGTTACTGAATAAAGTTTCAGTTGAGGAAAGTTGGTCAAAGTTGATAGGAAGATAGATGGAGCTAATTATAGGGCATTCCTGTAAGAAAAAAAGCGGTTTTAACTAAACTAAAGTTGAGAATCTATGGCTAGTCTTGTAAATAGCTGGTCACAGATGTTCTCCATCCAATTTGACTCAGCTTGAGCTATTTTGCAAAGATGAATGGCCAAAAATCCCTGTCTCATTATGTGCAAAGTTGGTAGAGACGCTGAAACACCTGCAGCTGTAATTGTAGCGAAAGGTGGTTCTTCAAAGTACTGACTCATTGGGACCGAATACAAATCCAAGACACACTTTTCAGACTTTTATTTGTTAAAGATTTTGAAAACCATGTATAATTTTCCTCCATGTCACAATTTTGCAATACTTTGTATTGTCCACATAAAAATACAGTACATTGAAGTTTGTGAATGCGATACTACCAGGATGGCTGTTGCTGAGTGTTTTCTCTGTAGTTCCGCAGCACACCACAAGGTGTTGCTGAAGTCAAACTTTAATAAACAATAAAATAATATGTACGCCTAACTAAATACATAAAGTAAATAATAGACCACAGTATTCATAAGGCGGTTATTTATATAGTTTTTAAAATCCCTTTTCCTATTTTAAACAAGGGGTGCAAACTGATAACATTTTTTCACTGGCCCTTAAAAAAGGATCTTTATTTTTATATCTGTGGTGCCAGCATGCAAAGTTAGCTTCATCTAAGGCAGAACATTACTGAAACCTCAAGATTTTTTCCTTTGAGAGGCTTCCTGTACGTCGTAGATAAAATGCTTTCACAGGAAACACAGAGGCACACATACATTGTGAAATGCAAATGTCAGTTATGTTTCAGCGATCTCTGTAACACTGTTCTCTTTTTGGCTTTTCATGTTTGTTTGCATGTGTTCACATAACATGCATTTGTTAATTTGCTTTTACAGACTAAGTTAAATCGTGTAGATTAACTTTGCATGTGGTGCTGTGCATCTGCAGCTTTCCCTGCGCAGGCAGCAGGTGAGCGAGAAGCTGAATGAGTGGACTGTTTTCACCGAGAAGTACAAGGAGCTCTGTGAGTGGCTCACCAACATGGAGACCAAGGTGGCCCAAAATGGAGACATCAGCATTGAGGAGATGATTGAAAAGCTCCGCAAGGTATAGAAATGTGTCATCTATTGACTGATGAAATTTACTCCGAGTGCAAAATTGAGCAGTTAGTTACTTATTAAAATGTTCACATAAGATTTAATTTTAATGCTTTTTCTATGCGCATGAGGAAAAACTTCCTCATGCGCATAGAAAAAGATATCTTTGGGTTTTTGCTTTCCTGCATTTCTTAGTTGTTGCAAACCTTTGGTTTTTTTAAGGATTTAACATCAGAAATGTCATTTTTAGGAGGCGCGCTAACCGACAAACTTAAAGGGCACATGATTTTTATGTTTGTTTTAACAATAGCAATACAGCAATTGATACATTTAATCAATTTCTACATGTTCGACATTCCTATAAAACATTTTTTATTATTGTTAGTCATAAGAATCCCTTCTTCATACTTAATGTATCTGTCTATTTATATTTATCTTTCTGTTAACATCTTTCTACCTTCATCTAACTGGTTCTCTCTATCTTTGTCTACTATATATGTATTTACATATTTACTTACCAAGATCAGTCTTGTACATCCAGGGAGAGTATTTCCCCTCTGACAGCCAAGCCGGGTCAAAACCTCTCACCCTGCGATGTGTCGATCTTGTAAGGGGAGGCGGCCTGAAATCCTTTGCTGGATACGGAGTGGGAGAGTTATAGCTGCTATCCTCACAACTCTGGAGGCATTTAAAGAACACATATTTTAGCTTGTTCTGCAGGTGGTTGTGACATCTGTTTCGGTGTAGTCTGTGTCTACTGGCAGGGGGCGGTGTTCAACTGTACACGCAGACGTGTCACATGTGTCTGCAATATAGAGAGCACAACATTGTAGAGGCAGAATTGACATAGTGTTATGAAAATAACAAGATCATTTTGTTTATTTCATTAAACGAAAATGCATAGACTTGTTCTATATAGGAAAGGTAACCTTAAATGACTTCTGTTGCAATCTATAAATTTGATATAATTATTAAGTTGACTGTCTAGGGTTAGGTAGAGAGGGCCGTTAAAAAGGCGAGGTGCCCCCCCAATATGACGACAAATGGTAAATGGTAAATGGCCTGCACTTGTATAGCTCTTTATCAAGTCCCCAGAGACCCCAAAGCTCTTTACACTACAATCGGTCATCCACACATTTACACACTTCACAGTGGTAGACTACATTGTAGCCACAGGTGCCCTGTGCCAGATTGACAGAAGTGGATCTGCCATACAATTGGCACTACCTGGCCCTCTGACCGCCATGAACAGGCAAGGAAAGTGAAGTGTCTTGTCCAAGAACACAACTACTGAGACAGACAGAGCAGGGGTTCAAACCGGCAACCCACCAGTTACAAGATGAACCCGTGCCACCATCGCCCTGTCAGTGTTTCCCCGACAAGTGAAACACTGAACATATTCCCGAGTAATGCAGCCAGGGTTGTCCCAGTCTTAATACCTGTGGTCAAAGTGGGGTTTTTTTGTATTGCTTCATTGTTTTCAATTATATTTCAGGATTACCAGGAGGAGATCACAGTTGCAGAGGATAATAAGCGGCATTTACATCAGCTTGGAGAGCGCCTGGCCAAGGCCAGTCATCAGACCAAAGCCATTGAAATCGAACAAAAACTCAACAAAGTCAGCAACCGCTGGCAACATCTCTTGGATCTCATTGGAGCTAGGTAAGGAGATGATCATTCACATTTATTGATGAAAGTGTTATTGTGTTCATCCACTACTGGGAAACTTATGTCAACAGAGTGAAGAAGCTGAAGGAAACTTTGGTCGCCGTGCAGCAGCTGGATAAAAACATGAGCAGCCTGCGCTCTTGGCTTGGCCACATTGAGGCAGAGCTATCTAAACCCATTGCCTATGACTCCTGTGACTTCCAAGAGATTCAAAGGAAGCTCGATCTGCAGCAGGTGACCGAACGTTCGGCCCAAACTGAGCGGCCTTTATTTTATAGTGACCATTAATTGGATATAATGCATTTTTATCAGATCACTGCATAACTGGAGCCTTGTAGCTATTTAGAATTTAACTCAATGAGAAGTCACCCAGTCTTTCTATTTTAATAGCTTTAAGTTTCCTTTAGCTGTTAAGTTAGTTTCTTTACACACAGGGTGCAGCATGCATCTAATATTGAATAAAAACTTTCAGTACCAAAACAAAAAAATATACAATTAAATGAATTTAAAAGTAAATTACATAAAACCTTATCACAGAATTTCTGCAATTAAAATAACATTTGAAATGCTGATAAATGATGTAGGTTTTTTTATGTCTGTCTTCCAGTTTTTTCTAGGCTGTTACCTGTCAATTTTCTACCCCAGTGTAAATGTGTTTATTTACCTACCAGGAGCTTCAGCGTGATATAGAGAAGCACAGTACCGGAGTTGCATCAGTGCTGAATTTATGTGAGGTACTCCTGCATGACTGTGATGCTTGTGCCACTGATGCGGAGTGCGACTCAATCCATCAGGCAACACGTAGCCTTGATCGCCGCTGGAGGAGCATCTGTGCCTTGTCCATGGAGAGGAGACTAAGGTGATATGGTCATATAGTCACCATGTTACATATACAGAATAACATGAATAGAAATGGATAGCATGGAAGTCGAACAAGTCCCTCTCATTTATCAGAATTGTTATGCTTTTTCTGGAATTATCCTCTTTCAGGATTGAGGAGACGTGGCGTTTATGGCAGAAATTTCTAGAAGACTTTGCTCGTTTTGAGGAGTGGCTGGCCACTTCAGAGAAAACTGCAGCTTTGCCCAACTCATCTGGTGTGCTGTACACAGTAGCCAAGGAGGAACTGAAGAAATTTGAGGTATCTCAAAATATTACTTTTCTATGCCGTGTTTTCAATATCAGACTGACTAGTAAGTGCTAAAGTGCTATCCCCCCTGTTAACATTTAAGATTAGAATATTACATGTGACCAATAAAAAACATTTTGAATACTGAAATGTGGGGTTAATGAAAAGTTTGTTTAATACCTGCTTAAAGGTTGTTATTTTGAAAAGTTACTTCTAATCTGACAAATAAACCTCATTGGAACGCATATTCTAATTTATTGAATATGACTATACACTGATATTTCTGCAGACCTTCCAGAGACAAGTTCATGAAAGCCTGACCCAGCTGGAAATAATCAACAAGCAATATCGCCGCCTAGCGAGAGAAAACCGCACCGATGCCTCGTGTCGTCTGAGGGAAATGGCTCACGATGCTAACCAGCGATGGGACAACCTGCAGAAAAGGGTGGCATCCATCATTCGCAGGCTAAAGGCACAAGATGCTTTTCCTTTTCACAAATTATTAAAAAATACATTTAATTAGTTTCAGATCATCTTTTTTTTTATCTTTTTAGGTTGCATTAGTTCTGTTTTACTTATTTCCAGCAAATTTAAGTTGATTAAACATAAAGGCTTTGTTGAATTAAACATACAGAATACTGCATGAGTAAATGTTTTATTTTATATAACATAAAAGTATCCAAGCGGTCTAACTGCATTTGTTCTTTTCAAAACGCAGCACTTTATAATGCAGAGAGAGGAGTTTGAAACGGCGAGAGATGGCATCTTAGTTTGGTTAACAGAGATGGACCTTCAGCTTACCAACATTGAGCACTTCTCAGAGTGCGACATTCAAGCTAAGATCAAACAACTCAGGGTAAGTTTGTCACAATATTTCTGACTAATATGGTATTGTGTGGCATAAATAAGTATGGTAAGGTGTAGCATATATTATCACATGGCATGTATTTAAAAAACAAAAACGAAATGACTGCAGACTTGACATTTTAAGCTGTCTTCAGCATCTTGCATAATTCATTAGTGCAGCAAGCATTACTAAAACCCCACAGTCTATGTGTGTCTTCCATAGAGAATGTAGATCCTTACCTGAACCAAGCTTTCTCAAAGGCCACCAAGATTTCCAAATCCAGTATTGTCCCAGCCACTGTTCATTTAAAATGTTAACATATCATGTCAGATCATGTCAGTTTTGGATAATATGTGATTTTCACTGAAGAAGTAAAACATTTGATCCCACAGTCGTTCCAGCAGGAGATTTCTCTGACAACAGCCAAGATTGAGCACATCTTCCACCAGGGGGAGGCATTGATAGAGAAAAGTGAGCCCCTGGATGCAGCTGTCATAGAGGAAGAACTGGAAGAGCTTCAGCGCTACTGTCAGGAAGTGTTTGGGCGAGTCAAGCGCTACTACAAAAAACTAATTCGTCTTCCAGTAAGAGCTCAAATTTGGGGGAGTCTAAAAGTTCTGCTTTTATTAATCTCAAATGTGTTGTTTAAAGTTAGTTTCTTTAACATATCAAAATCCTTTATTTTTAGCTTGCAGATGATGAAACTGAAGTGTCATTCTCGGATCGTGAGCTTGAGCTGGACGAACCTGGAGATTTGTCCAGCCTACCATGGAATGAACGTTTGGGGGATGGTTTCCTTTCACCTCTGCCCTCCTCTGGGCGCTCAGCCTCCCTGGCAGCTCAGTTTCGGGCCGAACCCTCTGGCAGGGACACACCTGCAAGTGTGGACTCCATCCCCCTTGAGTGGGACCATGACTATGACCTGAGCCGTGGCCTTGAGAGTGCCAGCAGAGCCCTCAGAGAGCAACAGAGTGAAGAGGGTGACTTCCTACAACGCCCGGCCTCTGGCTTGTCAGGTTAGTTACAGACAAACAAAATCTTTTAACTTAAATTTAAATTCCAGTGTGATTATTGATCTTGTCAGATTTTCTATGGAGAGCCATTTCATTCAAATTAAATGAATAAATAAATACTGCTCTTGATTAATTATTAATAAATATTCCATGAAATAAATAAATATCCCCATGAAATAAAACAAAATAATTAAAAGAAAATTTCATCTTATTTTATTTAATTCATTTCAAGATTTATTTAAATTACTTAAAGATTTATTTATTTATTTATTTCATGATACAGTTTTATTTTGTAAAGCTACTTTACGTATTTCAGTGACTTTTACTTTTTAACCCCGTTTTTCATTTCAAGCTCTTTTTATTTCATGTTCTTATATTCAAATGAGGGGGCGGAGTTTTATCTGCTGGGTGGTGCTGGGACAGCAGGGCCGAGCTCAATTCGTGGCTGTGGCCGGCCGAAGACAGCATGCCGGAGCTGCTGCCGCCAGTGCCGCAGCATGCCGGAGCTGCTGCCGCCAGTGCCGCAGCATGCCGGAGCTGCTGCCGCCAGTGCCGCAGCATGCCGGAGCTGCTGCCGCCAGTGCCGCAGCATGCCGGAGGGAGCCACGGGATTCCGCAAGGAAGCCCCTGGCTCCCCTGGTGCCAGTCCGGCCATAAAAGCCTTTAACATGCTGCCACAGCGGTTGCCGCTGTTTTTGTGGAAACCAATGCTGATTGTCGGCAAATGGGATGTCATTATTGTTATAGCCTATTACTTTAAAATGATTATGTCATTATTGGTTATTATTTAATAAACAGCATTAGACCCATAACATAAGGTGGCTGTATTTACTTGAGATGGGAAATAGATAGCACTATGTGTGTGTATGACGTGCTGAAAGGATGACGAAGACTTATTGCAAAACAGCTTCCACAAAAACAGCGGCAACCGCCATGGCAGGCTTCTACGGCCGGTCTGGCACCTTCTGGCATCCTCGCAGAATCCCCTGGCTCCCTCCGTCATGCTGTCTTCTGGCAGGCAGCGGCATGCTTCTGCCGGCCACAGCCACGAATTGAGCTTGGCCCTGCTGTCCCAGCGCCGCCCCACAGATGAAACTCCGCCCCCTCATTTGATTATAAGAACATGAAATAAAAAGAGCTTAAAATGAAAAACAGGGTTAAAAAGTAAGAGTCGGGTGCGGCGCTGATGGTGTAGGGGTTAAGCGCGCGACCATATACAGAGGCTACAGTCCTCGAAGCAGCCGTCCCGGGTTCGAGTCCCGGACCTCCCCCTCTCTCTACCCCTCTTTCCTGTCTGACTACTGTCAAAAAAATGAAATAAAAGGCCACTAGTGCCTAAAAAGAGAGAGAAAAAAAAATGAAAGTCACTGAAATACGTAAAGTAGCTTTACAAAATAAAACTGAATTATGAAATAAATATATAAATCTTTACGCAAATTAAATAAATCTTTAAGTGAATTAAATAAATCTTTAAGTAAATTAAATAAATCTTGAAATGAATCAAATAAAACAAGATAAAAATTTCTTTTAACATAATTATTTTGTTTTATTTAATGGGGATATTTATTTATTTCTTGGAATATTTATTAATAATTTATCAATAGCAGTATTTATTTATTTATTTAATTTTGAATGAAACGGCTCTCCATAATTCCCTGAGCTTTGACCTATCGATTTTAGCCAATTAGGATTTTTCTTTAAGAATTGTAATATAGGAAGGTGTTGTGTGGTGTGGTGGCAGAGTGGGTGCCCCATTTACAGAGGCTATGGTCCTCGAAGCAGCCGTCCCGGGTTCCATCCCCGACCTTGAGACCTTTGCTGCACGTCTTCTCCACTTCTCTCTCTGCCCATTTCCTGTCTGGCAGCTGTTAATAAAGGCCAATAGTGCCAGAAAAATCTTCAGGGAGAGCACTGAAATATTTTTTCTAGCTTTCATACCATAAGCAGTGATTAATTCATTTTGTAAGGAGCAGAATCAGGGTTTCACTGCATGTGTAAAAGACCAGTCACTTTACAACTGGGTTTTTAGTATTATTTTAAAACACCCTCAGTTTTAGATTAACAGACCTAGTGCCACTTAAAGAGTTGTCTATATGTGGAAATTGCTAAAAAGCGTAGCATAACTTGGAAATATCCAAAAGAGTGCCAGCATTTCTAGATATAGTTTTAAAGGTTTAAAAACTTTACACTATACTCTACAGCATCCACATTGAAGAGTGTTGTGGTTAGCCTGGTAGAGCACTGACATGGAGCATTTAATGATTGGAAGCAAATTGTATTTTTGAGTTTCTGGCCAACCAGTCACCACTTGGAGCCAATTAAGCTGAAATCGCAAAACCCTTTGCAGTTCAAATGGATTCTTGATTCATCTGTTCATTTGGTAACAGCGTGTGAAGCCTAGTGCTAAATGTTTGTACTGTTCAATGTTTCTTTCAGATGTAGTGATTCCAGAGAGCCCTGAGGCCTATGTTAAACTAACAGAACAAACACTGAGGTCCTCCACTGGTAGGCAACGCCAGAATGAAGCATAATGCATTTGTTTGGGCCCAGAAATAAGCACTGCGGATAGCCCTGTAGCCCTTTCACCAGCTTGGTTTATTTGTGTTGATTTCACTTAAACACACTTCACACTATAACCAATAGTAGCACTTTCTAACACTGTGGTGTAGGGTGAATTCCATGTTCTCCTTAATTTCCTGCTCCTACTTTGGGCTCTTATTCAAAAGAATAGGGCATGGGGAAATTAAGGGGCCCAAACTTTCTAACCCTTGCTGTCTTTTTTGGGGGGTTGCAGTTTTTGAGGGTAGGGGTAAAAAACCTGTTTGGGGAAACCCTTTTTTTTGGGGGGGTTTTTTCTTTTTTTTTTTCAAAAAAAGCCCCGTTTTGTTGTTTTTTTGTCACAGTGAGCAAATTCTTTATCCGGGGGTTGGGAAAGGGTTTTTCAAGGGGGGTTGGTTGAAGCTTTTAAAAAGGAAACCAAATGGGTGAATTTTAAAAGAAAGATTAAAAAACCATAAAAAAGCACCATAAAAAACCGGCCCGGTTGTCTGGAAAACCAATCTGCACTCCTGACTTCTCATCTTTTACACAGTATCTAGTTTTTCTCTGTCTAAACAGGTCCACCTTCTATTGGAAATTAAAAAATCCCCCCCAATATAAGGAAAAAAAATAACCATTTTTGGGACGGAGGACTCAACATTTTAAGCTGAAGGGATCATTTTTTTGTTGTTTTCTAAGGAGAGGCTGCCTCAGCAGATTCTCATATGCATCCCGTTTTGGGTGAAGGTCGTTCCCACAAAAATTGCAGCAAATGGACAAGCAGTCGAAGGGGGGCCGGGGCCACTCCTTTTAAGCACGGAAGCTATGCAAAAAATATTTTGGGGTTTAATGTATGTTTCCCCCTTTTCAGCTAAATCTTTGATACACATTAACATGTATAATGATTAATGATTAGTTCCATGCCTTTTATAGTGTCTTGCAGAATATTTCCTTATTTTACGTGTTACGTTATAGTTGCAAATCTCCATGTGTTTATACACTAGATCAACACAAATTAGCTCATAATTGTAACATGGAAGGAAAATATTACAAAAGGTTTTTTAAAAAAAGTTTTTTGGGGGTTTAAATAAAAATCTGAAAAATGTGGAAAACTTTGATTCTGGGGGGGGGGGGGGGGCGGGGGCCTTTTAATTCAAAAAAAAAATTCAAATTTCCCAAACCAAAACCCCCCCTTCAAGGGAATGGGGGGGGCATTGGGGAGGGCCAAAAAAAACACACAAGGTTAGACCAAAATTTTAAATTTTGCTTGGGAAAGAAACGTGGGGTGCCCTGGAGGGGAAAAAAAATAACCGGGGATAAAGGGTAAATCCCCACCATCCCCCGGTGGTTTGGCCCCATATTGGTGGGCATATTTATGCTTTTTGTAAGCAGGGACGGGGGAAAAGCTTGCGTGGGGGGTGGGATCAGAAAGGGTTTGGGTTTGAGGGTTTCATTCATGGGAATCCTTGAAAAAATTAGGTGAGGTTTGGGAAAAGGTTAAATTGGGAAAAAACCCAGGGGGCCCAAAACTTCACATTCTAACAGGGCGACGGAACCCCCGGGAAAATCCAGTCAAAAATTACAAAACTGTAAAATTTGGTTCCAGGGGGGTCAAAGGGGGGGGACATGGGGGGGGGGGGGTTTGTATTTGGGCCCAAAAAAGGGGGCAAAGGGGTTTTGGGCAAAAATGTAGGTGGGACTTAAAGTTTTCGAGGCTCTCTTTTTTCAACCCCGAAATTGGTTTTTGGGGGAAGGGGGAAAGGGGCCAAAAGTTAAATGTTTGGGAAAGGGGGGGTTTAAAGGGGGGACACTCCCAAAAGGTTTTTGAGCTGGAAATTTAAAAAGGGGGAAAAAAAGGGGGCTCTAGGGGAGGCTGCTACATGGGCCATTGGGGGGCACACTTTTCTTTTTTCTTATTTGCAAAAAACATGGATACTTTTCTTCCACTTCCCCAATTTAAAGCATTTTTTTTTTTGGGGGGTGGTCAAAAAAAAAAAATTCTAATTAAAAAAACAAAACAGGGGGGGGGGGGTTTGTGGCTGGGGGAAGTTAAAAACTTGGAAAAGTTTAAAGGGGGGTGTGAATAAATTTTTTCAAGGTGGTGGGGTAAATTTTACCCATTGCTAAAAAAAAAATTTAAAGAAAAACAGAATTGGCCTGTTCAGACTGCCATGAAAAAGTCGGATAAGGATCACAAAAGGGCAAAAAAAAATCTGATTTGGGTCGCATTTGCCTGCTTGTTTAAATGGTAGTTTATTGAAGGGGAATCTGGGCATGCTGTTTTTCCCCTTTTTTTTTAGATGGGAAATGTTGGGGGGGGAAAATTTGTGGGGAGCCCAAAAAAAAAAGGAAAAAGGAAGGAAAAGGGAAAAAGGTGGCCTTTTAGCTGAAAAGAAAGGAGGATACTGTGTCTGGACTGGCAGATCCTAGTAGTTCAGAGTCTCAGGGCAAACAGGAACATTTAACAGGCCCAAAAAACCCCTCCTGGGGGGGGGGGGGCATATTTTTTAGCTGTATGATTTCTTTTAATTTTGGGTTGTTTTTTTTTTAATTTCAAATATGAGATTTGTAAATTTTTTAAAAAATAAAATATTTTTTGTATATGTTTTATAATATATTTTTATGTTTTTTATGGGTTTTTTTTAAATTTTTCATTTAAGTGTTCGTGTTTCTGTGTTAGCATCACAAAATATGTGCTAAGCTGCTGTCCTTTCTCCCTTTTTGGGGCGCAAAATTTCCCCTATTGAAAGATATGCGTGAACAAGCTATGGCCCCACACCCCGGGAAAAAAAAATTTTTAAAAAAGGGAAAACATTTTTTCTGTTTTCAAAAAACCCCAAAGATTTAGGTGTGATTAGCCTGGGGGCTCCCTGGGAGGCTCAGGATCTCAGTAAAAAGATCCTTTAAACGGAAAACCCGCAACAGTGGGGAGCCCGCTTTAAAATCTGACTTGAACAAATTTGGACTTTTGGGTGGGGAGAAACAAGGAAGAGGCTGGAGCAGGGGAGCGGGAAAACCCGGACGGGCCCCGCACAGGCCCTCCAGATAATTGAAAATGCCCCCCTCAAAAACTCAAGGTAATAAATTAAGCTTATTTTTCCCCAAAAATTGAAATTATTTGTTAATTTTAAGGGGGTTCAAATTGGGTATTGGGTGGGGAAAGAGAAAAACCTTTTACTGTAAAAATGTTTTCTTTCCTCATTTTCCCAAAAATTTCTTTCTGATTTCTTTTTTTACCCTTGAATATTTCCAATCCTTAGATGTTCCAATGACTATTTTCAATGAACTTTGCTGGGTTTGGGGATGTGAAAAAACCCAAAACAACGTACAGTTTATTTTTCAAAATTAGAATAAAGTTTTGATTTAGGCTCTTTGGGCAATTTCAAAGTACCTTTTGAAAACAACAACCTTTAAGCAGGTATTGAACCCTGGTTTTTTTTAAGTTCCAATTTTTGTATTTAAAATTTTTTTTTCTTTTATTTTTAATATTTTTAAACCCTTAAAAAATCAGTTTTCATTTAGCCGGGAAATTTATCATATTTAAAAAGAAATAAAAAGGCCCGGGGAAAACAGTCTGTGTGTAATTAATCTATAAAGTATAAAGTCTAAATTTTTTTGGGGGTTGACTGTAGGGGGTTTTGAAAAATTTAGTTTTTCTGTGAAAAAACCTTTACAATTAAAAAAAATTTAAAGTCTGGAGTTCATTTGTGTTCAACCTTCTTTACTCTGCTTGCCTTTATGAAAATCCAGTGCAACCATTTGCCTTCAGAAATCACCTTTTCAGGATGATCACAAATGCTCATCCCACTTTAAAGATGTTTTTCAAAAAGAAATTTGAAATTGTTTGATTGCATTTTTCCCTTAAATAACTGACCTTCCTGGTAAATTATTTCAGATTAAAGAAATAGTGATTTAGAAGCTGACATTAAGTTAGCAGAGATGTGCTTGCCATTGCATCTTCTCAGACTTTTGAATTCATATTTTCTAAAGCATATCAGTTAATAAGGATTTTTTCTATTCTCAAAAAAGCTTATCAAATCAACTTGACATTATCTGTCAAAGTTCATCATTTATTATTTAAGTCTCTTTTGCATAATCATGATCTTTATTATTTTGGCTCTTTGTTGTCTGATTTCATCCTTCTTTCATTACCTCTATGTATATGTTTGACTTCAGGAGCTGCAGAAGGCGTATGACAAGCGCAAGCCTATAGTACTTTCCATCAACCTGTGCAGTGCAGAGTTTCTGCAGTCAGACACAAAGGAGTCCAGAGAGCTGCAGGCCAAACTGAAAGACATGAACAACAGCTGGGACAAACTGGGCAGCTCTTTGGATGGATGGAGGACTTCCCTACAGGAAGCTCTCATGCAGTGTCAAGTAAGTGCATGTTATTAGCCTTGCACTCTATTTATTTATGACCTATACACAAACAGCAGTTCAGTCTTTACATTTATGCCCAACAGGACTTTCATGAAATGAGCCATGGTTTGCTCCTCTGGTTGGAAAATATTGATCGCAGAAGGAATGAGATTGTCCCTATTGACCCAATCCAGGACAGTGATACTCTTCATGAACATCATAAGACACTCACGGTAAAAAACAGTTTGTTTACTATAGGAAGAATGTAAAAAAAACTTTTCACATACTACAAGTCAGGTATTTGTCCATTACGTTACGTTAGTATAATTTAAATCCATTTATGTCATTAATCTCAAAATCACACAGCAAATCCGGCAGGAGTTATTGGACTCCCAGCTTAAAGTCGCGTCACTACAAGACATGTCCCTCCAGTTGCTGGTCAACTCTCAGGGCAGTGAATGCCTGGAGGCCAAGGAGAAGGTTCATGTCATTGGGAACCGCCTCAAACTGCTGCTAAAAGAAGTGACCCGAGACCTCAGAGAGCTCTCTAAAACTCTGGATATTACAAGCAGCCAACAGGTAAGAGACTCATGTTCATACAGTGCCTTGCAACATTATTCATACTACTTGAACGTTTTCACATTTTACTTCACAACTGCAGACTTCAGTACATTTTATTGGGGTTTGATGCAGTAGACCAACACCAAGTGGTGCGTAATTTTAAGGTTCAAGGAAAATGAGAAATGTATTTTCCATTTTCTACAAGAAAAAATCCTAAAAGTGGGATGCATTTGTCGCAGACTCCCCTCAGATTTGCATATCTACAGACTTCTGTCTGTAGATATGCGGATATACTTCTTTGCAAAACAGTTAAAGCTCAGTGTGGTTGGAGGGGGATCATCTGTTAAAAACAATTTCTAAGTTATGCCACAGATTCTCAGTTAGCTTTTATTATGATCTTATGATCTGGGACTTCTCATTGTTTCCTTATAACTTTTCTTGGCTTTTCTTATTTCCACTCTTCCATAATGGAAAGATTTGCAGAGTACATGACTAAATTAGAAGGTAAATTACAAACAGCCAGACTCAGTTTACTAATTAGTTGACTCCTAAAGGCAAGTGATTGCACTGGATTTATTTATTTTTTTAGTTTCAGTGTAATGGGAGCTGGATACAAATATGTACTACACTTGTACTTGTAAGGTGACAAAATGTGAATAAGGTCTAGGGGTATGAAAACTTTTGCAAGATTCTGCATGTGCCCTATACAGGCCTGATTTAAGAAGTTTTGCACACAGCATTTTAAATTTGACTATACATTTCAAGTTTATATGTTGAAGGAGAGTTTAAAGTCTGTCACCCAATAGAAGAAGTGCACATTTTCAACCTCTATCAATTTTTTTGGTAAACCTTTTACTATAAGGTCAAATGAAGACTGTTATTAAATGTATATTTTTTTATTCTTCAGGATTTGTCTTCTTGGTCGTCTGCTGATGAGTTGGACACGTCTGGCTCCCTCAGTCCAGTATCAGGAAGGAGTACACCGAGTCGGTCAAGATCGGTAATGTTTATCTCTACCTGTTTACAGAGTCCTAGTAGAACCAGGAGTTTAATAACTCGTCTCTAACACTATACCAAGTGCCCCGAAAGCCCCGTTGATGGCCCAGTTCATCCCTGTCATCCAAGTATCTCTCTTTAAATGTTTTAGCACCTCTACACTGCCATACACTTTATATCATTTAAGTCCCAAACCTTTTTCAAACCATTTAATATTCCTGCATGTTGTCTGTTCCCAGGGAAACCGGGAAGTATTTTTTTTTTCTACTTCATGTGTTTACAAACCTGTGAACTTTTTTCCTTCTCGTCTTTTACTTTTCCTGTATTTCCAAACTTTTCTTTAGAACTTCCCTCTAAATTCTTCTCAACTGTAAATTTATTTCGTTTCTATATGGTTAATCTTAGTAATAGTGGCCTGTTCAACCTGCCATTGAGATTTTGTTGCAATTTGAGAAAAACAATGCCATAATTGTTTTAGAATGCTTTGCAGAAGTATTCATCCATTGAACATTTTTCACTGTCTTGTTACAACCACAAACCTAAATGTATTTTATTTGGACTTCATGTGACAGATCAACTAAACATGGGGCATAATTATGATATGGAAGGAGTTTAAAATACAATTTTTCACTAACATAAATCTGAAAAGCAAGGCATGCATTTGTATCCAGCCTCACTAAGTCAATACTAGAACCAGCTTTAACTACTTCTGGGTTACGTCTTCACCAGCTTTGGTCATTTCTGCCCATAGTTTAAGCTCAGTCAGACTGGTAGCACAGCGTCTCCATCCAATCTGTAATTGCCAAGTATTGCCACAGATTCTCAGTTGGATTTAGGTCTGGACTGACTGGGCCGTTTTCATTATAGCTCTGGATGTATGTTTAGGGTTTAGTCTCAAGTCTTTCACAGCCTCAGATGTGTTTTCCTCCAGTATTGCTCTGTATTTAGCATCACTACTGATCCAGCTTCCCTTTCTCAGGGAAACGCAGAAACGCATCCCAGAGAATGATGCTGCCCATCACCATGTTTTTTCAAGAAGATGGTGTTCAGTTACTGACATTACACGCCACACTTCTCAAAATGTTTTTAGCCAATAAACATGTATCATTTTCCTTCCCATTTAAAAATATGCACCACTTTGTGTTGGTGTATTAAATAAAATCCTAATAAAATACATTGAAACTTGAGGTTGTAGCGTGAGAGAATGTAGAAAAGTGGAAGGGGTAGGAACACTTCTGCAAGGCACTGTGGATTCTCAGCAACAACAATAATCTAGCAGAATATTGTTGTAGTTTATCAGATCAGTCCAAATAAGCATGTTACTGCTTATATTGTCTGTTAGCAATGCCATTGTTACCAAAGAGTCATGCATTGCATTGCCTGATGTGTAGGCTCGAATCTGCAATCACTCCCTCATAAGTGGAAGCAATTCAAAGTACCAAACACTTTGAAAATCAAGATTTCCAATTATAATAAAATCTCTCATATTCATGTCTGATCTTTTTTTTTTGCTGCTCTTTCATTTTGGGTTGTCTATTCATCAGTAGCTTTGTCTTGATTTGCGTGGACTGAAACATACTTTCTTTCTTTCACCCTCCCCTCCCCTGTTCATTGCAAACAGCAACGGGGCAAATGTAGTCTGTCACAGCCTGGACCGTCTGTGAGCAGTCCACACCACAGGTACCTTTTTGTTGCTTCTAGCACACCTAGAAGATAATGGAACTCAACCCATGATGCACTGGGAGACTAGTTTAGGCTCTCTAATACACCCTTTCTTTATTAGTCCCTATTTCCCGTTTTAAACCTTGTGCCAGCTCATGATAGTGAATTCCATCATCTTCTGTCAGTCTAGGTGCTCTGTGTAGGTTAGACGATGAGGTGAGTTGCAGGCCAAATATCCACAGAGGAAAGAGTCTCACAAGGAATAGCGACAGGCTTCTTCTTCGTCAGTGTCCTTGGCTGCTTATCTAATATATAGCATACATCTAACAACACTTCCTCGCTGTTGCTCAGCAAGCACATATACTCCCCCTTTTCTTTCAAAGTGTCGAGGCAATAAACGTCTGCAATGAACAATGCAAAAGCTGCAGTTTCCCTTTCTCTCTAGTGCTTCCACTCTATCTCATGTCTGTGGTGTTTCTTCATCGCTGCTATCTCACTGACTCTTCATCTCTCTTCCCCAGTCTGTCATCTGTGAGTCTTGCCTCTCAGGTGTCCATTTGTGAGGTAGTAAAGGGGTACTTTTGGTAACAACATAAGAATATTTGATGTAAATCAGAAAGAGGTTCAAGCATTCATTGTCTGTTTTATCCCTTTAAAACATGCTATTAGGTAAGAGGCATGGATCGGTTACAGGTGATGGTATTTTTTGATATCAGCCTTACAGGCTGTTGGCCAGGGCAGCATGAGAAATGGCGGCACACAAGTACCAGATTTAAAAATATAACTTACCCACAGTGAACAATTGTTTTTTATAATTGCTTTTATAAATGGGAAGTTCGGACCCCCATGTAAATACTATGATAAAAAAACGTAGTATTTTTACTAAGGGGTAACATGCAGTGTAAACCTCATACCTAAACATAGTTTAGCAACTTCTTCAAGATGGGTTTAAGTGAAAACTAATTATTTTATTTGCATGGATCTTTGTAAATATTTACACTTCCCCAAAATGTATTGATTCCTCATGAAGTCTAAATTAAAACTGTACAAAAATGCTTTACAAATAAATCAATTCTCGTACTCGTACTCGTACTCGTCATCTTACGCTTCATCCGGGACCGGGTCATGGAGGCAGCAGACTCAGTTGAGACACCCAGGCTTCCCTCTCCCAAGACATGTCCTCCAGCTCCTCCGAAGGGGAGCCCAAGGCGTTCCCAGGCCAGCCGAGAGACATAGTCCCTCCAGCGTGTCCTGGGCCGTCCCGGTGGGACCTCCCTGGAACACCTCCCGGTGGGACATGCCTGGAACACCTCCCGAGGAAGGTGTCCAGGAGGCATCCGATATAGATGCCCGAGCCATCTCAACTGGCTCCCCTCGATGTGGAGGAGCAGCAGCTCTACTCCGAGCCCCTCCCAGATGGCCGAGCTCCTCACCCTATCTCTAAGGGAGTGTCCGGCCACCCTACGGAGGAAGCTTATTTCAGCCGCTTGTATCCGGGATCTCGTTCTTTCGGTCATGACCCAAAGTTAATGGCCATAGGTGAGGGTAGGAACGTAGACCAACCACAACGGACCAGCACAGTGCCCCCATTACTGCGGCAGCCGCACCGATCCGTCTGTCGATCTCCCGCTCCATTCTCCCCTCACTCGTGAACAAGACCCCGAGATACTTGAACTCCTTCACTTGAGGCCAGATCTCCCCTCCTAACTGCAGAGGACAAGCCACCCTTTTGTGGTCGAGAACCATGGCCTCGGACTTGGAGGAGCTGATCTTCATCCCAGCTGCTTCACACTCGGCTGCGAACCACCCCACTGCATGCTGTAGGTCTTGGTTAGAGGGGTCCAGCAGGACCACGTCATCTGCAAAAAGAAGAGACGAAATCCACTGGTCCCCAAACCAGACCCCCTCCGGTCCTTGGCTGCGCCTAGAAATCCTGTCCATACATGCACTGGGAATAGGTCCGACTTAGTCCTGGCTATGCGGACCAAACTCCTGCTCCGCTTGTACACAGACCGAATGGCCTCTTATAAAGGGCCTCCGACTCCGTACTCCTTGAGCACCCCCCACAGGGCACCACGAGCAGTCGAACGCCTTCTCCAGGTCCACAAAACACATGTGGACCGGTTGGGCTAACTCCAAACGATCCTCGAGTACCCTGCAGAGGGTGTAGAGCTGGTCTAGTGTTCCACGGCTTGGATGAAAACCATACTGCTCCTCCTGAAGCCAAGGTTCGTCTATTGGCCGGACTCTCCTCTCCAATACCCTGGCATAGGCCTCACCAGGGAGGCTGAGGAGTGTGATCGCCCTATAGTTGGAACACACCCTACGGTCACCCTTCCTATGACGGGGGACCACCACCCCGGTCTGTCAGTCCAGAGGCATTGTCCCCGACCGCCACGCAATGTTGAAGAGACGTGTCAACCATGACAGCCCTACAACATCCAGAGACTTGAGGTACTCGGGGGGGATCTCATCCACCTTGAAGCCCTGCCACTGTGGAGCTTTTTAACCACCTATATGACTTTAGCCTGGGTGATGAAAGAGTCCAACCCCGAGTCACCAGCCTCTGCTTCCACCAGGGAATGTGTGACGGCAGGATTGAGGAGATCCTCGAAGGACTCCTTCCACTGCCAGATAATGTCCCCGGTCGAGGTCAGCAGCTCCTTTTTAGACAGTGTTAGGGAAGCACTGCTTCCCCCTCCTGAGGTGCCGGACAGTTTGCCAGAATCACTTCGAGGCCAACCGGTAGTCCTTCTCCATGGCCTCATCGAACTCCTCCCAGGCCCAAATTTGTACCTCTGCCACAGCGCGGGTCACGGCACGCTTGGCCTCACGGTACCCGTCAGCCGCCTCAGGAGTCCCACAAGCCAACCACAGCTGATAGGACTCCTTCTTCAGCTTGACAGCATCCCTTACTGCTGGTGTACCCTGGCAAACCCCAACACAAGACGGCTCAGCTGGGGAGCAACAAGCAAACCCACCCCAGCTGGTGTAAACTCAACTCATTGTAAACAGAGCACAAGCCGATGAGTCATGCAATTATAGGATAGTAACACTCGTCGTACTCGTACTCGTCGTCTTACGCTTATCCGGGACCGGGTCGCAGGGGAAGCAGACTCTCGAAGTCCAGCCTCTCTCAAGGAGATGGGTTCCAGAGCCCACGCTGTGCGTGGAGGCAAGCCCGACTCAGTAGAGACACCCAGACGTCCCTCTCCCCAGACACCTCCTCCAGCTCCTCCGGGGGGAGCCCAAGGTGCTCCCAGGCCAGCCGAGAGACATAGTCCCTCCAGCGTGTCCTGGGCCGTCCAGGGGGCATCCTGGACGCCTACCACTTGGCCCGTAGCCCGAAACGACAGTCAGAGACGTGTCCCCAACCCGAAGGCGCAGGGATGCGACCCTCTCATCCACCGGGGTAAACCCTAACACGAGACAACTGAGCTGGGAAGCAACAAGCAAACCCACCCCAGTCCGCCGCCTCTCCCCGTGGGCCACCCCAGAATAGAAGAGAGTCCAGCCTCTCTCAAGGAGATGGGTGCCAGAGCCCACGCTGTGCGTGGAGGTGAGCCCGACTATTTCTAGTTGATATCTCTTGACCCTCCCGCACAAGCTCAGGCTCCCTTCCCCCCAGCAAGGTGACATTCCACGTCCCTAGAGCCAGCCTAAGCACCCTAAGCATCCGCTGCCCGATCCCCTTGCAGGTGGTGGGCCCACTGGGGGTAAATCAATTCTAGATATGATCTCTGTTTTTGCTGTGCTATTTTTAGTCATATCATATATCAATTCTGGATATGACTAAAAATAGCACAGCAAAAAAGATCATTTGTTTATGGGAACCTACGCTATTCAGCCATAACATTATGACCATGCTGAATGTTCATAGACTCTTGGGTCTTGTGGTGTATGGGCTGCGTGGATTAGGCTTCCCGCCTACAGAAGCTATCATGTTCATCACATTCATTTCTGGGGGGGTGGTTGCAGTGTCGGTAAACACTTCTTACTCTTGCTGTCTACTTTAAACTAATTGTAAGCTCTACTGCTTCAATATAAAGCGTTTAATTCAGTAGAAATCCAAAAAATGCTTAGGAATGTTGAAGTTATTAGTATATTGTATGTATGTAAAGGAACAGATGCACTTTTTTCCAAACAAATCACAAAATTAAAATAAAATGAGTGTTACGGCCTTCTTGGCGTCCCTGTCAGGGGTGCTGGATAGTGCCCCTCCCGGGGACTCCATAATTCTGCTGGGGGACTTCAACACCCACGTGGGAAACGACAGTGACACCTGGAGAGGCGTGATCGGGAGGAATGGCCTCCCCGATCTGAACCTGAGTGGTGTTTTGTTACTGGACTTCTGTGCTAGTCACGGATTGTCCATAATGAACACCATGTTCAAACATAAGGGTGTCCATCAGTACACTTGGCACCAGGACACCCTAGGCAGAAGGTCAATGATTGACTTCGTTGTCGTATCATCAGACCTTCGGCCGCATGTTTTGGACACTTGGGTGAAGAGAGGGGCTGAGCTGTCCACTGATCACCACCTGGTGGTGAGTTAGATCCGCTGGAGGAGGAGATAGCCGGACAGTCTTGACAGGCCCAAGCGCATAGTGAGGGTCTGCTGGGAACGTCTGGCGGAGCCCTCGGCCAGGGATGTATTCAACTCCCACCTCCGGGAGAGCTTTGACCAGATTCCGGGGGATGTTGGAGACATAGAGTCCGAGTAGACCATTTTCACCGCATCTATTGTGGATGCTGTGGCCTGTAGCTGCGGCCGTAAAGTCTGTGGTGCCTGTTGCGGCGGCAATCCCCGAACACGGTGGTGGAAACCGGCAGTAAGGGATGCTGTCAAGCTGAAGAAGGAGTCCTATCGGCTGTGGTTGGCTTGTGGGACTCCTGAGGCAGCTGACGGGTACCCTGAGGCCAAACGTGCCGCGGCCCGGGCGGTGGCAGAGGCAAAAACTCAAGAACCTCTCATGACGACTATTAAATCGAGGCACGTGATGTCGCCTGGTACGGCAGAGCCGGGGTCCCACCCTGGAGCCAGGCCTGGGGTCGGGACTCGTCGGAGAGCGCCTGGTGGCTGGGTTGCTCCTCGCGGGACCCGGCCAGGCCAAGCCCGAACGAGAGACGCGTGGCCATCCCCCAGTGGGTCCACCACCTGCAGGGGGAACCGTGAGGGACCGGTGCAAAGAGGATTGGGCGGCGGACGAAGGTGGAGACCTCGGCGCCCCGATCCCCAGATGCTTAGGCTGGCTCTAGGGACGTAGAATGTTACCTCGCTGGGGTGGGGAGGAGCCTGAGCTTGTGTGGGAGTTCGACAGATATCAACTAGAAATAGTCGGGCTTGCCTCCACGCACAGCGTGGGCTCTGGAACCCATCTCCTTGAGAGAGGCTGGACTTCGAGAGTCTGCTTCCCCTGCAACCCGGTCCCAGATAAGCGTAAGACGACGAGTACGAGTACGACGAGTGTTACTATCCTATAATTGCATGACTCATCGGCTTATGCTCTGTTTACAATGAGTTGAGTTTACACCAGCAAAACATACAAAATAACTTGGAACATGAATAACCAAATGACAGATTTGTGTACGACCTCGAGAGAAAAACTTTCAGGACATTTCACAGCTAAATGCATTAATAGGCAATAAACAAGATTGAGTGATAAATAAGAAGTCTCAAATGAAGTATTTCCATATCATGAGGTATGTGACCTCATTAAAAGATGCAGATAATCTTTATAAATCTCCACTAAGGACTGGAGAAGTGTGAAAACCACCTTTTGAAGAAGCAAAACATCAAGGCCTTGTTTCACAAAGCATTTTATCAAAGATCTTCCTCAAAGTCAGTGTGAAACATTAGGTCAGACAAACCAATAAGTAGTGATGATAGCATGAATAATAATGATGTTTCCTTTTAAAAGTAATAATGGTTTTCCTTGTCCTTTAAGCTTGTTTAAACCGTTGCACAGATCTTAGGAGTTATTCTAAGTAAGAATAACTCTTAATAAATTATTTATACCCTTTGAAATTGTTCACATTTCTTTTACTTTATAACCACAAAGGTGTTTGTATTTTACTAGGATTTTATGTGATAGACCAATGCACAATAGTGCATAATTGTAATTGTAGAAATTGTAGAAAAATCATTGGTGGTTTTAACTTTTTTTTTCCACAAATACAAATCTGAAAAGTGTGGCATGCATTTGTATTTAGCTCCCATAAATAAATTCTTTGTAGAACCACCTTTCATTGCAATTAGAGCTGCAAGTATTTTGAGCTATGTTTTTACCTGCTTTGAGATTCTCAACTGGATTTAGGTCTGGACTTTAACTGGGCCAGACAATATGAATATGCTTTGATCTAAACCCTTCCATTATAGCTCTGGCTGAATGTTTAAGGTCATTGTCCTGCTGGAAGCTGAACCTCCACCCCACTCTCAAGTCTTTTGTAGCTTCTAACATGTTTTCATCCAGGATAACATTTTATTTAGCATTGTCCATCTTCCCATAATCTCCGACCAGCCTCCTTGTCTTTGCAGAAGAAAAGCTTCCCCATTATATGATGCCACCACCACCATGTTTTAGGTTCAGTGGTATGTTCAAGGTAACGTCAAGTGTTAATTTACCACAAGACAAAGCATTTTGCACACAGACCAGAAAGTTCAGTTTTGCTCTCCTATCTAACCAGAGCACTATTTTTTGTGGAGTGCAAAATTAATATTTGGCATGGGCCTTTTGGCTGCTTCTCTGATGCTCTTTTTCGCCCGGCCTGTCAGATTAGGTGAACAGCCATGTCTCGGTAATCATGCAGTTTTACCATATGCCTGACATTTTCAGATGATGGATTGAACAATTCTCTGTAAGATGTTATGTAATTCAAAACCAAGGAACACAGTTTGCTGTATTTCTCGGTCTTCATGATGCTTTTAATGTTCTCTAACAAACCTCTGAGGCCTTCAAAGAACAACTGGATACTGAGAATACCTTACACAACTGGAATCTTCTGAAGGCTTTTCATCTGGATTTTATTTAGGGGTATCAGAGTAGAGGGGTTGGAATACAATACCACCGCAGTTTTCGGATCTTTTTTTTGTAAAAAGAACACTGAAAAAGCATTTTTACCTTTCACTTAACAGTACTCTACTTTGTGTTGGTCTATCACATAACATCCAAATTAGATACATTGACAGTTGTGGTTGTAACGTGACTAAATGTGAAAAGGTTGAAGTGGTATGAATGGTGTTGCACATTACTGTAAGTCAAATTTAATGAAGGGAGGTGATTTCTTCAGCACATCCTTTTACAAAGGTTAGATAAATCATCTTGTCAAAAAAAAAAACAGTTTCAAATTGCTGTGCTTCGTCTTGCTATGGCATGCTTTGCACTTTTCTCCAGGACCCAAACTTTCAGGTTGAGTTCAGCTGATTCCTGCAGCATGCTTTTTGTCTTTGATCCTAACACCTTCTGCAAAGGAATGCAAGCAAACATTAAGTGTATTTGTCTGGTGCAGCACTGCAGTATGTATGGCTGAATACTGTTTTTTGACTGTCTTTGTTATCCTGTTTATCCACCAAGTTGCAGTCAGCATGTCATTCACAATATTAAATGTCTTCCTGGTGTCACTTTCAGCTGTGTTTGCAGTATCTCTCAAACACATCATTGTGCTGGCATTAAAGCACTGACATACAGTGACCATGTTGTTGAAATGAGGTCTTATTTGGATTGAAAACAGGCAGATTACACCTAAACATTTGCACATGGAAGGATATTAAATTAGGAGTTAGGGTGTTGAATTAATTTAATTTAGCAAGTTTATTTTGTAGCCAATAAAAAGTGTGGTTCATTCACTTTGAGTTATGCAAGTAGATTATACAGTGTTGTGTTAGCAGCAGTGTAGATGAGGCAGGGATACTATGTTTTTATCACCAGGGATTAACTAATGCTCAGTATCTGCCTGGTTTTTTGTGTGAGCAGGTCTCGCAGCGCCGTTGGATCCGCTTCCTGCCGTTCTGATCTGGACTTAGAAACAGCTCGTAGATCCTCATTCTGGTGCCGCGTCCTCTGGTTTGCGCTGCCTTTCCAGCTTCTCCTGCTCCTGTTGGTGGTCCTCGCCTTCCTGTTGCCGCTGGCAGAGGAAGACTACTGCGCTCAGTCCAACAACTTTGCTCATTCTTTTTACCCAATGCTCAGCTACACGAACGGACCTCCTCCCGTGTAGGTGAGGTACAAGAACATCCTGCTTCCCCAATTTGGCTTCCATGGGACAGGAATGAGAATCGTGCTCATCTGGTGAGCAAAATCTAGCCTAATACTTTTTAAATTCAAGACTTTTTTTGGTTTAGCTCAGAGTGGACATCTGCTGGACGAACCTACGGGTCCTTCATGTATTTTTTTCTGAAGAAGACTGTCAGTAGAAAGCACCAAAGTTAAAAGCTGAAAGATTGCCTCGGACAAAAAAAAAGGAACATTAAACAGCGTCATTGCATTTTTTTTACCTGTATTTGGGCATGTGATTTTAATATTTACTTTCATTTACTTACATTTATGAATGTGTCTGTGGTTAACTGTTCATTTTTAACTTGAACTACATACATTCATGTACGTGTGTCAAGCCAGGCCAAGTGTTTTATTATCGGATACAAACTAATATCAGCCATCCATGGTGTTTTTACATTCTGCTTTTTATTTTTTCAAATGATCTGATATCTTCAAGATTTAAACTTATAACACATAGAACTATTGTATATTTTGTATGACTGTTGGTTGAGTATAAAATATATAAAAGTGCAGAACTATTTAACATGTGTACATAGTGCAGAAGATTACCACAAAAAAATTATGTTTATGCGACTATGAACAATAATGAATGCCAAATCCTCACTCTGAATCCTGTCTTTTATTTGATTTTCCTTTTTCCATTATATCAGTGAACATAACTTCAAAGGCCTGTTTTTGCTTATTTTAACTGCAAAATGTTTGTTATGATTTTAGAGGCAAATATCACATTTGTCAGTAGTTATTAGACATTTGGTATACATGTAAGACCTTTTTAAATGTCAGCAAAAGGAGAACCTGAGCCAGGAGCATCCAGGGTGCAAAAACTTTCAGGATAGTCAGGAAGCGGAGGAAGACTATGGTGAGTAGAGCGATGCCAGGGTATAGCATCATGGTGATGGCAGAAATGATGATGATGAGGATTGTGAAGAAGTTCCTGAAGTAGTTTGATAATTTCATAATTTGAAAGAGACAAAGATGTAGAGTTCAGGCCCAACGTTTTAGAAACCTTAGATCGGAAATCCTCGAGCTACAACGAAAGAAGAAAACACTTTGTTAGTTCACTGTGAACTCAAGCTTTAAATTCTAAATTAGGTCTGAGATTAGAGCCTTGTAAAAGTATTCATACTCCTTGAAATTTGTCACATTTTGCCACATTGCAGGAATAAACTTGAACGTTAGATTAGGATTTTATGTGACAAACCAACACAAAGAAGAGCGTTTTCATGATATTTTGCAAAGAGTGTACACAAATTTCTATCTTTAGAGACCCAAAGCTGGTAGAGAAATACCCCAAAAGACTTCCAGCTGTAATTGCAGCAAAACAGTTCTCCGAAATATTGAGTCAGGGAGGCTTAATATTATTGTATTCTTGCTCTTTTTACATTTTTACTTGTAAAACCCTTTAAAATTTAATTTCACTTCCACTTTACAATTTTGTGGTTGTGTGACAAAATGCGAAAATGTTCCAAGGGGTATGAATACTTTTGCAAAGCACTGTTAGGGGTTGAAAACTTTGATGATCATAAGAAAACGCCATTTAATAGAGGTTGATTCATAAATGTTTTCTAACCTACGTGGAACGTTTTGATTTAAGACCACTTGTTAACTTTTATACACAATTTGTTTACAGAAGAATAGTTTTGGTTTCCTTCCAGCTTTCTAATCTAATCTTGTGACTTTCCTCTAATGGTTCGAAAAAATGAATGGATAAAGAAATGAATCCATTGGCTACGCTGTGTGGGGACCAAACTGGAACACACTCACCTCCTTTTGCCTCTCAGACAGCTGAACCAGGCTCTCTCTGAGGATGTTGAGCTGCTCTTGGTCCTCTCTTGTCTTCTTCTCCTGATCCTGCAGATCTGAGCTTACTGTGCTCAACTTCTGCTCCACCTTTGCTTTCCCATCCACCAGCTGATTCAACTTCCGTTTCTGCTCCTGCACAGTCTGACTCTGTTCCACGACTTTCAGCTTAGCGTGTTGAACACAGCGGAGACCCAAATATGGATGTTTGTGCTCAGTCGAACAACACTGACTTTGATTAGATTGGCTATAAACTCTGGCACTTGCAAAAGTGTGGATGTCACAAGATCAAGACAGCTTATATACTTGTTTCAAAATTATATCTGTGGCTTTCTACCTATCAATACTTTTAATCTAACACAAATACATCATGCATTACAAGGCAAAAGTGCCTCTACAGTGACTTTGAATCCAAACCCCTCTCCCCTCTACCTTGAGCTCATTGGTGTGGGTGAGTTGGGCCTTGAGCTCAGTGTTGGACAGCTTGGCTGCCCTCAGTTCTCCTTGGAGACACTCCAGCCTTTTTTTTAGCTTCCGAGCCTCTAGAAGTGCATCATTTTGTTCAAAAGCCAGCGCAGATCGACTTCTCTTCTCTTCCTCTAGGTCTGAAACCTTTTTCTTCAAAAGCTGGATGTAGAGTTCTTTTCTTTCTAGTTGGTCCTTTTGTGACTTTACCTGTAAAGATTGAGCAGATTTTTTGTTTTGTTAAGTATAGAAACAATAGAAGGTTTCTGCCTACTTGTATGAGCTTCTGAGTAAGTCAAAGCCTACAGTTTTACCTTTTGCTGTAAGCCATATGTCTGTCTTTTGCTCTCCGACAAAGCAGCTGCGTCTTGCCTGACAAGTTGTTCGGCTCGTGACTGGACGAGTTTCAGCTTCATGTCAAAGCCCAGATCAGGATCAATATGGTCAACCTTCATCGTCTCAGTCAGCTGTTCCAGAAACTCTTCACACTGCAGAGAAATTGTAATCAAAGCGCTTAAAAGATTGGTTATATTTTCATCAATCTGTTTCCTAAAACTGGCGCTAATTTCCACCTGCATCCTTGACTTCACTCACTTGTTTCTTGCTGTGTCGTAGTCCGTCCCGATCCATGTCTGCTCTCAGCAGCTCAGTCTCCAGACTTTGCAGGTGGCTCTTCAGGTCCTGGACTTGATGCTCGGCATGCTGAGCCCTCTGCAGTGTGCCGAGCTGGAGCTCCATCTGTTCTTTCAGCTCTTCAGAGGTTTGATGCAAACTCATCTCCATCTCTGATACAGTCTTCAAAGCCAAGAAAAACAAAATTAATAGTTACAGAACCCAGGTGTAGACTAGACCTGGTTTTCAGTACTTTTTTATGGAAAAACAGTAACAACAGTTAAAATACTAAATAAAATATACTTTGACTTTTATGTATTTGGTTGTGTTTTTACACTACTAATTTAAATCAATAATTTTTAATATAATGATAAATATTATTGATGCTTCAGCTTATTTTTACTTATTCATGACCCTTGAACCTTTCTACCTGTTGTCACGTTACAAGCACAAACTTTCATGTCCTTGATTTTATGAGGTAGACTAACACAAAGTAGTGCATAATTGTAATAAGGAAGGAAATTAAAATGAACCATTGTGGATATTCTCAGCATGATGTATCACCACCAGCCATGACTTGGTAGGTCTGTTGTTGTCTTATACTTGTTCCCTTTTCAGATGATGGATGGAGCAGTGTTCAGTAAGATGTTCGAAGCTTGTTTTCTAACCTAACCTTCCTTTAAACTTCTTTCCTGACCTCTGTGATATGCTCCTTGGTCCTCATGATGCTGTTTGCTAATGTTCTGTAATAAACCTCGGAGATCTTCACAGAACAGCTGGATTTATCTTGAGATCAAATTACACACAGATGGGCTCTATTAGTAAATTGGTGACTTCTAGAGGCATGTGGTTGCACTGTATTTTATTTAGGGGTAACAGAGTGAAGTGAGCTAAACGCAGATGCTCAACACCCATTTCAGATTTTTATTTGTAAAAAAAAAAAACTGTGTGTCATGTTCCTTCCACTGCACAATTGTGTGGTTGTAAAGTGACAATGTGGAAAAATTTAAGGAGAATGAATACATTTGCAAGGCAACAATAAAATATAGCAAAGGGGCTGTCACTGGAGCAAGGAGTGTATCAACAGCTAATTTGTGATGTCTATTTTTTAACTATTAAAAGTTAAAATGAGTTCAAATTAAATCATCAGACATATTTGACAGGACATGTCACCTTATTACAGATGTTGTCCAGATTGTGTAACACATCTTTCTCTGTGGGCAGGATGACATGCTCAGTCTTCTCCTGCAGTAGACAGGCAACCTTTTCCAGGAACCGCTGATGTTTCTCCATGGTAGCCTGGGCCTTTTCCTGAAACTTCTCTACTTGTTTCTCCAAGCAGCAGGACTCTTGCCTGGCTGCCTTTATGACTCTCCTGCTGGCTTCAAGGCTTTCACTTAGGGTCTGTTTCTCTGTCTCAACACCCTTCCTTCCCACCGCCAGGTCTTCCAACTCCTGAAAGAGCCAGCATCACATGTTGTCTAACTTTTTAAATGGACAGAGGCAGACAGGTATATGGATTTTTAGATTAATATTTTCAGTTTTAGAAATTCTAAATAATTCAGTGAAATAGTATCTAGCAGATAAACATTCATTTATTCATTCAGTTTGACATTAATTTGTTGAAATCAAAGAGAAAACATAACTAAAATAACTTAAGTGCCAAATCCTAACAAAAAAAGCCAACTTTAAGAATAAATCTAACTAAAATAGAGGTTAAAATAGTTTGAATTTTTCTTTCTACCACTTTAAGTGAATCAAGTGTTGCTGAACTGCTGGCTGTCTTCTTCCTCTCCTGGTCCAGCTCAGCCATCAGCCTCAGCGTCGTTTCTCTGCTGGCTTTACACTCCAGCTCACATGATTTGACACTCTCCTCCAAAACAGCAATCCTCATCCTGAGTCGCTCCTTCTCATGACACAAGTAATCAGAGGTAAATTAACAATTTCACAGATACTGTTTACACTCTACGTGTTTTTTGAGTCAGAAAGTTTCCAGTAAAGAAAACTAGAAATTGTAAACAAACCTCATCAGAACTTTTCAAGATTTCCATAACAGAAGTTTACCAGAAGTGAAGCCACATAAATAACTTGTTTCTGTTGTATGACGTTTCATGGCAACGTTAAACACAGCCTATACATAGCTCAACCAGAGGGGGCGCTATAGCGCAAGCACTTTAACTTTTATATTTAAACAAAATTTTCAGAGGTCCTACAAGATGTTATATTCAACTTTTATAGTGGAATGTCCCCAGCTGAGCTGAATCAGTACCACTGTTCCCTTCGGACCCATTTACCCACTACTTTTATGAGGCTCTTGCTAACACAAATACATACTGTGTAACGCATACCATGACATAGGATCACCAGAGTAAACTGCAGTATAAACAGAGATCCTTTTATGTCAAGAATACTCATCCTTTTGTCACATTGTTATATATTTGTCACGAAAAAGTTCAATCATGAACAGGTGTTTTAAGCTCCACCGTCAATATGAGTTTTCCAGTCATTTCTGTGCTGTTGCCATGGTGCTTCTACATGGTGTGTTACGGCCACGAGCGACAAACTCATGCTGCATTCAAGTACACCTTGTACATCAGAGTTACTAAACATATGCATTCCAAGGCAGATATCACCTGTTTTGATTGTAACCATCTATTAACCCTATTAAAAAAAGATTTAGCAAAACCGCATAATTAGATAAAATGTTCTTGAGATCAATTGTTTTATAACAACAACCAAAAAAGTGTTTTTATTGATTACCCTTTTAAATTGTGGTATTATTGTTTGAGATGCCTTTCTAATTTCCCATCCAAAAAACGTTTTGAATGAATGAAAATAACTTTAAATCTAAATCTGTAATAGTTGGGTTTACCTGCAAATGTAGATACTCTCCGTTGCTGATTGTTCAATAAAGTTTAGACTAAAATATTTATTGTGTACCAATTGACTTGAATACACCATGGAGTTAAAGAAGGCAGCCGTAAAATGCGGTGTAGAGTCGCAACTAGTGGTGAATCGCATTTCGACACAACACGTTGTAATTTTTATTTTGTGTGATATGAACAAACATCATCGCATGTCAATAGCCCTGACCTTACTCTTTCTTCACATTGTAGCACAGATTTCATGGAGTATCTCATGGAGTTTTAAAGTAAACTACCCGCTATGAGTTTTAACCTGCAAGTCAAAAATCGGAATCATAAATAAACAGGAAGTTCAACCTGTGCTAGGAGAAACGCCTCCTGGGTCAGTCACACAAGCTGTCAAACAGCTCAGCAAGTTCATGGTTTTCTTTTAACATATCGTAACCGATGTTTGATTAACTCTGGCTTGTTTAGAGGCGCTTCGTTCTCCACCCTTGGTAAGCTAAAGGCTAATGTTGCACGATGGTTTGTAGCATGCTGGCTGTTAGCATGTATTCAGAGGTTATTACCTGCTCTGAACCGCTGTAGTTTTTACTGTTATATTATCTGAGTTTATGTAGATGTGTAAACCCTTAAAAGCCATTAGCGGGGATAATCTGAGTCGGTTTTGACAAGGTCAGTTTTAGTAATTTTGGTTCCCACTTCTCTTGAGATAACCTTGAATAAAAATGTGTAAAATTAAATTAGCTGATGTACAATTTTAACAAGATACAAATTGGTTAGCAAGTTATGCTTCTTGTAACATAAAAGTTCTTTGTAATTGTTCTGTATTTTAATTTTTACCCTTTTATTGCAGACCACCTTTGCATCAGTCTGTGGAAGATGCTTCTTCGGACATTGTGGTCGAGACTGGGAGCTCAGCGCCTTGCTGGGAGCAAACCAGTTTGTATTGTTCCTTCAACCCCTCTCACCCAATGTTTGAACCACAATAAAAATGAATCCACCCCAAGGATTCACTCCTGGTCATGTATAGTCACAAGGACCTTTTATTTAAAGGCATTTAACCAGCAGCACATGCAGAAAACACAAGCTTATCCTGCTGTGGATGACTTTAAAAATTATAGTGTTCCTCTTTCAACTTTCCCTGGGATGCAGATCAACCGGAGATGTGATCAGGCTCGTTTTTATTCATCCAATATTGTAAAGTCAGTGCTCAAACCGACATTACAACCAGCAATGGTGCCTCCTAAAGGAAAGAGGCCTCCTAAAGGGCCGCGAACGAAACAACCTTCTCGGGCCAACCAGCCTTCAATGAAAGAGGATGAGGTGATTCATTGTAGTCATTTTCTTCCTTCCATCTGTAGTTCCATCAGTAATTCAGGTGTGATTTTATTTATTTTTTGTCTGCAGGATATGATGAAGTGCATTGCCTTCGCAACAGCAGACCAGTATCATTTGCCAACAATTAGCCATGACTTGATAAACCACGGCTTCCAAGAAATAGATTTACCAAGAGGTGTGACCCAAGGAGATGTTATAACGCAGCTCAGTAGATCAGCAGCGCTGATCCGTTTTTCTCATGGTCCTGTTTTTATTTCAGATGCGTCAAACGTCCTGGTGATAAGCACTGAAAATGCTGCTAAACCAGATGATGATGCGCTTATCTTTTTCTTCAGGTAGCAACTATCGACTTCATTTTGAACACTAACTGACTTTACAGGTTTCTATACTTTAATGTAGATTGTTTTTCTTTATATTAAAGTATAAGATAGTTACAGTGTCGTTGAAAATATTAAATATATTCATCAGCTAGTTGAATATCATTTTAATTTTGGACTTTAATGATCCATTAGAACTACAGTTTCTCCCCACTGAGGTTGAAATGATGAGACAACAAACAGCCTTAATGAATTTGGTGCACAAGTTTGAATTTCTTGTGGATTTTCTCAAATCTTTAAATGGTCAAAATTATGAATAAGGGCTCTAATATATACATGCAGTCCCACTCATTTAAATGTGCCTTAGCAAGCTGCCCCCCGCCCACACACTTTCTCAGGCATAATTTGGGGTTTTCTTTGTTTTGCGCTGAAGGTGGCCATTATGTCTTATTTATTATGTATTATTGATGGTAGGAACATCAGAGAGAGGAGGGGAAGACCTGCAGCGTGTAGGACTATAGCCTCTATGTCTGCTGCACCTGTCAGACCTGGATTTTTAGCATAGTTCCCACATTTTCAATATGTCTAAGATCAGGACCATACCAGACCTTTAATGGTAGGCTGCTTTATTCAATCAGAAACATTTTGATGTGGGCTGGAACCACTGCCTTTCTAAGAACCCAATTGTGTCTACATTTCAATCATCTGACCCACAACGTCACCCTCAGGTTGAAGGAATTTGGTTAGGGTGTTTAAGATCAACCCAGGAACCACTAAGTCTCAAACTGCAAGGTGCTGGGACACTGGTCTCATGGTCCACAGTGAAGATACTTTAATATCATGTCTGACTGAAATGATGCTCACCATGAAGGAAGCCCTTTCTCATTTAACATGTTTAACCCTGACTACAATGTTAAGCTGTCCTCAATTAGATAAAATGAACTGCCTTCTGGAGAAAGGTTTTATGGGCAGAAAAGATAAAGCCGGAGCTATTTAGCACAATGACAAAAAGTATTTGGGGAATTTGTACCAACCTTCAAGCATGGGGATGGCAGTGTCATGCTGAGGGTAGTTTACCTGCTAGTATTACTGGTGCATTGTGCTAAGTGCGTGGAGTAATGAAGAAGGATGGCTTCCTTCATTTTTTTTGATCCACAGCTAGCTGGTTGAAGCTTGGACATGATTAGAGGTTCTAATAGGAGAATGATCCAAAACAGATCAGAGCTGGTTTTGGAATGGATAAGACAAGCTAACGTTTAGCATTTCGAAATGCCTCCACCTTTTGTTTTGATATTCCAAATCTAAATTTCAGGGAAGGATCCGTGGTTTTCTGGAATGTTGAGGAGAAAGAGGTAAATATTACTTCTTTCCAAACTAAATGTGTTCCTAAGTTGTGTCATCTATTGAGGATGGAATTTGTTTTCATTTCCTGCAGATGAAAAAGGTTTTGAGATTATTGGAACATCATGAGATCCAGCCTTACGAAGTTGCTCTAGTACACTGGGAAAATGAGGAGATCAACTACACTGTGGGAGAGTACGATGTGCCCCACTGTCAGTTTTATTTATCAGCGCTCCTAAATGGTTTCTGATCGTTCTAATATTTAAATCTTCTTCTCCTCAGAGGAAACACAAAGCTTGAGAGAGGCAATTTCATCCTTAGTTACGAGATGGATCAGCATGAGGCTGTTCTGGAGAAATTTGCATTTTCTAATGCACTCTGTCTGTCAGGTGAGAATCTAATCTACTAATTTGCTTTGTTTTTTCCTGATGCACTGTTTTTACTGTAATCTTGTTTCTTCAGTGAAGTTGGCGATATGGGAGGTGGCGTTGGACAACTTTGTAGAGTCGATTCAGTCAATTCCAGAGGTACAACCGTCAAGATGGAAAGAGACTTTATGCATGTATAATAACATGTAATGTATGACTAGATGGCAGATTATGCATATACGTTATTTGAGAACATTAATATTAATGTAATTTGCTTTCTTTAGATGCTGAAGTCTGGGAGAAGGATCAAGCTTTCTTCTGCTGAGGTTATGCAGAAGATAGGAGAGCTTTTCACATTAAGGTAAATTCATTTTTCTCCAAATAGCAACTCACTCCTTTTTTTATTTTAGGACTTAAAAGAAACCCAAAGCTTTTGAATTAATCATGGCGTCAGCCTCTTCACTTAATTTACAATTTTTACCGGTTCTTCACTCGATTGAGTTTTCAGTTGATGTGTCTGTGCCATCGTGTCCTAAATCGCAGACCTCTGGCATGACCAGAACTTATTTGCCTCCTTCTCCGACAGACACTGCATCAACCTGAGGTCCGACCTGCTCCTCACCCCTGATTTCTACTGGGACCGAGAAAACTTGGAAAAGCTTTATGACAAGACTTGCCAGTTCCTGAGCATCAACCGCAGAGTCAACGTAAATAATTGTCTATTAAGTTCTTAAAAGAACTGGGGTGAGACATTCAGCCTCCTCCTTTAAGCATTTTTGTGTGGTTTATTTATTTATTTTATTTTAGGTTGTGAATGAGAAGCTTGAACATTGCACACAGCTGACAGACTTGATGAGGAGCCACTTGAGTGAAAAGCACAGCTTGAGGTTGGAGTGGATGATAGTCATCCTCATTACCATCGAGGTAAAGTGGGTTTACTTTAACCCTTTATTTACGGTCCCCTGCAAAATGATTCATTCATATGTGTTACGTTTAAACTACAAATTCTGGAGTTTTTTGGGGAATTAAACATGAAATACAAACACAAAGTAGCACACTATTGCGTGAGAAACGGAATTTGTGATCAGGTCCTTTTTATTCTGAGACCCCTAAATAAAATCCAGAGCAACCAGTTGCTCTCAGAAGTCACCTAATTAATAAACAGAATCCACATGCGTGCTCGGTTTAATAACGGCAGATCTGTGAACCCTTTAGAGGTTTGTTAGAGAACATCAGTGAACATTCAGCATCACAAAGACCAAGGAGAACAGCAGACTGGTCAGGGATGAAGTGGTGACGAAGTTTAAACCTAATACTTTACATCCAGTTTGACTAACCTGGAGATATTTGGCAAAGCAGAGTCTTTAGATGAGCTTATGAGGACCGGCCACCTTAATTGCAGTGGATGATTGTTTACAAAAGTGTTGCTCAGGGTGGCTGAGAACAAATATACGCCACACTTTCCAGATATATTTTTATAATACACTTTGAATACACTGTTAACTTTTCCCTCTACTTCACATTTGTGCTGTACTTTGTGTTGGTCTATCATATAAAATCTCAATAAAATAAACACAAAATGCAAAACAAGTTCTTGTTTTTGCAAAGCACTGTATAATGTCTTCCTCGCCTTGTGTGAAGTAATACAAATCTGTCTTGCTTTCCTTGAAGGTGATGTTTGAACTTGCGAAGATGATCTTCTAACCTGCAGATCGCAGAAAGCACAAACCTATAAATGACACCAGGGACTGCAAGAGAAGAATGCTGGACTCTACTGAGGAACTCGTTCACTGTTGTCAGTGACTCACTGAAGCAACTGCAAACTGTGAAGGGGACCTGATTATTTTAGGTTTGGTACTCTTAAATTGGACGAAGGAACACTTTTCAAACGCACAATATATATCCATCAATCCATCGTTTTACTATCTGATTGAATAATGTTTATAAGCCTGGTTGGATGTGTTTTCGGATTTTTGTTCAAACTTGTTGGGTATTTTTTTATTTAAATCTTAAGTGAACCCTGAGGTCACCTTTACTGAAAACATCATTCATGTAACTTATTCATGTTAAAAGAATGAAATATAAATGCATAAGTGAATGTATCTAGGGTGAGTGCTGTTCTAGACTTTTTTGTCTCTTTGTTGCTTGTAGATTACTGTTTGAATGTAAATATGACCCCTAATTATTTGTTAAACCAACAGCTGAATAAGACTACACAAAAAATACAGGACATCTGATATAGGTGCAGATATTATTTTATTCAAATAAAACAATTTTAATAGTAAAATCTTGCTGATACGTGAATAAAGGCATCTCAGGGTTGTGTTTTATATCTGGGCGCTTTTGACGTGAGGAATTTCTTTAAAATCGGAATACATGGAATGAAACCAAGACAAAGAACAATTCAACAGCACGTTTTGTCCTTCAGCTGGAATACCGAGGTGACTGTATGAAGATTATCCTTTTATCATTGCTTTACAGACGTTTGGGCAGAAAAATGCAACAAGAAGTGAGGAATATCATGATTAAGGCTCTGCAGGTTCCTTCCTAGTACTCAAACATCAGTATTTGGGTACATTAAATATCAAACTTCTCTACAGTGCTATGGCATGCTCTCTATCCACTTAGTTTTAAAGGTGACAGTAGTATTTCCTATTGATTGCAAATATGGATTGTATAGCCGGTATAGGCTTTAAAACAGACATTATGTACAAGATAGAATATAACGTATCTGAAGCATGTTTAGGTGTCTGTTGTGTTTCCTAAAACAACTTATAGAGCATTAAAAAATGAATTCAAAACATTTTTAAAATTGTCAAATTAGAACCACAAACCTCATTGTATTTTATGCTTAGAGCAACGTAAAGTAGTTCGTAATTGTGAAGTGGAAGAACACCGAACAGGGTTTTGAACATTGTTTACAAATACATCTCAAAAGTGCGGTGTGCTTCTGTATCCAGGCCCTTAACTCGACCACCTCTAAACTACATCCAGTGCAACCTGTTCTTGTGAAGAAGTTCTGTTTTAAAAACAATATCCCAAGGTTTGAACATCTTGAAGAGCTCTGGTCAGTCCATCGCCTGAAAATGGAAAGGTTTGGCATTTCTGCAAACCTACCAAGATATGGCAGTTTTATGAAAGAGTGGCTAGTCGTCGTCATGTAGTGGACACAGCAAATACATGGAAGAACGTGTTGTGGTAGGCAAGACCAAATTTAAACTTTTTGGCCCACATATAAAAAAACTATATCTGATGGAAACTAACACTGCCTATCACTTAAAACACCTTCCCCACAGTGGAGTGTGGTGGGAGCATCATAGTGTGGAGTTGTTTTTCTCTTAGATTTAAGACTGGGGTTGAGTACCCAGAGCTACAATGGAATAATCTGGATCAATAGCCAAGTAGAAGTGTAGACTGAATCTAATGGAGAAGCTGTGGTAGGCTTGATTGCCATCTCTATCCAATCTGAGTGAGTTTGAGCTATTTTGTAAAGCAAAATGGGAAAAGAAATGCAGTCTCTAGCTGTGCAAAGAGCTGCAGCTGTATTTTCAGGAAAAGTTTGTTCTACAAAATATTGATTTGAGATGGTAAATACAAATGACTTCCACACTTTTCTGATTATTTTCAGATGATTAAAAAAAAAGGAAGAACCATGTGTAATAATTACAAAATACTTTTAGGTTTGTGGTTGTTACTTGACAAAACGTGAAAACGTTCAAGGAGCATGAGTCCTTTAGCAAGGCTCCGTAGGTGAAATAATTAAAAGACTAAATGATGAATGCATGAGACCATAAATAGGAAAAGCTGTAAAATACCTACATACATTAGCATATAAAAAGTAGTGTCAGACAGTACAAACATAAATGCTGCTTCTGAATCTCTCAGATGCTCAGTTAAAATTAATGTTTGTCTTTTCAAAAAAAATGTATATTATGTTAAACAAAAGTAGGAAGATCGGACATGATTAGTAGTCTAAATCGCACACTGTAGAACAGCCGTGTTTTAGTGAGAGGTTGACGTGGATCACACTGCATTCACCCTGAGAAGGTTAACCCTGTCCAAACTTCTCTAACCACACCTCCTTATAATTAACGTTATTTTCTGAGTCAAGGATGGTATCACCACTAAATATGGGAATATTACTTGATTAACTCAATGTCACAGGAAATGCTGTAGTGGCTTTTAGATTATGATTAGGTTATGATTGTCCAGCCTAGGAAAAGAAAAGAGAAAGCACCTGTTACAATCATTTGTCACTGATTTTATTGAAGATTAAGTTGTTTAAATTGACAGAGATATAAAAAATACACTGAAATAATATATAGATTTACCTGTCATCAACCCCAGAGTTGGATTAGTTTTATTCCATTGCAGAGACACTGGTTCCCAGGTCCTCAAGTGCAACAGTGAAATCCTCCCCTTCACTTTCTATTTCACACGTCTCTTTTTTCAGCACATCTCGTCGGCTTTCTGTGTCCTCAGTCTCCAGGCTACATGCCATCTCAAACTCCAGCTCAGGCTCTGCTTCATCCTTTTGTTCACCTTCATTCTGCAGCTTGACATGTTCATCCGCCTTATCTCTGGATGTCTGTGTTTCCTGCTGTGCATAAATGTCCTCCTCTGCATCCAGCCACACATCTTGATCGTTTTCCTCCTCTGATTGTCTGAAAGCCCAACACTTTTTCACCTCAGAGAGCAGAGGCTTACTCACGAGCACTGTTCTCTTCTCTTGTCTTGCTGATTGGAAAACCTCCACTGCCTGGACCTTTGGGATGGCTCTTTCAGTAGATTGGATTTGTTCCACCATGTCTGTTGTTTCCACTGCTTGGATACCCACATCCTGTAGCACTGGCTGACTTGCAATCACAGCCCTTTGGATTAAATGTGAGCTGGCATCTGATTCTGTAATACTGGTTGCCTGCACTGCAACCTCGTTTAGCTCTGTCTGTTTCTTGCATTCATCTCTTTGACGTACAGACTCAACTGACTCTTCTGTGTGAACTCCAGCTTCAGAAACTTCCACGTGTTTCACAGGTTCGGTTCTTTCTGTAGGTGCAGTGGAGGGCCATGTTGGGGCTTTAGCTTGAGCAAACTGTATATTCACTTTGAATTCTAAGGACAGGCTAGAGGGGGACTCAAGGTTCCCTACTGATGAGATTACTCCTGTGCTTTGGGGGACTGCTAATCTAGCATTGCCAGGTGTGGTGATCTGTCCTTGAGTACATGGCAGAGGTTCCAAGGGGCTTTCTTTGGGGCCTTTTCCAGCCAATTCCTCTGCGCTTACATCTCTTGCTGCAGTGCATACTTCTGGCTCTTCATCTTTAACTTCCTCCAAATCCTCTTTGTGATCCTTGATGGAGACATCTGAGCTTTGTGGAATAATGGATGGTACCTTGGATTCTTCAAGGCCTTCTTGCTCAGCTGTGATTGCAGAGTTCTCAATAATGACCGCAGCCTCTTCACCTGGTCTTTCAATGACCGCCTCACTGCTAACATTGATCACCTTCCCATCTTCTGTCTCAACGGATTCCTTTTGATCTGTCTCACATACTTCTATCATAGTTTCTGACTGTTTAATGACTTGTTCTACATTTTCCGTGGCCAACTTGGATGGTGTTTCTGGTAAGTTACTCGTCACATGCTGCATAACGTCTTGAACTGTCACCTGGATTTCTTCATTAGTAGTTTCTCCTTCATTTCCTGCAGTGGCTAAGAGGTTCTCTACTTTCTGAATGCTTTCATGGCACACATCAATGACTTCCTTATCTTCTGTAACGCCTACCTGGATCACTGTGTCAACTGCATTCTCGGCTGATCTGATATCAACATCCATCACGTGTACCTGAACTTTGTGATTTACCTCGATCTCCACAGACGGCACGCGCATCGTCACAACAGCAATGCTAGGCTCAGCTACCTGATTTATGTCGTCTGGCACTAATGGTGTTGTGGTCTCTACTGTATAAACGAATTCTGTCTCACTGGCCATTTTGTCCATCAAATCCTCTCGAACCATGACATTAAGTTTCTCAGTTGAAACGTGTTCAAGATTACTCATAACTTCATGTGATATGATGTTATGATTAGTTGACGCCACCTTTATCTCAGCATGTGAAAGCAGGCCTGTCTTTCCCTCCTCTACCTTTTCCTGATGCTCACTGAGATCCCCTCTGTTTTTGGATTGCTCTGAGACTTCATCCATGTCTGGCTGGGTTTCCTCAAGACATGTTGTTTTTTCTAGGACCCTCCTTGGGTCCTCGTTAACTGAAGATATGTGAACTGCTGTCAATGCTTGTAACTCCTCTAAATTTTTAAGAACATTTTCTTCATGCCCAACCTTAGCATCACGTCGTTTAAAATCAGTTTCCTGATCTAGCTGGCGTTCTGGTTTCCTCTCTGGTTCTTCTGTAACAATGTCAATGTCTTCTGGCTGTGGAACATCTTGAAGCACTGTTTGCTGTTCAAGTTCTTGAGTCTTGCTTTCTTCATCACTTGGTGCAGTTGTTGGGTGACATGTCTCTACGTCTGAGGTGATATCTTGTGTGTTAGGAGGTAAACTTTCTAGTTCCACAGATGGAGGTTCTTTTGACTCTGTCATAATTAGTTCTTCTGTGATCATTTCCTCTGCTGGAGTATCATATGATATCACTTCCACGTCACATGCTTCTGAGCTAATTGCTTCTTGATCCAATGAAGGAGCTACAGCAGCTTCTGGTTCCTGAGCATACTCAGTTTCAGGAGCATCTTTCGCTTCAACGATAACTTGCGTCAGACATTCTTGTATGTCTCTTGGTTTCTCTTCAGCTGTTTCTGCTTTTGGTACAGTCTCATAAGGTGTTACGTCTTTTTCCAGAACCTCGACTCTACTTCCTTCTGACTCCAATATGGCTTCTTGTACAACATTTATAGATTCTGTAACCTCAGAAGCTTGAGTAACTTCAGAAGACTCCAATGTATGAATTTTTGTTTGTGACTCTTTGTCATCTTGCTCTTCGTGTACTTCAGAGAGAAATGTTACCATTTCAGGTTCCTCTATATTTGTTACACCAGATGAAATGTTTTCAGAGAACAACACTGCCTTAACTGCATCTTTTTCTGAATTAAATATTGGTGTTTGTGCACGTATTAACTCTTCAATATGGTCAGATTGAGCTCCATCTGTTTGTGGCTCTTTGTCTTCTGATTTGTCGGACTGTATATCCGTTTCAGTATCTTTAGTAATGGACTGAACAACTTCATCTTCCAACTTCACTGTTGGTGTTTCTAAAGATTTTAATTCTTCTATAGGTTCAGCATTGTCTGTTTGAGCTGCATCAGTTTTTGTCTCTTTGTCTTTTTGCTGATCAGTGACTTCACTGAGAGATGCTACTTGCTTGAATGCTTCTGTTTCAGCTGGTGAAATATCTGACAATGATACTTCCTTATTAAGGGACAGGACAACATCCTTCTGTGACTCTAATGTTTGAGCTTGAACTCCTTCAAATCCTTCTGTAACTTCTGGCTGATAGATTTGGGTTTCATCCATTTCTGGCCCTTTATGTTCTTGCTCATCTTCAGTGAGAGACTCTAGTGGTTTGGATTCTTCTGTATGTTTTTCAGCTGGTGAAAAATCTGGCAATGATACTTCTTTATGAAATGAATGGACAGCATTCTCCTCTGACTCTGATGTTGGAGCTTGAACAATTTCTAATACTTCTGTAACTTCAGAGCCGTCGATTTGCGCAGCAGCTATTTGTGGTTCCTTCCTCTCCACCTCGTCGGTTACTTCAGTTAGAGACTCTACCTGTTTGGATTCTTCTTCATCTGTTTCAGCTGCTGGATCATCTGACAATGGTACTTCCTTATTGAAGGACTGAGCTGCATCTTCTAATGTTGCTGGCTGAAAACTTTCTAATACTACTGTAACTTCGGAGTGATAATTTGGTGGCTCTTTCTTTTCTGCCTCCTCAGTCACAGGGAGAGACTCTAAGGGTTTTGGCTCATCTGTATCCATTTCAGCTGTTGAAATATTTGCTGAAACTGATACTTCTGTGTTGAGTGTCTGAACCATGTCCTCTTTCATCTCTTTTTCTGGACTTTGGTCAGGTTTAGCTTCAACTATTTGAGGTCCTTTGTTTTCTTTGGTTACTTCAGTGAGATCCTGTGACAGTATTTCAGTTAGTTGAATGTTCTCTGGGGATCCTTCTTCATGTGACTGAATATTACACTCTTCATTGGTCAACTCAGCTATTTCTGCTCCAACCAGCTCTTCCAACTCATCCACTGTAGCAGGAGGTTGAGCCTCATTTTGAGTTTGCTCAAAGGCCCTTTCTGTGGTTTCAATGTCCTCCTCAGTCATATTTTGGTCTACCTCCTTCCCACTTGGTTCCTCAGCATCACCTGCTGATGTAACAACTAATTCTTCTTCAGAGTGTGTTTTTCTTATGCCATTTTCAGCTTGATTGGTCAAAACCTCTGCAGCTTCTGCAGCTTCTTCTCCTTTAGGTAAACTCCCTGTTGACACTACTTCTACATCTACATACCCTGCATCTTCAACAACATGTTGGCTTTCTGCTGTAATTTGCAAATATTTAATGTCTTTTTGTAATCCTGAAACATTTACTTCACAGACTTCAACTGCTGCAGACTCAGCAGTATCAAGCTCCTCTTTAGGAACTTCTGAAGCAATTTCTGTAGAAATTGCTTCATTAAGGTGAGATATACTCTCGGCTTGGGCTGTTGCTGCAACTTTGTTCACTGCATCAGTTCCTTCAGCATTTAAGCCTGTTTTTATGCTTGTTGCGTCTGATCCTCTGTGTATTTCCAGTATTTTGGGGTGGTCTAACTCTGATGATTGAAGTATTTGATGCGAGACTGAACAAACAACTCTTTCAGGGCTCAGTTCCTCTAACCAGACTGGAACTGCCATCGAGCTTATGGAGATAGTCTCAGAAACCTGCTGCAGGAGGGACTCAGTGTTCGTGACATTGTACTCTGTTGGGACAGGTGTTGTGTTGCCAGATGTTTTTGAAGAATCTATTAACTGGGAAACAGCAGAAACCATCTCTGTTTCATCTGCCAGGGTAACGTCTGCTGGCTCTGGAGCAGTTATGGCCTCAGATGTGATCTCCAACAGGTCCTCTGCTATGGTTTCATCTTTTCCTGCCTCCTCTGCGTATGAGGCTGGGGTGTTCTCTGTAAGGACCCCCTCCTCTGGGATATCACTGAGTTGTTGATGCTTGCTTGAGTCTGTGATCTCATCTTCATTAGTACCAGCAGCTGATGAAGCCTCTTTTTCTGAAGCTCCTTCATTGACTGGGATCTCTATAGTCTCAGTGGGCACAGTATCCTGGACCTGGACTTCCTGTTTGATCTGGATGTCTATTTGAGGTTTACTGTCTGCTTCTTTTGCTATATAACTTTCTTTTTCTGCATCTGTTTGTGTTTCAGGCAAGTCAAATTCAGACAGTGGAACCACAGCAGGTGTCTCAGAGTCCTCATCACAGATACTTGCCTCTTTGCTAACCTCATCAGCAGAAACATCAACAGACTTCCTTGTTTTTCGTCCTGACAGGAGTCTCTTTATGGAAAAGGCAGAATCCTCTTGGCCAACTTCACTGTTACTTTCCTCTTCATCATTTACTTTTCGTTTTGGAGTAACAAGTTTTTTAAACGATCTCCATGTTGAGCCTTCATCTCCCTCTGGAGGGCTTCCTGTCTGTTTTGGGGATGAAGCCAGGATCTCCTGCATCTCATTAGAAGTTCCTGGTGGTGCTTTTATAGATCCACCGTTTTGCTTGCTATCTTCACTATCAATATGAGGTGTCTCATCCTCGGAGTCTGAAGTTTTCCGACTTCTTCTCCTTCCAGATCCACACAACACAGCTTCCCATGACACAGACGAATCTTTTCTCCTTTTCCCCTCCTCCATGCTGTGATCTGATATTTGCTCTCCTTCACTTGATTTCGCTCCATCTCTTGAACTTGGAATTTGTCCGTCTTCATGGTCCACAGAGGCCTTCTTTTTCTTTTGGGGAGTCACAAGTTTTTTGAAGGAAAACCAAGCCCCGTCTTCCCCACTCAATGCCTCGGCAGACGTTTGGGTCAGAGTTTCCACTTTCTTATTTTCAGCGAACTCTGCAGATGACAGAAACTGATCCGAAATGTGTTCTCCAGAGTCAGACAGCTTTGCGTCACTGGATTTTCTGTCTTTCTGCTTTTTGCTGAGTTTTTTTAAACTGGAGCCTGACAAAAGCCTTTTCAGGGGACTTTCTTGAACAATTTCCTGAGAGTTTGTAATTTCATTTACAACAATAGATGGTGCTTTGGCTTCATCCTGGGCTTTAGCTGATTTGGCAATCAGGTTTTCCTTTTTAGTTTTCTCTTCATGAAACTCATTCTCAGTTTTAGCTGCGTCCACACCTAGAGTAACGCCTTCATCATGTTGTTGATCATGTGCGGCCTGGGTCAGCTTTTCTCCCCCTTCTACCAGTGGTTTCTCACCTACCTCGTCATCTTCACGCTTCTTTTTCTTTCGAAGACCAGAAAAGATTCCAGTAGTAAAAAACTTTTTAAATGGACTTGCAGTTTCATCAAGGCTAGCTGGAGATGCTGGACGTGGTTCCTCTTGCAGTGTAGCACCCTCACTGAGAGGTGAAGATATTCCTGCATCATGAGATGTAATTTGCTCTTTGGTTCCTGCTGCTTTCTCTTCTTCTTGTTCCTGAAAATCATCAGGTGTAACATCTGTCAGTGTCTGGCATACTGTTGAATCATTTTCCACTGCCTCCTCTGCTGTGTTAAGATCTGTGTTTTCTTGAGCATCCCCAATTGTTTCACCTGCAGTATCTTCAACCTTAATGTCTTCTGGTTTGCTTGGTCCATCCATCGCCACGTCTACAGGTACTGCACCCTTGTCGGTGGAGCCTCTCTTTACTGTCAGTTTCAGACCAATGCTGCTGAAAAACTTCTTGAAACTTTCATTGATGTCATTCTGCTTGGCATCCATTTCGATCACATCATTGTGTCCAATCTGCTCGTCTAAAGTTTCTTCAGTCACTTCGGGTAAATTCATTTTATCATTTTCTGAGGTTGACTCTTCTTTTAGTAGATCTGAAGCATTTATGTCTGGACAAATCGCAGCTAAACCAGAAAAAAAGGAAATAATAAATAATTTTTCTTCTGGGATAATGCTCAGATTGCCTGCCATAGAACAATAAAACAATTGAATTCATATATTTGGAAACACGGTATATAAAGACATAACCATGTTTTCTCACTGACTGACATTAGATCAAACTGTTCCTGTTTTAGGTCATTACCAGAATAATTTCTATTTGCTGAATGTCTGGATGATGAGAGAATTTCTTCAAATACAAAAAGTATACATACAGTGGGATTACTATGCCTTTGAAGCTATCTGGGAAGCCCAGATGATGATGTCACAGCTTGTAGACATCTGAAGTTAATTGGAGGTAAACCTGTGGATGTATTTTAGAACTAGCCTCAAATATTTCTTTCTTGTGTGACAATAAGGGAAAATTAAAAGAAATCAGCCAAGACATCAAGAAGCATGGTGGCGGCAGTCTCGTGGGGTCGGAATGTTGTTACTGCAGTTGTATCAAGAGGAAACAACATTATGTGTTAATATTGCCACAAGACTTTAGCCAGGAAGTAAAAATATGGGAACCAGGGGTTCTTCCTGAGGGTCAATGATCCAAATCATCCCAAAAAATTAGTTACAAAGTGGCTTAAAGAGTAGAGAGTCAGTGTTTTGGGGTGACCATCACACTGCCTTGGTCTCAGTCCCAGAGGAAATCTGAGCACAGCTGAAAAGGTGTGTGCGAACAAGGCGACGAAGACACACCAGTTCTGTCAGGAGAAATGGGCAAAAAATCCAACAAACTATCGAGGGAAACTTGTGGAAAAATACCCAGAACCCCTCAGTCATACAGTTTAAAAGGCAATTCTACTAAATATTAAGACACTGTAGGTAAACTTCTGAATTTGAAGAAAATTTAAACAACTCTTAAGAAAATTCTCTCTCAATATTATTATTATTCAGCAAACAAAAAATAATTTAGCTAATCCTGACTGACATAAAACAGGAAATATTTAGTCTGATTTAATATCCGTCAGTGTATGTCAATATCTAGTTTCAGCTTTATTTAATTATGATTCCTCACCTATGGCGATCTCATCGTCACAGTGACCATTTAGTTCTACTTTGGAGCTCTCTGCTTTTTTGTTGATGTCAGAGATCTGTCCATTGTTTTTGAGAACCTGAAAAAAGGACAAAAAGTACAAAATCATTTGATCAGTAATTTAAGATCCATCCATCCATCCTCTATACCCGCTTATCCATGCAGATTCATTGGGGTGTCTATCTCCAGCAGGTATTGGGCGAGAGGAGGGTTCTCCCTGGACAAAGGGCTAGTCCATCAAAGGGCAACACAGAAATGCACAGGGCAAACAACCTTGCAAGCACACACACATACCTATAGGCAACCGTAACCAGTTGATCTAACAGTCATGTTTTGTGACTGTGGGAGGAAGCTGAAGTAATCAGAGTGAACATGCAGAAAGACCACGGGCCAGGAGTCAAACCCAGGACCTTCTTTCTGCAAGCCAACAGTGCTACCGTGCAGCTGAGTTTGTGACCAGATATAGAAAACTGTCTACCAGCAGTCGTATTTGCTTTATGTATAAGTGGTTAGGTATTTAACAATTTAGTCATAAATATATCTCTTGTGAAAGGGTGAAAAAAAAGTATTTCCTTTTGTGTTTCCCTGATATTTATTTCTTCTTAAGTCGTGTTTCCTAAACAAACAATACAATCCAGTTACTGCTGGATGGCGGTGACTGTGACCTTTCTGTTAACAAACCTAATAGCCTAAATCTCAAGTCCATTAGACAGATTAGTGCCGCGAGTCTGAGCAGGGTATAGAGAATGAGGAACACTTGTGCGACTAGAGGTTCTTTACTAAAGAAATCAGGATAAAAGTTGCTGTCAGTTGCTGTTGGATATAGGAATCCTATATATTATATATAATATATATTTGACCAATCTCTTGGAGCTGACATTTCTTACTGTTATTTTTTAACGCCCAAATAGATCTTCTAAGTAATCCTCGAGGAAGATTAACCCTAAGTACATGTGGGATGAAAACCACTGAGAGAATTACAAGATGCCAAAAGATCAAATGCCATAATATGCTCAGAACTTACTTTTCCAGTCAACAGATTTTCACTGTCTGACTTGCAAGCGCCTGACGTATGGAAGAAGTTTCAACAGATTTTTTTGGGTTTGTTTTCATTTATTTGGAGCTTGTTTGACTCTGAATGTGTATTTAGCTGTTCAGTACATAAAGCTAAATGTTTTGGGTGGCGAAGTTTATATTCAGGTTCAATTCTGATAAATTTGTACAGTATAGCTGCAATTCACAACATATGTAATCTCGGGGCTCTATGAGACAAAAGGATCACATTTTTATACAGAAATACAGTTTTAGATCGATCCAATCATAGAGACATACTCAAATTCAGTGCATTACGATGTAATCCTAGTTATGATACATTGCAGTGAAATTTATTAAGGCCAACTGGTAAAAAGAAAACCCAGCCGATTGCATCGAGTCACTGATCCTCCCTCTGAGCAAGCTTTTAGCGAAAGAGTAAAGGAACAACTTCCTTTCAACAGGAAGCATGACCAATTGGGGGTTTGGTCAGTGCCTTTGCAGAGAGGAATGACAGAGATCTTTTCCAATTATTGTTGCATCTTATTAAGAATAAGTATAAGTTGCATGTTGTTTCTTCTTTTTCAGTGTAGTCCTCTTCTGCAGTCAGATTTGATGGCAAGCATCTGTGAAAATCACTTTCCAACCCCTGCCACAGATTCCCGATTGGATTTAGTTGTTCTTACTTTGACAAGGCTAGGGGTCTTCAACCTGTGGCTCCAGAGCCACAAATGGCGCCTTGGACCTTCCCCAATGGCTCTTAATAACTTTGACTAAAACTGATTAAGAACTGAGTCATGTTTTTAAATGTACATAAAATACCAAATACTGGTTTTAACAGCCTTTCAGGTTTTTCATAGTATAATTACATTGAATTTCCACAACAAAATGACATAAAAAGTACACTATATTGCAAAAAGCATTTGTCTGTCTACTTTTACATTAAACCCTTAGATGACTTCCTATTCTTAATCTGTATACAATCTATGTGTTCATAGTTAGATGAGAAAACCAGAACTGCAGCCTTCATTTTAATTCATCCCAAAGGTGTTGAAGAAGGTTCATACACCTGCAGCCATAGAAGTGATTTGAACACGGTAATTCATTGATTTGGTGATGGGACCCAATACCTTTGACAATATAGTGTAGCTGTAATATCTTTCAGATCGTCTTTTCTTGTCATTAAGTTAGAAACCATGTGCTTTTTTACATCCTTTTCCACAAATATCAGCATCCCACAAAGAAAACGCACCCATCCTCTTTTTGCAAAACTTTCACTTTTTTTAAATCTAAAATTAGACATGAAATTGTAATTCTTTAGAAATGACAACACACTTCTTCTAGTAGATATTTATTAAAAATGTCTGCTGTCTTTTCTTTCAAATGCTGATGTAACATTAGCGCCTCTAAACTAGTTTTATTTAGCTGGAATAAGGGCAAAAAATGTCTCTTTTAGACTGTTAAGACCGCTGGACCCCTGGATTGCAGACCGCTGGACTAGACCACTCGAACTCGTGAATAGGCTTCACTCTAAGCCATTCTACTGTAGCTGTATGCTAATAGAAAGATAGTGGAAAGTGAAACTCCAGCTCAGGTTTTTGCAGCCTCTAAGAGATTTTCTTCACGGATCTCCTTTCATTTAGCTCCATCTCTCTTTTTAATAAATTTCACCATCCTCCCTGTACCTGCCCAAGAAATGCCTTCCCACAGCATGATTCTGTCACCACCGTATTTCACAATTGAGATGATGGGTTCCAGTTGATTTGAGATGTGAGTTTTCCACCTCAGATAGGGTTTAGCTTCTTGACCAAAGCGTTCCATTTTTATCTACTCTGACCAGAGCCCCTTTTTCCACATGCTTGCTGTGTCTTCTGCATGGCTTGATACAAACTCAAAGAGGGAGTTCCAATGGTTTTCTTCCTACCACTTTGTGGATTGATCAATAATAATTGTCTTGTTGATAGATTCAGATAGTTGTTATATCCTTAATAATGAAATAATCATCAAGAGGAGATTATGTCTGGGGCGTGAAGTGTCCATACCTCTCCTCACTCTCACACAACAGTGCACAATAGACTTCCTGCCCATCTTGACCAGGTAATGATGGGGTACGTAAATAATCGATGTTGCTTTTTGCTGAGTGCAGCAGAGAGGGAATTTTATCTCTCCCCTGGGCTTCACTTTGTTCTTATAGTCCCCACTCAGGAAATTCAAAACTATTGCATCATGAAGAAAACATTGCAGATGGAAGTCAGTCTTCTAAACTCAAGCAGAAATGGGCTCCTTTTTGGCAATCAGGCAAATTACAACACATCTCAGTGTTACAGCACAGCCTTCTCTCCATTTCAAAGCTTCCCCTTTCTGCGGCAGCATCTGCACTGTCCTGCCAGCAGCAAAACCCAGCCTCAGCATCTTCCAGACTCACTCTGCGTATAATCTTTGTACTGTTTTTAACAGGTGGATTTCATGCGTCTAAGTCCCAACACGACAGACAGTCTTCATCAACAGAACTTATTCACGCTGGGATCGAGTCGGGTGGAAAACATGATGTTACCTTGTTGTTAATGTCCTGCCCGGTTTCCACATCCTTCACTTCCCCGCTCTCCTCCACCGCATCGCTTCTGGCCTCCCGTGGCGCAGACTGAGAGTCTCCCATAATCGGATCTGCAGCTCGTCACGGTCCGGACGGAGGGAGTGCGAAAGAGACGAAAATATCCCACCGAGCTCCGTGGAGTAGAAGGTCAGCTCTAAACTGCTGCGGGATGGATCTTGGCAAACTATTTTTCCCCAGTTAAACGCCTCCCTTCGAGATCACATGAAGCTATAAAGAGCCGAGCCTGACCCGGCACGGCCCGGCCCGGCACGCCTCCGAATGCATCAACCAAAGGTTGAGAACAACAACCTCATGTTCTCAGATGACTGAGGAAATGTCCGAGGCGTAAGCATTAAACAGGACCATTGTAGATTCACCACAGATCACACAAAGCTCCAATAAGCAAACAGCAAACATGCATCAACTTATTTCACACGGGCTTGGAAATTAAAAGTTATTCCAAGGTCATTTTACTGCGGTTTGTTTTAGAAATATGTGAGTCCATTTTCAATGGGATTTTTTTTAAGTCTTAGACTCATTCAAAGCTCTCAGAATAACGGGTCAGCATGATGCAATTGTTCAGAAATGATCTTTTTTGAATTAATGTGAATACTGCACCAATAATAACTTCTAGTTTGTGATTAAATAAATTAAATCAGTACAACACAAACATTAAAGCCACTCTCTTGTTTTTTTTCCTGATGTTGCTTTATTTTAATTCTGTGGACCTCTCCTGGTGATCGTTCAGATTAAAACTCGAAGACATTTTTAATAAGATCTGTCATGTTGATGACTGTTAAATGAAGGCTGGTTTCTTGACATTGGTTGACCCCACTGGATAGACATTGGCAAACAGACTTACTTTAGTTGTCTGCTTCTTAAACACACATGAATCCAGATATTTACTTACTCTGTATAAAAACACATACCCTGTTTTTTTCTCTACTGACATCAGACTAAACTCTTCCTGTTTTTGGTCTGTTATGCTTTGGACTTTTTGGAAATGCCACTATCCATATTGATCGACAGCAAAAATTGCTCCTTTAAGATCAATGCTTTTGTCTTTCGTAGTAGACATTGTGTTCATGCACACCTGAATGCTTTAACAGACTTCCCAAACTCTAGTTTTTAGTCTCCAGTTTTCCACACTTGTTGACTTTAAAGCAGTTTGAGTATATCATAAATATGACATAACTACATGTTGCATGTTAAAGCATGGCTTTACTGCTCCATATAAGAGGAGTGAGTTGAAGTTGCGTTAGCCGGGGAGCTGTTGTGATTATTATGGAGCTAACAGGATTGATTTTTACTGGTCTTGTCTAGTTGTGACTCTTTGAAAGATGTGGTTGATTTGATTTCAGAACGCATTAGAAGCTTCATGCATAGGGCATCAGGAGGTATCATGTGTTATTTTCATATCGTACTAAAATAATTCACCCCGTTTGTCTGGTAATTCAATAGACAATCAAACTGGAATATACAGTCATATTTAGTAAACTATAATATTCATTTATTTCAGTAACTTCATCACTAAGAGAAACGTGCTGTGAAAGTTATACATGAAGTAGGATTATGTGATCACACCAATACTTTCCTCTGGCAGTCCAAATTATTAAAATATTTTGATTTAGTAGATTTCTATACTGCACAACTTCTATATAAAACCAATAAAATAATATTACCTATTAATTTCCAGAAGCTCTTTACACAGTCAGAAGGGGGTAATAATCTAAGGGGCTGTGGTAACTTTAAGGTCCAAGCAGTGAGAACCACTACGAAAATATGGTTTGTGTTGTTAAACTTTAGAACCGACTGGGATCTCAGCTAAAGCAATGACCAAATATTTATTAATTCAAATTAAGATATGAAGAAATAGTTTGGTCACAATACATGGTTACTGGCAGGGGGGTCTGACTGGACCTGTAATGTATATTTGTATATTGTGGTTATAATAACTGTATATTGCATATGTTGATTCCTTATTTTATGTACAATGCTATTGATATAATATGTTGATATGACAGCAAGGATTTTGTTACTAAGCTATAAAATGCAGTAATCATATAATTTATTAAGGAATGGGAAAGTGGGGGTGGGAGTAAATAAGTTTTTCTTCATCCCACTCCTTTCCAAGTCATTATTATTATTTTTATTTTTTTTGATTCTGTAGTACATTATACTTATTTTATTTTATTTTTGTATTATATCTGTTTTCTTACTGGCTTGGAATAAACCTTTAAATAAAAGAACAAAACAAAAAAATACATTATATAGATTATTTACACACAGGCTGCTGTTTTCCAGCCCTTATTTCTGTTAATTATGATGATTTTCCACTTACATCTAATGAAAATGCGCCTATAAAGGTTAGAATATTACATCAGACCAATAAAAAACATGTTTAAATATAGAAATGTGGACTTAATGAAAAGTATGTTAAATACCTACTGAAAGGTTGTTATTTTCAAAAAGTACTTTAAATCTGACAAACGAGCCTAATTGGCATGCATATTCTAAGTCATTGAATATGACTGTACTTCACTGATTTATATTACTGTCTAAAGTCAGCAGAATAATTTAAGAACATGGAAAATGTCAAAGATTTTTAAGATAAGCAAGAATTTCTCAGACAAATGGAAATCAACTGACCGGTCAAACTGTTTAATAATAATATAATATTATTTAGAGATTGCAATGTGGCATGTGGGCAAAATACTGTATATCATAAGCAGGAGAGGCCAAACCATGACAGTCTGACATGATGCTAGAACTCCTTTGGAAAATTTTGACCTTCTAATTTATTATAGCAAGTTTTCAAACTTTCCGTTCTTCATGGATGCTGTTTTTATTTAATTGCAGTCTTGCTGGAATTTTGAAAGTTTCCTTCCAAGGATTACTTATTCAAACATACTTTTTTAAAAGCAGGATGCATCCTGAACTTGTAGTTGCTTGGATGTGATACAGCCTTACACTATGGCCTGTGCAGCCACCTTCCTGCGTGATCTAGACTATACGTTAAAATCTGCGTGGCAAGAATTAAACTACATGTTTTCCTTATATCATTAAAGCATTAATCAGTTCCACAGACAGGTCAACAGAAAAAGACTCTGAGCTTCCTTCAGGAAGATTTACCAGGCAGTATCTGCAGTAGCTGAGGTTCTATGGATTGATGGGTTAATTAAAGTAAGTTATCTTAAGATGGGTGTGTATACTGTATACTGTGGGGTTCTGTATTGTTGATGATACAGTGCCATGCAAAAGGATTCACACCTCTGGGACCTTTTTGCATTTTGTCAGGTTCCAACCACAAACTTTAATGTATTTTATTGGGATTCCATGAGATAGACCAAGACAAAGTAGTGCTGTATGTTTAGGGGAGTTGTCCTGCTGGAACCCAGTTTCAAATCTTTTGCAGCCTTTAATATATTTTTCTCCCAGATTGTTCTATATTTCGACTGTTCCATCCGACCATCAACTATGAGACAGTTTCCCTGTCTCAGCTGAAGAAAAGCACCCTGACAGCATGATGCTTCCACCACCATGTCTCACAGTGGGGATGATGTGTTCAGGGTGATCTTTAGTTAATTTTTCCACCACGCTTAGTTTTTTGTACAAAGGCCCAACAATTAAAATGTGGTCTCATCTGAACAAAGAACCTTCTAACACATGTGTGGCTCTGCAGCTGTAGCTCCTTCAGAGTTACTATGGAACTGCCATAATCTGCCTGTGTCTGGGGTTTTGACTTTTTGTTCTGCTTACTTCTCTGCACTGCCATGTTCTTCACTTGCATTATTTCAGTTCATTCAGGTTTATTAGATTCATTCTGGTGTTTAGGTTTTTGTTTCTTCCCTGGATTCCTATGTTAGATTTTTAAGTTGGTATTTCCTTATACATCTGGTTCCTCCCTGTTTATGTTTTGTTGGCAGTCTCATTGTTTACTTTCCCTTCATTTAGATGTTTTCTGTTACCTCCCTCCACTCCCTTCTCATCTGTGTTATTTAGTCACCCTCCCTCAGTTACCTTCCCACCAGCTATTCCTGATTCTCTCCCTGATTAGCTCCACGAGTTCATTGGCCCATTCTTCACTTCCCCCAACATTTATACTCTCTGGTTTTCTGTTCTCGCCACTGGATCCTACTGCTTGCTACCCGTCTGTTCCTTAGTATGGATCCTCCAAGCTTCTGTACCTTGCCTGTATCCGTCTTAGCAACTGCGTAAGTGGATACTTCATTGTATGATAAACTTGACAAGACTCACCATGTCACTTCCTCTCTCTACTCTGCACCTTGGTCCAACAAACCTCCAGCATTTCCTGACATGAACTCCTGGCTGTTTCTTCTTGCCCAGCTTATCAGGTTAGGTTAAAAGTTGGAACAGCTGAAATTAAATTACACACAGGTGGACTCTATTAGTAAGATGATGCCTTCTGAAGGCAGTTGGTTGAACTGGGAAGAAGGGGCTGAATACAAATGTAGGTCACAGTTTGCACATTTTCTTCTTAAAAAAAGGTTGAAAAACATTTTGCTTCCACTTCACAATTATGCACTGCTTTGTTGTAGTCTATCACGACAAATCCAAACAAAATACACAAAAGTTTAAATACTAGAGCAAGGTGCTATACAGGTGCTATATATCTTGTATCTAAAATTAAATGCAAAACTCAAAGATTACCCACGTTTCCTAATCTATTGAACACAAGTTATAAAACCTTTAGATAAATGAAAATATTTTCTTTCTACGTGGTTGAGACCAAACAGTGACTCAGCATAATTTCTTATGTTCAGACAAAATGGAGACTGCTCCCTAAAAGCAAATCAGGAAAAATTATTAACATTAAACATCCACCATACAAAGTTCTGAGTAATAAACATTTAACTTAATTTATGTTTTTCTCTGTCAGTGCTTGCAAAGACTATTTTTCACTAATTATTTGATTACCTTCCTGATCTATGTGTTTTACTTACCTTTGATGATGAACAAGGGAGTTAAAAATGAAACAAGCAGTTCAGCCTTTTTGGGGCTCGGATGATGACCTGGGACTATCTATTTTTCCAGAAGTATTTTGCATAACCCTGCAGCCCCCTCCTTGCACTGCTTTTAAACGTTTACCATCAACATCACTATCAAAAACACTAGAAATTGGTTGATTTAGTTTAAGAATATTCCATTATTTATTTCTGTCTACTGTTAATCAAATTAGATTTGATTCTTTGTGTTTTTGCCCTTTTTTTAGATGAACTAACCTGGTTTAAAACAGTGCAGTTTGTAGAAGTTTACTTGCTCAGTTTTATGTAACTTTGCTGTTGAATATGTTCAAAATACTATCATAGTACATATCTTTACTTAATTTTTACACTGTTATTGGCCCCAGCAAAACTGGATCTATATTGAAGTGATTGAAGCAGTAGTTCCTCAGTAGATACAGCAAAAGTAAAAGTAAACACAGGTCACCCAAACACAAGAGGATCTGTATCACCTCAGCACGACAAAGTGAGTGCTTGGGAAATCAGAAGGAAACATCTCCAAACTCATGAGAGGCATTCACGTTAATTTGATCAGATGCTCTAAGACAGTGATGCTGTTATGTGAACCTCAGCACGGAGTTAATAAGTTGTATAATTAGAGTCACAACACTGGTTAACTGGAAACAGCTGATGTTTTCTCCATTGAGAACAGCGGCCTTACTGCTAAGGCCTGAGGAAATGTAATCCAATAAAAATGCAGGGGGTCTGTGTGGGTCGGACTGCATGTGCTTCTTACCTGGTCGTTTCAGGGGATCCAATTCAAGTTTGACAATATAATTCTGATCTAATGGCCGAGTCCCTTTTAGGCCTTACTGTGATTCCTTGCAGTGCACATGAAATTAGATTAGATACCGTGAATGTCAGAGTTTTGAGATTATCATGGCTGTACTGTAAAAGTCTGTGAGAAAAAAGGCAGAAAATGACATTAAATAAATGTATGCAGTTGTGTGTAAAAATGCAAAGCATCAAAAATGAGCCCTGGTGGTGGTATTTTAAGACAGCAACAGGTTCCTTGTCTGACCTATGATTAAGTTCTCTGACTGAGTAATCACATCTTTGTGAAAAGAAGATAAAACTAACTTAGAAAAATCTGTATGGAAATCTGGCCTGATAGGAGTGATGAGTTGCACATATTAGAATTAGACTTTTCTTTTATTTGGCTTTGAACCCAGAAGATTTCCATTCTTCAGTCGAGGATGTATTTTTGGTTTGTTACCAGGAATTTCATCAGCTCTGGAGGTGAGGAGGTTGTGTGACTTGTTTATTTGGCCGTTCACATGTGAACATCATGACTGAGAAGCCTAAAGAAGAAGAAACTCAGTTTATTGATTTAGGAAAAAATCAAAACCAGCTGACTGAGAAGAGAAAACACAATTTAGATTTCTCATGGTTGCCGAGCTGAGTTTGGTGATGGAGGTAGAAACTATCAGGAATAAAACAATTGAAAAAACCTAGGTTCACTTGCCTGGTTGAAAATTAAAACACATGGTGTGTTAGACATGTGGAGTAGAATATCTGTAATATTGGTTAAAATGTAACAGTATAAATAAATAATATATTCAAGATTACAACTCTGACGTCGCAGTTTTAAAATCTATGTCCTTTAGTTGCATTAAGTTCCTTTGATTTATGGAACGTTTTCCATTTGCCTCCAATGACATGACAGTTGTTTATATGTTTGTTTCTAGAAGGGTGTTAATACAACCGGGTATTGTTTAAATTTGAAAAATATAGCAAATAATACAATCTAAATATCTCTCAGTTCCCTACCTGCGTCTTTGAAGAAAACTTCCTGAAACTGAATCTATGCTTTTGTTGCCATCTAGTGGTTGTATGTGTCATTTATTTTCCTGTTTTTTTCTACATGTTTGGTTCCTTGGTTTTGAACATTTGGCGCTTTAATTAAATTTTTTGAAGTTCTTATGTTAAAATGTGCTAAAAGATGTCTCTTGAGTGACGCACAAGCCAAGAAAATGCATGAAGTTGGCAAATTGTGATGCAAAAAAATAACAATGCTCTCAGAAGTGTAGCATGCATTTGTGTTTCTCTGCCTTTACTATCCCTAAAATAAAATCTAGTGCCAGAGGATGACATTTCTTCTCAACATAAATGCAACCATTCAGTGAAGGCCTCAGGTTTGTAAGGGAACATTAATGAGCAAACCTCATGAAGACCAAATAACCCAGACGACACGTCAATGCCAAAGTGGTCAAATTTGAAGCAGAGTTAGGTAACAAAAACAATTTCCTAGGCTTTGAACAGCACACAGAGCACTTCCTTGATCAATCGTCTAAAAATGAAAGAAAACTTCACAACTGCATATATATGTAGACATGGCCGTCCACCTAAATTGACACGTTGGGCAGGGCCAGCATTAACCAGAGACAGGAGGTCCATGGTGACTTTGAAGGAGCTCCAACTGCAGATCCACACATGTAGAAGAAGGTTACCTGGTCAGATGAGTTCACAACTAAACTTTTTGGCCTACATGAAGAACACTATCTGTGGCAGAAACTAATATTGCACATAACGCTAAACATACCACTCCTCCAGTTAAACATGGTGGTGGCAGCATCATGCTGCACAAATGCTTTACTTCAGGAGGGACAGGAAAGCTTATTAGAGTTTAGGGGAACATGCAAAAACACAAGTCAAAGTCTAGACCTAAATCCAACTTAGAATTTTTGACAAGCTATTTTACAAAGAAAAACAAACATTTCACCCTCTAGATGTGCACAGCTGATATAGACTTACATTAAAAGACCTGCAGCTATAGGTGGTTCCACAAATTATTGACAGGGACTGAGTAGAAACGCCCACGGCACTTCCAAATTTCATTTGTATAAAAAACATTGAGAATCATGTATCATTTTCCTTCCACGTCAAAACTGTGTGCTTCGAGTTGCTCTATCACATGAAATGCCTGTAAAACACAATGAAGCTCATGAGGAGCGAATACTTTTGCTAGGCACCGTCTCTGGACCAGGTGAGTGGAACAGGAGACGAAACAGAAAGATTTGCTGCTTTTGCTGTGGTTTCATGGGGAATCCTCAACCAGCAGTGGTTTTCATTCATCTTACTCGTCTCTTTATAGGAACCAAGAGTCAGGCAAGCAGCAACAGAGTGTGAACAGCTGCAGTTGAGTGACTCTGCAATAAAAATCCCCTTTGAGAAACAAGCCGAGTGTGACTCAGACTCAGAGGGCGGTGGAAATTACTAATCATGTGGATCCAAAAGGCTTTCTTTGGAAACAACTATATCACACTGCCTCCCACACACCCACTAAAACCTGGCTCTAGTTTTTCCCTTTTGGTTCATATTTAGCTATTTATTTTCTTGCAGCTCTTTTGGACAGACTCGTTTTGAGCAGTGTGAGAGCTACAGTGCAATCAGGTTATGCTTTTTGCACAAAAACATCAGTTTTATAACAACAAAACTTCATTACTTCTTATCATGTTTGAAAATTCAAAGTCACACCATTTAAGGCGATAACTTATCTGAAACCCTTCCTGTTTTCTGTTCCTAAGATGCTTCTAGTGTCCAGGATCGAGCTCTTTTTTTTTTACCTCCAAGTAAAACAGAACAGAAATGTATTTTTTAGGAAAAGTTCATGTACTTCACCTGAAAAGAAGAACGTAGAAGAATGTAAGATCAGTCATCTTTGTGATAAAATCCTTGAGAGCCCGGGCATCACTTTACTGTGTCTCCATGTGACACCAGAGGAATGCAGAAAGTTTTGTTTCTAAGAGCCATTCCTTTTAAACAGGTGTATCAGTGATGATGGTTAACATTTTGCTGGAGTCCTCCGAAGCTGTCCGAACCATCGCAACACTGACTGGACCCAACTCCTGCCTACATGACCAGGATTAATTTGGGAACATAAAGAAACAACTGCAAGTTATCTACAGAAAACTTACATCGGTAAAAGTAAGGGATAAAAATATTCTGTCATTACAGTTATACCTGATTACTTCAAATACAGGAATGATTTTAAGGCCTCAAATCAGACCTTTACTGGACTCCTTAGAAATAAAACATTTAAAAACAAGAAAAACATGCATTTATTTATGAACAAAGAAAAAGCAAACTTGACTTCAGTCTGGTTTCCTAGTAAATACTTCGATTCAAAGTATAATCGCTTCCTTCAAGATTACAAGCTCCGCTACTCTTAGTTTGTCCTTTTTTTTTGCTCCGGAACCTGTTTAGTGAGTCTTTAAAAAGGGCCGGCAGGATCAAGAACATTCATCTAAGATGGTTTGATAGAGGAGATGCAAACCACATTGATTTTAAAAGCTCTCTCTGAGCCTGGGCCTGTTGGATGCTGTCACACGTTTAGCTCAAAAACAACTAAAAGCTTGCTTATTTCAACTAGTGAGACTTTTTTCACCTTGAGTTGTGTCTAGGCTTGTTGGATATTATGAAGAAAACAAGTCTAGCTTTACCTTTAAACTACTTTTGTCTTGCGCCAGCATGAAGCAATACAGTTCATGCATTGTTTTTCTGAGTGCAATTGATAGCGTCAGTATTTTACAGTGCGTTGCATAAGTATTTTTCACATTTTGTCACATTACAGCTACAAATTTGATGTGACAGACCAACACAGAGCAGTGATTAATTGTGAAGTGAGAGGAAAAGGATATATGATTTGCATTTTTTTACAAATAAAAATCCAGCTTTACTCTGATACCCCCCAAAGAATCCAGCACAACAGATATATAGCAAGAATAAAGCCATATTTGAAAAAACGAAAAATGCCACAGAAAGTTCTACTTTCAATTTGCCGTAAGAACTTTAAGAAGGGCTGCACGGTGGCGCAGTTGGTAGCACTGTTGCATTGCAGCAAGAAGGTCCTGGATTCGATTCCTGGCCAGGGGTCTTTCTGCATGGAGTTTGCATGTTCTCCCGTGCATGCGTGGGTTCTCACCGGGTACTCCCGCCTCCTCCCACAGTCCAAAGACATGCCTGTTAGGTTAATTGGTCACTTTAAATTTCCCTTAGGTGTATGAATGAGTGTGTGCATGGTTGTTTGTGTGTTTCCCTGCAATGGACTGACTACCTGTCCAGGGTGTACCCCGCCTCTCGCCCATAGACTGCTGGAGATAGGCACCAGCTCCCCCGCGACCCACTATGGAATAAGTGGTAGAAAATTACTGACTGACTGATCTTTAAGAATCACAGCAAGAAAGTAGGAGCTTTGGTCAAATGAGTTCAAATTTAAGCTTTTTGATCTATACGCATTCTGTGTATGGCAGAAAACTAACACTGCACATCACCCTGAATACACTATCCCCACAATGAAACATGGTGGTGGGAACATAATGCCGTGGGGATCCATTTTCTTCAGTACTAACAGAGAAGCCGCTCAAGCTGATAGTAATAAGATGAGTGCGTGGCGTACCAAAGAGCGTGCGACTCATATACAGAAGCTTATCTTTCCATTACACAATTTGGCATTATGTTGTGTTGGTCTATCACATACAAAAAAAAAAAGGAAATGTATTGCAGTTTGTTTTATTAGGCACTTGTTGCCTTTTTTTCTCAAAAAAGTGAGTTAACAGGAAATAGGGTGAAGGACATACAGCGACCATGAACAGAACAGGACTTGAACCCTCAGCAGCCTGTGTCAAGGACTAAGGCCTCCATGGGTCTCATGCTTTGCCCCTGCACCACCACCCCTGTATTGACATTTTTGATTGTAATGTGATAAAATGTGGAAAAGGTCAAGGGGTGTGAATACTTTTCCAAGGAACAGTATTTTTTTTTACTTCTACAATCAACAGTAGGAGCAAAAGGAGGTGATTCGAGTTGATCTGCAGCAGTCGCTGCAGAATTTTCACTAAAAATCTGTTCAGGCCACTTGAATGCTTCTACCCTTATTTGTAATCTTTGTTGGGTTTTGACCTCTAAAAATAAACCCATGTCTCCCCTAAAAACTGTCTCAATTCTTGCTATTTGAATTTGGCTTCTTCAGCTTCCCCTCTAATATCCTGTCTGGCTCCCCCACTAATAAAAGGCAGTTAGTATTTATTTTGTCCCTTTTTAGTGTTGTACAGCTCCAGTTAGCATTTTAAATAAATAAACTGAATTGAATTAAACAACAAGTCCTTTTACATAACAAATAAACTTATATACTTAAGAGCCTATTAAAAGGCTTGGTATTTAAGATGAAGAAACACATATTTCAAAATCTTCTCACAGCAAAGTTTCATCTTCACAGCTGCTGTCTTCAGCTCCCTGTAGCATGTCAATCTTTCAGCTCACATGCACCACTCCTATCAGTGTGGTCTTTGGTCGTGTCAAAAACAGAGAAAAATGCTTTTAGAATCTACATCCTGTTTAGTAGCAGCTCTGACAGATACAGTGGAACCTTTATCAGCTAAAATAGGGTTTTATTTCTCCGGCAGCTTTTGCCGATTTCATGGCATTATGAAAAAGAAAATCCCCACAAGTTTCATAAAAAAAAAAAAGATCTACTATATTATTACTTTTTCAAATTTTTCAACAACAAATCTCAAGTTGTTTTGTTGGGGTTTTGTTTAAAGGACTATCACAAAGTTGTGCACAATGTAAAATAAGAGGAAATCTGTACTTGTTTTTCTTTTTTAAATAAAGATCTGAGAAGCCTGGTGTGCGTTGTGATCAGCAACCTTTCCTCTGATACCCTAAAATGAAATTCAGTGCAACCAGTTGCCTTCTGAAGACACTTAATTAGTCCACCTTTGTGTAGTTTAAGCTCGGTATTGACGAATCTGTTCTGTGAAGGCCTAAGAGGTTAGTTGGAAAATATTAGAGAACAAACTTCATCATGAAGACCATGGAACACATCAGAAAGGTTAGAGATAAAGTTGTAGCGGTGTTTAACGCAGGCTCAGGCTACAGATAAACAACATCTCAGTGTAAGAACATCTCACAGAACACTGTTCAATCCATCCTCTGAAAATGAAAATAGTAAGGCATGAGTGCAAACCAACTAAGATATGGTAGTTCACCTAAACTGACAGGAACATAGAGTGTTACCCAGAGAAGGAGCTAAGAGGACCATGGTAACTCTGGAGGAGCTGCAGAGATCCTTAGCTCACGAGGGAGAATCTGTCCACAGGACAAATATCAGTAAAGTACTTCACAAATATGATCTTTTTGGAAGAGTGGCAAAAAAGAGACAAATAAAAGGGCATCAGAAGTCTCAATTAAAGTTTTTCAAGAGCCATTTAAGGGACACAGCAAAAATGTAAAAAAAAAGGTCAGATAAGACCCAATTATAACCTTTGTTCCTACACAAAATGCTATACACTGCGGATAAATAACGTCAGCCTGAGCACACCACTCCCACCATTGCAACATGGTGGTGGCAGTGTCATGCTGTGGGGATGCTTTTCTCCAGTAGGGAAGAGAAGCTGGTCAGAGATCATGAGTAGGTAGATGAAGCTAAATGCAGGCCAGACTTTGTGTCTCTGCATCATCAATCCTGAAAAATGTCATTAGTGCATTAGCTGGACCCTGTAGAACGTGATGTCATGCTGAGGAGGTAATTGATTCAACAACACACCTAAAAGTAGCAGGACACCAGCCCCAACCAGTAGAGATGTAAAAGATATGGACAGATTGGAAAGGTCTTGACTCAGGGGAGGCTGAGTAGAGACAAGGCACAAGTTTCAGATTTTTATTTGTAAAGAATTTTGAAAACCATGTATGTTTTTCCTTTCACTTCACATAATATCTCAATAAAACATTTTGAAGTTTACAGTTATAACATGACAAAAATGTTTAGGCTGCATGGAAGCTTTTGTGAGCCTCCGTAGGAAGCACAACTGTGTTTAACATTTTCCTGCTCCCAGATGAATGAATCTAACCTCCCTCCTGCTGTTTCTTTTAGATATGAGAGACAGACTGGGAAACCTGCAAAAGGTCCAGACTGATTCTGAAGGTTTCAGCACTGTGGAGCTGAACTGCCTCTCGGAACATGAAGCAGACTCTAACCAGGATCTAGACGGGATCCTGAAGGAGGCCCAGCATGTACGCCTGGAAATCCAGCAGATCCAGAACGACATCGGTGAGCTAAAGGAAGTGAACTACCAGTCATTAAACAAGACCTCATTTCCGGATGCCACAAAGCGGGACTCCAATGCAATCGGGGTGGATATTAAGCGCAGAGGAGAAGCAGTGTTGAAGCAGTTGCACATGATGAATGATCTCCGAGGTGAGCTGGAGGCCCAGCGTGGCTCCTCTGACCCCACAGCTTGCATAGCTCGAACGCAGTACCACTATCTTAGCAATGCTCTGCAGGAGGTGATGTTCAGCTACAATGACGCCGAGATGAGCCACAGGGAGGCTTGTAAACGTCACATCCAGAGGCAGATGGAGGTGGTGGGGGAGGAGGTCAGTGAGAAGGAGCTTGAGGAAATGATGGAGGGTGAGGAGCTGTGTGTGTTCAGCGTCCACGTAACGGGCCAAACCGCCCGCTCTGCCCTCATGAACATTGAGAACAGACACCGGGAGCTGCAGGATCTGGAGAAGAGAATCGAGGGGATCCATGAGCTCTTCATGGACATGGCCGTGCTTATTGAGGAACAGGGGGCAGAAGTGGAAAACATTGAGAGAAACATCCAGAACGCTGAGGTGACCATTCAGGAGGGCACGTTCCAGCTGGAAAGAGCCACTGCTTCAGATAAAAACAATCCTTTCAAGAAGATGTTTTGTGGCTGTTTTCCGTGTTATAACTCATAACTTGGATTCAGCATTTTATGATGAAAAATAATTCAATTCAGTTTTATTTATATAGCGCCAATTCACAACACATGTTGTCTCAAGGCACTTCACAAAAGTCAGGTACATACATTACAAGTAATCCTAACCATTGAACAGTGCAGTCAGATTCAGTTATTTATTCAAAATGCATAAAAAGTTTTTCTGTCTGAGGAAATCCAGCAGATTGCATCCAGTCAGTGACTTGCAGCATTCCCTCCTCCTGGATGAGCATGTAGAGACAGTGGACAGTCACTGGCGTTGACTTTGCAGCAATCCCTCATACTGAGCATGCATGTAGCGACAGTGGAGAGGAAAAACTCCCTTTTAACAGGAAGAAACCTCCAGCAGAACCAGGCTCAGTGTGAGCGGCCATCTGCCACGACCGACTGGGGGTTAGAGAGAACAGAGCAGAGACACAAAGAGAACAAAGAAGCACTGATCCAGGAGTACTTTCTATGGGAAAGAAAAGTAAATGTTAATGGATGTAGCTCCTTTAGTCGTTTCACCTAGAAAGAAAGAACAGATAAACTCCGACCCAGTTTTCTGAAAGAGAGTACATAGAGTTAGTCACAGCAAAAGCTCAGTCAATCGCCATGTCTAGGAGAGAGAAAGGGTTAAACACTAAAAGACAGGGCCATGTGGATCATCGGTAGAGGGTGAGTCTTAAGTAGTTGCCAGCAGAAGCTCGGACGATGCCCCTCTCCAGAAAGGTGTCACAGGTAGACACAGAGTCAGGCCAGGTGTAGCTTCTAGGAAGAGAAAAGAGAGAGAACAAAGTTAAAAGTTGAAATAACAGCAAATAATGTAAAATTGGAGAGTAGTGTGAGAATGTAGCGAAGAGGGTGAAAGTGGTCATTATGTCCTCCAAAAATAACACCAATGTTTTTTACTTTATTACCGGAGGTCAATTTATTGCCATCCAGGTTAAGTGATTGACTAAGCAGTTTCTTTTTTAAAGACTCCGGTCCAAAGACGACAACTTCTGTCTTGTCTGAATTTAGAAGCAAAAAATTTAAAGTCATCCAAGTTTTTATATCTTGAAGACATGCTTGTAGTCTATCTAACTGGTTGAGCTCATCAGGATTTATGGATAAGTAAAGCTGAGTATCATCAGCGTAACAGTGAAAATTTATCCTATGCTGCCTGATAATTTGACCTATTGGAAGCATATATATAGTAAAGAGAATTGGCCCAAGTACTGAACCCTGTGGTACTCCACAATTAACCCTGGAGTTCAAAGATGATTTATCATTTACATGAACAAACTGGAATCTGTCAGACAGATACGATTTAAACCAGCCTAGTGCTGTTCCCCTGATCCCTACAGCATATTCCAGCCTTTTTAAGAGAATATTATGGTCGACTGTATCAAATGCAGCACTGCGATCTAACAGAACCAGTACAGTAATTCATCTGATTATGTTGGTGCTTAAACACACAGAAAAGATAAGCAGTCTATTAAAACACCCACTCACTGTCAGGAAACAATCACTGGAAAGGGCTTAAAGCTGGACTGATCAAACTGGATGATTATAGATATATAAAAATATGTTGTAAATGAAGTGTACATCTCTTACGGTTTTTACACTTTTGGGAAAAGCTTGGATGTGAATATCATAGCTTCGCAAGCTTCTGATAATTAATACCTGTTACATTCACCTGTTTAAACAAATACACGCAGCATGAGAATGTCCGACCATCACACAGGAACCAGACGAATTTGGTGTCCCAGAGATTAACGAGTTTTGATGTAAAATGGGCATGTCAATCCCAGAGCCAAAGCAAAATACCTTGTAACGATGCTGGTATGAGTATGATCCATATGTGTAAGTCACATGGGCTGAAAGGCCACTAAGTAAGTAAGAATTACTCCAGAAGCAACTAAATCAGAAAGATCAGTTTGCAAATGCACACAGGGACAAACCCCTTAATATTTGGAGATATGTCCTCTGGTGTCTTGAAAGAAAAACTGAAGTATCTGGCATAATGACCATTGTTACATTTGGAAGAAAAAGAAGGGAGCTTGCAAGCCTGAAAACACCTTCCTAACTGTGAAGTACAGGGATGTCAGCATCATGTTGTGTGGGTGTTCTGCTGGAGGAGGGACTGATGCACTAAACGAAAAAGATGGCATCATGAGGAAACAACATTATGTGGAAATATTGAAACAACATCTCAAGATATCGGCAAAGACAAAGAAGCTCAGTCACAAATGGGTCTTCCAAATGACCAATGTCTCTAAGCGTACTGCCACACTAGTTACAAAGTGGCTTAAGGACAACAAAGGCCATAGAGTGGTAATGACAAGTCCCTGATCTCAGTCCCATTGAAGATTTGTTGGCAAGGCTGTAAACGTGTGCAAGCAAAGAGGTCTAAAATTGCCACAGTTCTGTTAGAAGGAATGGGACAAAATTTAAAAGGCAAATCTAACAAATACTAAAGAAATGTGTGTATACTTCCGAATCTGAAGAAAACATTTTATTACTGAAGGACAAAGATGCACTCTGTAAATATAGATATTTTTAGTTGGAAAGTTTAGCTTTTTGATGTTTGAATCAGAAGTCCTTAAAATCTGTAAAGAAAAGATTTATACTTGATTGATCTAGTCACTCTTTTTCATTTTGTTCAAACCTTTTGCACAATTTGTTATTATTTATATGTACACATCTGTAGTATGTTAAAATAAAAAAAAATGTGACTGGCTGAATACGTAAATTAAAAAGAACAAAAAAACGCTGGGTGGAGTTTGGCATCTTCTCTCCGTGCATTTTTGGATTTTCTCCGGGTACTCCTGCTGTGGCTTTAAGCTATCCAAAATAACAGACCGCGATAACACTGTTTGCAACGACGTTTTGGACAATATCTAACATTTTACCGACATTTACATTACTTTGGTCACATATTAATTTGTTTGTGAAATGTCTTTCTGTAAAACACAGAAGATTCCTTGAATCTAGCAAGAACATGTCAAACGACTCATGGATCTTGTTCCTGTACTCAGGGCGGTGAAGATGTTTCTATGAAGCGATCAAGAGGCGTGATCTTCCGCATTAGTTCACACTGCAGTGCACCTCACTTAGTTCACTACATGTTGCATGTTGAAATTCACATTTGTAGCCGTAGAGAAAAAGAGGAAATGAGTATTTCATCGCTCGCTTCTTGTGCTTCAGTGAGTTTAACATCGTAGGACCGCTGGAGGATAACGCTTCGAGGTATGCTCAAATCTTTTAAATATTGCTTATTGTTGTTATTTTTATTATTATTTACTACCTCCTTTGTGTCGGTTCCCTGAGTGATGGTCTGATTCAGGCTCATCTCTCTGCCAGTTTTTCTCCATCCGTCGGACCAAAACATGCTTTCTGGTTTCGGGTCTAACTTTTAGACTGTTCGGATCGCTCATTTTATCTCGCTAAATGTGTGTAGAACATTCTCTGTAAAAGCCTAAATAAGTCTGAGACGATTGGCTAAGAATATCTGCGCATCATCACATCTGAGTAAATAACTCACTGATTTCCTTCCTAGAAAACCTTAAAAAGCACTTCAGAAGTTTTGATGGGAGTTTTCTAAAAATGGAATTTACCCAGAAAAGCCTCACAGTTTTATAGAAGTGTTCTTCTAGGCCAGTTTATCTTAAAAATTCTAAGAAGGTTAAAGTTCAAACGGGGTGTTAAATACCATAATTGTTGAATTATTAAAAAGTTTTGTTTAAAATGCCAGATATGAAAACTAATGCACAGCAGTAGTCTCCAAGGTTGAGGTCAAGAAGTATGTGTCTTTAGAAATGTCATAAATGTTAGAGTAGATTAAAAGCAATATATGGCTGTTGATGCTGCTGGTACTGTCATTATTCTACTAAATTAACTGCTTAGTATCCTCAACCAGTAAAGTTTCTTCCCCCTGTTTTTTGTGGGTAAAAGGTTTTGGAATCGTTGACTTATGGGCTCCACTAATTTGAAATTATTTTACCATGATTTAATAGTGTAAATGACTCCTAAAAGATGTGAAGTTAAAGTCTTGACAACTCTTGAATAGTTTTGGGGAATTTTGCTTTTATGTTTCTATACTAAAAAAACAAATGTGACTGTTTGTCCTATGAAATTGGCCTACATTTTATTTGGGTACTTTTCATGAATATATGAACAATATGCGTAAAGGATGAAACATAAAGATAAAAGATGCAAATAGAAGATGCTTAAATAAATGACAAATTTTAAAATGTGTTTCCTAACTAATTCAAAAGTTAATTTTGCTGTTCTTGGTCCTCCATGCTAAAAAAGAAACAGTATATATTGGTTTGTGATTTGGAGATAAAACGTTAGTAAAGTAGTATGCTTTTTAAATTATATTTTAAAAAGTTTGCATGTAAACATTTTCCTTGATAACCAAAATGATGATGAGTTGTTTATTGCCATCAACTGCATCAGGATTAAGAGGCTCAGCTAGCTAGCAAATTGGACCTCTGCATTAGTGCTGTTGTTAACTAGTTAAGGCATAAAATGACATAAAGACACTAAGATGAACTGTTCCTTAGCAATGACAGCCTCAGGTTGAAGTAGCTTAGCTACGAATCTAGCAAAATTGACTTAACATTAGCGCTGTGGGTAAACGCTTGATTTAAATTTAAATTTCTAGTTCCAAATTAAAAGAACGTTCTAATCCACAGGTTTTATGGCAGTTCTTAATTTTTACTAATTTGTTATGTTAATTTATAGTACGGCCAATAAAAACATACCAGCCTTACCGCTCTCTTATGTGAACAGCGAATGAGGCTAACAGTTCAATTCTAACGAAGCAATTAATGTTTCTAAAAAATGCCATTTCTTAAGCCTTACTGTACATTTATATGGGTAATTATAGTGTAAATAATAATAATAATAAAGTCTCACATTAAATGGGCTACCATTTATATAAGTCTGACTTTAGCAGTAGCATTTTCGCTAATCTACCTAAATCCGGATACAATCCTAAATTCGTTCCCCAGCACTGAAACTATCACAGCCACAACTCTTATGACAGTTGTTAACTTTTACTGTTGATATTTTCATTCATAACACAACCTGTATAAACAATCAGCCCTATTGTTCTCTGCTGTAGACAATAAGAATAGCTAGCTAATAGCTAACTAAGCCCAGATCCTCAGGTATTTGAAATGTTTAGGTGGAATTTGTTACAAAAAAAGTTACCAATGTTGTAAGATTGTAACTAGTATTGGAAGGTACACCTACAGGCTAAAATGACAGACTGAAATGTAAATAGGTTTAATAGCTAATATTTAACTTCTTCTAAAATTCCTTTTTATAACGTATCCTTTATAGGGTTTTGTCTCATAAAAAGGGAGAGGACAAGCAAAAGTTTTGGCTTCCCAGTCAGTAACACCTGCTTTAATCGCTGCTTCTATGTCTTTCTATAGCAGTTAACAGTCTTTCAGTTCTTGTTTAGGGGAAATGTTTATCCTTCGATCTGTAAGAATCTTAGGCTGACTTGTTGGACGTTATTCTGGCGTAAGGGTAAAAGAAAAAAACTCCCAGCTTGCAAAAAATAATGGAGTTTATAATTAACTTGTTGCAAGAGTGTCTTTTTGTAGTCTTGAGCTAATTTTGCTGCATTTTCAATACACTCTCGGTTGACTGCAGCTAATTCCAAAGCAGAATCGACCACCAGAAATTTCTTTCTTTCTAAAGTCAATAGGTTCCACCTTATTGTCACTTAGTGTGCAGGACTCTTGTTGAGGTTGTGAGCAACCTTTCTGCCAAACTCACAATTTCTCTTTTCTCGTTTTTTTTTTAACACAAATTTATCTCCGCTGTTCTCGTTTTCAGTTATTTCATATTTACGTAATGAAACAGAAGAGGCAGTTGGGTGGCACTGCCGCTTAGCGTAGCTAAATGCTGCTGATCATTGGAACATTGATAATAATAGAATAAGGATGCATGGAGGGGTCGTGGTGCTCAATTTGTCTTGTATTCAACCTAAAATGAAACCCTAAATTGCTCTACTGTTTGCAGTTGTTGAAACAGAGACTGCATGCCACTTTACTGACCTACATTTAACATTTGTGGCCTGGTTTGTGTTTGAATTTGATGTGTTATTAGATAATTCATGACCGAGGAAGGAAAAACAAAACTGCCTTCTGCTGCAGACATTTTAAGGTTTTATTAATAGATCTGTGGTACTAGAGTAGCTTCTGTTTTATGATTTAATATATGAAAAAAAAGGCTAATGCATTAGGCTAATGCATTAAACATTTTAAGGTTTACCTTAAAATGTTTAATGCATTATTCCTTTATAGATTTTGATTATGCTTCTTGCTCGACCTGCAGGTAAAATGAAAGACCGACTGTGCGAGCTGCAGACCTTGCCCACTAGCCCCTCAGAGGAGGGAAGTGACCCCAATGGGAACCAGACCCACAGCACCGAGGATGAGGAACCTGCGGAGCAGAAGGCCATCGTCTTTCAGGGCGAGGATATGATGGAGAGCATCTACAAAGAGGCCCAAACGATGAGGAAGGAAATGCTGCTCCTCAAGTTGGATGTGAAGCGTCTGGGGAAGCAGAACTCTCGCTTCCTCACATCTGTGAGGAGGTTAAGCAGCATCAAGAGAGACTCTAATGCGCTTGGCAAGGACATCAAGGCACGGGGGGAGGCCATTTATGCACGGCTGGAGAAGCTGGGGAAGCTGAGCAAGGAGCAGGAAGAAGAACATGGCCCTACCTCGGCTGTGGCCCGTATGGTGCGCTCGCAGTATGTGTCCCTGACCAGCGCCTTCCATGAAGCCATATCTGAGTACAATGAGGCTGAAATGGTCCAGCGGGAGAACTGTAAAACCCGTATTCAGAGGCAAGCAGAGATCATGGGCCAGGAGGTGAGCAGGGAGCAGATAGAAGAGATGATCGAGACAGGAAAGTGGAACATCTTCTCTGATAATCTCCTTCTGGAGGGGAGGACTGCCAGATCGGCTCTAAACGAGATAGAGAACAGGCACAAGGAGCTGCTGGACCTGGAGAGTCGCATCAGAGACATCCACGAACTCTTCTTCCAGCTGGCCTTGCTGGTGGAGGAGCAGGGCACCATGCTGGACAACATAGAAGCAAATGTTGGTGCAACTCAGGACTATGTCGCCAAGGCTGGAGTTCAGATTAAGCAGGCCAAAATATACAAGAAAAACAATCCATGCAAGAAACTTTTCTGCTGGTGCTTCCCTTGCTGCGGATGAGAATACTTCCTCAAAATAAATATCTTTCCTGCATCTGCAGGGCTGGCCCAAGGCATAAGCAAACTCAAGTTGCAGCTCATGGCACCCCCCAAGTGCGCTTCAATTCCCCTTTAGAATTCAGTTTTCAAAACTTTGAATTTGTTGTTACATTTATCAAGGGTGAGCCTACTTTTAAGTTTGTTTTAAGGTTTGTCAATTGCAAATTAGAAAACAATTTAATTTCCAAATTTTAAATTAAAGAAAAACGGTCCTTGCTAGAAACTCTTCTGTTGTTGATTCCCTTGCTGTAAATCAGGCTTGAGCTTTTTAAATGATTAATAATATAACATTTACATTTATTTTGGATTTAAATGAACTATAAAAAGTAAAAGTTGTAATCACGCAAACAAAATGTCACTAGCTTTATAATAATCTATTTTTCATGCACACAATAACAGCAAACTAATCAGTAAATCCCAGGCTCTACTGAGTCTACAGTGAACCGCTGTCCTCTGAAAAGGACTGCCAAATCAAATGAATGAGTCAGAGAATTCACAAAGTCTTCTAAATAATGTTACAATTTGTTTTTTAATAAATATTCTGAACGGAAATTGGGGCCGTGAAACAACTTCTACCCAGGCCCCATAAAAACTTGGGCCAGCCCTGTGTTTGTGTATTTAATTCAAAATGTTGCACTGCAGCAGCGGTTTCCAACACCAGTCCTCTGACATCGTTATTTCTTTTACACTGTTCATTTAAGAAGGAAGAGTCATTTCAAACCACACACATATGCAAACGCAGTCTATGCAATTTGGTTGTTACATTTCCTCATTGTTACTTTGATTATACTTTAAATAATGCCTTCGCATCTGCTGTAAAGACATAAAAACTGAAATATAAGACCTTTCAGCTATCTGCCATGACTATCGGCTTTGTAATTTCTGCTGTGTAAAATATTTAAATGTGATTTTAGGTGTAGATAAATGCCTTGGAGTGGCTAGTTTTCACGGACCAAGCATGAAACTAGAAGTAAAACTTGCTCAGGTTCATGTTGCGGCTGCTGTTGTTCAACAGGTCTTTAGCAATACATTAAGGCCTCTAATTAGGGGAAGGTATGTTTACTTGCCTTAGGAAACTGTAGTCTGGCCAGCCTAATTTATCAGCAGGCCTTTTGTTGCCTTGCGCTACTGAGAACTTCCAGGCAGTCTCCACCAGTTTTAGATGAAATGGCATAATCATAAATCAATAGTATACAACAAAAGCCAGCCACATAATGGGTCAGCTTTCTCATGACCTGAATCGCTATGAACACGTGTGTTTGCTGAGGCTGAGCCACAATAGTAGAAAGGAGAGCGGGTCAGGGCTTTCTGTTAGTGCTGCAGGCTTTCTGGGCGTATGAGAGTGAGATGACAATGTGTGACACGCCATCACCCACTGGAGGTCCCAGTTGTCAGCTGGTAACATGAAGGTGAGTCAGATCTCCATGGTGTCGTGGGCGTTTTCAAAGTGAAATGTCTCTGCTCAATGTTGAAATGAGTTTCAAGTCTGCAGTGGTTGCACTTCCTCGATCAGCAACATCGTTGTGGTCTAAATGTCTGGGTTGGGTGGGGGGGGGGGTATTACAACAGTTGCACCACGACTATGAAGTTACCCAACATCCTCACATGGCTTCTTGTATTGTTCTTGATGTGGTTGGCTGTAGGTACCAGGATGATGAGCGATGAGTTGTCGGATTTTTGGACAAAAATCCTTGAGGTGCTGCTTTACAGTTATATGTAGACTTATTGCCTTTACATGTAGGAAGGTGGGAAACTCAAGTAGTTCCTTTAAATTATTTCCATATATTTAGTAAAGCCTTTTCATAAAGGCTTGAATGTTATGGATGAATGTGTAAAAGTGTAGATCTTCCACTGCTTACAAAGTTTATTTATATCAGTAATCCTGCAATACTAAAGCATCTGGCATTAACATACTTTTGAAAGAACCATCTTTTAAATCAGTTGATACACTGACTCATCAGCAGCCAAAAGTAAACATCTTCAAAGATAGAAATGAATTAACTGTGTGGATTTGGTGCCATCTAGCTGTAACTATGCGCTCTACGTTTTGACACTACCATGGCTGTATTGTTTTCCGCATTATGTGGTGTGAGAACATCAAACTTGATGCAGTATTTTCAAAGTTATTTACAAACAGACATCTGAAAAGTGGCATGCATTTGTATTTGGTCAGAGTCACTTTATAGAATGACCTTTTGGTGCAGTTACAACTGTCTGCATGTTGAAGGTCATGATCCTGCTGGAAGAAGCTCCGCCCTCCCTCTAACTGTTTTCTTCTACGATTGTACTGTATTTAGCTCCAACTATCTTTCCATTACTCTGATTAGCTTCCCTATCCCTGCTGAAGTAGGGATAGGTGCCACCCCCGTGCTTCATAATAGAGATGTTCAAGGTAAAGCACTGTGTTAATGAAACATGAATTGAACAGTTTTGCATGTAGGCCATAATGTTCAGTTATGTCTCATCTGACCAGAGCACCTTCTTCCACATGGTTTAGTAATTCTTGCAAACAGCACACATATAATTTTCAACATTCCCACAATGGATTTTTTTTTTGCCACTCTTCCATAAAGGCCAAATTTTTGGGTAGCACAGCTAACAGTTGTCCTATTTACAGATTCTTCTACCTGAGCTGTGGATCACTGCAGCTCCTCCAGTTACCATGACTCTCTTAGCTCCTTCAGACCATGTTTTAATATGTTTGCTATTTTGTCTTGCTGTTTTCATTCAGAAATCGGTTGAACAGAGCTCTGCAGAGATGTATAGTTTTAAAACCTAATCCTACTTTAAACTTCTCCACTACTTCATCCCTGGCCTGCCTGCTGTGTTCCTTGGCCTTCACGATGCTGTTTGCTCACTAATCTTTAACAAACTCAGAAGCCTTCACGGAACAGCCAGATTTGCACTGAGGTTAATAATTATTAATAAATAATAAATAGAATTAATAATAATTTTAACTATTGATCTCATAATGGAGAAATTATCCTCTGCATTGAACCCATCCCTTAGGGAGCAGTGGGCTGCCATTGTGCGGCGCCCAGGGAGCGTTCAGGGGCTAAGGGTCTTGCTCAGGGAGCCAGAGTGGTAGGCTGTGGGATTCGAACCAGGGTACTTTTGGACTTTCCAGGACGCTGCTCTCTAACCACTAGGCTACCACTCCCCCCAGGTTAACGGTTTAACTAATTTTGGGTTACTTGTGAAGGCAACTGGTTACACTGTATTTAATTTAGGGGTACCGAGTTAAATGTCAAACTTCTATTTTAATTCTTTAAAAAAAAAAAACTTAAAGAAACTTAAAAAACTTAAAAAAACTTAAAACTTAATTTTCCTCCCACATAATTATCTGCTCCTATGGGTCGGTCTATCACATAAAATCCCAATAAATACACAGAGGTTTTTGGATCTGTTGAAAATGTTCAAGGGGAATACGCTTTTAAGACACTACCTGCTTAACAGATGAAATCCATAATAAATTAAATACTTTTACCACAGCAGAAGGAAAATACACCATATTTAAAACCATTACTTTAACTTTCAGGATTTATTGCAAATTTTTCAGTGTGAACAGCAAATAAATGCTTTGTGTGTTAAAACAACACTTCAACAAGAGTGAAAATAAAAGTTAAAATACTAATGAAAATGTCAACACACCACAGATGCAAAAAACAGCTGCAAAAAAAAAAAAAAAGTAAAATCGGCAGATGAATAAAATGTTTTTGTCTTTTTTCCTGGGAACATACCATGCTTAACTACTGATGAAAGATCAACCCCACGTACTATACATACATATGTCTGTTTAAATTGGAACACTGGGCACATGTGATAAAGTATAGCTTAAGTACCTGGCGGTTCAAGTTAAAAGTGAAAAAGTAATTCAGGTGCCTAAAAATACTTGAAACAAACAAAAAAAAGAAACCATGTTTCAAACTCACATGCAGAGAGTGACAGTAAAATGCAAACCATTCACCTGTAGGATTTTACAGTACATGCATTCAAGTGCAAATCAATAATTCACATCTACACTTAACTGAGGCAGATTTCTTTCCAAATAAAAAGTACCTTTAATAAAGGAAACAAGGACCACGACAAATGGATAAAAAAAATAAACCTTTGAGTTTACACAGCAACCTCTAAAAAAAAAAAAAAAAACATACATAAAGAAAACCAAAAACACTCAAGGAAGATCCAAATTGTGACTAAAAACCTTTTGGGACATTTTCAACGACCTTTTTATTAAAAAAAACATTCAAGCATTTTATCTCAAACAGAAACAAAATACACTGTTTTCAAAATGTGTTTTTATTCTAAAAAAATGATCCTCAGTATTTGAAAAGAACTGTCTAGTTTAACAATGAACATCTCCACAAAAAAAACTATTAAAAAAACTATAAAAACAGACATTTTGCTATTTCTGCACTATAACCTGTGCTTATAATACTGTATCAGTTTGGAGACCCCACACTGTAATCAGGGGCTCACAAGCTGATGCGTCACATCCTCTTCATAACCAACATCTGGACAAAAACTCCTCCTAAAACCCTGAGACACCATCCATCTTTGCCCACCTGGCAGGTAATGGCAAAAACGTACAACACTTAGCAATAACAAAGAGGAACAGAAGTAGTGATGTCTATAATTGTAGGTTATATTTCTTAAAACCTGACCAGCAGGGTTTTATGAGGTCTCACGCTTAGTGAGATGAAAGTCACTTATGTTTTCACCAAGCATTTTCATTCATTGAATTCCTCCAGTTAGTTTTGGAGCAAAGAACCTACAAAAATCTGCTGGTAACTTGTAAAAAAAACAAACTCCCAAAAACAGGACAAACAGGCTGGAGAATAAAGTTTCATATCTCACCCTGAGTAACAAGTCAGATAATTATTTAGAGATGATAGTAAAATAAAGACAAAAAAAAATCCATTAGTGTAATTTGCCGAACCACAAAACACACCTCACACACACCGATGTCAACACGTTAATGCTGAAGAGCAGAAAGAAAAATCTTCAAGAATCCTGTAAAATATCAAACTTTCTGCTCAGGTGGTTGGTCAGTATCAGTCTGTTCTATTAAAGCTGTGAAATCTGATTTTTAACCAGATCAAGAGACAATATAAAGATACCAGGGATGTGTTTGTAACAGCCCGAGGGCTAGATAAACAGATCAGTCAGAAGTTATTTACCATTACTGTATGTGTAACATAGTATTCATTAGAATCAGCCAATTTTTCCTTGATCAACAGGTCAGGTACAGAAAAAAAACAGTTTTTTTCCTACTCATTAAATGCATCAAAACCAAGAACTGCCATCATAGTCGATCTATAAACCAACAGCATGTACTTTAATGCGAGTTTCGCAAATCATATATAGGTTACAGGCATTTGCTGTGATCCATCAATGGGAATAATCTTGAAATCCCGTTACTTTTTATTGGATTCAAAATAGAGCTGAACACAATATATTGAATCACAATTGTCACATGTTAAAAGTTGGACTGCTTATAGGCAACATTTGGTTGGGTATAATATTTTGGAAACCAGTCAGTCAGTAATACATATACCCGATGACATGGACTTTTACGATTATTTATGTCTTTCCCTAATCTAGATCCTTGCGATGATGGAAAAGAAAATGAGTAGTGGGGAAAATTTAGGTTAATCATAATCGACAGAGCAATATTCAATAAGAATATTACAATGTCATATTTGTCTTATGTCGTATAGGTCATATTCATAATTTCTCTGCAGCACGTCCTTAAGAAGAAGATTGAAAAAGCTTTACCAGACCTCAAAGAAAACCGGAAATCAGTATTGGTCAGCAAAAGTCTAATTAGTGCATCTCTATTGAAACGTTTGAATTTCAATGTGATCTCAGCTGAACCATAAGCGGGCTGACTTTCTGTTGTATAAAGGAAAGTGAAGCAAAGAATAACAAGAAACTTATGATGTTCCAACTGGAGTTGTAGTTTCAAAGCATGAATAGATTACTGTCTGTAAACACCGAAGGAAATACGAGTGTATTAAAGTTCTCTCGGTCAGTAAAAAATGTTTAGAAAAATACCGTCACCTGTTTATGCTACTGGTTTGAGAACTGATCGTAAACATCTTCCCTCTTTTGTGAGCTCTCTGGTGAAGCACATGCAGGGCAGAGGGATGGCTTCCTCCCGACGGGCGATCGTGTTGAACTTGCACTTCTTCAGGTGGTCGGCTATGCTGGTGATGTCTGCAAACTTCCACTCGTTCACGGTGCCGAAGGCCGTGCTGAAGCGCCACACCTGACAGAACACAAGAACCAGCCGTTACTTTGACTGTGGGAAAGAAAACACCCATTTGTTCTTATGGGTAATATCTTTATGATTTAAAAGTAAACAACTAAATGAACTCCAAAAGGTAACTAAACCTAAATTTAAAGAGGAACTGTTTAAACTGGGCCTTAATGGTGCTATCTTGATGTCACTGTGCTATTTTTTTTAACATTTCATGTAAACTTATTTAATTATGCAATATTTGTGCCAAAACTGTCTTAGTGCTGCCCTCTTTAGGGTCAACGGTGGTTACTGGAGTTGAATTTTCCTACTGGTTCAAATGGTATCTTGGTACATATCTACGTCACAGCCCCCGCATTCGGGTATAAAACCATCTCACTGAGATACACGCCCCCGTAGCGAGTCAGGAGTTGGAATTGCTCCTCCACTGCCTCGGCAGCGACGGCTTTAGGTATCGCCGAGTCAGCGGCTCGAACTGATAAGGCTCAGCCCCAATGGGCTCCATAAAGCCTCTCTAAACCTCCGGTGATGAGGGGGATGAAAAATCCTCCACCTCCAAAGATATATCCGTGACGAAACTACCAGTGTACCTTGTCCTCCTGACCACAGCCCAGCTTAGCCCCCTTCACTCATCCCCACACTTGGCACTGCCCACTTTGGAGGCATTTTTCTAAATTTGTTTGGGGGCGGAGTTATTCTTTTACACGGGGTTTAGTTTCACTTTAACTTACTTTACAACACAAGCAAGCTATTAACTTCTTTTTTTAGCTCTGGCATGTGACTCATGTTTTTATAACCATTTGTAGCTAATTTAAACAACCTCCTTTAGCACTGTAATTTTATATTCTAATCTTCATAACCTCTCCTGTAAAGGTCTGTATTGAGGTGGATCTAAAGACGCTTCTGACTCAAGACACTGTTGTTAAATTACAGTCTTGTGAAGAGAATGCTCGGGGTTGTCTATTATGTTCTTTATTTTATGAATTGAGAACAACCTTCTTTGTACAACCATCACCTGCTTATGCAGGTCTTACTACTCTTAAATAATATATGGCATATCGGTTGTAATGATGTTATCCATAAATCTTTTACTGGTATTTTTATTTTGGTACTCAAACAAAAATATACGTACTTGCTAATTTTAGTAATAGTATACCTATATGTGATTCTGCTGTTTACACCGGGTATAACCAGCTGATATTAGCTGCCCAGTCAGCCATCCTGAGGTCAGCTGCTTAACAGACATGCTGCTAATACAGGGGTAAGCAACCTGTGGAGTCTAAAAAGCCTTTTTCACAAAATAAAATTTGTCGAGAGCCACAAAAATCTACCTATAAAAACATAGCTAATAACAAAGGAAAAATATAAATAAATATATAAATATAAATAAGTTTTTACTAATCAGACTGAAAACCTTTTCTTAGACGGAACATTCCATTATTATTGGAAAAGAAGGGAAAAAAGCTGCGGTTTGTGGCCTAATGACAAAAACAGGAAAAAATAAATTTCATGCTGTTGTGAAGTTTCTATTTAAACACTGCATGAAAACACATGCAAAACTGAGCCTTTTTATTACTTTTACATTTTAAAAATCATTACTATTTTCTGGATTTTCTTTGGTCAAAGTGATCCAGAGCCAGTTTGGAGGAACTAAAGAGCCACGTGTGGCTCCAGAGCTGGTCGTTGCAAATGCCTGTGCTAATAGTTTACCCGCTGTAATTTTAAAACCGCGTTACATTGATAAGGGAGACTGATGAGACTCATTTAGTTTCAACCTTATGGCTGCCATTGTTTGTGCAGCCAAAAACATTTCCAAAAGATTTGGTTAGTCTTTACTGGAACCAGTGCACAGCAACGGGTGTGGGAGGGGCAGCGCTATGCTATTCTATGTTGCAAAGAGACAGAAAAAACTAACTCTGGCACAATCCTCTGGTATCTCAGTGAAATGACCATAAACCACAGGAATAGTAAAATTATGGTGGTTTTGAAATCGTAAACTTTTTGAAACGAGAAAATGACCCAAACCTGATTGTGACCGGCTCCATTTCTCCCCTTCATCATGGGGATTAAAGTTTTATAATAGTGTAATTAGCCCCCAAATTCCCTAGTCAGAGCTACAAATCACATAACTAATGCCACAAATGCATTTCTATAACAGAAGATTCAATAAATAAATGAACATACAAAATCCGGGAACGGACTAAAGACAAGTCGTTCTGACCTTGTGTGTTATTTGCCATGAAGGAGAACCATCATCCCGTCGTTTCTTCTCCCACAGCAGGACGACCATGCCACGCATTTGAAGCAGACTAGCACACACATCCCTCATGGTGCGAGACACTCTGGACAGCTGGCACAGGCTGAAGCTGTCAAGAAAGCTTGCTATGTGCTGCAAAACTTCAAAGGGAAGACTGCTAAACTGATCAAAATGACAGTCGATGTGGTGGGTCTTTCTCAAATGATCGTCTCCTGTTTTTAAAGGCAAACCGGGCTGCACCCCAAACGAACCCAGGTGTCTGTCGTGGATGATTCGAAAGCCCTGCACAGATGGACAGAATCGTCTCTGGGAGTAGGTGCAGCCGTAATAAGCCAAGGGGCAACGCTGCTCCATCCAGCCGTTGAGTCCTGCATGGATGTCCCCGTGAACGTTCTTAAAATGGGACGAAAACTCATCCCGTCGGAAAAGTTGACCGCACACAAACGTGAACATGGAGCGCTGCTTGGTTTGGTATCGTGCAACACATTCGAGCACCAGGTCCAGCCGGAGTGTGTGGAAAGGACTGGGGTTGGAAAGCTGTGGACTGGCGTGGTCACAGGCCGAGGCTGAGGCAATGTCGCCCACCATGGTGTTTGTAGCAAGAATGGCCGAAGGGAAGGAGAATGTCTGAGTACCAAAGTCAATGTGGTAGCCATCAACAAACCTGCTGTCCGAGATCCCCCTGCCTCCTGGAGAGTCTCCAAGGCAGAACAGCAAAGCTGCAGTTATGAGGTCAATGCCGTGGAGGCCCATTGGGTCCTCCTCTACCTCCAAATCAGACGTGTCGACCGCTTTGTCCTCCATTTTTGCTCGAAACAAGTAGGGGTCCGACAGCAGGGCTCGGCGGCCGTTAAATGTAAACATACTAATCCCTCTAAGCACTTCTACATTCTGCAGCTCACGTTTCAAACACCTATACCTGAGTTCAGGGGGTAGCTGCTGCAAGAAGCTATTCCTCACATGATCAAACACCAGGAATGGCATTGGGGGTGAGAGTGGGATCTGCTGAGGCGCAGGAGGCTCTGGTGATATAATCGGCATATAATCCTGAGGGATCAGTGGCCAGACATGGTCGCCGTTTTGAATCGGTTCATTGATTACTTCCTCTTTTTCTTCAAAACGCAACTCTACAAAGTTTCTTTCTTCAGACCATTTAACAGCATCATCTTCTCCATCTGTTTCCACAGCACAATCGACTCCACCTACAGCTCCTAGCTCACACTCCGAATCACAGTCACTCTCGTGCATATCTACATTCCTCCCACCTTCAGCAACATACACACATTCCCCATTTTCTCCATTATGGAGAGCTCCATTCTTATCAGTCTTTTCACCATTTATATTTTCCACAATTACCCCAATGTTGTTGGAATTAGTGAGGATGTCCAGGGCGGCAGCTAAACTCCTGGTTGTCTCCACTGAAGCTCTGTAGAAGTTGGTATACGGTTCTTCCTCCATTTCTACAGTTTCATTGCCCAAAACTGACGCCATGGCCGTTTTATCACTTACACCTGCTTCTTTTTCTCCATTCTTTGACATGTTAGTTGTAACTTTCAGTGACTCTAACAGCATCCTCTGATCCTGAAGAGCCAAAGCCATGTCCAGCTGCTCCACCTCATCAAAGTCTTTGCTCAGGTTTTCATAAGACTTGTGATCAGCATAGCTCACAGGCCACCGGTTCCACTCCATCGTGCAACAAACAATACTGGCAGGGCATGTCTCCAGGTGCTGTGCCATTTTGATTCTCGTGATAGTGAAGGGGCACCCGAACCCACTGTTGAGGCAAGGAAGTCTTTCATACGGACACAGAAGACGATGTTCGTCCAGCTTGCAGGAGTGGAAAACTGCCCCGCAAACGAGAGGACAGCCGACCAGATCGCAGGACACGCCCGGCTCTGGTCTGGCCATGCACTTTCTGTTGATGCATTTAAGGCAGTGAGGATGCAGATTCTCCATTTTAATGTAGTTCGTGGCTGCAGCAGGGGAACGTGGTCAAAGGTTAAACCCTGGAAACAACAATAGCACAAAGGATTAAAAAAAGGCTCTCAGAGAAAGTACAGGTAAGGTGGCTAATTTTGAAAAAGGCATGAGATCTCAAGTCTTCGGTGCCTAGTCCTACCTCTTTAACATTTGCCGATTTTGACACATTGCAACCACAAACTCAAATGTACTGGGACTGGTTGTGATAGATAAAAGAAGCACATATTTGTAAGGTGGAAAAACAATAACTGTTAACACCGACCCATTCAGTAAACTAGAATAATATTAAAAGGTTAATTTATTTCAGAAACTCAGTTCACTAAGACAAATCTAAAAGAGGTCTGCTCTACATACAGTGCTGTGAAAAAGTATTTGCCCCATACAGATTTATTCTGTTTCTGGTTTTTTGTCATGCTTGTTTCAGATCATTAAAAAAAATTAAGAGTCAGACTTAGATAAGCAGAGTAAATACAAAATGCAGTTTTAAAATCATACATTTTTTATGGAAAAGGTCATTTAAAACAAGCTGGTTCTGTGTAAAAAAAACAACTTAAATCATATCAGCTGTGATTAAGCAGATTTGCAAAACACTGCAAAAGTAGCATCTATCACTTTGAAAAGGGTTTCAAAGCCATTTGTAAGGCTTTGAAAACGTGGAATAATGATCATTTTTTCTAAGAGTGGCCAGCCTGCCAAAATTACTCCAGGAGTGCATCAGCAACTCATCCAGGAGGTCAGAATAACCCAGAACACCTAAAGCACTACAAACCTGACTTGCCCCAGTTAGGGTCAGACTTTTTTTAGAAGGTGTGTGTCTCTGCTACATCTGGTGTAATACCACACTATTTCAGAAAAATAACATTTTACCTAGAGTCCAACATGGTGGTGGTAGTGGTCTGATGGTGCCCTTCCCTTAGTCAATACTTTGTAGACTCATCTTTCATCGGAATTAGCACTGCAGGTTTTTTGGGGTTTGCCTTTCGTACATCTCACAACTAAAACGTTTGTCCAATCTTCTTTGCTAAGTAGTTCAAGCTCAGTCAGATCTTCAGAGATCAGCATTTTTTAAAGGAATTGTCAAGTATTTTGGGTCTGGAATTTAAGAGCCATTCTACCACATGAAAATGTTTTGATGTAAACTAATGCATTGTTGCTCTGGTTGTATGTTTAGGGTAATTGTCTTCCAGTATTTAAAAAGGTTTCCTTCCTGGATAGTAGTTTTAGCTCCATCCATGTTCCCATCATCAGCTTCCCCGTGCCTGCTAAAGAAAAGCCCCCCTACATCATGATGTTGCCCCCTTGATGTTTCACCATGGGTAAGTGTGTTTAGGGAGCTGGTTTGCCACCAAATATACCGTTCTGCATGTAGGCAAAAATGGTTTGATTTGTGTCTCATCTGACCACATCACCTCCTTCTACATATGTGCTGTGAGATCAAAATGGCCTGCGGCATTCTGCAAAAGGGCTTGTTGAGCTTTTCAAAAATCTTGCCAAATTTGTGGAGACACAACTAATAGTTGCCTCTCAATGGATTCTCCCACCAGAGCTGTGGATCTCTGCAGATCCTCCAGAGTTCCTATGGAACTTTTTGCAGATTCCCTGATTAATGCTCTTCTCGCTCAGTCATTTTAGGTGGACAATCTCCACCTTGGTGGGTTTGTACTTCTGCCATTCTCTTTCTGTTGTCGGATGGTGGCTTGAGGAAGTGCTCCATGTTTTTATAACTTAATTTGCTTCACATTTTACCACTTTATACCTGATCTGTCTGCTGTGTCTGGGTCTCCATGATGCTGTTTGTTTACTAATGTATTCTAACAAACCTTTGGGGCCTTCACAGAACAGCTGGATTTATGTCGAGGGTTTACAACATACAACTAGACTCTATTTCCCAATTAGGAGACTTCTGAAAGCACTGGAGATCACTTAGGGGGTTAAATACAAATGCATTTCACACTTTTCAGATTATTTGTGTAAAGCAATGTATTATTTTACTTCTACTGCCAATTTACGCGATACTTTGTGTTGATTTGTCACTCAAAATCCCAAGAAATTAATCTGAATTTTTGGTTATGACTCCTTTAAAGCCTGAGAGGGGTGCAAACCTTTGTAAGGCACTGCGCGTTTAGATTCTCAGCTAAAACCTGTCAGCCCAAATATTTTTGGCTGGTCAGGAACATTTCACAACAGGGGTGTTTCTGGTTTGTTCACGACCTTTGGTAAAAACCTGAAATTGTACCTTAAGAAAGCTGAAACTAAGCTTTTGTTCTCCGGTATTCAGACACCTTGCCAAGACCCTCCCGAAGCTTAGTGGCTTATGAGTCTACAGCTTATTAGGTAGGGTTACAAGTGTAAACGGATTCGTGTGTCCAAACAAGAATTTAAAGACCAGCAACAACGCTGCAACTCCAAAAGAAGGTTTTAATTACAATAACAATTGTTCAAGTCGTTCCTGCAGGAAACAGCCGAGTTACGCAACCACAGCTGGCAGGTTAGCAATCAACTGAACGTAAACAACACAACAACAGCCGGTGTAATTCCTTCTCCCCACTTTTATTCCTGCCCCCTATGATACTAGAATAATTGGATCTACAGAAAATTACTTTACCATTAAACGTGTAACCGAACAGCGGCGAATCGACAAGATACAAAACTTCCCAAATTAAACAAAAGAACAACAGTAGCCTGTTAGCATTAGCATGTACAACTCTGTGCTCCCAGCTGTTAGCTCGCCGGTAGCTTGTGAAAACCACCTACCTGAGTTACTGCAGTCCTTGGAGTGTTATTTAAGTAAATATTGTTCTCTTTAAATGTGATTTGTCAATTTAAACGAGCTGCTAAGTAGAACTAAAGAAAAACAATTTAAAGTAGTTAACAAGTTAAACTCTTGTATTATGAACTGCCCGCAGCTGGTTCAGTTGGGTCCTTTGGTTCTCTCCGAGTCAGTGTTGCTCCTGGTTTGGGACGTCGCAGCGTTACCTCATCACGTAAAGTGACCTGTCACATTGGTTTAATGGGCGAGGTATGGCAGGTCGTTGTAATATGTAATCATACCACACTTCCTTTTTAGATTAAAATAAACAATTACGAGTTACACTGACATTCTTCCTCGTCTGAGCTGAAAATAAACATTTTTTAAACAAAATCATCTGGTAATTATTGGATTTCAATGTCTTTGCTGCCCGAGATTTTCACGTTCAGTTGGGCTTTGTTGCTTTTCTGACATTATTTTAGATCATTCAAATAGCATTCATCCTAGTGTTGAAAAATGTCTTCAAGTTTTAAACTTTAGATAGCAATTAAAGAGAATTTATGCGAATAAGCCAAGAATAAACCTGGAATTTAAAATATTCAATTTTGGCCTTAACAGGAATTTTTATATAGTTGAGGAAATGTAGTGTAATCTTAACTAAAGCAACCAGATTTCATGAAGCTACACTTGAGTATATCTATGCTATTTCTCACATGCATATGCTGCTTACTGCAGGAGTACCGAGGCGATGCCCTCTACATGCACCTTGCAGTCCCCCATAACATGCACAAATTATTATTAAGGCCCCATTTTTGAGCACAGGAGTACTGAAGCCAAACATTTCAGCCCATGGAGTACATAAAGTGAATTTTTTTTGAATGTTTGGGTAAATAAATAAATCTGATGTTTGGTTTTAATGCTTAGCCTGCAAATACAGTTTCACTTGGATGTCTGCCAACAGATTTTTTCTTGTATTTATTTGGGACATAACACCATATTTCTACTTAATCCCATAGGTCCCTTGAAATGTTTCCAGAAATGTTCCATCCCTTTGCAACCCTAATACCCTAATTAACCTTTCTGTTCATTTTGCTAACTCAAAAATTGTAAACCTAAATGTTCAAGTGAACATGGGGTACATAACAAAACGATATCATTCAACCAATCACGCAGAGCCAATTAATAAGAGCATTCTTTTTGGGCGTAACACAGCAAACTACTGTTTTAAAATACGTCTGAATGGTGATACTTGGGAAACTTCGTATTCAATGAAACATACATGGCCAAAAAAAAAAGTCGCCACCTGGATTTAACTAAGCAAATAGGTACGAGACTCCCATTGGATAATTACTACATGGGCGATTATGTTTCAGCTGGCAACAAGTTATTTAACCCCAACTGGTGCAATGAGTTGCTTCTCATTTCTTAAACAACCATGTCAAAAGACACATCCCGTGGTCGTGGAAAAGATGTCAGTCTGTTTCAGAAAGGTCAAATCATTAGCATGCATCAAGCAGAGAAAACATCTAAGGAGATTGCAGAAACTACCAAAACTGGGTTAAGAACTGTCCAACGCATTATTAAAAACTGGAAGGATAGTGGGGACTCATCGTCTTCGAGGAAGGAATGTGGCTGGAAAAAAATCCTGAATGATCGTGATCGGCGATCACTTAAACGTTTGGTGAAATCAAATGGAAGAAAAACAACAGTAGAACTCTGGGCTATGTTTAATAGTGAAAGTAAGAGCAGTTCTATACGCACAATGTGAAGGGAACTCAAGGGATTGGGACTGAACAGCTGTGTAGCCTTAAGAAAACCACTAATCAGTGAGGCTAACCGGAAAAAAAGGCTTCAGTTTGCTAGGGAGCATAAAGATTGGACCCTGGAGCTTTGGAAAAAGGTCATATGGTCTGATGAGTCCAGATTTACCCTCTTCCAGAGTGATGGGTGCATCATGGTAAGAAGAGAGGCAGGTGAAGTGATGCACCCATCATGCCTAGGTCCTACTGTACAAGCCTGTGGGGGCAGGGCTATGATCTGGGGTTGCTGCAGTTGGACAGGTCTGGGTTCAGCAACAACATGAGTTCAAAGAATTAGGTCAGCTGACTACCTGAATATACTGAATGACCAGGTTATTCCATCAATGGATTTTTTCTTCAATGATGGCAGGGCATATTCCAAGATGACAATGCCAGGATTCATCTGGGTTAAATGGTGAAAGAGTGGTTCAGGGAGCATGAGACATCATTCTCACACATGGATTGGCCTCCACAGAGTCTAGACCTTAACCCCATTGAGAATCTTTGGGATGTGCTGGAGAAGGCTTTGTGCAGTGGTCACATCATCAATGCAAGATCTTGGTGAAAAATTAATGCAAGACTGGGTGGAAATAAATCTTGTGACATTGCAGAAGCTTATAGAAACAATGCTACAGAGAATGCGTGCCAAAATCAAAGCTAAAGGCTAAATTCTTTTTTTTGGTGGCAACTTTTTTTCTGGCCAAGCAGTGTATAAACTTAAGCTTACAAATACGATTGATAACTATTAGGCTAAAATGCTTGTAAAGGTTCCACATATCACAAACTGTATTTTAGAGACTGTAATCATGTGGAAAATTCAAGTTAATACATTGGGGTTTTTACACCTTTAAGGTGGTTATAATACAAAAAAAATTTACATTTTCCCCTTACACAATTGGAATGAAGGTCTGATAATTTCCAAACTGTTTAGTAAAGAATCTCTGTTCAGAGTGGAAACTATCCCAATCAGGTTTGAATAGTTTACGTATTTCAGATATTGGACTAGAGAAGTTTAAATGAAGTCATGACCTAATCAAATATTGTGAACTAGCCCTTTAGTTTGAAAGCTCTAAAGCAGATGCAAAACAATTATTAGCCAGGTGAGGTGTTTTCGCAGTGCTTACAGATCCTTTGCATGTTCTCTGACACTCTGTGTTACTTTGTTAATGCTTAGTGTTGTCAGTCAGCCAAACAAATCTTTATTAGTCGACTGTCTACACAACAGGTCAACTCAAAACTACTTCCTTTCCTACTTCAAAGTAAGAGTGCCAAACAAAGTGGGACTCTAGACTGTCAAACCTTAAAGTGCTCACCTTTATATCCCAAAATCCATTATAATAGCTAAACCTACCCACCAGATGAAGTCGCATGCTGACAGCAGCTAAAGAGCACTTAAGTTTGACGAGAAATATTGTGGCCAAAAATATAGCAAACAATATCAATGTACCCCTTGTAATCACTATGAAGAATGTCAAATAAGATATGAGCAATAAAGTTTGTGGACTAGAGAAAATGTATTCTACGAAGCTAAAATGGGATTTTTGTTAGGAAGACAGGGAAATTTGAATGAGACAGTAGATGACTTAGTCATTTCTTTAAAATATTAACAAAAAAAAGTTTAACAGAAAACACTCATAACATTCATTGTTGTAATCACACATGTATATGTGATTTTTGTGTCCATTTTATATAGGCCTCACTTCATGAAGCCACCTCTGAGATGTTGTGAATATTAGAAAGGGTGAGCTGTGCCTCCTGTGTCGGGTAGAAACGTCTGGAGCGAAGCCACAGCCTCCCAAACACCCCAGTGATGAGCAGCAAGATGACCAGCAAGCCTCCGAGGACAAGAGTCTCCACTGGAGGGAGACCAGTAGGTTCTACAGAGGAAGGTGCACGGTTGAATCATCCTTTATATGAACTGCTCTAACTTTTTAAAACATGCAAGTTGCAGAGATTGTTAAGTTACACACCTAGATTGGGTTTTTCACTGGCAGTGAGCAGACGTCTGATTGGCCCATAGGACACTGTGTGGGACAGTGGGATGTCTCTCCGTATCCTCACCAGTCCATCTTTAGCTGTACAGTTCTGTGTAGCAAATGCATGAGAAAAACAACTACAGCTAAAACCAGATTTTTACAAACACTGTGTAAAAAGACACATAACCCATTTTCTCTCTATCACTGAATCTCAAGAAACTTTATCTGTTTTAGGTCACTTAGGATTACAATTATAATGCCAGAATAGTGAGGGGTTTGTTTCCCAGATATGAATGTGTTTTGGTGCTAAGTGTGCATATCAACCCCCACAGGTTCTATAACGCTACTCAGAAAAGAAGTCATTAGTCCAAAAGTAACATGAAAGGAGAGATTACAAGATGCACTCAGGGCAAAGGACCTTAATTTAAGAGACATATCTCTTGGTCTGATGAAACCAGATATGAGGTGTTTGGCTATAATGACCATCACAACATTTGGAGGACAAAGGTGGAAGGTTGCAAGCCTTAGAACACCATCCCGACTGTAACGTACTTGGGGTGGCAGCATTATGTGGTGTTATGCTGCAGTAGGGAGGGGTGCACTTTACAAAATAGATGACACTGCAGCTACACGTCTATGCATCACGCGGGAAGTTAATGCTTGGCTACAAGTGACTTTAAGCATGCCATCTAATTGGTTACAAAGTGGCTCAAGGAAAACAGAGTCAGTGTTATGGAGCCCTGATCTAAACCCCCAAAAACATTTTGTGTTTGTGAACATGGTGGCCTACAAACCTGAATCAGTTACACAAATTCAGTCTTGTTTAGGGATAGCCAAAACATTTTATCCAGGTCATAGGGTTTTATTGCAATTCTACCACATACAAAGGAAATTTATGTAAACAATTGACTTTGGCGAAAGGATAAAACTCTCTGAAAACCTCTCATTTTCTGGCATCTAGCAGGTAGAAATATGCTTGTCAAAACTGACCTAAAACAGGAAGAAATTAGATTAGATTTGATGTCAGAGAGTGAGGAAAAACGATCTCTTTTTAAACAGTGCATGTAACTGTCTGGTTGTAACAGTGTAGGCTATTAGATTCAGTTATAAGTCAGTGAATTCAGTGAATTTGAAATAAGGACTGCTGAAGTATCAGTTCATATCAGTAAGAAACAATTCAAGCTTGATGAGTCTGGATAACATCTAGCAGACTACTTGTCTGAACTGGCCTCCGGCTATGACTTTGAGCTATGTGGTAGGTGGACTCACTCACAGGCTTACACACACTGAGGCTGCTGTGGCAGATCTGGACGTTGCAGTGCAGGAAGACGTAAGCATAAGAGCTGCCCACAAACTTAAACATTTGTATCCTGAACATGGCTTCTGGACCTTTACCGTTCTTCAGGACGCTGAGAGTCTGTTTGTTGGCCAACACTGGACAACTAGGAAGGTGAAAAACAAGCTAAAAGTGAGATGAACAACATTTTGAACTACAACGTGATGGCTCAGAATTTTTAAAATGCAGTTCTTTTAAAGCATTATAAATATTTCATATCTTTCCTGTAGCAGATAACTCTCTTGGTGTCTCCATTTTGTATAAATCCAGATTAGCTCGTCCCTGAGGCTGAAGATAATGGCTAAAAATGTTGTAGTGGTTTGTATGAATCCTATTTTATGAACTTATAAACTGTCATCACATTTGCATTGGGAGATTATTTATGCAAAAGTTTAGGATTATTTAGAAGGGAAACGGAGGTAGGAGGCGGTGCTTCACCAAACATCTTCCTGTGTGAAACACCTACTGAGAACGGAACATGTAAATCTTTACTTTTCCATTAGCCAATTACTCTGAATATTCTCTTCTCAGTACGTATTAAGAACATTGCTAGAGGTTTGCATTCCAAGGACAATGTGACTATGGTTTAAAGGTTCAGAACCTGGCATTCATATAAACCGCAATGATGATTTTGATATTAAAGTGGTTTATACACTAGAAGTCCGCTGTGGCCTTGTGTGTCTCAGACTAGCCGTTAGCTTCAGCCTTCTGGTTCAACTAATCTGGATTTAGAGTAAATGGAGATGCAAAGAGAGTTATCTACTGCAGGTAAGACATTAACTGCTGTAACCATTTAACAGAACCTCACCTAAAAAAATTCAGAACTATCCCTATAAGTTCATCTGATGAATTTCTAAGCCTTTAACTGTACTGGATGTTATTAAACAGCGTCTTCCTTCTTTCTCTGGCGTAGTGAAATCATTGTGCAATTTACTGTTGCTAACAGTAGCAAATACTCCCTGGTTGTCAAGGGCATGCACAGCTGTTGAACTGAAACGCATGTGGCCTCTCAGGCTGGAGTCACATGACTTGGCTCTGAGATTTGTTGTCTGGCCAGCTCTCTAGGCAACACATTCTCTTATTTCAGATTTCAACAGCACTCCTGTAAGAGGACTTAGAGTTCATCGCAAATGTGGAGCAATAACACTGAAATAGAGCGTACCACAACAAGCTTCTCGTGTAAATAGAAAGACTGTGACCTGCTAAGATGTTTACAGCTGCAGTATTGCCAGCATGTGAAGAAGGTCATTGCCTTCGTTATAGTAACAGACCTGTTTCTGATGAAGGTATACTGAATGTTGCCGTATGGATCCCTGGTGGGTGTGGCCCAGCATCTCTCCAAACGCAGCATCAGGTGAGCTGGTATCTTTTAAAAGGAGAAGGTCAAGTCATGGTGTGCTGTGAAATGCTGATTCATAGCAAGTAAACAACAGCTGATCCAAGGGGTTATGACAAACTGGAGAATATGTGCTGAAGCTCTCACATGACCGTCTAGTCACGGCTGAAGTGTTGGATTTCCAGGATAGCTTGGAACATTAATCTGCAAGGCATATTGCTTAACATTGGGCAACTAAGCAGGGTTAAACAAATTTAAAAATAGCTGTCAACACTGAGCATACTTGAAATACTGTAATCTAGTTTTCTTGAAAAGTCTGGCACCCATTCCCAATAAAAGGTCTCTTAAACAAACCATCAGTAGATAGAATATGACATTTTCCAACACATGAGGAGCAAGGAAATAAATATCAGAAGTTATTTTGGTGTATTCTGGTTATAAAACTTCTAACCAGTCACATTTATTGTCACTCTTGGTTAAGATGTGTAAAAATTCAACATTTAATTTATGTACATTGACTTGATGGGGCAAAAATATCACGTTAAGAAAAAGTTGTTTTTATCTAAATCAGCAGTGCCACAATTATTGGTATCCCTGCAGTACAACCCCCAACAAAACCACCTATAGTGTTTTTCTATAAGATTTCAAAAGGTTGGAGCAGATACAGAATATTTTACCATTCATTTTTGTACTCTTTATAGATTGTCAAGAGTTCTGGCTCCTCTCATATGCTCTAATCCTATCACCCTGGCCCACAGATTCCTACAGAATTAGGTCTATGCTCAGAGATGGCCAAGAAAGATTTAATCATATGTTTTAGAACATTAGCGTTGCGATCATTGGGGACTGTGGCTCAGGTGGTAGGAGTCCGTCCTGTCCTAGGTTGCTGGTTTGAACCCCTACCCCATCTGTCTCGGTGTTTCTCTCCTTGGGCAAGACACTTCACCCTCCTTGCCTGCTGATGGTGGTAGGAGGGCCTGGTGGCGCCGATTGTATGGCAGCCTGGCTTCTGTCAGTCTGCCCCAGGGCAGCTGTGGCTACAATGTAGTCTACCAGTGTCAGTGTGTGAATAGGTGGATGACTGATTGTAGTGTAAAGCGCTTTGGGGTCCTCGAACTAGATAAAGCACCATACAAGTACAGACCATTTACCTTTTTACCATTATCCTGCTGAAATACCTGATGACTGATTTTTAGTTGACTGCAAGAAACCACCAGATTCCCTTATTTAAAATGTCCTGGTATTTCAAGGAGTCCCTGTCATGCGTTCCATGGGCCTTTGGAGGAGAAACAGGCCCACAGCATCACAGATCCACCACCATTCTTAACAGAGGGGATTTGTTTTAAACCAAACAAAGGAGTGTTTGTTGCCGGAATCTCAATCTTAGTCTCATCTGACCATATCACCTATTTTCAGTTTCTCCAAAACCACCAACAACCACTTGGCATGTACATAGCCTCTAATGATTACTATGGAGGCTCAGTGACCCCAAGATGCCACTCCTTGTAGCAGTTCTCTAACAGTGAATTTTGGAGATTTTTTTTACCTACCTTATCATCCTGCTCACTGTGTGCAGTAGCAAGATAAATATGGGCCTTCAACCAGCCTAGCAGACAGCGGCTGTGACAAATAGGCCTGTATGTCATGTCATGAATATACTTCAGCAAAAACAAAAGGTAAGGATTTTAACTTGACGCTCTTATAAAGTCTGATCAACTTTAAACGATTAGGTAAAAATGAAAAAATAAAATGCTTATTTACATGATTATTGTGCCATCAGTGATTTTGCTAAAAACAAATATTTCATAACATGGACGTTTGTTCCCCACTGAATAAACGTGCTTAAATAGTATTTTTTTTTTAATAGTTTTTAGTGTCATGAAACTGAGACAAAAACTAGTTTACTATAGGGCTTCTGGCAATCTTTATCAGTGGTGTGCAGATACCATAAAAACTTTCACAAAGATGTTTTCATCTAGTGTTAGAGACGGCACTGTTGTCCATCTGTCCTCAAAGGCTTCATCTTTGTACAGCAGCATCGACACCGAGAAATTCCCATCCTCAGTGTTCAGAGTGATGCTTCTGATGAGTCAAAACAAACACAAGTTCAACTTCTAAATATTTTTCTTTAAATCAGATTTTAGGAAAATCAAGAAGCGAACAAAAATCGCCTACCTGACGTCCACTCGAATCATGTTTTCGCTGTTGGGTTGTTGGACCATGTAGTTTATGGGGTAGCGGCACACAAATGTGATGTTTATGTAGTTTCTTGTGATGATATCTGAATAGTTATTGTGTATGGTGTTGATGAACATGATGTGTGTATCATCAGAGACCTATGGAGAGATCAAGAAACCCAGAGTTCAGGTCAGTTATTAGTTGAGAAACATTTTCATCATATTTAAAGTTAAGGGCATGTTGAGGAGAGCAGAAATCCAAAGTCTTCATCCACATTTTTCCTTTATGGAAAAGTGGCAAGAAGAATGCCATTGTCAAAGTAGGCTTAAGCAGACACAAGCCATGTAAGGAACACGGCAAACGTGGAAAACGTTGCTCAGGTCAGATAAGAAAACTGATAAAAATATGGGAGGCTGAACAGAACTCTGCACATCACCCTGACTATGCCATTCCCATGGAGACACATGGTGGTGGCAGCATCATGCTGTGTGAGTGCTTTTCTTCAGCAGTGACAGGGCAGTTGGTTAAGACTGGGACTGAAGTTCACCTTCAGCAAGGACAATCCTAAACATTCAGTCAGGGATACAATGAAATGCTGTAGCTTATGCATGTTTGTGAGTTAGATGGGCCCAGTTAAAGTCCAGACCTAGATCCAGCTGACAATCTCCACCCAATCTGACTGAACCGGAGCTAAAGAAAAAAGGGCAAAGCTGATGGAGTCATGGCCAACAGGCTTACAGCACCAAGTTGGTTGAGCACAATATTGACTGAAGGCTAAATTAATACGAAAGGCACATTTGTAAAAAAAATAATGATAAGAAGCGTGTTTAATTTACATTTCACACTTCACAATTGTGGACTAATTTATGTTGATCTATCAAATAAAATCTCAAAAATCACAATAAAACAAAACAGTACCTTTTGTAAGGGAGCGCATTAGAAATGTTAATTATTTATCAATGAGGAGATGTTGTGACTTTCTGTTACTCCAACCAAAAGTACAGCTGACACATGTTAGATCCTCTTTTTGTAAACACTTAGCATCCTTTCATATGTGAATGGTAAAGCTGATTGTTTCTGTAGTCAGAGACCAGAATGGACTACTGCTCTCACAGTGAGAACCAGATCCCCTCTGGTACTTATCACTTAGCGACTCAAAGGCTCTACAACGAAACATCACAGAACACATGAGCATGTCATGTTACAAAGAAAATATGTGACCTACAAACCTAAACATTCTGCCGTGTCTTTACAGACGACGGAGTTTCTACAGTCAAGGTGAAAGCAGGACTGACAGCTGTGGCAGCCGTCCTCTTCAGCAACGACCTTATAATCCTATGAGCAGGCTTACTTTCATCAGCTGCTGTGCAAAAACCTTGTAAAACCAGAGGTGGACTGCTGGCAACGTTTGCCCTCCCGGTGAAGGCTGGGTTAACCTTTGGCTTGCTTTATAGACAAACCTTCAAACATTCCTGTCGAGGAGTTTAAGAACACTTGTGTGGTGCAGCAGGAAAATAAAACTCTCCAAAGCTCATGAAAGTGACCAGAATAAAATGATCGGAGGCGAGATGGCCAGTGATTTACCACCTTCTTATTCAGTGAACTTCAATAAATAATCATCTTCCCCATGAAAATCTACATGGACATTCAGGGTCCCATTGCTGGTTTAAATGAGGGTCTGGGCTGTTATTGAGTAAAAGAAACAACACCTCCCATCGATTCCAAAGAAAAACAGCCACTCCTCCCCATTTCTTTTCTCCTCACTCCTTCTGTCTGGACTGTAGAGCTTGTGTCTCTTTCCTTTTGCCTTTTTACATTTCTGCGAGTCAATTCCATACAGCTCAAAGGTCACATTTATGTCTGAAATAAAAATGTTAATAATATTGCCACAAGTTGCTTCTAAAACAACCCTGATTGGCTGGGAACTAGCTCCAGAACAAAGGTAGCCATCGTAAAATAGCAAACTTATTACAGTGGCAGTTTTATGCTGCCTATTATGCTGATACCAAGTGCAGTTTGTCTCCATAGCAGTTAAAGTCTCTCTCATTTGTAAGGAGCTGTTCTAAATGTCTGAGCTCACGTGTGATGCTTGATTAATTAGATGACTGAGTGTTGCAAATTCAACCATTCCCCCCAAAAATCCAGCCTTTAAAGAGACTCATCAGCAGGTTTAATGTCCTACCATTATGGTCCCACAGTCTGAGAGATTTGTCTTTATGCTAAAAACAAAGTTGTCCCCGATTTCCTCTCCACGGCATTCTGGATCATTTAGGTGCAAATCCTCAACCTAAAAGACAAGATTTCAGTTATTAAGCAAAACACACCTTTTATGTTGTGTTATGATCACACGACTGCCTTTGAGCTGACTTTAAGAGAAAAAACTGGACAGTTTGGCTTACATAAACTGGAGGCACCTTGTTGAGGAAAAAGGCACTTGGAATGATGACATCCATGTAGGCGTTGGTACAAATCACAGTTTCATTGAGCTCTAATGGGAAAAAATGGTTAACAAAATTTGCAAAGAGAACAAGCAAAAGCACAAAGTGATCGTTTTAGGGAAAGCAGAACATTAGGCAATTTAATAACTAAAGATTTGCATAGATTTCGTCTAATTCAAAAAATCTATCTTGATCTACAGTGACATGAAATAGTATTTGCCCCCAAACAATTTTTTTGTCTTGTATTTTGTCACACCTAAATGGTTTAGACCAAACAAACTTTAATACCAGACAAAAATAACCTGAAAAATTACTAAATGTTTTCAAATGATAAAGTAATTTATTAAGGAAAAAAACCTATCCAATCCCACCTGCCCCTATGTGATGAAATAATTGCTCCTTCAGCCCAATAACTGGTAGCAGCAACAGCTGCCATCAAGTGACAACTGGCAATAAGTATTTTAGATCACTGTGGAGGAATTTTGCCCTACTCTTGTTTTATTTAACTTGATTCTAATTTAAGGTTTCTTTACAACATCAATGAGTTGTTTAAGGACACGCCACAGCATTTCAATCAGATTTAAGTCCAGACTTTGACTAGTCCTTTATTTAAGTTTATTTTGGGCCTTTCAGAGGTTGTCCTGCTGCATAACAGAATTGTGCTTGAGCTCAAGGTCTAAAACTGAGGACCAGACATCCTCATTTAGGATTTTCTCTGTCAAACTGTAGAATTTAAAGTTCAATCAGCAAAACAGCCCCAGATCATCATATTACCACCACCATGTTTAACCATCAGTGTCACGTTCTTTTTTTCTGAAATGCTTCATTAGTTATACAGCAGATGTAATGGGACACACACCTGTCAAAAGGTTTCACTTTGTCTCGTCAGTCCAATGAGTATTTTCAAAACAGTCTTGGTAAACATCAATATGTTTTTGGCAAATGTGAGATTTGGACTCTTTGAGTAATTTAAGTCGGCCGTATTCTTCTCTCCATCTGTGGAGAACGGCTCTTGGTCCCAAAACCTCAGAAATAGCTTTGTTATCCTTTCCAGACTGATAGATGTCAGACATGTTATTTCCTATCTGGTCTTGAATTTAGATCAGGGTATGATGTGTTGCTTTTCGAGGTGGCTTAGCCTACTTCAATTAACTAACCCTAGTCAGACATGTTCTATGAGTTGTTTACTCTACAGGTCGGGCAGTAATCCGGTCCAGGTGTGGTGAGTGAAATGCCCCAAAAATGTGGTCAATTATGATGAATTCATGATTAAGAGGGTGAAATCATATTTTCACATAGGGTGAAGATGGTTTGAATAGCTTTGTTATCCTTTATAAATGAAATTAGTTAAAAACTAGTTTGCATTTAGGTTGTTTTTGTTGACCTTTTTTTGTTCAGATGATCAAAAAAAAATCTAAACCAGAAGAAATATATAAAGGGGGCAAATAGTTTTTTACAGCACTGAATATGTTGGGTTAAAAGTTGTGCCAATACTGTGAACCTGGGGTGTTTTTACCCAGGGTTATTGTACAGTGAGAACCTCATACTGACCGATGAATAGTATGAATATATACTCTTTGACTATGAATATCTGTTACTCTTCAAAGGTAATGTTACTCAGCACAATCTGAATGCTTAACCCTAACAGCTGCTTCAAAAGTTTTATTTATAAAAGGGAAAATAGACTGAACACAGTCTATGTGCTTTACACTAGAACCACATTCATTGTCGTACTCAGAAATGTGCTCACGTTCAAAAATCGATACGCAGATCAGGAGAAAACCTGGGGTTTAGTGCCTTGCTAAGGGGCACGTCAACATGGGACAGAAGAAGCCGAAATCAAAGCCACAACCTTCTGATTGCAGGACAATTCCTCTTCCGATTAAGCCACAATTACCCACAAAATATAATATATTACTCATATATTTAAATAACTAAAGTAAGAAGCAAGAATCAGTAAGAGCATTCTGCTTTATTTTTGATATTTAATCATATACGATATGTAAAGTGCGCACTCACCCTCCTCCATAGGCTCCAGATGAACTGCTGACATCACCCCCCTTAGGGTGAAGAGCAACCAGGTAAAAACCACACCAGTAGACACCATCTTCCAAGTCCTCTCCTACTGGTTTCTCTCAGTTCTGACACCGCGCTGCCGTTTGGCCCCTACCTTAAATCTCACTGTCACCAGAAGATGTAGCACCTCTTTCCTTCTCCAATCCATGAAACTCAACTCTAATGAACTGGGACCCCCCTCTCTGGCCTTAAAACACCAGGCTGAATGATGCTTCAGACAACAATGAGATTCCACACATGAATAGGGGTGACCGAGGGGAGTCCAAGGTAACAAGGAGGACACCGCCTACTACAGCGATGTCGTCTCAGTAAACACCTTCCAAGTGTTTCTTACCGCAGGGAGCCACTATACATCTGGTAACCATGTTAAAGGAAAGGGTTGCTCTTTGTTCTCTCTACCTTTTGTCTGGACACTTTAAGACATTTTACTGGTGCGGGAATCCCAGTCAGTAAAGACAAAAGAAACTCAATGTAGGTCAAGGGCAATTCACTGACTGGTTTGCATGTGCGTGATTGGACACACCATACAATCCAGCTACTGCATGCAAATGCAAGAGATGGATCGTAATTAAAAAGACACTACATGTAATAGATCATACTGAGCATTAAACCTGTCCAAGCAATTTGCAAAGGGAAATTAGGACAAAAAGACAAGCTAACTGATGAGGCAGTAATCCTAGTCACCTTTTTTCAGGTTTTATGAGTTCTTTTCACAAGATTTGTTTCCAGGACAGTGAATCTTGTGGGTGTTTTTTATTTTGTTTTGCAAATGAGACATGCTTTACAGTTTGGTCTGACCGCCTGTCATTGTTTTAACAGGCAAATAAAAGACATTTGTCTGGCTTCGAGAAATGTTACCTCGATATCGGCCGTGGTCGTAAGAGTGAAGACGAGCTGACTGGACGGCTTCCTTCCCATTTCATCTTTAATTGAATAATTAATCAAATAAAAGTGCAGAAAAAAGAGGAACAGCATTTCATTGACACACTTTTTTATTTCCTGAACGCTGTAATTTTCCCTGAAAGAGGGAGTTTCGATTGTGGCCATAATGTGAGATTGTATATAAATGCACAGACAGTAAATATATCAGAGTAGCACAAACAACAATGCTACACAGTCTAATCAAATCTTACAATTAAACATGAGTATAAACAGTTGGGACCATTAGAATAATAACTGACTTACAATAAAATTTGACTTTAAATATGTTTGCCAAACATGTTACTTGTTGTCAGTGATTTGCTAAAAAAATTACATATTCTTGGAAATACATATCACATTTCAAGTTGGTTACATATAAAAAAAAGGAATGTGCAAAATCAGAGTATTTTTATCACCAATGTATCAGGAGTCAGCTCCTTTCTGTAGCTGATCTCCCTCCAGGTGCAATGTCGCTGTCCAGAATCACTCCAGAGGTTCAGTGTCCTCAGTAAACAGATCAGCCAGGTCAGCTACTGTCAGAACGGCAGCCTCAGAATGCTTCATGGTTGTGCTGGTGTGACTACAATTAAAACAAAGCCTAAATTAGTACCTAAATTAAAAGTCTATCTTAAAACCATCAATGTGGTTTTGAACCCAAAACACCTCTTTTCTGCTGTCTTCAGCATTGCTTGCATTCTCTCCTCGATAGTGGATTTGATCAGGAATCTGTGTACAAATGTAGGCCTGTTGGACAGAGAAAACAAATGAAGTTACAAAGCTTTGCTAAAAAGTTTCCTTCTTTTATCATGTTACAATCACACACTTTATGATAAATCAAGGAAAGCATTAAACACAGAATCAGCCATGAGGCCCATGACAACTCTGGAAGAGCTACACAGATCCACAGCTCAGGTGAAACAATCTGTTGACAGGGCAAGTATTTGTTGTGAAGAAGAAAGCCGTAGGAGGTTTTCCATAAGCCATGTAGGGGTCACAGCAAATAGGTAGCAGAAGCTGCTCTGGTCAAATGAGGCCAAAGTTGAACTGTTTGGCCTTTCTACATGTAAAGCGCACCTACGGAAGTCAGTTTTTTCAAAATAAAACGCACTGCTCCTCAATACCCTCATGAGTACTACACATCTTAACTGTTTACTCCAAATCTGTACAACACATTAACAAAAATTGTGTGGTGGATTTCCATTATTAATCCCATTCAGAGAACGAAAACTGGTGTTAAAATTGTGCAGCTCTGTATGTATGTTTGATGTAATCTTGTGAATTTGTAATTGTCATAAACTATGACCATTTGAGCTTGTACCAAATTTGAAGAAATTCTAACAAACTTTGAAGCGTAGCTTCCTGTCGCTTACTTAGTTTGGCCAATCCGGTGAACCCTTCCTATAGCCTGGAGTTCATGAGCTGGGTTGAGGATCGGTTCGACCAGCAACACGTGTGTTGCTTCAATAATATTCAGCCCATTGGAGCCCGTGTGGAGAGGGAGGAGGAGAATGTTGATCTTTTCATCATACTTGAAAGAACTAAGATTCTCCTAAAAACACACAAACAAGAAAAAAATAATAATCGGTGAATTCACTAATTACAAAGAGATATAAATAGTTGTATCACAATCCTAAATGATTCATATGAAACTTTCAAAGTCAAACCTGGAATTTATGAATTCCATTAATTTGTGAAAACTCCATGTTATTGTCCAACAAGGCCTTGGCGATGATGTCCAGGACACTCTGCCACTGGTTCACAAGAGATGAGCAAACAATCCAGATCACATCTCACCTTAACATCACCATACATCATAATCCTTCAGAGCAGAAATGCTTAATTTACTGTTGAAAAGACCAGACACTTGGCAATGGGATCATTCCTCTGAATCTTCTTTAGTGTTCTCACAACAGCCTCCACTTTGGTAGAGTGGCTTCCCTGCAACAAACCAAAAGATAAACTCATTGTTAAAGAAATTAGGACAAAAATCTCAATCTATTCAGATTAAAATGGCATCGCAGACCAACCTTGACTGGTATGTCTTGCTCGTGGTTGTACGACTGGGTTGTGAACACGTAGGAGATTTCTGTGTGGGAAGTAGTCTGTCTGCAAATGGCACACTTAATGGCACGCCGCCTTGAGCCCACGCTGTACTGCTCCACAATGATGGCAATGCATTCATTACAAAAGCAGTGGCCGCAAGTCAACACTGCCCACTGGAGGAAAGAGTTTTTATAGAAAGTAAAACATTTTTAACCTGAATCAGCAACTTTTGACTTCCACCTTTATGCAACATTGCTTTACTGCTCTGACAGAACAGCTTCAAAGCAATCGTAGAGGTGTTGTTGTGACATTACCCTAAATTTGAATAAATGTCAAATGTTAGACACTATAAATAAGTTAAAAAGGAAAAGCAATATATATATCAAAATAAACAGTCTTTGGTTAGTATTCCTGGGACTACTGCTTAAAAGTTGAGCTCTGTTCCTCCACTCCTTTTATATAAAAACTTGCGATATTTGAACTCTACCATCAACACTCACCTCCTGTCCCAGGGGTCGGGCACAGATGGGGCACGGCTCTGGGTTCAGCCCTCCAGTTGACTTGTCCTGTGACTTGTATACAAAATCCATTCAACATGGGGTCAGACTATAATAAATGATTCATACCTTCTCCAAATGATCAAGGAAAATGTTCCTATTATAAATGTACCTTTTCCAGATTAGTTAGATACAGGAACTGTCCAAGTTTCTTTTGGAGTTGAGACTTGGCCACAGCCTGGTCGTTCAGAAGTTTTACTCTGTTTTGCTCCACCTGAGAGCAAAATAATTAAGACCAACGGACAAAAAAGCTATACATTAGCAGTTAAACCAGAAGACTATATCCATGAAAAGGTTTTTTAACTAAAGTCAGCAAGCACAAATGTTGAAAGTAGAGTACTAGAACTAGAACAGCCCTTTTGATTAATTACTGGCACTTGTTTTAATAAAAAAAAAAAGCCAGTGCCTACTCAAGCATTTTACTACACACTTCAAACCAGACGTGACCTTTATAGATATCCCCCAGAACCATCAGAGTCATTTACAAGTTTGCATTTGCTGATATTGAGTCCTTGTCCAATGCTTATATGCTTGGAAATTCAACAAAACAACACCACATTTCATCAGTGCTAACTTGCTCACTAGTAACGCTCTGAACACTGCAGCACATTCATGTTTTTCGAGACAGAAACGGATATTCTGTCAGCAGTCTTCAATAAACTCCTGTCCTGCTGCCACTGATTATGTTTACCTGCGAAACAGTTTACCGAGGTGCTCAGTCAACATTAGCCATGACTTGCTGATTATCACTGATATGAAAATTTTGCGCCGAATACACACATACACATTGAGTGTGTTGACAGGTGTCTTTTATACAGATAACGAGTTCAAACAGGTGCAGTTAACACAGGTAATGAGTGGAGAACAGGAGGGCCTCTTAAAGAAGAACCAACAGGCCTGCGAGAGCTGGGATTCTTACTGGCTGTTAGGTGATCAAATACTCATGCAATAAAATGCAAATTCATTCCTTAAAAATCACATAATGTGATTTTCTGGATTTTTGTTTTAGCTTCTGTCACTCACAGTTGAAGAGTAGCTATGATAAAAATTAAAGACTTCTACATGCTTTGCAAAAGGGAAGACCTTTAAAATCTGCAGTGTATTGAATACTTGTTCTGTTTCATTCCTTCCTGACTGCCAGTGGCAGTAAACAAAGTGGATATGTCTCCTCGCGCTCCGTGCAGGTCGAGATTAAATGTAAACAAAGTCACTCACGTGACACGTAGCCCACCTGGGCGTGCGTCTATAAGTAGCACGTGGAAGGCTCTCCTCAAGGCTCCAGAACCCACGCATGCCTTCCAAGCAGCGGCAGCTTGGGAGTTGGGGGAGGACCTGGAGGATGATGGAATCTCTGTGAGGGCCTCCAACTCAGAGTTCCAGTCCCTCGAGGACCAGCGGGACCCCTTCCCAGACCCTCGGGATCGGGAGGGGGATCCCCCGAGTTTTGGAGGAAATGATGGCTCAGGTAATTCCCTCGGGAGTTCAGTTAGCTCTGGCCCAGGGGAGGAGCCATGCCTGCTATGGGCAATTATTTTGGCAGCCTTGGCCAAGGTCGACCTGGACGACGCACCTGTGGCCCGGCCAATGGGAAACCCATTTTTTCGCCGGGCTCCGGCAGCCCCTCCGTTCGAGGTGCCACCGTCCCCGGCCTTCTTGGAAGAGCTTCAGCGCTGCTGGAGGGATCCTAGAAGCTTCTCCCACCAAGGTCGATCCTGGCGTGCATGTGCAATCCTGGGTATCATGGTCTGGACCACATGCCCCCTGTGGATCACTGCATCGCTTCACTGGTTCTTTCTCCAGATGAGGCGCTCAGGGAGAGGGCCCGCTGTCCAAGCGCCCAGTGTCGGGTGACGGACAACTCTTTGTGCCGTGCCTACGACATTACGGCTCGTATGGCACGTATTGGCAATTCCCTCTCTGTCCTCCTGTTGGCACAGTCCCAGATGCTGTAGCCGGGCATGGCGGGAGCAGCACTGGGCGACACAAATGACGCGGCCCTCCAGGCCTATGGACTCATGTCCAGGGAACTCGGTCGCCTTTTGTCCACCCTGGTGGTCACCCGACGCCAGGTCTGGTTGGCACAGGCCCCGATCTCGGATGACTGTAGGCAGAGCTTGCGGAGGCCAGCTGTTTGGACCGGAGGCTGAGAGGGCACTGGAGCGCCGTCGGCAGTCCAGCCAAGCCCCTGAAGCTTGGGGTGGTTGCAGCGGGGCCATGGGACCCCCTGCCCTGCAACCCAGGAGACGTGACGTGCAGGACCCGCGGCGTCAGTTTCGGACCGCGTGGCGGCAGCCCGGGGTGGAGCGGGCACCACCTTGCGGGGCTCTGGGGGGGTCCGGACAGGGGCCGGCACCCCCCCAGAGGCCGAAGCAGGCGGCAGAGGGCAGCCTGAGGGCTGCAGGCCGACGGCGGGGAGGTTTTCACAACGGCACCTGGCCTATTGGGAAACCCACCGGGGGACGGCACCCCCCCAGAGGCCGAAGCAGGCGGCAGAGGGCAGTCTGAGGGCTGCAGGCCGACGGCGGGGAGGTTTTCACAACAGCACCTGGCCTATTGGGAAACCCACCGCAGGGATGTGTGGGTGTTAAGAACTATGTCCTAAGGGTATAGGCTGCAGTTCCGCCGTTGGCCTCCACCCCCATCGGGGGTCAGGGTGACCCCCGTCACAGATCCTGCACGAACTGCGATCTTGCTGCAGGAAATACAGACTCTGCTGGACAAGGAGGCCATAATGGTGGCCCTGCCACATTCGCAGGCCGACGGGTTTTACTCAACCTATTTCCAGATTCCAAAGAGGGACGGTTGCCTTCGGCCGGTGTTGGACCTCAGGGGGCTGAACCACTTTTTGAAGGTGCTGCTATTTCGGATGCTCCGCACCTGCAACATCCTTCGTGTAATCTGTCCAGGCGAGTGGTTTACATCCGTAGACCCGAAGGACGCGTACTTCCATGTTCCGATCCACCCAGGACATAGGAAGTATCTGCGATTTGCCTTCCACGGCGTGGCTTAAGAGTTTTCGGTCCTTTCACGAGGTGCATGAAGGCGGTCCTGAGCCCTCTGCGCCTGTCAGGATTGAAGATCCTGCCATATTTGGACGAGTGGCTCATCTGTGCCCCCTCCTCTGGCAGGGCAGATTGGGCAACGTCGAAGGTCCTAGGCCATGTCAGAGCACTGGGGATAGCGGTGAACCGTCAGAAGAGTTCTCTCATCCCGGCCCAGCAGGTGGTCTTTATCGGCATCGCCTTAGATTCAGTGGCCATGCTGGCTCAGCCAACCTCAGACAGGGTGGACAGGATCCAGTCCCTGCTCCAGTCTTTTCGAGCGGGTGCGGAACCCCCAGTCAAACTGTGGTTGAAACTGTTGGGGATGCTGGTGGCGGCCTCGGCTCTGACTCCTCTGGGGCTGCTTTATCTACGGCCCTTGCAGAGGTGGTTCAACAGCCTCCACATGGACCCCAGGTTGCACTGGCAAGTCAAGGTGCGGGTTACACCCGGCTGCGCAGTGCTCCTCCGTCGCTGGTGGGACAGAGCATATCTGCAGCGTGGGGTCCCACTCGGTACGGTCCCCGCAAGACGGGAGGTGGTGACTACGGACGCATCACCTCTCGGATGGGGAGCGGTGTGGCAGTGCAGGTCTGTCCAGGGGCTGTGGGGGCCTCAGGAGGGAAGTCTGCACATCAACATCCTGGAGCTCAGGACGATTTATTTGGTGCTGAGGCACTTCACGTCTTCTCTCGAGGGCAAGCATGTGCTCGTCGGGTCGGACAGCACCTCAGCAGTGTTCCACGTCAACCACGAGGGTGGGACCAGATCACTGCAGTGCCTGGGGGAGGCCCGGAGGCTGTGGACCTGGGCATACGCCTCCATCAGGGCAATGCACCTACTGGGGACGAGAAACTCTGTGGCCGATTATCTGTCCCGACAGAGGCTCCCCCCCGGGGATTGGCGGCTGCATCCTCAGGTCCTACGGCAGATATGGGATCGGTTCGGAAGGGGCCAGTTCGACCTTTTTGCCTCAAGGAGCAGTACACATTGCCCCTTGTGGTTTTCCCTGGCGGAGGCCAGCTTCCCACTGGGGATGGACACCCTAGCGAACGCATGGCCAGCCGGCCTGCTGTATGCCTTTCCCCCATTTCCGTTGCTTCTGCCCACTCTCCACAGAGTGAGGTCGTTGACCCAGAAGGTTCTGTTGGTGGTTCCCGAGTGGCCCATGAGAGTCTGGTTCCCACTGTGGCTCCCGGTCAGGGCAGACCTGTTGTCTCAGTTGGAGGGGAAGATTTGGCATCCGTCTCCGGGCCATCTTCTCCTCACGGTGTGGCCGCTGAGGGGTGCTGGCAGCCCCTGACGGATCTGGAGCCCTCCATTCAGCGGAAACTGCAGAATGCCAGAAGTCCTTCCACATTTAGGACGTATGCCCGTTGCTGGCAGCGTTTTCCGGAGTGGTGCAGACGCAGAGGAGTTGACTCGTGTTTCGTGTTCCCTGCATAAAATTCTGAGGTACCTGCAGGGTCTATTGGATGCCGGATGGGCAGCATCAACCCTGAAGGTGCACCTGGCTGCCATTTCAGTCAGCCACGACGTCGTGGATGGCAGACGAGTGGGGGCACACTATTGGGTGTCACAGTTTCTCCGGGGTGCAAGGAGGCTGCGCCCCCCGTTACGGAGACCAGCGGCAGCGTGGGACCTCCCACTGGTATTGAAGGCCCTGAGTGGGCCACCTTTTGAGCCTATGTGTGCTGCCCCACTGAAACTGGTGTCTGTTAAGACTGCTTTTTTGTTGGCGGTAACAACAGCCAAGCGGGTCAGTGAGCTCCACGCCCTCACCATCACCCCCACCTGTCTGCGTTGGAAGGCAGATGGGTCCGGATTGACGCACTGGCCTTGGCAATCCTGCCTCTGGCCCCTTCTACTAACTGAGAGGTGGGTGAGTACGGCATTCCTCGTGACATTGCTGGCATAAGTCATCCACTTTGTTTACTGCCACTGGCAGTCAGGAAGGAATGAAACAGAACGGAAGTTACGCTGTAACTATGGTTCTGTGAATTCCTGGATGACTGCCAGTCACACTGGTCACTCAGAACTTCTCCCCTGCGAGAAGATCCCAGAGACCGAACGTAGGCTTCCACATGCTACTTATAGACTAGGTGGGCTACGCGTCATGTGCGTGACTTTGTTTACATTTAATCTCGACCTGCGCGGAGCGCGAGGAGACACATCCACTTTGTTTACTGCCGCTGGCAGTCATCCAGGAATTCACAGAACCATAGTTACAGTGTAACTTCCGTTCTCCCCACTGTATATTTCGCAACTCTTTTGACAAAATTACCATACTGCTGACATTGCTTCTACGCTTTAGTTAAGTTTAGTCATGAACGACAACATAAACCAGCTGATCTGCCTGGATCTGAATGGAGATACGATCCATCGCTAATTTCTAGAAAATAATTATTTAAAGGCAATACAACCTTTTCTGTGTTGATTCCGATCATGTCAGGTGAGACCATGAGGACTGTGTGTGTGAGAGAAACTGTGCTGAAACACATCAGTGACGCGATCTTCATTTTTGAAACAGGATGTCTCTGCCATGCAGATTCACGATTGGAAACATTAACATCCACCCTAAGACATTAACTTCTAGCGCATGTTATCTTAATAATACAGGTTTAAACGTCCGATTAGTTACAGATTGTATCTCTGTCTGTCACTTACTTCATGGGGTTCTATAATGTGCAGCAGTTTGGGCTTCGGCTCATCAGGCAGACGAACACGCAGCCGTTCGGTAGCCATGCCCAACTCATCAATGGCCGACACATGATTACGCAGCACCATCCAGTACTCATGCAACACCTGAAATAAGGCCGAAGGAATCTTCTATTTAACTTATATAAGTAAAATTGCATAACATTTTGACAGAGTTAAAAACATTTACTATAAGCAAATAATGAAAACCTCTTTTGATCTTTTGTAATTTGAAGAAGAAAATTTGGAGATTTTCTTCTTCAATTGTCAGGTATATCAGAAGTCTGTGCTTACTTTATACTCCTTCTTCCAGTTCTCAAACAGCTCCATGAAAGTGTTCCCCTCCTCCACCAGCTCCGGGTCCATGCGTTTCACTTTGGCGAATGACAAGATGGCTTTCAGAGTGCGCTCAGTCTCGCTGGCTGCCCACAGGCCGCGACTGGTGGTGGGGAGACGGTCGTCCATCAGGCCTTCCTCATCCTCGATCATTTCTTCAAAGATGGCCGTCTGACCTTTCACCCTGAGAGCAGAACTTTTTCTGTCACTTCAGGTGTTCAATTTCAATGAGAGTTGGGAAAATCTAGGACACCTGCTTACTTACGTGTGAGCAAACAACTTGGATTCATAATCAGTGAAAAGCTCATCTGCTTTACAAAACACACAGCTGTGATAAAAAGAGAAACAAGTTATAGTTCACAACATTAAAAACGCTGCAGACGAACGAATAGTGAGGAAAAGTATTAATATCAATATCTGATGATGCCCTGAAATGCTGGTAACTTACTTATTGAGTGGCAGTCGCATTGGCCTAAGGTGGCAAATGGTGGCCTCTTCTATCACTTCCTTAGAAGCCGGGCCCTCAAGACTCTTCACTGCATCTCGCACAGTGTTTTGTGACTTCATTAGATCTTGCATTTGTGTGGTGAGTAGGAACTGCAGACCACAGGAATCACGGAACCTGCAGGGAACCCAACATGTTTTTAGTGTGTTGTTCCTATAATGAATGCTAACTTTCCACAAGAGACGCTGTACTTGTCTGCCATGGAGAGCTTGTGGCACTGCTGCTTGTAGCTCTGGGTTAGCTCATTCTTGACACGAGACACCAGATCTTCATCAGTGGAACAACGGGTTGCCCTCTGGATGACTTCCAACCACCAAGGGGAGTTTAGGTTAACCTGGAGAATAAAAGGTAAACCTGTCAGGGGCCGCAAGCATGTTGTGAGTAATTTCTGCATCATCTCACAAATTATTCAGTTCATTATTTTAAATACACTACTGTATTCTTGAATAATAATAGAATATTTTCTAAAATTTAATTTAGCTTATAGGAGAGAAAGTGAATTGATTATTCTTAAACATGTTTGTATTATTGTTTTGAAAAATAAATTTTTTTTGCTGACTATTTACTGCAGAAAAAAGCAGATTTTGATTTTAGCCCAACAAAACCATTGTCCAATGTTAAAAAAGGTGGCAAAATTTTGTCCATCAACCTGAGTCTTAGAGAAACATATGAAACCCAAAGCAAACAACCTTTTCTGGATATAATCATTAATTATGTTTTTTAAACTGTACAGTTTAATGTTAAAGCATAAAAAGTTTTTTACACAACAATAAATGTTTCTGTTCTAATGGCTCATCTTGTCCAGATAAAAGCTGGGTCTAGTTGGAAAGTTCATCTTTTTCTGTAGTGTACAAACAACAAACTTGGATTACAACAAAAACAACATACAACTTTTAGTGTTTTTGAAAGTATATGTGCCATGTCTCACTTTGCGCTTCAGCTCCTTGATGTTCTGCAGCACCGGCTGCAGGGCCTGGTGGGCGTCAGCCACCTCCGAGTCATATTTGGTCATGTAATGCTGCCGCAGCTGCTCGGCCTGCAGACACAAAAATATTTTGAAAGGAGAGAAACGCAGAACCTTTAATCTCCAACAATGCTTCTATCTAAAATGAACAACATTACACCTCCTGTTAACACTATCTGCTCTGTTTACCTCTTCGCCGAGTCTGTCATCTCTAAGTGTCGGAGGAATCCCAGGATGCTTTGCATTCAACAGCTCCATTAAGTTGTGGGTGGCATGAAGTCTCTGTTTTGCATCAGTGGCAAAAAAGTAGATTAAACTCTTATATCTGGACAAAGTTAGAGAATGGTGCGATGCTAATATAGTGCCTTGCCACAGTGTTTACATCCCCACCCAACTTTTCCGAAGTTTATCACATTACAACCACAAACCTCCAAGTATTACTGGGGACTTTATGTGTCCCCCAACACAGAGTAGCACATGGTTGTAAAGTGGAAGGACAATGAAATATGCTTTTAAAAAACGTTTGACTAGTCAAAATCTGAAAATTGTCCTGTGCATTTGGGTTTAGCCCCCTCTACCGATCAGCAAGTTAGAGCTGATGGAGAGATGGATGGAGTTAAATACAGAGCAATCCTGGAGCAAAACGTCTGACTGGCATGACGGCTCATCTTCCAGTAGGAAAAATAGCCTGAATCCACAGGCAGAGCTGCAATGGACTGGTTTAGAGCAGGGCATATTTATGTGCTAGAATAGTCAAACAGCCAAAGTCCAGACCGAAATTCAGCAGAGAATCTATGGAAGAAATTATAAATTGCTGATGGCAGATGCTCTTCTTCACTGGAAGCCTACCTGAAACTATTTCGCAAAGATTACTGGGCAGTTTCAGAAACATAAGCGAAAAGGCATGCAGCTGCAGCAAAAACTGGTTGAAACAAAAGTTTTTTGCTTCAATGTTATTTAATGCATTTAGACATTCTGTGGGAACAGATGTGCAGAATTAGTTACATGAACAAAAATGAGTCTATATACCTGTAATGAATCAGTCTTCAGCCTGTCTTTGTGCTCCTCTGATGAACGCAAAACTTCTCTATACATCTCCGCAGCCTCTACAAACTCACCTGCAGGTGACAAAAGAAGTAGTTGTCTTCAGTGACTCTTGTCTGCGGCAAGTTGAGTTAATGAGATGGGACTATAGGAATAACCTCAGTGTGGAGAGAGCACAGACACTGCCTCGCTGAGAGGAACTTCAACAGAACATATCAGCACAAGAAGTGCAGAGAAACAAAGATGAGATCATGCGTTTTGTTTTGAACTTGTTCCCATGAGAAGCAGGACGAAGAAGGAGCAGGAGCAAAGAAGAAGGGGTTTTATACCTCTGATGATGTGAATTCCAGCCAAACCATTGAGTGCACACACCAACTGCCTGTGAGCTTCTTCACACTCCACTCGACATTTCTTCTGCAAGGACTTGAGGAGTTCCTCCATTGTCATGGTGCTGAAAGAAGAAATGCGCTTAAATCTCCCAGTGCAAATTACACAGACTGGGTGAGCTTAAAATAAACACAACTACAAGTATTAAAATTGAAAAAGGGGTCTATTACCTTCCTGGTTTACTCTACTTAGTCTAGAAGTTATAGTAATTAGAGGGTGCAGCTGACGTGAAAGAAAACCTCTTGCATTCACCTTTTCTGCAGAGGCAGGAACTCGCCCCTCACAGCCTGCGGATGGCAGCAGGCCTGGCGCAGCCTCAGCAGTGGGTACAGGATGGTGTTGACGGTGCGGCGGTCGAGGCTGCCCAGTTTCAGGCTCCAGTCTGAGATTTTCCTGAGTTTGACCAAAGCATCCTGGGAGCAGACCTCGTGCTGGCGGTGGTAGAAATGACCCTCAACGGGAGAAAAGTGAAGCCAGTGCACCTCCTCTGTCTGAGGGGGAATCTGAATCTACACACAGGAAAAATGAATACACAAAGTAAGGAAATTGTTTATTCTTTGAAGAATTACTTTATTTCTGTGGAATCCTCTTAAAATCCTACCTGATCGATGACATCTTTTTAGCCGACCGCCATAATATCTGAGCGATCACGTTGTACAGAGGTTCTGTGTTTCCACGGCGATAAGGGCGATAAAGCAGTTGGTCCCACCAGTGTTTAACCCAGTATGGATCCACTCCGAGAAAAAGCATCAGGCCGTACAGATCTACAAAACATGATCAGCTTGCAGGTTAAAAGGGAAATTTCATGGGCCGAGGTCCATGTTTTCCTATCACCAAAGTCACCTTCTAAGCCTCTTTGGACTGGAGTGCCACTGACGCACCATCGGTTGACAGAGGCAAGACGTAAAGCCATTTCTGCAGCCTGGTAGCAAAAGCAAAATGCAAATAAATTGATGTAATTTCGAATAACAGAGAAAACACAAAAAAAAAACTCACACAACAATGGGACTGGATGCTGATTCACCTTAGCAGTGGGACACTCAACCATCTGGGCCTCGTCCAGACAGATGCGCCACCACTCTACAGCCACCAGGGGGCTGGGGACCGCCATGTAGCGCTTCTGGTTGCGGAAGCGTCGGCCGTCCCTGCTGTTGCTGTGAGGAATGTCGACGTAGTTGAGCTCAGATCGAAGCACGTCGTAGGTGGTGATGACGACGTCCTGCTCAGCGAGCATACGAGGCTGGATAAACCCGTGTCTCTTCACACCCTGATATACCTGATAGAAAGATGTAGTTTTTAGTATGTAGAGTATCACAGAAACTGTAATAGAATGTCAGAAAAAAGATGTAAGGAGGAAATAATTGTATAGTAATAATTCATAGTTGACTCTAACACTACCTTACATTTACCTACATTCTCTGGCACCATGCATGTCAAACTTTGACCACAATACCACATTTGTCAAAGGAATTTAACATTAATTTTTGGGATCGACCAACACAAAGTAGCTCTTAATTGTGAAGCTGAAGGGTAAATAAAACAGTTTTAAACATTTTTAACATTTACAAATACATTGAAGGTTGTGGCTGAAACATGAATGTGTTTGGAAGGCGGTGTATCTGCTTTCCTAAGCTTTTAATTTGCAGAAATGCTATATATTGATGAAAAAAGACCCTCCTTTTTATGTTTTGGCTCACCAGAACCCGCAGGGAGGAGGATCTGATGTGGCGGTTGATCTCTTCCACCCACTGGTGGCAGATGGAGCTTGGGGAAATAATGAGCGTGGCACCAGTGGAGACTGGTTTCATAGCTACCAGGCAGTGAGGGCAGTAGAAGGGGGTAGTAGTAAGGCTTTCCTCTTTATAGTTTACACAGTCCGCATGTTGCCACAGCTGACAGTTCATACACTGCACACGGGCCTTGTAGTCAATAATGCCCAGCTCTCCACAAATGCACTCAAAGCGGTAATCGAGGGTGTTGAACGGGACTACAGATGCCCTGGTTGGCGTTTCTGTCTCATTCTGTGAATCTGTCCGAGACGCTATTCCTCTTTCTTCAGGTAGCTCGTCCATTCTGGGAACATCCCGTGTGTCTGACTCACATTTACCCGGAGATTTCTGTAAAGATGCTGTGGTAGTATCCATCACATCACCTTCCTGATCAGCTTTCTCATTCAAGCATTCATCCCATTGCTTTGGTCCTTTTCCTTCTGTTTCACAGCAGTCAGATGTGGGGCTCAGATCTCTTTGATTGTCTGAGAGGGAGTTTTGCAGAGCTGCCTCTGCTTTCTCTTTGGCTCGTCTCTGAAACGTTTTCCTCGGCGTGCTCTCAGCTGTTTTGAAAATCTAACAAAGATAAATGCAGATTGAAGAAATCCAAACTCAAAACAACCGATTAATCACAGCATCACATTTTAATATAGGAGGTATGGATTCTTACAGACTTGGATGCTCCCGACAAGATTTTCTTTGTTTCTTTGTAGTTCTTTCCCAACTTGAAAGACCCTGCCAAGCCTCGACCCTTCACGCGGTCGACGATGCCTTCATTTATTAGCTTCGCCAGCATCTTCTTGATGTGATTGCGGTTCTTCAGGAGGTCGTAGCCGTAGGTGGCCCGGATGTAGGTGAACACAGCGTTGACCGAGGCTCCTTTGCCGGTTCGCATTTCCTTTATCGCATTTAGTAACATAACACGCACAGCTGCAGAAACACAAAAGCAGCATTTAAACAAATGTAAACTTTACACACTGTGTTAGAGACATTTTACGTGGTATACTTGGGTGGGATGTTTTCATTTTTGGCTGAGCTTCAGACTTGCAGTGTGTAGTTTTCTCTTCTAACGGACGAGGAGGAACAAAGTAATTCACAGATTTTCCCTGCAATAAGGAAAAGGCAACCCATTATGAAAAACATGTATTTTTCAAGCATCAAATTAAAAAAGACAACAGCATACAACAGATCCACACCAGAGGCAACGTGAGGACGTCCTGCTCCAGATTCTGTCGAGTATGAAACAGGATGAGCGCCAAAACCTCCACCGTCTTTCCGAGCCCCATCTCATCGGCCAGGATCCCACCGGGCCACTCAATACCCGCCAGTGGGAATTCTCGAATTAAGCTAAATTAATAAGAAATAAAAAAATAAAGATTTATCAGTAGAAATGTCTTGTAGCTGAGAAATAAAACTAAACAGAATGCTACAGAATGGAAGAAGCAATTAGGACTGTAAGGACTAATAGTAGGGGTCCAGGTCTGTCCCTCCTGATGCACTTCCCTCCCCATGACACATAGACCCACGCCTCTCCCAAAGGATCGAATACTGGAATTTTCCCAATAAACAAAACGGATCTCGAAAAAGGTCAGTTCGCTGCAGCTCCCTGGGGCTTCTGCACTGAGGCTGCTGGGTGGTTCCCCTGGGACTCTCGCCTGCTCTTCTCTGGGGGGGGGTTACGGTAGTCCCGCCGATGGTTCTCCTGGGGTTCCTATGCTCTGGGGGGCCTTTGAATGTCTATGGGTCAGATCTCCTCTGTATCTGTCCCAGGTCCAGGGGGGAAGGTCTGTGGCTCCTCACACTCGCTATTGCATATGTTTATGGAGAAACCTTGTATACACAAGCGCGCTCACACACAGGTGTTTAGATTCAGGTGTTAATGTTCTATATTGAGCCGCATTTGCCACTAAATACATCTTGCATCCATTAGTACCGTGCACTTTTTGGTTAAAAAAAAGCTGTTAATATGAATGTTTTTGCAGGTGTAGAAGCATTTTTGTTTCTGACTCCGTGTCCGTAACGATTGAAATAATCCCAAAGCAGTTTCTAATAAAGTTAATTTATAAATATCAAGCAGAAAGTAAAATCTGTTGGGCTTATTCTTGGCACACAGACAGCAGTTCTGAGTGCTACTCTACTGGAGAGGACACGGTTAAAAAAAAAAAGTTTTTTTGCGTTTAGATAAGTTTCCCATCCCCAAACAACAAGTTTGTATTTCTTTAAAAAGCCATTAATCTATTTCTTTGGTTCTTGTTTGTCGTTTTTGTAAAATAATCCACTGATTATACCGTAGTGCCACCTAATCTCTTGATAATAAATGCATATTTCTGGGCCATTCACGCTTAGAACATTTTGCATTTTTTGTGACGTGGCAAAAAAAAAAACGTTTTTAGGGCAATGTGGGTGTGGCCTAACCTATCTGATGCAGAATCCTCCAATGATTTCACAGATACAAGTTTTTTCAAGATATTATGAGAAAAGGTTTTTTAAAATTTGGAATTGAACCCCAGATGCCTGAGTCGAGGAAAAAAGGGACTCCATGTCACGCACCAAAATATAGTTGTGTTGAGCTATAGCACCACCTGCTGGTGAGTGGTATTACATTTTTTATCTCCAGGTTTTCTGGTTTAGGCTGCAGTTTGATTGGGGTTAGGAAAAGAACAGAGCAACTAAAACAGGACTCCATGATCTGCTGGCTTGGATTTCTAATGAAGTGACTTTAATTTATTCCTAAGGGTGCTTCTAGATGAATGTTAACATAGCCATTGCACTACTAGAAAAACAAACTACTCAAAGAGAAAGCACTGACATACACTAATAACCTAACACTACATACTTAAATCGGTTCGTTTCAATCTTGTCCTTATAACTGATTGCAAATGTTTTCAGACAAACTGGTTCTTCATCAGCAAGATTCTACGAGTTCTTACCAGCCGGAGAAAGGATTATAGAACAACTTCTTGCCACATAAAGTCACAATCTCTCGCCAGAGGAAATGCAGGGAGTTTTCTAAAAAGAAAAACAGAAAAGACATCATAATCTTCATTATTTAAAGCTTACATAATTGTTAGACTATCTAAAAACATTTGACCCATCAAATGAAGCTTTTTCACCTTTGTAGCTCCAAATTATAATGATTATAATCTCCAGTAAGAATTCAAATTACACAAAGGTTTACTTGAACATGACATGCATACCTTTAGGCGCACTGATGCTGTATTTCTCTCTCCTCAGCATCCAGTTAACTGCCTGGCTCTGATACGGCCTGAGGACGGGAATAAGAACCTTGTCCTGGACGTCATATGTTACATCCAGGTTCTCTTTTTGATGCTGGTGCCTCACATAATCATAGAGTTCCTCCACGTTTTGCCTCTCCAGGTCCGTGTCACACTCCTCCTCTTCGTTCTCTACAACTTCTGAACCAAAAATGAAAGGGTTAAGAGGCAGTTCTGAAGACGCAAGGGTTTTATTAGCAGGTTTTATAAAATGTGGGCCCAAATGCCTACCGGGAATGATGAAATTGTAGAAATATTCCATTAGTTTCTGCATCAGCTGATTCGCTTTCTTCAGACGAGCATTTCCCTCACTGAGGAACTCCAGTTTTCCCAGCCCAGTTTCTAGCAAATAAATTCCCACCTATCAAACAGAGCCAATACACAGCTTTCATGTAACATGAAGGAACCATCAATATTTTTTCCTATATTAGCTCTTAGAACAGGACTGAAGTATCTCAGAAGCATAACCAAATTTGCAGTTAACCACTGATACTGTATTATTTACATTAGCATGTATCGGCTATATCCACATATACAGTCACATTCAATAAATTATAATATTATAGAAAAGTTCATTTGTTTCAGTAACTCTGTTTACTAAGTGAAACATTTTATAGATGAATTATACGCAGACTGATGTTTCCAAGCTTTATTTCTGTTAATTATGGGATGACGGTGGTGGCAGTTCGTCCTGTAAACGGCGGGTTGCCGGTTCGAACCCCCGCTCTGTCCGTCTCAGTAGTTGTGTCCTTGGGCAAGACACTTCACCCTCCTTGCCTGCTGATGGTGGTCAAAGGGCTTGGTGGCGCCGATTGTATGGTAGCCTCACTTCTGTCAGTCTGTCCCAGGTCAGCTGTGACTGCAATGTAGCTCACTACTGTCAGTGTGTGGATGTGTGTATGACTGGGTTTTGGAGTCCTCGAACTTGATAAAGCGATATACAAGTGTAGGCCATTTACAGCCAATAAAAGCATGACATTTTAGATTAGACTATTACATTAGACCAATAAAAAACATTTTAAATATAAAAATGTGAGCTTAATGAAAAGTATGTTTAACACCTTCTTATAGGTTGTTATTTTCAAAAGGTTGAATATGACTGAGCAACACAAAGCAGGGTTGTCGCCAGCGCATTTCAGCGCCGCTACGTTGAAATGAGGCCGATATGTTCATGTTTTATGAGCGTATCGGCCCTTTGACTGACATCTGGACTCCCCCCGTGCTGTTTTTATGTCGGCTATAGCGCATAAGCTGAGTCTGTTCCTGCTTCCTTTCACCCTATGATCCTGTGCGACCGCTAACGGTAAAGCTTTCCAAAATCATGTCAGCTTTGCAGGGTGGGTATAAACGGTGTCATATAATGAACAAACACACTCATAGAAATCTATGGTGAGAACCCTGCTTAATAGTGCATAATTGTCAAGTGGAACAAAGAACAGTGCAAGACTTTTAAGAGCAGTAAATCTGAAAAATGTGCATTTCTATTCTCCCCTCTCTGTGTCAACACTATGTAGAGCCATTTTTACAGCTTTACAAGAGACTGAAATGCCCATTCGTATCTGCAAAACAGCTCAAACACAGTCAGATTGGATGGAGAGCATATGTAACCTCCCCATTTTCGAACTCTTACTCTAAACAGGTTTTTTTCCTGGATTACAACTGTTTAGCTCCATCCATCTTCCCATCAACTCTGACCAAATTCCCCGTCCCTGCTCATGAAGAGCATCCCCACAGCATGATGCTGCCTCCGTCATTTCACAGTTGGGATAAATGTCACATTTGTGGAGTGAACGACTGACAGTTGTTCTTCTAACAGGAGAGCAACTATTACCTGAAAGAGAGATCCACCTGAGCAGCATCTCTGCTGCTCCTCCAGAGTTACCATTAGTCGCTTGATTGCTTCTCTGATTAATACTCTCCCTGCTCAGCCTGTCCTCTCTAATAAGGCCAAACAGAACAGCTGCATTTACACTGAGATTATTATACATACCATTGGACTCAGTTTACTAATTAAGTGACTTTTCAGGGTAACTGGTTATTGAAGCGGTTTAGAGTAAAGGGCTGTGGATGCCACTGCATGCCGGACTTTGGTACATATTCATTTGCAAAAAATAAAAAAGTCAATAACCATTTATCATCTTTGTGCCACTTCACAGTTATGCGCTAATTTGTGTTGGAGTCACATAAAATCTCAACAAAAGTAAATTGAAGTTTGTGGTTGTAACGAGACAAAATGTGGAAATGCTTAAGCGGTATGAACTCCTTTGCAAGGCACTGTACCTTAACTTCCTGCTCTTTTGTCTGGTGGCAGAGTTGCACTGCCCTCCTCTTCTGCAGCCAGTTGAGGTCCTCGAACAGGATCCTACTGAGGCTGCCCTCGACAGGACAACTGTCTTCCTCAAGGGTCCGCTGCAGTCCTGAGCTCTCGTCACGGCTGCTGTAACTCAGGTAGAGCTGCTCACCCACCCGGCACACTGTAAAAGATCTCTCCTCATAGTCAGAAGGCAGCCAAGCTGGCCTAATGCTGAACTCCCCAATAAGAGCCTTCCAGATGTGGCCCAGTTTCAAAGCTGGCACCACAGAGAGTGCCAAAGAGGTGGAGGCAGAGGCACTATCTGTGGACGTTCTTGGAAGTTCGTCCGAAAACTGAACCGAGCGAGTGCAGGCAGCCTCGGTGATGTCTTCTACTGCAGACAGAAAGGAGCTGGCAGCTGTAGGGTCGACTGAAAGATAGGAGGAGGACGGTGTCTTGTCATCTTCCTCGATCGCTTCGTTCTTCCGGTCCTCCAGCATGTTCCACTCCAGCCTCCTTTTCGATTCTTCATCCACCCTCACAGGAGGGGCCCTCTTCCTTCGACTGCTCATCATGAAAACCTAAACCGTTGAAGAGGATTATAAACCCTCATGGCATGACACAAAAGTTTAAAAAATAAATCTATTTAATAACATTTATACAACATGTTTATATTATATGGGTAGAAAAATGTTGACGGCATACTTTGATGTTGCTGAGAAAAAACTAGATACGCCTCACACGCTTGATCTGATCTGTAAGGGAGCCCTTAGACAACTGTTGTAAGTCTGCAGCCTTACGTTTCTCAGAGGTATGGCTTTCCAGTTGTTCCTGTGGATTATTATTAGTCAGCGTAAAGAAAGCAAAGATAAAATATATTGTTCGATACAACTTTTTTGTCAACAAGAAAAAAAAGGAAAATGCGTCCCACTGATGTGAACCACTGTAATGTCTAGTTTAATGTATTAAAATGGGATGTAGTATATTGTTAGATTTTACATAGACTAATCATCCGTATGTTTCATATGTGTTGGTGGGTATGATGAGTAAGCATATTCTGAATGACCACACACCATATGGTGGCAACATACTCAAACATACAAACACATTTTAAATACATTTAAATACAGATTCGTTCTTTTTGCCAAGGTACTTCTGGGATGATACTGTTGTTTCTTCCTAATCAGCATAATAATAGTAATGCACGCTGGATTACAGTTTATTCAAAACATATAGGAATAATAGGTCACAAAAATTCAGTTAGCATAAATTAGAAAGACCTAAAGATGGATCTGATACTTGAAGGAGCGTCCCATTTCTGAGTGGAATATTAACACTAGCTGGATTAATACTCAAGAGCTAGGAAGAGAGAGATCCTAGCAGTTAATCTGTTTCTTCATATCTTTCTTGGACAATGACAACTTAAACAGAACAATAGGACATCCCAAACCGTCGTTAGGTCTTTTGCTGCAAGTCATTTCATGTTAGACAACAGTGTGTCTTTTGCTGAGTATTATGGTTAAGAGATTCATTCTTTAAACAACCGTGTAACTTTTCTTCTAATTTGCTACTTCTGGCAGCAGCTTTCTAAAACAGTTACTAGCATCGCTTTTAACTAGGATGCACTCTATTTTAAAATAAAGACTTTAATCCTGGTTAAAAACGATGGTAATTACCATGTTTACCTGACAGTTATTCACATTTGCAACACGAGGAAACCTATGTGAAAAAAGCTAATATCCAATAAACCAAGAGATTTAAACGACGATACGTGAAACCATGGAGACACGGTTGTAAAGTAAATGTGTGTTTCAGCATAAAACGAGCTGCTAACCAGCAGCTAGCTTGTTTATCCACATGCACAAAGCACTTTTTTAGGATTTTCGCCACTGACAGGGGCAGCCGTGCTGTTGGTGTGTAAACAATGCTACAGGGAGAGCATTAACGCGGTGCAATTCATTGTTTGACAGTATAGCAGAAATTTACACAAAAAATATATATTTACGTTCTTAATCTTCCTCCAGCTGCTCCGCTGACTACGACTGTAACACGAGTCGCTCCATGATGAAGCAGGTTCTCATTAACAAGCAGCAAAAGCTACAAAACACAGTTCAAATATTCCCAACGACGTTCATGTCCGACATCTTTACATACCGGAAGTGACGTGAGGAAAATATATAATTTTGGAAAATAAAAACCCAAAATGAATCTTCTCCAATCGACCTATGTTTAGTTTTAGTTGTAGTATGAGAATGAGGAATTTCCGGTTATTATTTTTGTTTTGTTTTGTATTTTCTGTCTTTGTTTTACGTTAACGCCATGATTCAAAGTAAAAAAATTAATAAAAAATTTCACAATAAGAGTCATAAGCATTTTAATTTCAATTAAAACGTTTAAAGTAGCTAATCTGTGAGTCTTGCTAATCCCTATTTATTTTGTGACCAAGCAAACATTATTGCATAAATAAAAGATATTTAACAAATTATTAAATTTATTGGATAGAGGCACTTTTGGTAATATTATGACTTCCATCTATCCATTCATTTTCTATCCCAGCTTCTTCCACACTGGGTCGCGGAGGAGCTAATATTACGACTTTATTCTCGTAATAAAAAAAAAAAAATCTCTTAGCCTGGCCCTTATATTCCGTCGTACTGCGACCTCCATCTGGTACATGCTGTTTACTGGGGTCATATTAGGGGTAGTGCATACCAAAAAGTTAGTGTACAAAACGAGCAAAACTACAAAAGTACGAAATGGCGAGGTGCTGAAATGACAAGCCTCCACTTCCACCACCCTACACCTAATTCAAACTTGTCTGAAATGAAGGATGTCATATCGTATATTCACCACATGATGTCACCAGAGAGCAGCCTCTGTTTTTCGGCTGCAGCAGTAAACTGCACGTGCATCACATCTGTCAGTGACCAAACGTAACAGGACGGATAATTTACCTGAAGTTTGATAAGTCCCGTTATAGCTAGTCATTATTTGGCGTGTCTTCCTACGTCACATTGTGTTGGTGCGGTTATCTTTGCTTTAAAAGTTAACGTTTTTGTTTACCAAATACATTTTATTTTAACATCATCCCCAATATTTTGCCCCCAAAATCTGATTTGTAGTGCGTCACTGTCCCGCCCCGACGTTTGCAAACTGAGCACTCAAATCAGGGACACTGCAGTGACTATGACCCGCTTTTAAGATGCAGCGAGGAAGAGGAGAAGAAGGGGGCATCAGTGCAGATAGCAAAAGAGAGAGAGGGAGTCAGTCTCACTGTGTTCTGCTGGTAAGAAGCTGGGGTTCAGTCTGGCTGCATCACAGGAGACACAGAGCCGCATATCCCGAGCTGCCTGTCGCAGGTAAATAAACTCATGTTTGCTACCCGACAATAGGCTTCCTAACACTGCTTAAATATGCAGCTATTTTTGACTGATATGCATGTGCATGCAAGGTCCAGTCTTACAACTATTGCCCTGTAAATAAAAGATGTATCAGTTAGAGTGGATATCTGTTTTGTATTTAAAGCTTTAGGGGAAAAGTTGAAGAGATAAATAAAAACAGCTGATTTTCTCAACTACAACGGAGGCAGCTGTCCAAGGTGCTGAAACTAAAAAAGCTTTCCCAGTGGCAGGAAACTTGATGCTATTCGGACCTATCAAATATTTCCAACAGGCTTAATTTTTAGGTCTTATTATCATTCCGTAGGTATTTTCCCACAGTATAATTAGTGCATTGGTTCACATTTTAATTGAGTGAAAAGTACTGTAAGATGCAATATTCATTGTTTCACTTGCAGGTTAAAAGCAGTAAAGAAGCTCCCAGCTCAGTGAATTTCCCATTGTATCCATACGGGATTAATGGACCTCTACTATGGCCCAGCGGACATGATTTTGCACCCATCACTTGTACAATGACAAACATGATGTACCTGACTGTAATAAGCATTTTGTATTTGCCTGTTTTGCTCTTTGAGGCATTCGTTTTGTCCAAAGGAAAGTATGAAAGGTCAGTTGTCCCAAGCTCTGCCTCTCGCCTGGTGGCACGAATGGATGGGGATGTTATAATAGGCGCCCTGTTTTCCGTACACCATCAGCCATCAGCAGAGAAGGTGGCAGACAGGAAATGTGGAGAAGTCCGCGAGCAGTACGGTATTCAGAGAGTGGAGGCCATGTTCCACACCCTGGACCGAATAAACTCTGACCCCAACCTCCTACCCAACATCACCCTCGGCTGTGAGATCAGGGACTCCTGCTGGCATTCCTCTGTGGCCCTGGAGCAAAGCATTGAGTTTATACGAGACTCTCTCATCTCAATCCGGGATGACACAGAGGGCTCTAAGTGGTGTATTGAAGGGGCACCCTCCAGTCAGCCGCCTCCAAACAAGAAGCCCATCGCAGGAGTCATCGGGCCTGGCTCAAGCTCAGTGGCAATTCAAGTCCAAAACCTTCTGCAGCTGTTCAACATCCCACAGATTGCCTATTCTGCAACCAGCATTGATCTCAGTGATAAGACATTGTTCAAGTACTTCCTCAGAGTTGTGCCCTCAGACACTCTACAAGCCAGAGCCCTGTTGGACATTGTCAAACGATACAACTGGACCTATGTGTCTGCAGTACACACAGAGGGTAAGACATCCTTATTCCTTTGAAATTCAGTGCTTTGCAAAAATATTTATATTTCAAGTTTGACATTTTGTCACATATCCACAAATTTCAGTGGATTTCATTAAGGTTTTTTTTTTTTTAAATATAAACTAACAAGCCTGATAACCATATATATTCAGCCCCCTTTAGCCTCATACTTCTAAGTAAATTTAAATGTAATTAATCTTCCTGTAATTTCCTGCAGATTAACTATTAGGCTATAAAATAATACTCCAAGCATTTAGCATCTCATAGAGGACTGTTTAATCTATCAACTGAAACTGGAAAGAGTATGGCTAAACTGTAAACCATACCAATACATGGCTGTCCATCTAAACTGACAGGCTGGGCAGGAAGAGCACTGACCAGAGCTGCAGCGATCCACAGCTAAGGCAGGAGCATCAGGAGCAACTGTTAGTTTTGCACTCCACAAATCTGGCTTTTATGGATGGGCGACAAAAAGAAAACCATTGCTGACAGAAAGCCATTGACACACATGAGACCAAAATGAACCTTTAGAAAAAACAAAAATTGCACATTACCTTGAACACACCTCCCTGACAGTGAAAAATGGTGACGGTAGAACCCGGATATGGGGGTAGTTTTGTGAAGATGTTCAGCGTTGATGGGAAGATGGGTGGCTCTAAAAACGGGGCAATACTGGAAGAAAATCTCTTAGAAGCTGCAAAAGACTACAGACTGGCAGCAGTGATTGCTGTGAAAGGTCATTCTGCAAAGCATTAAGTACAAAACCATGCCACACTTTTCAGATTTTGATTTGTAAAAAAAAAAAAGGTAAAAATCATATCTCTTTTTCCTTCCATGTCACAGTTATGCAGGTCATAATTATGTGTTGGTCTATCATGTAACAAATGACTGTAACATGACAAAAGTTGTAAAACGTCCAAGAGGTATAAATACGCATACAAGGTATTATATTGTACTTTATTTACTTGTGAACTGACTGGTAAAAGGCTATGTGTGAAATAAGCTTTAACCCCCAGTGTTAAAGTTAGCAAACTTCTTAAAACCATCTTTTCATGAAGAAACATGAACAAAACTTTGACTAGCAGAGAAGGCCTCCAAGTGACACGTAAAGGAGATTTTTTGGATTCATACAATGCCTCTTCAATAAATTAACAATTATTTCTGAAAGAATGTATTTTCCTCAAGAAGACAGAGGACATTCTAAAAAAATCTAAGACGGATCACAGAAAGCTTCTTTCAGGAGATCATCTCTCAGAACAAGGTTAACTAGTTCAGTGACCATAGTTGTTTCTTATTGATTCATCAAAGTAATAGCATATATACATATATATATATATATATATATATATAATATATATATATTATATATAATAATATATATATAACTTTTTTAATAGCAGATGGCTATATACAGAAGCATGAGCTCTGCTGTTATATGGGTGCTCATGATGTTGGTATCTTCAGTAAGTTGATCAGAGGAAGAAAAACAAACAGGGCAGCCTAGACACTTTTTTCAGGATTGCTTACTGTTGTGTTAGTAGCGTCTCCCTGGGAAAACAACCAGTCAGTAAACTAAAGCAATCTGACCAGAGAACCTTCTTTTAAATGTTCACTGTGCCACCTACTTGCAACCTCTAAGCTTACTACAGCTTTCTTTATACATGGTTTTCCTCTTGCCACTCTTCCACAAAAGGTCAGATTTGTGGAGTGCACGACTAGTAGTTATACTGTCAACAGACTTCCCAACCCAAGCTGTAGATCTCTGCAGCTCCTCCAGAGTTACCACAGGTCTCTTGGCTGCTCCTTTTATTATTGCTGTCCTCACCTGGCTGTTTAGTTTATGAGATGGCCAAGTCTCAATGGGGTTGTTGTTGTGCAATATGCACAGGTGGACTCTACTTCGTAATTAGGTGACTAATGAAGAGAGTTAGTTGCACTGTTTTTTTAGGGCTTAAAACATCAAGGGGGGCTGAATGCAAATGCATACCACAATTTTTAGTAAAGAAAATTAGATAAAGGATTTTTCCTTCCACTTCACAATTAAATACTATTTTACTTTGGCCTATTACATAGGGTCTCAGTGAGATACATTGAAGTTTTTGGTTGTAACACAACAAAATGCCCTGTAGTTCATGAAGTAAGAATACTTTTGTAAGTCACTGTGTGCTCTGTTGTGAGCCCTGGAATGGATTGGTGAACTGTCCAAGCTCTACTTCACCTCTCACCCGTTCCTTGGATAGGCTGCTGTGGGAGATACAGTACATACACGGTGGATCCAAATATTTGAATGTTTTTCCAAAGGTGAAACTGTTACTCTTTCCACAATGTGTAGTATTACTCAATTAAGAAAGTGTCCAGCTTGCAAGAAGATATTGTAGCAACTATTATGATCTCTGTGCATTAGGCATTCAGTTTTGTGAGTTTTTCAGCTTATCAGAAGCACTAATCATTTGAGATCATTTTCCTTGTACATTGTAGGTCAGGGGACCGTAAAGGTCAAATCATACCTTTTGAAATTGTATCTCTTTCCATAATTCATCCTGGGTTTCTGTCTAAAAGCCATTTAATTATTTTATTGTTTTGAAGTGTTATTTGCATTTGTAATGTTTTTATTCATTTGGATGTCAAGTCTTAAATTTAAATAAAAAAAATAACAGACCTGTGAACCACATCTTCCACCTTTTACATGGTCATTGCAGTCATTATGATAGAGTATAAATGGTAACAGAAATATAAACATTAAGTTGAAGCGTTATTTTATAGTGCAGTGCTTTGTAAAAGTATCCATACCCCTTGGACAAGCCTCATTGTGATATACTGGGATTTTTTGTGACAGACCAACACAAAGTAGGGCATAATTATTAAGTGGATGGCAAATATTTACATACTATATGGTGTCAGCCCCTTTAAAACAGTGGTTCATAGGGAAAAATAGTCATCTTGCCATTCAAAAGTTATAGGTTTGATTCCAGCTTCCTACCTGTCACATGTCAGTGTGCAACTGGGCAAGGCACTTAACGCTAGGTTGCCTACCAATCTGCATATCGGTGTACAGTCACCGGCCACTTTATTAGGTACACCTGTCCAACTGCTTGTTAACGCAAATTTCTAATGAGCCAATCACATGGCAGCAACTCAATGCATTTAGGCATGTAGACATGGTCAAGGCAATCTGCTACAGTTCAAACTGAGCATCAGAATGGGGAAGAAAGGTGATTTAGGTCACTTTGAATGTGGCATGGGTGTTGGTGCCAGATGGGCTGGTCTGAGTATTTCAGAAACTGTTGATCTACTGGGATTGTCACGCACTACCATCTCTAGGGTTTACAGAGAATGGTCCAAAAAAGAGAAAATATCCAGTGAGTGAACACGAAAGAACCTTAGAACAGGAAACTGAGGCTACAATTCACACAGGGTCACCAAAATTGGACAATAGAAGATTGGAAAAAAGTTGCCTGGTCTGATGAGTCCCCATCTTCTGATGGTTACTTCCAGCAGGATAACGCGCCATGTCATAAAGCACGAATCATCTCAGACTGGTTTCTTGAACATAACAATGAGTTCACTGTACTCAAATGGCCTCCACAGTCACCAGATCTCAATCCAATAGAACACCTTTGGGATGTGGTGGAACGGGAGATTCTCATCATGGATGTGTCAGTATGGACCAAACTCTCTGAGGAATGTTTCCAGTCCATGTTGTTGAATCTATGCCACAAAGCATTAAGGCAGTTCTGCAGGCAAAAGGGGGTCCAACCCGGTACTAGCAAGGTGTACCTAATAAAGGGGCCAGTGAGTGTATATAAGGTGTTCAGTCAATTTACCATCCTAAGCTTTGAAACATCTCACAGAGCACTGTTCAGTCCATCACATGGCCACACACCTAACCTGACAGGTAAGCAGAGGAGAGCATTAGTCAGTGAAGCAACCGGAGATTTAGTAAGGAGGAGCCATAGAGATCCACAGCTCCGGTGGAAGAACCTGCTTATAGAAGAACTATTAGCCCTGCACTTCACAGATTTGGCCTGTGGAGACATTGAAAGCCATAAGAAGTCACTTTTAAATGTTGCCACAAGCCATGTGCAAACCTCGTGTGTTATGTCTGGTGGAAAACTAACTCCTAACATCACAGTGAACAGACTATCCCTGTGGTGACACATGGTGTTGGAGGCATGGTGTGGTATTACTTTTTTTCAGCAGGGACAGGGAAGCAGGCCAGAGTTTATTCTAAGATAGATGGAGCTAAATGCAGGGGTGACCTATCACATAAAATCCCACTAAAGTACATTGAAGTTTGCAGGTGCAAAGTCACAAAAATGAAAAAAAAAACACTTGCATGGAACTTCCAAAAATATTATAGCAATCAAAATCCCTCCCAAGGTTTGACTCCCAAGGAGTTAAATTTCATGCCTGGTTCATATATTTTTTCTGACAGAATATGATACCAAGTGTAGGAAGAGCTAAACATAGACCTGTTAAAACATGGCAAGCTTCTTTGTTCACAGCAAATCAAATCTGTTTGTCATTTTGGCAATCAGACCACAACCTGCAATAAGCATCAGTAATTTTGCCGCAACAGACTGATTGTTAACATCCAAGCAGACAAGTACAAGATGTAAGTTTACTCCTTCTCTTCTGTTGCAGCTGCTCTAGTTGCATTCCTCTGGTTTTTATAAACCGTGTTCACTTATGAGCTAATAAAAGAAATGTGTTCAGCAACACTTCACTGGATCAAACCACAAATCAGAGTACATATATGAATGAGAGCATATTGATCATTTCCTTTCTCCTGTGAATGATCTTTAGCTGACAGCTCCTTGTCTTCCTCAGGTAACTATGGGGAGAGCGGGATGGAAGCGTTCAAAGAGCTCACCTCGCAAGAAGGCCTCTGCATCGCTCATTCTGACAAAATCTACAGCAACGCCGGGGAGAAGCACTTCGACCGGTTGCTTAGAAAGCTGAGGGAGCGTCTTCCTAAAGCCAGAGTTGTTGTCTGCTTCTGTGAAGGCATGACAGTCCGCGGGCTGCTCATGGCTATGAGGCGGCTCGGAGTAGCAGGAGAGTTCCTCCTAATTGGCAGGTTTGTTAGTGAATGTTTTCCCAAGGTGCTTCCAGGTTCATCAGATGTTTTATTTTTTTACAGGAAGAAAGATGACACGTTAACAATCAAAAGTTGCTTCTGTTTTGTATAATTTAGAAATAATCTTAAAGGCTGTAAAACTCAGATCAGCTCCTTACTAATGATATCAGAGAGAGCTTAAAACTACATAATGGCTGTGTCCAAAGAGCATTTTGTGCCTTCTGGAATATTCGGTTGATTCTTTCATTATCAGTCATTTACCATTGATGGATTGCTTTTAAAATAATTTTTAATATTGTTATTAAATACTGTATATATAATAATAATCATAATTTTTTTTCCATAGCTTATGGTATTTGTGTAACAATTATTGATCATTTCGTGCAGAAGGATTTACATTTTCCTGAGCATTCCTAGTTCAGTTTCAGCACCTTTAGGATGTGTTTAGGATGATGTTCGGTTTTGCCACATACGATCTTCGATGTTCACCAAAAAGTTACATTTCAGTCTTATCCCACCAGAGGAACTGCAAACAGGAGTTGTTCCAGCATTTTGTCAACTATAGCATTCATTTTAAACATTGGATTTAAATTGGATAACTCTCCTTACAATTACAGTCACTCAAAACTTTGAGTTATTCTGTTATTTAAACCTTAATTAAATATTTGGAAGTTTGTGGATGTTATATCACAAAATGCTTTTGCAAGGGACTGTACATCTTCCTGAGCCTTTGAGTTAAGCATAAATGTTAGTTTCTGATCATCCATTCAGTTTTATCATATTACATGCAGAAACTTAATGACATGGGACACTCATTCATTCTTGACTGAGATATGGATGTTAAATTCCATATTATGGCATCTAGATGTTCTCAGAATGAATCAGTTACACTAAAGTTCACAAGAAAGTGAAATGCTCCCGATTTTGCCGAAGAGTTCCTCTGAAAACAGAAGACGCTTTGAGTCAGGCTCACTGATGAATAATGCATTCACACAGCGAGCTTTCCCACTCCCTGTCAGATCACAGGCAGGATGGGCTAATATGGGACAGCACCTCCAGCATAATATGGGGAATGTGCAATAAGGAACATCAAAGCTAATATGGCAGAAATTATCTTATTGTGGTGTCTCAGTTCGTCTCTGGTCCAGTTAGGCGTAGTTTCAGCAGCTGAAATGGGGTTATGATTAAAGTTAAATCTCTTTCATTTATTATAGATAAATGAAAGAGATGTGTGGATGTGTGTTTCTTCTATTCATGCATCAAAATGTCAACTCCTTCCTTCTGAATGCCAACTGATCAAGCAAATGGATGAAATAAAATGGTTACCTTCTCTCATGCTTCATGCAAAGCTGATGAGCCTTCCATAGCTGATGTGAAGAGTGCAGTAAAGCAGCATGTGTGTGTGACTGTGTGTTTTCTGGGTCAAGGAGACTTCTAAAAAGGAAAATGTTTTTAGAGCAATGCAGTAAGCGAACACATGCAGGCGCCTGTGCAGCGGGCCAGCTGAAAAGCTTGGAGGTGCTGGTCATCAGCCATCCAGTCCTCTGTTCTGTTGTGTATGACAGAGATGGCTATTCTCACACCACGAACCTCACACCTTCCAAAGAACAAACAACTCTTTCAATTAACTCTGAAGTGATGCCCCCATTGCTCTGGAAATGGATGAAAGATGTCAATTTTATTCTGCTCTCTTTGGCTTCTAATCTATTTTAAAACAATACTACCCCTCATGCAGAATTTCTTTATTAAAATTAAAAACTTCTTACACATGAATATTTTCAGTTTTGTGTGAAGCTAAATGATGTACAAATGTATGATCTCAGGGCGCTGTATAGTATGTGTGTGTGTGCTGACGTCAGAGCTGTAGGTTTTTGGCTCTTGGAGTGTTGGCCTGGAGGTGGCGTGATGCTGAGAAGCAGATGGCCAGGTACTGTGGAGACTGTCATACTGCACAGCCTTTGTCAGCTCATTCTTAAAGTGTTAGCCAAACCAAACCTGCTACTGGCTTCAACTCCTATAACTCAAATGTAGGTTTGAGGTGGGGTATTTTTGTCCTGTGGATAAAACAGCAAGTTGTTTAGTGAGATTAAGATAGGAAACTGCAAGTTATGCCCTAGATTTCATGCTAATTTCACATGGCAAAATTAGTCTGATATTAGGTTCTTTATTTACTGGCTTTGGTACTTCACCAAGCACACGGTGCTTTGCAAAACTATTTATAGCCCTCAAACTTTTTCACATCACAGTATAACCCCTACCTTCTATGGATTGGATTTATGTGATTGACCAACATACAGTAACAAGGAAAACAACATATACATGGTAGGAAGTGTGGCATGTATTTGTATGCAGCCATTTATTCTGATACCTCAGAGGTTTGTTTGAGAAAATTTAACAAATAAACAGCATCATGAAGACCAAGGCACACAGGGATAAAGTTGAGGAAAAGCAAAACAGGTTTAGGTTACATACCAATATCCCAAGTTTTGAACATCTCTTAGAGCACTGTTCAATCCATCATCCAAAAATGGGAAGAGTATACCACGACTACAAACCTATCAAGAACATGGCTGTCTGCCTAAACTGAAAGGGCTGTACAAGGTGAGCATCAATCAGAAACCCTGCCAAGAGGCCCGTGGTAACTCATAGGGTAGCTGTAGAGAACCATATCTTAGAAGAATCTGTCAACAGGACATCTATTAGTGCTACACTCCACAAGTCTGCCCTTTATGGAAGAGTGACAAGAAGAGAGCGATTGTTTAAAGAAAGCCTTAAGAAGTCGTTTTCTGCAGTTTGCCCCGAGCCATGCAGGGGGACAGAGCAAACATGTGGAAGAAGGTGCTCTGACTAGATAAGATGAAAATAGAACTCTATGTATGGTGGAAAAAAATGAACATCACCTTAAACACAAAGGCACCCCCACTGTGAAACATGATAGTGGCAGCATCATGCTGTGGGGTTGTTTTTTTGGGAAGTCTCTAGGTTTGCAAAGCTTACAGTGACATAGCCTAAAACGTTTTTTATTATTGTTTGGTATTGATTCAATCAATTTAGTTTATTTTTTATAGTGCTGATTCACAACAAATGTCTTTCCAAGCAGATTTATAGAAATATATAAATAATTCAATCCAGTCATACAAACATATTAAAAGTCAATTACATACAATCCAATTCTATCCTGGCAACAAAACAATACAGTCAATTTCAGTTTATTATGACTATTCGTTTTTCTATTACTTTCATTTACATTACTTTATTCAAGTTTACTATCTAAGGATAACCCAGCCAACTCCATCAAGTCACTGACTTTGCAGTAATCCATTATACTCAGCCTGTATGCGGTGATAGTAAAAAGGATCCACCTTTAAGAGGAAAAACCCATCAACAGAACCGGGCTTAATGTAAGCGACCATCTGCCGGTACCGAATGGGGGTCTGAGAAGACATATTAAACACAGAAGCAATGTTCCAGGATTATTTTCTATGTTGAAGAAAAAGTAAAGATTTAAGGGAGACAGTTGGTCTTTTAGAAGAATCTGGCAGGGAGTTGAGGAAAATTATACTTTTAATTACTGGGAGGGTGGATGAGTTGCACGAGAACCAGGTGTGACTAATCAGGATAATGTAGATCAGCTGGGAAAGAACCAGATGAGTGAAACTCAGGAAAGGTAACTTACAAACACAGCCGAACACAGAGAGAGCTGAACAAGAACACAAAAGGATCTACTAACCAAAAGCAAAAGCATTAGCATTAAAATAATCTAAACTAATACACGAAGAGCAGAATGCAAGAAAGAACCACAAAACTTAGTGCAAAGGAATGAACTGATTAACAGACAATAACAGACAGCCCATAGTAATCTAAATACAAAACCAAGTGAGAACCTAAAGACAAAGACCCACGGATATGACAACATGAAGGTATTGGCAACAATAAACCAGCTGTTGGCCCAATCCAGGAGGCGTCACAGATAAACAGAAATACCAGGTCAGTTGTAACTGCTATGAAGAGAAAAACAGAGGGTGAGCATAGTTTCATGGCAGCACTGACTGCAGTTAATGCCTGGCTGGAGAGTTGTAGGAGAAAGTAGTTAGGAGAAGTGGTTACTATGTCCTCCAGCAGCCTAAGCCTGCAGCTTAGGTACATTAATACCTTAGGATAACCTTGTCACGGCGTGTTTTTTGTGTCGGACCAGCTTGCAGGGAGATACTCTGGAGCCAAAAGGTAAGGTTTTGAGACATGTTTATTTATGCGCAGGATCCTCGGCCAGTAGTGCAGGAAGCAGTAAACAAGACGTACAGAATTTACAGAAACAGAACAGGAACTAGACTGACGTGGATTCTGGAACAAAGCAGGAGCATAACAGGCAATAGCAGGTATCTGGCAGAACAAGGCAACGGGGAACAAATGAAACCGCTAAGCTTATATACAGGGAAGGTGAATGGTGAAACAATGGGAACGAGAGGAGTAGTTAATCAGATGAATGCTTACAGGTGTGCTGGCCAGGTGAAGGGAACTGAGGTAAAAGGAGGTTGCTCTGGTAACTAGAGCTAGGAAACGCAGAGACAGGAGGGGAAACTAACACTAAACTAAACTGGGAGGAACAGGGAAAAGAAACCTAAACATAGGCTGACGTAAATAGTAACTCGAGGAAGAACCACATCTAGTGACATAGAAGGGACTACGTAAATGAACATAATTACTGAATAACACAATATAACTGACTGACAGGAACTAAAACATGAGGGATAAACAAAGGGAACCATTACTATAAAAACTAACCGAGATCCTGACAAACCTAAGCCACTCTAACCAGCTGGTTCCACTCAGGGGGCTCAGTACAAATACACCAAAAATGTTGCCTATTTTATTTGTGAAAGAAATAATAAAAACAAACATCAATCCTTTTCCTTTCACTACTAGGTACTACTTTGCAGCTCATCACCCTAAACATGGTATTTGTACAGTGAAATGTTATGGTGGGGACAGTATCATACCGTGGAGATACTGTCTTCAGCAGGGACAGCGACACGGACAGACAGAAACAAAGGATGTGCATAATTTAGCCTTAATAATAATAATAATAATAATGATAGAAAACTTACAGATGAAACAGAAGGAAAAACTACACATAAAGCACTGACAGAGTACCAGGCAGAAAACTGAAATAACATGTAATCTAACAGGATGATCCAGCAAACTTAAATACTGGGGGAAACGTGGAGAAAACATTGGATGCCGGTATGTAAATCAGGAGATAATGTGGAGCAGATTATGCAGAAGGTAAGTAGGGAGATTGAGGGAGGGAGACTAACTAACGCAGAGGGAATGGAACTAAGACACAAGGAAACATTTAACCAAGGGAAAAAGACAAATACTAACCTGGGGAAATACAATAGAATACACGGGAAACAGAATACAATAAATAAGCAAGAAACAAAAGACACTAAAAAAGCAAGACCTCTCTGAGAATAATGAACACAAAGGAATGAACCAAATACGGAAAGACCATATAGAACATAATAAGCCACAGGGAAATGATGAAAACAGAGACACAAAAGCAAAACCCAAACACCTACGGAATATAACTGTTAGAGGCATAACTTGGTGGTTCTACTAAGGCTAGACACAAATGTGTGCATTGTTTTCTGATTATTTACAATAATGTGTAAACCATGTATACTATCCAACCTCCCTTTCCTAATTATGCGCTACTTTGTGCTGGTCTATCACACAAAATCCCCAAACAAAATTTTCATTATAATGTGACAAAAAGTAAAAACATTCAAGGAATATGACTGTTTCAATAATTGACTTGTTATTTAGCAGAAAGCCTGGCTGGCATCCTTTATTAGTGGTGCATTTATGCCTATGCAAATATGCTCCAAAATGCAAAGAAGGTGCACTGTGTAAACCACATAACTTGGGAGTTTTCTCTTGACAATTATTTTAACCATTGTCAGATGAGCTTCTAAAAGATTCAACCACTTCTACATACTGTAGAGAGGGGCTGTACATGTCTACCTACACCTTGATATAGAGAGGAACCACAGCATAGGAGCTTAGAACCTTTATGAGCCAATGTAAGACATCAGCCTAAGATACCCTAAATGGACTGCTATGAAATACCTCTGAGAGCTACATTGCAAAGAGGGGTAAGCTGTTGACCAGGGAGGTGCGAGAGAGAATGGATAATAGAGGAACTACTTTAGAACCTCAGTCTTTTTAAGTGTGCTAAGTGTGGAAACCCTGTGACTGTCAACAAGATCGCATGAGATTATTGCTTGGCTTGACTCAGAATTTAAAACCTCTGTTAACTTAGTAATTAAAACTACAACCAGGTTTTTCATACAGATTGTTCTCCTGTTGTATACTATACTACATGTATATAACCCACAGTGTATTATTCCACGTTAAAAATGCTCATTACGCATTAGCAACTAGTATTAATGTCAAGTTATTTTAGGTGCTATTTAAACGTTTAGCGTAAAACAAAATCTTTTTCTCTTCTTTAACATGCTTTTGTTTCTTGCCGGAGATGAAAGTGAATAATTGACAGACAAATTGTTAACTCTAATAGGCGACACATGCAGTAAATTAAGATTATGACCAGTGCAGACAGATTTCCCTCTTGAGACTCAGAGTGTGTGAGCCGGGTGGGAACGTGTATCTATTGAGGGCAGACTGCACAGCAACACTCCTAATCTGTGAATTCTCACTGGACTTGTGAATGTGTCAGTGCACTTGGAGGCTTTTTTTGTAATTTCTCAGCAAGTACAGTGAGAGCTGCACACCTCTCAGAAATTGGAAAAACCGAGTGGTGGAAACACGGGAAGATATTTCCAAGAACTCTGAATTTATAGCTTCCATTGATTTGCTTGCCTGATGTTAGAGCTGGAGTGAGGCAACAGGAAGTTTACATTCAGGTCTATGTTTTAATGGAACAACTTTGCATTCAAGTATTAAATATGGCATTTTAAAAACGAAGTACAGATTGCTGTTCCAAAATATGTCTAGTATTTCTTCTAATGTGAATAAAAAAAGTACAATGCAAAGAAACGCTGTATTTTGGTTATCATTTGCAAAGTAAAGTAGTTTGTGTGTTAGCCTTTGAATAAAATACAAGCTTGGCTGGACATACTGTGGCTTGCAAAATTATTTGTAATTCTTGGATTTATTTCCCATTATGACATACAGAAACTAAAAATGTGTTTTCCTGGGATTTGATTAAATAAACCAACACAAAGTAGCGCATAACTAAAGTGGAAGGAAAATTAGGGTTTTCAAAGTTTGCTACAAATACAGATCTGAAAAGTTTGCCTTAAATTTGCATTCTTAAACTTTTAATCTGATACCCCAAAATAAAATCCAGCGCAGATTTTTACTCGTACTCGTCGTCTTCCGCTTATCCGGGACCGGGTCGCGGCGGCAGCAGACTGAGCAGAGACACCCAGACGTCCCTCTCCCCAGACACCTCCTCCAGCTCCTCCGGGGGGAGCCCAAGGCGCTCCCAGGCCAGCCGAGAGACATAGTCCCTCCAGCGTGTCCTGGGCCGTGTCCTGGGCCTCCTCCCGGGGGGACGTGCCTGGAACACCTCCCGAGGAAGGCATCCAGAAGGCATCCGGTATAGATGCCCGAACCACCTCAACTGGCTCCTCTCGATGTGGAGGAGCAGCAGCTCTACTCCGAGCCCCTCCCGGATGTTTATTTATTTTATTTTTTTTATATATATATAATAATGGAAAAAGAAAATATCTAATGTACATACTGTATATACACAGTTCACTTTGCAATGGAATATAGTGTTAGATCAGTCCAAGTATGCATAGTGTTGTTCTGGACTGTCAAGTGTTCATTAGAGAAACAGCCTGGGGGAAGAAACTCTCTCTGTGGCGGCTGGTTTTTAGCAGACAGCGCTCTGTAGTGCCACCTGAGGGTAAAAGCCTAAACAGTTTGTGTGCAGGGTGTGTGGGGTCTGCAGATATTTTAGCTGCCCTTTTCCTGACCCTAGACCAGTCCTGGATAGAAAGAAGTTCAGCCCTGATGGTTCTCTCTGCAGACCTGATTTTTCGTTGCAGTCTGGACCTGTTCTGTTTTGTGGATGAGCCGAACCACACTGAGATGGACGAAGACAGGACAGACTGAATTATGGCAGTGTAGAAGATGACCAGCAGCTCCTGTGAAAGGTTGTACTTCTTGAGTTGCCTCAGGAAGTACAGTCTCTGCTGGGCCTTCTTCCAAACATTGTCTATGTGTGAGGACCATCTCAGGTCTTGAGAAATGGTGGTTCCTAGGAACTGGAAGTGGTCCACAGCAGACACAGTGTTTTTGAGGATGGTGAGGGTGTGTGTGGGGGTAGTGTTCTTCGAAAGTCCACCATCATCTCCACAGTCTTGAGTGGGTTAAGTTCCAGGTGGTTCTGACCACACCAGTGTACCTGCCGATCCACTTCCTGTCTGTATGCAGACCCATCACTGTCCTGGATCAGTCCAATAACAGTGGTGTCATCTGCAAACTTCAGGAGTTTCACAGGCGGGTCCGCTGAGGTGCAGACATTTGTGTAGAGGGAGAAAAGGAGTGGGGAGAGAACACACCCCTGGGGCACGCCGGTGCTTATTGATCTTGTGTGGGGGAAGATGCTCCCCACCCTCACCTGCTGCTTCCGGTCCTTCAGGAAGCTGACAATCCACTGATAGGTGGAGGCCGGGACTTCGAGCTTGGTAAGCTTCTGGTGGAGGATGTCTGGGTTGATAGTGTTGAAGGCTGAGCTGAAGTCCACAAACAGGATCCTGGCGTACATCACTTGGTGGTCAAGGTGTTGCAGGATGAAGTGTAGTCCCAAGTTGACTGCCCAGTAGGCAAAGTGTAGGTGGTGCAGCAGGGGACCTGTGATGTCCTTCAGGTGCTTTAACACCAGTCACTTCATGACCACAGACGTCAGGACGACAGGGATGTAGTCATTCAATCCTTTTTTAGGGGGGGGGGTTTCTTGGGTACTGGGATGATGGTGGAGCATTTGAAGCAGGAGGGAACCTCACACAGCTTCTGTGATCTTGTTGAAGATCTCAGTGAAGATGGGTGCCAGTTGGTCGGGGTGCAGGCTCTCAGGCATGATGGGGCGACATTATCAGGTCCTGAGGCCTTCCTTTTTTTTTGGCACTAAAAAGTTTTCATTTACATCTTCCTCTGAGATCCTAAGTGCAAGCAGGGGGTCTGAATGGGGGGTTTTTTGGCAAGAACCTTGTCTGAATTGGACGTAATGGAGAGTTGGCTGCTTTTTCTTGCTGTAACCCTGCTGGTTTGCAAGGCAAGGATTCTGATCAGGGGGGGGAATGGCTCCTGTAGGCAGTCAGGTTTTTCAAATCATTCCAAACAGCAGAAGCGTCTCCATGTGAGAAACTTTTCATTGTAGCTTCTCTTCGCTGGTTTGATCTCCTTGGTCAGTTTGTTCCTGGCCTATTTATACAGGGCCCGGTCCCCACTGCTGTGAGCCTCTTGTCCCTGTTCAGCTTCCCCGGGAGATGAGAAGTGAACCAAGGTTTATTGTTATTGTATATGCAGAAGGTCTTGGTTTGCACACGTCCTCACAGAAACTAATGTATGATGTCAACACCTCAGTGAGTTGGTTTAAATCAGTGACTGAAGTTTCAAAAACAGTCCAATCTGTGCAGTTAAAGCAGGCCTGTAACATTTGCTTTGACTCATCAGTCCACTTCTTAACAGTCCAAACCAGCACCATAGAAAGAGAGAGTTACGACACTCCCATTGACTTCTATAGAAAGAATGGATTGCGGAAGTCACGTGGTTCATGGAGCTGCTCATAGTTCCAAACACCAGCAGCTTCAGCATTGGACGTAGTTCATTCTCGGAGTTTCGTAAGGATTTTTTACGGTAAGTTGAGAAAATACAACATTATCTTGATATTGTGAGGCTTTGGTTGACTGTTCTGTATCGCAGTTTTAGCAATTATTTTTATATCGCCAGGTTTAGTTTTAAAGAAGCATGTTAACTCGCTTGTTGGTATTTAACTGCAGCTCATTGCAAGCATGGCGGGTTTTAAAGGATCTATCTCATTGTGTCTGATTCAGCATTTTAAAATGTCCATTACAGCTTACATTCTTAACGTTCATAATTTTCTAATTTTTATTGTAATTCCAGCTACTGAACTAGCACACTTTTAAAAATATTTTTATTGACATTTTTTTAATTTAGTTTTTAAAGTTTTAGATTGTCAACGACGGCCACATAAATGGGGGGCTTATCATTAAAGTGATTGTGAAGATGAGTCATTTTTTTTTATTATTCTTTTCCAGGTAAAAACCACGAGAAGTCTTAAGAACTGCTGAACCATGTTGCACACAAAGCACCACAAAGGTAACAAGATCTCATTTTTTCTGTCCTTTTAAAAAAAAAAAGAGCTGAATCGAGATGTTTGAACAAAATGGTTTTAAGACTTCACAATTTGGTATTTACAGCAGGACTGTTACTTAACCTTTTTTCTATGTTTTTAGTTTTTGCATTTGCTTGTCATGGATGAAGTTGCTGAGAAAATTAGAATCTATCTAAAAAACGAACAAAATTAAGAATTTTTTTTGGAAAACACATCAGAAATACACAGTAGAACAGCAAAAAAATACTTTTAAAAAACAATCAAAGGTCCGTGGGAAAACGTCAAGGTTTTTGCTTAGGGCTTGTTTTGTTGGGGGTGCAAGATGAGGTTTGTCATGTTTTTCCTTGGTTTTTTCGCCTGGCTTTTACTTCCAAGATATCCAGCTTTTGGCCAGAATTTTTCTTTTTTTCATTAAAGATATGTTTTGCTGCTATTCTTAGTCTCAGCCTGATGAATCTGGGGGTTATTTTTCTTTGCACCTCATGACATAAGGGAAAGGATGCTTTCTAATAGATTTGCTTCTCTCTCTGAGAGTATCCATGGCATTCGGGGGGCTCCAGGGACATATTGACTGGAACCTTGTTCTGGAAAAGTTTTTCAATTTTCGGCCCAGACTGGAGGCTTCATGTGATGGCCGACACAGCACCCCCTTTTTTTAAAATTCCTTCAGTGTCAATAGGGTTTTTCTGGGGCTCTCCTTCCAAAGGGGTCCTCATTTTGCTTAATTGAACTTGAGCATCCATCACAGATGTTGGAATTTTTGATGACTTTATTTACAATGTATCTTGTAAGATGGTACAAAATACTTTTTCCCGCTGGGGGGTGTTTTTCAGGAGTATCTGTTTTTTCCAATCAGCTGCTCCACACGAAGGCCAGGACTGGGAAATGTCTCCTTAATGTCCAAAAGAACTCTGCCAAAGAAACTGCCGCCATCCTCCTGATAGCTTCCTGATTTTACAGTTGTAAGGAAAACGCCCTACTGATTTGAACCCCAAACCCTTTTTTTTCCCCTTTTTTCAGGATTTTTTGGGGAAAGCCATACATATGGATTCCTTTTTCTGACCGATTGGTGCATTCAAAACCCAGCACACCCAAAACCATGGTAACCTCCCTGAACCTACAGAGGAACACATTTTTTTTTTCACTTTTTTGCCTTCTAGCTATGATATTGATTGATTCTGAGTCCTCTAAAACTGTTTCTGTATTTTTTTTCAGGGAGGTCAGCAGATTTTGGGGGACTGACTTTCCAAAGGGAGCTGCTGCCAAATGATGCCAAAGGAGGATGAACCCCTCATTCGGACTTGGGGAAAAATTTCTACCTTGTCTAGTTTTTGATCAGATACAGTTTTTTGGTGCAGATGTAATTAAAAACTGTATAAAGGGGTTGTGCAAGTACTTTTTTTAAAGCTATTTTTTGCATTTTAAAATTATCTTACAGTAAATTGTTTGGTCATTTTTTTTTTGCACAATTCACAGTTTTTTTTGTCATCTAAAAAGATTTTAACTAATTTTTCAATAAAATGTATTTTAGTCAATGAATTACAATTTTACAACAGTTGTCATACTACAGGCACAATCAACTCTGTTATAGATACAAGTACTCAGAAAAAAAAAAAATTAAAAAAAAAAAATAATTATGTCTTTTTAACAAAAAGTAAGAATTCATCCAGGTTTTCAGTGATTTTTTTCATACAGCTACATATTTCTTTTTTTAAAATTAAATTTAAAAATTACATTTTTGCCCCCATTTTCCCTTTTTGGGATTTTTTTTTTGAAATACATAGGCAATAGATCTTTCCACGTAGTACAGGATGTAGATCTGAAGGTAAGTTTGATCAGAGCTCTTAACTGCTGGCACAGAATACAGTTATAGCATTCCCATGCTAGCATGTGCTAGCACGGGAATGCTAGCACATGCTAATATAAATATAAATGCTCTTTCTGCGGAGATCAGAAAGAGCATTTATATTAGATATTGTTACTTCTGTTTGGATTTTCAAATGGTTTAGTAACCAGTAATCAGTTCATTATTATTGAATAATTACCGAAAGTTGCAGGAAAGAGTGAAAAAAGTTGCTTTTTTCGCGTTATGTTGCACCTGAAGCTGTGAAACTGACTGACACCACTGAGATGTTTGGAACTATGGGGAGCTACATGAACCACGTGACCGCCTATCGGCGAGCTCAAAGAGTGTCGTAACTCTCTCTTTCTATGGTGTTGGTCCAAACTACAGGTGTGGAAGCTTTGAATTTCTGGCTGTAGATTGGGATGAACAGAGAGTGGTCAAAAAGTCCCAAAGCAGCCCTGGTGACAGCATGATATGCATTTATGCAATATATCTGCATAAATACAGTCTGGGATTTTTGGCCTACATGCAAAACAATAAAACTGCACCATGAGCCTACCATCCCAACAGCGAAACATGGTGGTGGCAGCATCTTGGTGTGGGGATGCTTTTCATCAGCAGAGACAGGGAAGCTAGTAAACGTAAATGTGATGGTGGATGGAGCAAAACACAGGGTTTCCTGAAATGAAACCAGTTAGAGGCTGGAAAAGACTTGAGACTGGGGTGAAAGTTCATCTTACAGCAGGACAACAACCCCTAAAACATACAGCCAAAGCTCCAAAAGAATGGTTTGCATCAAACTATATTCATGTGTTAGAATGATCCAGTTAATGTTTAAGCCTAAATCTAATTCAGAATCTGGGGCAAGACTAGAAAGTTGCTGTTTTCTCTTTGTGTAATCTGAGTGAACGTGAGCTCTATCACATAACATCCCAATAAATGTTGTGGTTGTAACATCACCAACAAAAACTAGAAATGTTTAGGGGAATGAAGGGTTTGCCTTGCTCCAGTTTGCCTTGCATCCCTGGTCCGACACAGCTGAATAAAATGGTATTGTAATCGAGCAGGAATGCATCTAAAAGCTGCAGAATAGTAGCTCTCGAGGACTGGGCTTGAATAACACTGGTATTTGATTGAGTATTCATCCTCTTTTTCGATTCAAAATTTAACGGGTATGCTTGTTCAAAATATCAAAAAACTCGCATCTCCATATGAATCTGACTTCAGTGTGTTGTTTTCTGCAGTGACGGCTGGGCAGACCGCGTTGAGGTGGTGGAGGGATATGAGCATGAAGCTGTTGGTGGCATCACCGTGAAGCTGCACTCTGAAGAGGTCTCCTCCTTCGACAATTACTTCCTGAAGCTCAAGCTCAGCACAAACACCCGCAATCCATGGTTCCCAGAGTTCTGGCAGCACCGCTTTCAGTGCCGTCTTCCCGGGCACCCGCAGGAGAATCTGAACTACGGGCGCAACTGCTCAGGTGAGATGCACTGCTCATTGAGTTATCATGATATTTCCTGCACATATTTCCTGGTTAACATAGAACGTATCAGTTTTTTTTTCTGAAATATTGTATGCCCAAAGGATGGAGCCAAGAGGCCCCGTAAAGTGGAACAAACTCTTTAAATATGAATTAGACTGCCTGAGGGTAAAATTCTCCACTAGTCAATCCAGTGCATTTTTTCATATTGTTTATTTGTGTGTTACTTGGCTTCACAGAGGATGATGATCTAGGTAAATTAAGTGCTTTTCATTATTAAAGGAACACTGTTAATGCATTAGCTGTGGTTCTTTTTTTCTTGAAACAATGCTCAACAAGCATGTTTCCAAATGTTTTTATGACAGAGGTTCTTTATTTATTCATAGTTTCTGTTTTTTCTTTTTTGAAAAGCTTCTATATTTACGTTTTTAATCAGAACATATGAGGGTTTATAAAAATATTTCCCTTAAACATTCTTAGATTTGATATAAATACATTTTTGAGGAATTGATAAACGTAAATATAAATTGGTGCATGCAAAACACTTTTACTTTTCATTTGACACCTCTGGCTCTACTTTTCATAATTTATGTTGCACTTTTTTAAAATGCCACTCTAATAATTCCTATTTTTGCAACATTTGCTATTTTTTTTTTCCTTTTATCTCTTTAGTCTGATGCACAAACCTGAAACTTTTTTTTATTTCCATGAGCTGTCATGTTTTAATAAAAAATTATTGTGATACTTGTTTTTGTCTTTTTGTGGAAATGAGTTCCTGTTCCTGTTTAGTCATTTTTATTGTTTTTATTTCTTATTCATTTTATTTTATGAATTTATTTTGGTTTAGAACTCCAAGATGGTGAGTGAATTTTGTTGAATGGAACCATAAGGCTCATCACCTTAAATATACATAGAGGTTGACTGACATTAAGGTTGAATCACAAGAAAGGATAATCATGCTTTGATGAAAATTTACAATTAATCTCAGTGGACCTCTTATATATGAAGCTATTGGGATGTTTTTTGGGTTTCGAGAGCCCAATAATTGGGTTAGTTTGTGCTCTCACACCCTCCCTTTGGGCTTTAAAGGCAGTTGTATAAAACAGCCCAATAACTGGCTGAATCTTGCTGAATTTGCATGTAAGCACAAAAACCGTGCAGTTCTATTCATATAGTAAGCAGACAAAGTCCTGCTGTCATGCAACCAAATGATTCCAACATGCAGCAGTAGGTCCTCTGCTTGCATGCAGACATCATAACATCACCGCATCATGACTGAATCTCCCACAGCTTAGTTAGAGCAGCGAGCGTCAAAGCCAAGGAGCTGCTAAAGTAGGTCATCACCAGTCGCTCCCTTCGGAGGCTCACCCAGCTGCTACCCAACTGTAGTTACTGTTGATATATTTGTTTGCACAGGCAGCTTTTCCAGCAGTTGTTTTGAAATATATATTGCCCAATGCAACCCAAGCTGCAACCGGCACAGCAGACAAGGGGAGATGCTTATAAAGAAATACAGTCACCAGCAGGTGATCCTTGTCTTTCAAAAAGTATTGAATGAATTGTCAACAAAGCCTCAGATAAATTATGTAACGAGAGACCGGAGTGCAAAGCCAGCAACAAAAAAAACTGTGAACTAATAAACATTTATTGGCAGAAAATCTAAATCCAACTGTAAGAAGAGTTACATGAACCGTTGTCCTTGAAATCTGCACAATCTACAAAGAGTTATGGTTATGGTACGAATGGCTCCCTGGCTGAACCCTTCTTTCTGCATCCTATTTTTATTTTTTACAAATTACAACTGTGTTTGAGGAATCTTTGATTAGTGCAAAATAATTTGGTTTATTTGAATAACATGAACAGTCTATATATAGCAGGTTTAATGCGTGTCTCAATCTAAGGTCATTCTGATGCAATAAAAGCATTGAACATTCCTTCTTTTTCTGTTTACAAATATAATGTTTCATAAATCGAAGAATCTCTGTTGAATATAGATCATTCCAGGTTATGTCTTAACAGTCTAGCTATTTTATATTTTGGACTAGAGATGATCAAATGTATTCTTAAAGACAGAAATAGCCCTTTAACCAACCCTGACTAGGAACCTATGACTCTGATACCAACTTTACCATCATTAGCTTAGCTTATAGAGGTGTATGGCTATCCTTTCTTTGTGCACATGGGGGGGAGCAACATAGATATGCAAGTAAGCAATAGAAAATGTTTTTTTGTGCTCATGCAGTTCCTTAGCCATATCTCCCATATGAAAACTGCCGATGTCTGCAGTAACTATTTCAATTGTTTATTGTTTTACACAGGGCTCATAGAAAGTAGAGATTCAGTGACAGCTCAGTTTGGGTGAAGGACAGTGCAATCAGCCCCTAAGGAAAGCATTCCAGGGAGGAAATTTTGTCTGTGTTTAAAATTGGATCATATTAGTCATGTGTAGTCCGACGACCCATCCAGGGTTTACTCTGCCTCTCATCCATTGACTGCTGAAGATAGGCACCAGCTCCCCTGTGACCCTGCAAGGACAAGCTGGTATTGACGATGGATAGATGAATGGATGGTCACTCAGACAAAACACTGATAGTTTTTGCTTTAGGATGAAACTAGTCAGACCTCTGCTGAGACTGAACAGCCTTGACAGAACTGCTCAGATTTGCAATTTAAATGTCTGGATGCACCAATCTTTTGGGTGAAATCAGGGCTCCTACTGTAGGCACCACCAAGATCACACAAGCATTCAAGAAAACCACAGTTAAATATGACTAAAACAGAACTCAATAATGAAAGGTAGTTTTTTTAACAGAATGTTTTTGTTGGTCCTGACATCATCTATATTAAACAGCACAGTTAGGACATGTGAGCATAATATGCCTAGCTTAAATTAATGTGCCTTGAAAACGTCTTCACCTTTGAACTTGTTGTAACATTACAACCATAAAGGTCAATGAATTCTATTTGGATTGTTTTAGAGAAAGACCAAAACAATGTAATGTAGTTTTAAAGTAAATGGAAAATTATACAAGGTTTTCAAAATTGTTTGCTAAAAGTTGAAGTGCTTTTGTATTCAGTCCCGTTGAGTCAAAACTTTGTAGAACTATGTTTGCTGCAATCACAGCTTCAAGTGTTTCAGGGTATGCCTTTACCAGCTTTGTGCACTTAGAGACTGGAGGTTTTGACTATTCTTCTTTTGCGAAAACAGCTTAAGCCCTGCCAGACTGGACAATGTCTGTGAACCTCAGTTTTTAGGTGTTGTCACAGATTCCTAACTGGATTAGCTTTGGACATTGACTGGGCCATTTTAACACATAAATATGCTTTACCCTTAATCGTTTTAGAGTGGTTCTGGTTGTATGCTCTAGGGTCATTGTCCTACTGAAAGGTAGGACCTGTGCCTCAGTCTGAAGTCTTTTGCAGCCTCTAACAGGTTTTCTCCAAAGCTTGCTCTTAATTTAGCTCCAACCATCTTTCCATTAACACTGACCACTGCACGATGCAGCCACCAGCATGTTTCTCTGTTGTGATGGTGTGTTCACGTTGATGTGCAGCCTTAATTTATGTTCTGCACATATTGAAATATATTTGGTCTCATTTAAACAGAGCACCGTCTTCCACATGTTTGCTGTGTCCCCTTGTGGTAAACTGCAAAACTGACTTTTAATGGCTTTCTTTCAACAAAGGCTTTCTTCTTGCCACTCTTCCATAAAGGCCCAATTTGTGGAATGCACAACCAACTGTTTTCCTATCAACAGATTCTCCCATCTGAGCTTTAGATTTCTGCAGCTCATCCAGAGTTACCATGGGCCTTTTGATTGATTCTCAGATTGATCATCTCCATGCTTGGCCTGTCAGTTTAGCTGCATAGCCATGTCTTACTAGCACTGCAGTTGTGCCATGCTCTTTCGAAGATAAACAGAGCAGTGCTCTGTAAGATATAAAGTTTTTTGCACTGGATTTTTTTAGGGGTATCAGACTAAAGGGGACTAAATAGAAATTAACCCCAGACTTTTCAGACTTGTATTTGTAAAATATATATATTTTTTTTATCAGGCACAAGTGGCCTTTATTTTTCTAATTTTTTCAAAAGTGCGCTGACAGGAAATAGGCAGGAGAGATGCATGCAGCAAACATCGAAGGGCCGGAACTGACAGCCGCGTTGAGGACTAAGCTCTCCTTACATTAACTCCTGCGCCACCGCTGCACTCATTTGTAAAATATTTTTTAAACTGTTTATGATTTTCCATCCACTTCACAACTATATACTTTGTATATTATTGTATCACATAAAATCTCAATGAGACACAGCAAATGTAACATGACAAAATGAGTAAAGGTTTAAGGGGTATGAATACTGTTTCAAGGCAATGTACATGATACAGGATAATGCTTTCTTGTACTGTAAAGCTATTATTAGTTGCCGTAGTTTGCATCACAAAAAAAAAATCATTGACTTCAGGGACCTTAAGCAAGAAAATGCTAAATTTTAAACACAGCTATTAACAAAATGATTGACGCAGGAGGGCCTTGCATTGTGGCTGATCTTTTTAGAGAAAACATCGTATTAAAACCCAGTGCCTGCCAAACATACAGTATGTATGCAGTGCTCTGTTTTGAGTAAATGTAGCACCCTTTAAAAAAAAAAAAAACTGCTTTCACTAGCTTGCATTACACTGAACTGATAGGGTGTGTTTGAAAAAGATCACATACTCTGTTATTCATTTGTGAAGTATTCATTGATCCCGGCAGCATGACACTAGAAGGCTAAAGAAAAGGGAAAAAAACAGAAAATATTGTTATTTTACCGCGCTTGAGCACAAGACAGAATCGTTGTAGTACAGGTTTTTAAGAGAGTTGGACCTTCTCTAATTGAATCCTGACTCATGAATCCAAGAAAGAATAGTTTTGCCATGGTAACAAGGATTCTTTGAAGCCATTTTCTGAGACTTCAAGTTCTTTAAAAGCAGTCTCCCACAGAGGAAAAGTAGTGTGTTTCCAGCAGCCTGAATTCAGAGAACAATTTCTGCATCTGTGTGCACCCTATCACTCCTTTGTAATATCTTGCATCCTGCCAGACAACCTGTTGGGCACATCTGAAATTAAGAAATGACATAAAACATGCTACTGCTTGCATTAATGAAGCACTGTATGGCTGTTTCTTTTTTCTAAATTAATATTTTTTATCTTGAAGAAGAATCCTTACTGTTGTCTCATTTGCGGGCAGGTTACGAAAGTCTCGAAGACAACTATGTTCAAGACAGCAAGATGGGCTTTGTCATCAACGCCATCTACGCTATGGCGCACGGTCTGCATGACATGCACTCTCACCTCTGTCCTGGCCATGTGGGGCTGTGTGATGACATGAAACCCATAGATGGAAACCACTTGTTGGACTTTCTACTCAAGACCTCCTTCACAGGAGTATCTGGAGAGGACATATGGTTTGATGAGAATGGAGACTCACCTGGAAGGTAAGCTACTGTATGTATGTAGATGGAAGCTTGATGGTATTCCACTATAATGCTCAATAGAAAATATAAATCTCAAACAGGAATGTGAGGTGTGGACTTCCATTCTTTCTGAAGGTGTTAATGGTGATGCAAGGGTTTTTTTAGGGAGAAGCACCACTACTTAAAAAGACACATGGAAAAAAAAACTAGTGAGAAATAAATTAAATTAAACTGGCAGGTCCTCCATGAAAGTCAACTTTGGAAAAGTCAGTAAAAGAACATAAATCAAATTAACGTTGAAAAAAAAGTCACTAGATATTATGGGTAAGGCTTACCCTTGTTTTCAAATTTCTTTCAAGTTTAAAATTTCTTGGTTAATATGTGTTCTAGCTTTTCGATGAACTTTTGAAAAAAAAATGACACTGGCTGCTTTTGATCTCATTCACTGACCAAATATTATCAAAACTATTAAACTCAAAGATGAACAAGGGTTATTCCATAGCACTGTGCAATTAATGGAATTTCCATCCATTTGTCCATTGCGCATTACTTCTGTTCCAACAGCACAAACCCAGCATTTAGGTTAAATAACCTGGGAGTTTTTTCTGTGTGAGATGACTTAGCCACAAACTAACTGGAACATGAATTCTGCTCTGTACTAGAAAATCCAGAATTCATCCAGTCACTAGTTTATGAATTAAAGCTCAAGCTGACTTGGGTTTCGTTGCAGGACAATGATCTGCAGTAAACCAACTAGTAAATCTCTGAATGGCTCAAGATACGAGTGCCCTAGTCAAAGTCTGGACTTGATCCAGTTAAGCTGCTGTGTCATGATCTTAAACAGATCATTCATGCTTGAAAATCCTTCAACGTGGCTCAATTAAAACAACAAAAAGTGGGCCAGGATTTATCCACAGCAATGTAAAAGACGTACGACGAGTTTTCAGAAATGCTTATTGGCAGTTGTTGCAGACAAGGATGGAAACTGAAGTTATTAGATTTAGGAAGTGGTTACTTCTTTAAAAGAGGTGCCAAGGTTATTTTGAATACCTTTTTGTCCCTTAAGAAATCAAATTCTAGATTTACCATTGCTTGTTGTATTTCCTTGTGTTATCTTCGTCTGATATTAAAAATTGCTTGATGATGTGAAACATGTAAGTATAACAGCAAGCACACAAGGAATCTACTGGGGAGGAAAATACTGACTGTCAAGGTTAAAAAAAAGAAAAATACAAGATGGGAAAAATAGACCTGAATAAAAGCTCAGTTATCTATTAATTTTAAAAAAAGTCAATTTTGTGTCCTATGAATTATTTGGAAAACTGTGTTATCTTTTTTCACCTGTCCATCTGCACTCAGGTATGAGATTATGAACTTCCAGCACGTGGAGCCTGGGGTTTATGACTACATCAACATCGGCTCCTGGCACGAGGGCATGCTGAGTCTTGATGATGAAATGATCCAGATGAACAGCAGTGACATGGTCCGCTCAGTCTGCAGTGAGCCCTGCTCCAAAGGCGAAATCAAGGTTCAGCACTCGTCTCTAACACGCTGTGACTAGACTCTACTGACTGCTAACATGTTCAGAGTGTTTGCACTGAGAGTATCTGCTCCTATTAAAGGTTTATATGTTGTAATGAATAACTTTAGAAAGTTGTAGCTAAAGGTTGTATTAAAGGAGATATTCTTAAATGCACACTTGCTTTCATGTTCAGATTGGCCATTGCTATTTAGGGATTTTACCGGTTTTCATTCATACTAGATAATGCCGTGGTGTGAGAGCCATACTTGAAATTCTCTGTGTTTTAAACAAATGTAAAACACTGAGTGACTTTCCCTTTGTCCTGGACAGGAAAGAGACAAACAGGGGTATTTGCAGGCAAGTAGTTTACATTTTTTTATTTCCTTTTTTTTGCCAGGTCATAAGAAAAGGGGAGGTGAGCTGCTGCTGGATATGCACTGCCTGCAAAGACAACGAATATGTGCAGGACGAGTTCACATGCAAGGCCTGTGAGCTGGGCTGGTGGCCCAACGAAGAACTGGAGGGTATGTTTGTTCGCCTCCCTCACCTCTGTCTACCTGCTGTTATGTCACTTGTCACGTTATGTTAGCTGTAAAGAAGAAATGGTAAAAGATTTAACTGGCTGTCATTACAACTGCAGTGCTAAACTACCGGATAATAGACAAGCATTATTTATACTATATATAAATAAATAAAACATAGTGTGGAGTTCCAGTCAGATGCTTAAATACATTCATTATATGCATGAAAATCATTAATTTTAGGTTATATTTTATTTGAACAACTCCTTTTTTGCAACAGACCAATAATTCAACATTCGAAAAAATAATCAGGTGCACAGCTTCAATTTCATTGTGTATTTCTCTACTCCACATAGGTTCGAACTAATACATACAAGCTCAAAAATATACATACACCCCACTAATATTTAAATAAATGCCTCTTTGTAAGTTGGAGAGAAATCACACCTCATAAACAAGGTTCTGAATCTTGAAAAATCAACACAAGTCCTTGACCTGGCAAGAAAAACAAATGCTCAAGCTGACTGTGAACTGGACGATGCGTGAACAGCAGTACTGTCCACAGTGAAGAGAGTTTTACATCAACATGAATAAAGAAAGTAGCAAAAAAGATAAGAGAAAGAACTACCTGTTCTAACATAGACGGCTTCTAGTTCAACTGAACTTCTTTTATAGACAAGATTAAACTGTATGACAACAATAACGTGAAGAATGTTTGAAGAAGTCAAGGTCAGGCTTTCAAACCTAACAACACTGTACGAACTGTCAAGCATGGGAGTGGCAGCATCATGGTGAGGGTATGTTGAATGCTGGCAGCACTGGTGTATTGCACATGGTGGGTGGATTAAGACTGACAACTTCCTCCAAATTCTTCAACTTCACCTTAAATCAACAGGCAGTCAAAAACCAAAAACATTTAGGTACTCCAGCTGAAAAATAATCTCAAACACACATCAAAACTGGTTTGAGTTAAATAAAGCAGAGTAATCTTAATACAGTGTGCGCTCAAATGTACTCAGGGGTCACACTTTTTTCTCTTCGCTGCTTTCATGTTTATCTAGTAATACACTGTGTAAAGCAAAGTCAAAATACATAGGATCTATACATCAAAAATGACTACAATTTGTAAGCAAAATAGACCAAAGACTTTGATCTATTCTTTTGGCCCAGAGAGTACACATTTACTTATTGGTATGTGAACCTGAAGTAAATTGTCTGAATAAAACATTTTTTTTTGAGTCACTTTAGTTGCCATAGTACATGTTTCTGCCTCCAAACATAACAAGAATCCCTTCACTTACAACACATTGACCAAGAAGTTCCCCCAAGCTCCTTCTGTCCCCCACCAGAACTGCATCCTGTACAGTTTGTCCTGCTAAGAGTTTTCCGCTTCCCAAACCTGTGCTGCCCTATTTTCCTTGCTTTCCCATGATACCTGAGAGCACATTCATCATCATCACCATTTCATCCGACAGCAGCCCTATTTTACTTACCACTCTTCTGGCCCACTTTAACAGGCCTCTGTATGCCTTTCTGAACAAAAGCCATTTTCCTGACACATTTATCACACACAAGCGTTTGCATTTTTATCAACAACATGATTGTGTTTTGTTATGTCGATCACACACAAGTATAGCATTAAGTATAAAACTGTTATGAATTATGCAGGTTCCACATTCCACTGCTTTTCTAAGCATAAAATATAGGTGATATTAGTCTGATCTCTGAAATACGCAGCTATTTACTCTGTTCTTCTTCTTCAGCCTCTTCTAGCCTGGCTGCAGCCCCGCCTGGCCATGGCTCAGTTGAAAGGCGTTTATTTTTAGTTGAGCTCAAAACCTACTTTAGAAATTACTGTATTTTCTCCGGCTATGATGCTCATCATTACATGTTTTGATGTAAAATAGTCTTACGTTTGGAGGGCTTTTCATTTAAAAATTATTTTAAATTAAATTTATTAACCTTTGAACTGATGGATAATCTAATCTAATCATATTTTGTCAAGCTGCAGCCACAGACATCCATGTGCTTTATTGGGGTTTATGTGGTTGGATTTATTCTAACATATGAATATGTTAGATTTAAGCCATTTTTTTGTGGGTCTGGGTAAATGTTTAGTGATGTTGTCCCCCCGCTGGAGTGTAAACCTCATCTGCAGTCTCTAGTCTTTTGCATCCTCTAACACGATTTCTTCTAGTATTAGCCTGTATATAGCTCTGTCCATCTTCGCATGAACCACCACCATGTGATGGTGCTTTGCGGTCTTAGTTTTCTACCACACACATCATTGTGCATGTAGGCTATAAAGTTTGATTTTGGTCTCATTTGATCAAAGTACCATTTTATGCATGTTTGCTCTTTGCCCTACACGGGATGTAGCAAACTTTAAATGGGACTCCTTTTGGCTTTCTTTGAACAATGGTTTTCTTTTTGCCATGTCTCCATAATGATCAGATTTGTAAATTGCATTACTGATAGTTGTCATGTCAACAAATCATCCCACCTGAGCAGTGGATATGTGTAACTCCTCTGGAGTAATCGAGGGCCTCTTGGCTGCTTCTCTGAATAATACCCTCCTTGCTGGCCTGTCAGTTTAAGTAGACAGCCATGTCTCGTAAGGTTTGCAATTGCTCCGTAAACCCTCTATTTTTGGATGTTGAAATGAACAGTGCTCTGTGAGTTATTCAAAGTTCAGGATGTGATTTTAGAACCTATTCGTCCCACCTTTCTGCTGTGTTCCTTGGTCTCCGTGATGCTGGTTATTCACTAATGTTTTTTGACAAACCTCGGAGGCCTCTCAAGAGCAGCTCTACTAAATTGTTTTATTTTATTCGAAAAAGAAAAGAAAGTACCAGTTATGTTGATCACATGAGACCCCAATAATGTTGCTGACCATTTTGTCACAACCAAATTTAGTTCTGTGATTGTAATGTGATACAGTGTAAAAAAAAAAATAAAAACTGAAGGAGTGTGAATACTTGAGCTTTTATTCTCCTGTTTTTCTCCTTATCAGGTTGCGAGCCGATTCCCCTGCACTACCTGGAGTGGAGCAATCCAGAGTCCATTATCCAGGTTGTCTTCTCTTGCCTGGGCATCCTGGTTACATCATTTGTCGCCTTCATCTTCGTCCTGTACCGTGACACACCTGTGGTGAAGTCCTCCAGCCGGGAGCTCTGCTACATCATTCTCGCAGGGATCTTCCTAGGATATCTGTGCCCTTTTACCCTCATAGCGCGACCGACGGTGGCTTCCTGCTACCTCCAGAGACTTCTTGTTGGGCTCTCAGCTGCCATGTGCTACTCTGCCCTTGTGACCAAAACCAATCGCATTGCTCGCATCCTGGCGGGCAGCAAGAAGAAGATCTGCACCAGGAAGCCCAGATTCATGAGTGCGTGGGCTCAGGTGGTCATCGCCTCCATACTGATCAGTCTTCAGCTAACTTTGGAAGTTACTCTCATTATCATGGAGCCTCCAGAGCCAATCAAATCCTACCCCAGCATCAGAGAAGTCTTTCTGATCTGCAACACCAGCAACCTTGGTGTTGTAGCTCCGCTGGGATATAACGGTTTGCTCATCATGAGCTGCACCTACTACGCCTTCAAGACCCGCAACGTTCCCGCCAATTTCAACGAAGCCAAGTACATCGCCTTCACCATGTACACCACATGTATAATCTGGCTCGCATTTGTGCCGATTTATTTTGGTAGCAACTACAAGATCATCACCACTTCCTTCTCTGTGAGCCTTAGTGTGACTGTAGCTTTGGGGTGCATGTTCACGCCAAAAATGTACATCATCATCGCGAAACCAGAGAGAAACGTGCGCAGCGCGTTTACCACGTCCGATGCTGTGCGCATGCATGTCGGAGACGGCAAGATTGCTTGCCGAAGCAACAGCCTCCTCAACATGTTCAAGAGGAAGAAGAACACAGGAAATGGCAGGTGGGTTCATTAATTGAGGCTGAGCCGTGCTCCTGAGGCACCTCAGGGATGCTCGTTTTACTGGAACTCCCTCTCTGAGGGAGCTTGACATCCAACTGTATTTACTTTCACAGAAGCACCTGTTGTAAGGTGAGACTAATTTAGGCCGGTACTCAATTCACATAGCCATCTGATCCTTTCATCTGTTAAAATTAAAACAAGCATCTCTGTAAGCTAAGGGATAAAAAATGAGATCAAGAATAAAGGGTTTCTACAAGGCACATTAAATTGTACAACAGACATTACTGCAAGCTAGAAAATACGTCTCAGGTCAAAGGTTTGCATACATTCATCGCAGGCATAAATGTCTTTTTAATTTCAGGCCTTTAGTCATTCATTTGAAGATTTTTTTAAACAGGAATTGGCTAGTTGAATATATTTTGGACTTTATCTATTCCACACAGACTCAAATATATACTTTATTAGGTACATCTGTTCATTTGCTTATTAACACAAATAATGAATCAGCCAATCCCATGGGAGCAATTGAATGCATTTAAACATCTAGATGTGGTGAAGACGAAGATCAAATGGATCATCAACATGTGAGAAAAAAGAGGATTTAAGTGACTAAAGGTGGCATGGCCGTTGGGTTGGTTAGAAGCTGCTGATCTGTTTGGATTGCTGCAGACAACCATCTCTGATCTTCTGAAAAATGCGATGTGGTGTGGTCAATATTTTCTTGGGTAACTTTGGGCCCAATGTCGCATAAGCATCGTTTTAACAAAACAACCTACTTGAGTATTGTTGCAGAACTTGTCCATCCCTTTATGACCACAGAGTCACCATCTTCCATAATACACAAAGCTCAAATTATCTGATTTGAAGATGACAATGAACTCTACATTCACCAAATCTCAGTGCAGTAGAGCAACTTTGGGGTGAGTTGGAACAAGAGATTGGGATTTAGGGTGTGCAGCTGACAAATCGATCTCAACCATGTGATGCTAAAAGCTTAATGTGGCCCCAAAACCAAAGGGATGTTTTCAATACCTTGCTAAATCTATGCCACAAAGAATCAAGGCAGTTCTAAAGGAAAAGGGGACCCAACCCTCCACAAGGAAGGTGTATATATTAAAATGGCCTGAGAGTGCACTTACATTCTCCCTTCATTAAATGGGTTTTGCCTCTTTGTCCTATGTGAACGCCCAGTCTTTTCCAAGCTTTGGCAGCCTATTTGGAGGAAATCCTACATGTTCATTATTTCCACCACAATTTGCAGTGCATCAGTTTCACTGGCAACAAAAAAGATCCATTGCATGATGCTATCACCACAATGCTTGACTGTTGGAAAGTGAAATTCAAATGAATTCTGCAATTTCTGCCGAGTCAAATGGTCAGATATTCAGCTAGACTTATTCTGGAAGCTAGTTTAAGGTGGTTATGCGAGTTGCAACTCACTAAGAAACATTTAAGCAAATGTTAATAGGAGTGTGAAATTAAAATTGAGCCTCAGTTGGTTAAAGAAAATTCTCAATAAATGCAATCATATGCACCAAGTTTTTGTTTTGTTTTATGGTTATTCCACCCAGGAAAGAGAATGGTTCAAATGCATAATTTAAAGCCTAAAATTAATTTGACATTCATGCCGCTCATGACTGCATGCAAGCTTCAGACTGGAAATGTGAGACCTTTGTGTGCTGAATTGGAGCTTCTTTCATGAACCTGCAGATACCCTGAAACACCACCTATAGAATGAAAAACAATTTGCAGAATATCTATTAAATACCAAACCAGCATGACATGAACTTGAAATTGTGTTTTTCTTCACCTTTCCGGGTTCCTGCGCAGTAACAGCCATCTTTATTTTGTTCATAGTTCTAATGGAAAGTCTGTGTCATGGTCTGAACCAGGTGCAAGACATCCTCCCAAAGGGGATCATATGTGGCACAGACTGTCAGTGCATGTGAAGAGACAGGAAGCAGGTTCCAATCAGATGGCTGTCATCAAACCCTTAACTAATACCTACCAAAACACTGCCCGGGAATTCTCAGACCTCAGCACTAAGACTTTGTACAATGTGGCTGAGGAGGATGAAAACGACCCGCTCACTTACAGCTCCCCTGACACTCCCCCCATGATGGCCCACGGGCAGATGCCAGCCTGTGACATGACAAAAGAGACGGCCGGGGACATAGAACTCTATTCCCCAGAGCATCTAGAGCAAAACAGCATTATCCCTCAACATGGCGTCATGGACCACCTGCAGGAGAAGATTGTTCTGAGTAAGTTCAGCAGTGACATCCATGAGCTCAGTGAAGATGTTTGCATGCCTCAGGCTGTGTCAGGCATGCCAGTGTACCACCAGGCTCACCTCATTCAGCAGGAACCGCTCCTGCCTGTCCATCTCGACCCATTTGATGAGGAGCCCGTCTCACCATTAGAGGAGGAAGAGGGGATGGAGAATGAGCAGTTTGGCCTTCTCCAGGGCTACATGTACAACAATGCCCAGATTCACGACGACGATGACTTAATAGAGGTCAAATTAGCGATGGAGGACTCCGTCGCCCTGATGCCTCCCTCCCCTTTCCGGGATCGCTCTGGTACCCCAGCGAGCCCATTTCCCAACTCACCAGTGTCCGAGTCCATCTTGTGCACACCTCCAAATGTCAACTATGCCTCTGTCATTCTCGGAGACTACAAGCAAAGCTCCTCAACTCTGTGAGTTAATGCCGTAAACGTTAAAGGTTCTGCTGTATGTTAAAGTTTACATCGACATGCGCTGTACGTAATAATATATAAGGAAAAAGTTACTCTATGGTTGTTTTCACTCAGTAGCTTTTACTTAAGTTCCTACATTTTATAAGAATTAAATACGCTTTATGCAGTAGTGAAAGATTTGGAATCTTGTACATCTCTGACATAAGATTTTACATTTAAGTAGACTCTGCCTTTATTTGACAATTAAATAAGATTACAGTGGATACATGTACATTTATTAATTTACAAAACAGATTTTTAACCAGTTCTGACTATAGCTTCAATATAAGACTATTCACTTTGACAGTGTGCTAAGAAAATGTGTTTTGGGTTTACACATTGTAACTTCTGTCCTTCATCTGATAAAAGGAGGATTAAAGCAGCTCTTGGATGCTAGATTTATGTTACTGTAGAAGTAGATGAGATGAAGAAAAAGCTGCTCGTTATGAGTTTAAGCTGAAGAGCAGTCAGTCCAGCCTATACATGCTGCTTCATTAGCTTAGCATAAAACTATACGAAGACATAAAAAAGCTTCTTTACAAATATGGTCACAACCTGTGGCTCCAATCATCTCTCATGTAGAAGACTTTCTTTCATGCAATACGTTTTCCTCCACAGGTTTTTCTGACTCCATTACCAAGAGGCACTTTCTCTCACTACTGAGCTGGGATTTTTTAATTGAAAATTACTTGCTAATTAAGAAAAGTGGTTCAGTTTGCTTCTTCACCAGTTCATATACCCATTTTGTACCAATATATTGCCATTTTGTCGCTTTTGTACCCAAACTGTAGCAGATCAGAAATTTTCTTCCATTTGTAGTTGGCTATTTTATAATAATTGTGGAGATAAACAGTCATGAAATGCCCAAATCTCACATATAATTTAATTTAACTGTACATTGTTTTGATTCTAAATTATGTTCTGTTTTTATTTATATTGTTTCTGATCTCTATTTGGGCCAGTTGACCCTTATGAAATATGTCAGATTGTGCCCCTGATCAAAATAATACCTATGGCTGACCTCTCCTGGGTAGATATTGTACAACAGAGTCACATAGCCACATTTCCTTACAGTACGCTAAATTTAGAATATAGAAAAAAACATTGATTTGTTGGTTGCTAAAGTGTGCAGAAAACATCTACCTGGGCAATGAGAATTGAAACATTTCCTGTGTATAGCATCCATTTTATACTTTAAAATGTCAATTCTGAAACTACTACAAAAGGCTGGGAAATACATACTTTGTCTGCTACAATTACCTAAAATGTCAAACTACTGATTTAGAGAACTTTTGTAAGTTTTGAAAATGCCAAAATAACATTTTCTTTCTTTACTGTTTAATGTATATCTATTTATCTGGTCCACAAAATCTGTATTATGAATGTAGCAGAGGACAACTTCAAGTGCCACATTTCCATGACAACCCTTTCTTTTCTACGTTTAACACATTTTTGTGTTCTTAAAATCCGTGTAAAACAAGTGAAAAATTTGTATCTTTTATAATAACACGTCTTATCTCAGAGGTAGATAATATATCAATAAGTTAAATAACATACATTTGTTTTGTGAATGTATGAATTGTGTATCATATTTTGGTATTCAGGTTGTATCTATATGTGTAACAGTATTACAGCAGACAGGAAACTTTAGCCGTAAAACTTTCTGGTTATATCAGTTTCTTAAATATTTAGACTCTGAAAGTCTATCTCAGTCATATAAGAGAAGTGCTTCTGTTACCATTAGTAACCAAGCTATTTTCAGATCATGCAGTAGAAAGTCCACAGTTACATTGTATTTATTGTTGGCAATCAATTGAATTATACTTTTAAAATGGAGAGAATTAAAACTTTTTATGCTTTTTCTTGTCTGTGTTTCATGATGACCATGTATAGCTCTCTGAGCTGAGGCCACCATCTCTGATAACTGTTGAAACAAAGAATGCGCAGCCTCATTTGTGTGAAACCCAACAACAGATCGCACGAAAGGTGGTCATGAATGAAATAAAGAGATTTGGAGACACTGTTTAGTTCAATTTTTTTGTTTTAGATCAATTTATTTTTCAAACTATGGTACATCCAACACTGACTTTCTGCAATTGAACAACAAAAAGAGCACCAGTTTAAATATCTATCAGCTCAAGTGACCATGGGAAGCAGTTGATTATGGTAATTATGGCTCCACCTGCAAAATGGCTCTTTACGTATTGGGAGATAAAGTGCAGAGAAAAGCAGCCTTTTAATTTTTTGTGTGTAAAAACCGTTTGTGAGGGAAAGCTTTTTACAAATATAAATCTGAAAGTGTGGTGTCTGCTATATTTGGCCCAATTCACTCTGATACCCCTAAATAAAACCCACTTCCTTGAGAAGCTGTCTACTTAGTAAATAGAGTCCTTGGTGATTTAAATTTCTGAATGCCTCCAGCTGTTTTGTAAAGGCATTTAATTTGTTAAAGAACTTTAGTGAACAAACAGCATCGTGAAGACCAAGGCACACAACAGACAGATCAGAGATAAAGTTGTTAGGTTATGATTTTTCAAGCTTTGAGCTTCTCATGGACTATTGTTCAAGTATGGCACAACAAGGAACCCTAGCAAGACACTGGCCGCCCACCTAATCTGTCTGTCTGGTTAAGTAGAGCACTGATTAGAGAAGCAGCCAAGAGGCCAGTGGTAACTCTGGTGGAGCTGCGGAGATCCACTGAAAACCATAAGAGGTCTTCTTTGCAGTTTGCCACAAGACGTACAGGGAACACAGCAGACATGTGGAGGGAGGTGTTCCGGTCAAATGAGACCCAAACTGAACAAACCCACTGCGTCGGTAAACTAAGACTACAAATATCCATTAACACACCATCTCTATGTGGAAACATTGTGGCTGCTTCATGCTGTGTGGATGCTTTTACTCAGAAGAGACAGTGAAGCTTCTCAGAGCTAATGAGAAGATAGAGCTAAACTGGAGGCAATCATGGAACCAAAACTGTTAAAGGCCTCTAAAGACTAGTAACTGGGGCGGAAGATCACCTTCCGGCAGAAAAAGCATACAGCCACAGCTATAATGGAATCATTTTGATAAAAGCAAATTCATGTGTTATTAAAAACAAAAAGTTAAAGTCTAGACCAAAATCCAAAGGAACTTATGTGAAATTTTTCATGCAACCATGTGAAAAGAAATGTGAAAACAATGAATCATTTTTCTTCATAATAATGTAGCACTTTGTGTTGGTGTATCAAACAAAATCCCAATAAAATGCATTGCAGTTTGACAAAATTTTCAAGTATACTTTTGCAAGGCTCCATATTCATCTAAAAACAGAATGCTGGCCTTTTGTAAAGTTCAATCTGTACTGTAGATCACACAATGTTGACAGAGGGGACAATAACATGCTTCTAGTGAGCAGAGAAAAAAGCTCTGCTGATCAGCAGATTGCCAGCCTTAGGTTGGTAGACAAACCAGGAAAAAAGCTTGAAACAGAAAATGACAAAATAAAAAGAACTCTAGAACTAAAACACAAAGCTACAAACGTCTTTGGAAAATTCACAAGAAAGTTCAAAAGGAGACTACATGTGACGGTATACGTGGACACAGGTTGAACCAAGGAAGAAAAAAAACTACAAATGGCACTTGTGGAAACTAGAACTAAAACTAGAAAGTCCTCAAAATTCTGAAATCACAAAAAAAGTAATATGGCAGAGCTTAACCTAATCCTTAGTCATAAAAATAAAACCTTTACATCAAAAACGACATGCTCGGACTTAGCTAAATTTAAAGGAAAGCATGTAAAAAAAAATTTCTTGTTAGCTGTTGGCCAATAGATGATCAGAGTTTACTGTGCTGAGGAGATAGGTGTACTGGTGATCTTGATGTAGTTTTAAAAGATTCCGCTTTAGGCCAGAATTTCTCTGTTGTTCTCTACATTCAAGACAAAATTTTTTCTCAAATTGAGAAAACTATTGGGTTTGAATCATTTTATAAGATATTTCTACAGTTGTGGTTCTTATTAATGATTGCATTACACTTTTGAATGAAGGTCCTGTTCTTGAATAATTTTAATTTTTAAGGTATAAGTTTTTATTTAGTGGTTTGAGGATTTTCTGAGGCTTGCATGAAAATATCTCCTTCATTTTTCTGAATGTTAGTTAATATATGTCTTTGGTTCTTGTATCCTTCTTGTTGGGGCTGCATCTCAGATTTAGCCGGACTATCCAGTAATGGGAGAAAGTTTAAAAGCTGCTCACCTCAGCAATGTACGCTATGAAGCTTTGATCCATACAAGAGATCTGCCATCAGAGCTGTCCAGTCAGATCACTTGTGCTGTCGTTTTCATCAACATTGCCTATTTGTCTCCTTTCAACATTCCTGAGATTTTTTCTGAAAAATACACAGGAGGCTGTGTTCCTTTTCATCCACTGAGGAAACCTCCCATAGCTAAACACAGCAAGTATGTCCATCAATAATTAGTTGTTATACTGATATGTGGTCCTGGCTGGGATTGCAAAGACTATTTCCTCCAAGCATCTAAGTCTGTTGGATGCATGAAGCTTTCCTCTTCTCGTTCCTCAGAGTGACCAAGGTTGGTGCTACAGACCGAGGAGCTTCCAAGAGCCTGAGATCCTGGAACAAATAGGTGATGTTTCCAAACAGACATGAGGTGGGAACTATTACCCTGCTGATCTGAGGTTGAGTTGAGATCTTTTCAGACAAGGTTTTATGAAAGTCTGATCAACTCTTGATAACATTGGGACTCTATCCTTTTAATAACAGTATTGCTCAATGTTCCTGTATTACTTATTTATGATCATGAGCTTAAATAGCTATTAGTCTGTCCATATTCTTATAAATTACATACTTACATCATATTTACTCTTTAGTCAGTCAGTCATTTTCTACCGCTTCTTCCATAGTGGGTCCTGGGAAGCTGGTGCCTATCTCCACCAGTCTATGGGGGGGAGGCAGGGTACACCCTGGACAGGTCGCCAGTCTATCGCAGGGCCAACACAGACACACACAGGACAAACAACCATGCACACACTCATTCACACCTAAGGGCAATGTAGAGAGAGCAATTAACCTAACACTCATGTTTTTGGACTGTGGGAGGAAGCCTGAGTACCTGGTGAGAACCCACGCATTCACGGGGAGAACATGCAAACTCCAAAGACCAGGACCAACGGCAGGGAGTCAAACCCAGGACCTTCTTGCTGCAAGGCAACAGTGCTATCTGTCAGGATCTGCCATTTTGGACTTTGTTTTGGTTTTGTGTTGGTTTACTTTTCAGTTAGGTGTTTCTATTCCTTTGGGTTTAGTAGTAAGGTTTGTTTATTCCTTCAGTTACCCTGGTGTTAGTTTTGTTCTCGCTCCTGTTTTTAGTAATTCTTTATCCCCTCGCCCATAGTTCCGTTGGTGGTCGCTTTCTCATTTATTGCTTCCTATGGTTATTATTATCATTATTATTATTACAGTTCTCTTTGTTTATTTTTCTTCTTTGGTTTTTCTAGTTTAGTTTCTCAGTTAGTGTTTGTGTGCTTGTTTACTGTTAGGTTTATTTATTCTTGCTGCATTCTTCTTCTAGTTTATTAGTTATTTTTCCCCTTTTGCCTTAGACTTAGACCCCTTTGTTGTAACTCGGTTAGTTATTCCCTGAGTCTAGCTTTTCCCCATGTCCTCTGGTTTAGTTCTTCCTAGTTTTTATTTATATTTTTCCTTTCTAGCATAATAGCTTCTAGGTTTATTACCCTCAGGTTTGTTTTCATTTGTAGGTTATGTCTAGTTTAATTTCTCCCATGCCTCAGTCTCACATTAGTTATTATAACAACCTATTTCCTCAGTTCCCTTCACCTGGCTTGCGCACCTGTTACCACTTTCATCTGATTACCTGCCTACTCCCTCATTGGTCCATACTCCAACTCCCTCTTTTTATTAACTGGTTTGTTTGCTACACTCCTCGCTGGTTCCTTACGTTTCTCACCTGTTGTCTTCCTGATGTCTCCTGGCTCCTTGTTGACGTTTGACAATTTCTGTAAGTCCTTTGATTATAATTATTAAAGAAGAGTGAAGATAAAATGGCACCTTGTGTCTCCCAAGTGCTTGCTTGCATTTTGGTCCAAACCAATCTCGAACCGTGACACAACCAACTGCGCCACTGGGCAGCCCACTTTTACCCTTTAATTCTGTTAAAGTATTTTCTCATAGTCTTTGGATGACAAGTACATTTATTTCCAATTTGAACTGTAGAAGTGAAAAATAATTTAAACTCCTGGTCTTTTTGAGAAGCATTGATTAAGAGCCTCTTCAAAAGGATTCTGGGGAATTTTCTGCACATCCCACTATGGGGAGATCCCAGGGCAGACACAAAACTCACTAGTGGGAATCTATATCCCTTCTGGCCTTGCAGTGCCTGCTTATACCAGATATGGTCTAAGCAGAAGATGAAAGATGGATGTATGAACGGACATCCATTTGTTTGTGGCCCATGTGTCCTGACAGGGAGGGATTAAGACATAAACTTCTTCAATAAATGACATTTCTCCTATGGTTGTTTAGAAACAGAATATGCATTTGCTGTATTTTAACTCAAGAAATACATTTCACAAACTAAATCTTGTATTTTGCTCTTCATTCATTTAAGGGATTTTGCATTTGACCAGTTGTATACGGTGTGCTTCAAGCTACTGGTGGATGCTGTGCCTCACAATAAAACTTACATGATGTTATACTGGAGAAGCATGTGAACTGTAAGAGTGCTGCTACAATATTTAGTCTGCTCACAAAATGTGTTCAAATATTAAAGCACAGGAAAAACTCACAACCAAGGTTTAAACTTAGTCCAACTGATGCATGCACAATGCTCTAAATTGCCCCACCCCCCACTGCTTTCCCATTGGGAGGTATAAATATTGATGAAGCAGGTGCCCAGCTTGTCAGACAAATGATGTGGTGCGACACCATCCCGTCCTGCCCAATGAAGAACGCCACTGGGACGGGATCAAAGTAAGCCATGCTCATACGAAGTGTCATGGCCAGTCATCGCTGTGAGGCACAGAGCTAAACTTATCCAACTGCTGATTAACACAAAACCTGTTTTTCATACTGAGCCACCATGGGTTCTGCTGTCGAAGGTCATTGAGTTACATCCAGGCATGAAATTCATATTCCTGTTTCTGCCTCGCTAACGTGTGGCGTGTGTGGGCTGCCTAATAAACACCTCTGTGGAGACAGTTGAGCTCATTTCAGTGAAAAAACTCATACAGTCAAGATATTAAACAGATTAGCATGACACACATCCTGCAGGAAAAAGTGTGTGACGCTCCCTGCACAATCAAGATGCGCTGGTGATTGACCCACTAAAACGAGGGGCCAGAAGCTGTTAAACTAATAATCTCTCAAAACTCATAAAGACCACAGGAGAGGGCAGAAATCCAATATATTTCAGGCATTCGTCATTAAAACACCAATTTTTCAACTTGAGACCTATGTATTTGTTATGCAACTCTTGCACATAATTATTGGTTCATTACTCTCATTGAGAGACTTGGTGAGACCAGAGCATAAGCCAAGAAAATAAACAGCTGGAGGGAAAGTAGTGCTATCAGCTCAACCTTATTTTGGTGAAAATTGTGTAAAATGTCCCAGCAATACCATATCTTCCTTACTGGACACAGTGTCTGTATTTATCCTGACAAACAGCAAAAAATCTAAATATATTCACATTCTCTCGATATTCGACCACACTTTTTGTAGCTATTTAAAAGGTTTTGGCATAATTCTGGCTGGATCTTTGATCATACTGGCTGACAATCTTTGTCCGACCGTGGAACCTTCTGCAAAGGGTTGTGCTTTTTATCATTGGGGGTGCCTGCAAATTCCACCAAAGCTTTAAATTGTACGTTGTGGAGCAGTGGCTCCTTTTCAGTCAGCACACTTCTGGTTTTTAACAGATTTATTACTTGATGGTTCCTGTATTTTTTTTTAAAACATCCTACCTAATTTCTCTCAATCCGAGGGCAAAAGTTTGCTTCAAATTATTAACATTTGGACACAGTTTGGTGTTTTAACAGGACAATGATGAACACATTGGGTTTTGAATGACAAAAAGCAAGCTAAGGGCACCAACATGTTTAAACGAGTTCTACCAAGAGTAGTGGTCAGATATCTAAGCTAGATTATGCCAGAAGCTTGTTGATGGCTACAAAAAGCGTACGGTCAAAGTGCAGCCTGTATGTTTAAATGCATTTTAGCCAGCCCTGACTCAACCTTTTAGTGGCTTTGTTTTAAGTCAGTGAAATAATTAAGATAGACTTGTTTTTATAGCACTCTCCTACTGTATCCCACAAGCAGCCTTTGCTTTACTCCACCCTGGGAGCTACTTCCTCTCAGCTACTGTGCTCATTTCTTCAGCTACAGTTTACTTCGAACTCAAGTGATGTATTTTCCACCAATTCTTGCCTCCATTCATGTCAGTTTGAACAAAGAGAAATACTGGCAGGAAGTCATGGTCACCTGGTTAATTTTGATCATGTTTCCTTTTTTGATACCCTAATCATTCCGCACGGATTTTATATGCAGAAATCACTTTGGTGCACACAACAAAAGAACTGTCCATCATCCTCCTGCTGGTTAGTTTTGCACATAAGGCTTTGCCCAAACCCAGCTCTTCTTCAGTCATATACAGGTCCAGTCAGACTTTTACATACACTCATCATCATCTGTAATGTTTTCTTAATTTTTAACACTTTGGAGTGGAATAGTAATATAAGATATAACTTCAAGGAATTTTGAAAACAACAATAAGATGCGCATGCTGAGTTTAAATTATTCTCAAACATGTGTCCCAAAGCAAGCTGCTGATTAACCACACACCTCTTGTTGCCACAAAGCCCCTAGCATGATTCTGGTTGGACATCTCACCACTCTTCTCATGTTAGGGTTCATTTAAATGAGTTGGTTTACTGGTACTGATTGCGCTGTTAAGCATGATGCCGTCATTTTTTATTGGGGTGGAGGACAAGGACATTTCCGGCACCTAACTGTCAGCCTGCTCTATGTAATCCAAAACCAGTCATTCATGAATTCCAACTGTGTGGGACTCTTAATTTGAAAGTCTCAGTTTGAGTTCTCAAAACATGAACCAATAAATCAGGGGTTCCCAAGTCCAGTCCTGGAGAGCTTTTATCCTGCAGCTTTTAGATGCATACCTGCTCCAACACACCTGAATCTGATGAATGTCTGGTTACCAGGTCCCTGCAGAGCTGAATGACTGAATCCTGATGAGGAAATTCAGCCACTGGATTCAGGAGGAGATAAGATGCATCTAAAAGCTGTAGGATAGCAGCTCTCCAGGACTGGACTTGAACACCCCTACAGTAGATAAACAGTTTGAACTTGGACACAGTGAGGTCTTCCAATTGGATAATAACCCTCCAAAAAAATCAAAACTGGCTTTGAAGGCGTTAAAGCAGGTTAACATTAATCCTCTGGAATGGGTGCCTGCCTCAACCGTGATAAAACTGTATGGACAGTTCCTTAAATCAGGTAGGTGGCAGAAAACTAGGAAGTTTACCTTCTGTGACACCTATGCCTGCAGCAAAACATAGCTGCTAGTTTTAGGTACTCTGTATGCCCCAGATACTACCGACCTGCATTCAGGAGTCAAACAAGACTGCCAGCAGCAGTTCATTTTCTAACATCGTACTCAAAAGCTTCACTTCTTATTTTGTTGTTTGAAAATATGACAGCCTAAAGAAGACTCGCTCTCAGCACGATCCTTTTACTTGTACATTATTGATACGCCTTATTTTATCTGCCCTCCAGTGAGGATTTTCTCTGGCAACTTTGTTCACATATGCATGGTTGCATGAAAATTTAAAGGCAGTCTAACTTGTAAAATAAAACAGGCCTTATTAACAGTGAAGCCATGTTAATGGCCTTGCTGTTCCTCTTTTTGACTGATACTGTGCCTTGAGCGACCCATTTTCAAATGGCCTATGGAGTAAATTCAGCATTCCTTATCTGTGGAAAGCAGGCATAGAAAAACCAGCCTGGGATTTTTTACCTGCACGGTCAGGTTGTACCGTTTGTTGTTGAAAAATAGACTGTAGATGGAAAATGGAGGTTTAATATGAAAGAACTAAATGATCAAACCACATAGCATCCTGAGACTGAAAGGCACATCATTATGACTATGGATCCTTATGTTGCTCTTCATGGCTTGAAAAATGGCTGTGAGATTTCATTCAGGGCATGTTGGCGGATTGGAGGATAGCACAATATTGGTAGATGCTGCCATCTAGTGCATAGGAATTGTATGTGTAAAAGATGGCGTAAGTACTGTACTTAAAAAATTCTGCCCTTTTGTGTTTGGTTATAAAATATTTGCAAGACAAAGAAACTTCAGCAAGAATAATACAATCTGATCATAACTAGGGCTGCGATACTGCTGAAATTTGCAATGATTACAAATGACCCACTTATTTCAAAAACCACTGCTGAACAAACAGAACACAAAGGCCCATCTAACATTTGCCAAACTAACCATCTTGATAATCCCCAAGACTTTCGGTAAAATGCTCTGTGGACGGATAAGACAATGATGGACTTTTTTGGAAGGCGTGTGTCCCATTAAATCTGGCATAAAACTAATAGCATTTCTGTAAAAGAATCTCATACCTACAGTCAAACATTGTGGTGGTAGCGTGATGGTCTGGGCTGCTTCGCTGCTCAGGACTTGGACGACTTACAGTAATTAAAGGAGTCATAGATTCTGAAGGAGAATGTCCGGCCATCCTGACCTAGAGTTCAGCTGCACTTGGTTTGTACTCCAGGATAATGATCCTAAGCGCACCAGAGAGTTCACCTCTAAATGGCTCAATTAAAAAAAGATTTTAGAGTGGGCTAGTCAAGGTAGGACCCAAAATCGTATTGAGATGCTGGAGTATGATCTTAAACAGTTTAAACATTTAAACTGGTTGTACAAAGAAAAGTGGGACAAAATGTCTATCACATAGAGCCAGATTGATTTGGGTAGCTTCTGTTTCCTTGATAAATTAATTCCTTATTTAAAAACTAAATTTAGTATTTAGTAAGGATATCTTTGACTGATTTGAAAGTTTCTTTGATGATTTGAAACAGTCAGTCAGTCAGTCATTTTCTACCGCTTATTCCATAGTGGGTCGCGGGGGAGCTGGTGCCTATCTCCAGCAGTCTATGGGCGAGAGGCGGGGTACACCCTGGACAGGTCGCCAATCCATCGCAGGGCAACACACAAACTGATTTGAAACATTCAAATGTAAAAAAAATTTAAAAATTAGAAATCTGTATGCAGCAAATGCTACTGGTTCGCAGAACAAGATAAGGTTCTGGGAAAGTACAGGAGAGAAAACATCATAGGCGGTTGGGCATGGGTAAAAGGTGTGAACCATATCCAGAGGCTGACATCTGGTAGCCTTGTGACATCTGACATCTGTGAATATCCTTCAGGACATTGTGCCTGTACACTGCCATTATTTTGTCTGTCCTGTGTTCATCCATTACTGTGTGGTTTTGCTCATACCCAAAACAGGAGAGGTCCAGACTATAATTAGGTTTAAACTTAGTCCAACAATTAGACCCCAGGCTGGGATTTGAACCCAGGATGTTCTCACTGTAAGGCATCAACCGCACCACTATGCAGCCCCTAGTTGTAATAATACACAGGAAAATATTCATTGAGTGTCGATTAACTCTCATACTTTATTGTTGCTAATTTAATGATGTCTGATGCTTGTGTCATTTTATACTGTGTGTTCATATTCTACCCTTCATTTGACTGAGATGATTACCGGGGAAGGAGCAGGGCTGTAGATCCAAGTGTGGCCCAGGCAAGGGTTGGAAAGGTTAGTTGTGGTAATTATTTGATCCTTGTTTCTTTTGAGAAGTTTCCTGATCTCTGGCGGCTGTTTATGGGGAAGGCGGACAGGCAGGAGAGTTATGCTAAGCTGAACTGAGAGTTAGGACCAGTGATAGACTCTCATAAAGTGTGGTGAGTTTTCTGGGTGAGTAATGTAGTTGTGGATTGGCAGAAGAAAAGACACAAGCACCCATTTTAATTTATTATAGATTCGTGTGAACTGACATCTGTAAATATCCTTCAGGACATTGTTGGGAACTCTGATAGCTATGGCCCTAGACAGAACTCAGTCACAGCTAAGTCATTCACAGTGACAGTAAGTATACTGAAAACATGTTCTGTGTGTGGCACTATGTGGGTTAGGAGTGGGAGGGGACATGTAAGCCTCACACAGCAAATAATGGCCATATGGATCACTTCATCATAAAACACTCTTGGGAATAACCACACGAGCCCCTGTTTTCATCTCCACACGGCTGTCTCAGATGTATAATTAAGGTATTCAGTTCTTTTAAAACAAAAGTCAGTCTTTATTGCATGTGGCGTGGTTGAAAAAGTAACTGACATAACAGAAATTTGATTGCTTAACCAGGTTTTCTAGTTTTATGTAAATCTCCATGGAGGTTATATAACCCAATTTTATCTTCCTAGGAACACCAGGAGGAATGAACAATGGCTCATTGTACATGCTTGCATGCAGTTGGAAGTGACAAATAAAGGACCTTCTGATATTGTGTGCAGAGGCTCCTTACTGTAAGACAAAATTTAGATCTACAGTAGGATAGGTGATGTTTTAGGAAACTTTTCATCTGTCCAGCTCTCAAACACTAAGGCTGGCTAAGAACCTGTCAGCCACTAGGGGGTGACAAGACTGTGTGCAATCGTTCGCCCCAAATACTCTCAGTTAGACAAACTTTTTCAGTCAGTCATTTTCTACCGCTTATTCCATAGTGGGTCGCAGGGAAGCTGGTGCCTATTTCCAGCTTCTATGGGCGAGAGGCGGGGTACACCCTGGGGTACACACTCATTCATACATCTAAGGGCAATTTAGAGAGACCAATTAACCTGGGTCTTTCTGCATGGCCAGAAAGAATTGAACCCAGGACCTTCTTGCTGCAAGGCAACAGTGCTACCAACTGCGCCACCGTGCAGCCACAAACTTTGTTTTAAAAGAAATAAGACTTTAAGCAATTAAACACAGTATTTCAAATCTTCAAGTTGGAAAATTAAACAAGACAAGGACAAGACCCTAAGGTTCCATGAGGTAAGGATGTAACCTCCAAATTCAATATTCAATGGAGTGATAAGCCTGGTCCCTGAGTACAAAAACTGTCAAATCCCACTGGTTTCTGACAAGAATATGGGGGGAGTATTGACTTGCCTGCAACTTTCACTACATGCTACATTCACTGCAGCCATGTTGGATACTAAAGGCCCATATATATTTGCAAAAAAAAAAAGTGTTAATTTTCTCCCAAGGCTAAAAGAATAAAATTACATCATTCTTTTCTTGTACCTGGGGTTGGGAGTTCCTGTAACTTCTCTTTGACACACAATCAGGGCAGAAGCTTTTTCTTGTGTAGTGTCATTGGTCAGAAATTAGAAGCAGGTGTGGTTACTATGCTAGCAAAAGCTGCAGTGGGAGGGACTTCTGAGGACTTCCCAGAGGTTCTGCACCTGGGTTCTTGTGAAGTATGAAATGGGAGCACTTTAATCCGGTGCTCCCAGTCAGTATTGCGACATCAGTGGGTGTTCTTCACCGTTATTGCATTTTCTTTGTACATAATTGTTAAATGTTCTGTGCTACCTGTCAGAAAAAGAACAGGACTCTCCCCTGAAGTCGAAATTCCGACTGGGAAATTGTAACTCATCAAGCAGCCCCAAGTCTTGTATCAAATATGGCTGCTGTGCATGTGGAATATAATGAAAGGTGCTGATAATTATTGTTTTGCACTTCTGATGGTTTGTCTCATTAAAGAGTGGGACACGTAGTGCTGTAAAATGTATGCTTGTGAAGATATTTGTTTTGCATGCACAACTTGCAGAGAAATAAATTGATTCCAGCTTATATTGCTCAGTACTAACCTAAATGATAAATCGCAGTTTTCCAAATGAGCTCAGTTTTGGTGCGATTCTACTCCATGCTGAAAGATCCAACAAACTAAAGACAGCATTATATTAACTGCATAGGGCAAACCCAATATTCAGATTTTTATTGTTAAAACAAATTAAATGTGTGGTAGCCATATTGGATTTTGAGGTTTGGGTTTCAAAAACCTTCGATTTTTCCAACACTGAATGGTGACGTCTACTACTCTTGAGAGGACTTTAGCTACTTTTTTTAACTAAACATGCTTCTAATGAAAAGTATTTTCGTTTTTAATTCCAGGATAAACACAAGAAACACAAATTCACTTCCTGTTGTGGTGCAGTTTTAAAATGTTAGTCATTCTTGCAGTACTTTTACATCTCTATATTTACTAAGATTGACCTAAACCGTTTAAGGAACACCGTTTTATATTTCAGAAAGTCGCAGAATCCGCGCATGCGCAGTTCTCGGTGCAGTTCACTGCGTTTCCGTAGCCAGCTCGCTACCCGCTGAGCGCTGGCTGGTAAGACAGCTCGCCGAAACGATTGACCGCGATCAAATGACGTTAAAGCTTGCCTCCTAAATGGCGGATTGACACGGATATCGGAAGGGACACTCTAAATCAATGCTTGTGACTCGGGTGTTTTTGGGGAGTGCGTTGGCAACACCCTCCGTAACATGTGAGATGTGCACAGAAATATATTAACTGTGCGTTATTTCGGCTAACTAGCTAGCAGCTACCCCCTCTCAATCCCATTAATGGTAGCTTGCTCGGTCTGTTTTCTTCAAGCGTCGAGTCTGTAACGGGGAAAAATGAAGAAGTTTAACATAAGGAAGGTGCTGGACGGCTTGACAGCCGCGTCTTCTTCCTCCTCCTCCTCCTCCGCAACTGCTCAGTCGGGTACTTCCAGGGAAAACGATGTTGTCCAGGAGACTCTCCAGTCGGAACATTTTCAGCTGTGCAAGGTAAGTCTCCCGGTGGTAAGAGCTGCCATTGATGTGACCGTGTGTGTCCGATGACAGCGGCGTGGACGTTGTTTTCATCTGTATCAGCACGGCTCAGTGGGTGGAAAACAAAGTGTACAAACAGCACCAAAATCGCCAGGTTTAGTGTGAGCTATGGTGACATTAATGGGGAATCAATTTTATCCATTGACTGAGTTGTATCCCCGCAGTTGTATCCAGCACTCTTCAGCTTTAAATCACTCTTTTCCTTTTATAATCTTTGTAAATAAGCTCTCCAGTGTTTCACTACACTGCTTCAGGGTACAATGTTCTGAATTGCTTACTGGTAAATCCCCTCACAGTATAATTCAACAGTCTCTTGTGTTCTGCTAAAGAATGGTTTTATTTGAGCTGCAGTTGGTATCTTGTTTCCAATGACAGTAAAACTCTTGACAGTGGTGAATGTCTTTGTCATCTGTTAAACCCACGTTCATGTTGGCGTCTGCTGGATTTTAACAATGAAAACAGTGTCCGCCACGTTTGCATTTTCACTGAACCACAAGGGAATCACTATTAGTCCAAAGCTATACGTCTTTTCTCACACTGTCTTGCAAGTTTTTCTTATTTTCTACCTGTTTCACATTTTGTCACATTGCAACTACAAACCTCAATGTATTTTACTGGGATTTTTTGTGATAGACATTCGCATGAAATAGCCCATTATTGTGAGGCATTTTATTTCTTTTAATCTAGGCTCAATCAGATTGCTTGGAAAGTAACTGTGAACATCCATTTTCAAGCCTTTCTACAGATTCTCAATCTGATTTCGATCTGGACTTTGACTGGGTCATTCTAACTCCCGAATACCCTTTATATTAACCATTCTTTTGTAACTCGAGCTCCATATTTAGTGTTGTTGTCCTGCTGCAGAGATAACCTTCACCCCGTTGTGAAGTCTTCTGCAGCCTCTTAACAGGTTTTCTTCTAAGATTGCCCTGTATTTAGCTCCATGCATCTTCCCATCAACTGACCAGCTCCCCTGTCTCTGCTGAAGAAAAGCATCCCTAATGCATAATACTTCTGCCCCGACCATGTTTCGCTTTAAGGACAGTGTATTCAGGGTGATGTGCAGTGTTGGTTCTCCACCACATGTAGCCTTTTGCTAGAAGATGCAAAAGTTACATTTTGGCCTTACATGTGACTTCCTTTGGCTTTCTTTCATTCATTTTGCTTGATTGCACAACAAACAGTTATCTGTAAATAGATTCTCCCACCTGAGCTGTGGATCTCTGCAGCTGCTCAAGAGTAACCATGGACCTCTTGATGGCTCCCCTTTTATATAGTAACTTCCTTGTAACTTTCTTGTCGGTTATGCTGGGAAACAATGTCTTGGTAGGGTTGCTGTTGTATCACACTCTTTCCTGTTTTGGATGATGACTAAACAGTGATCTGTGAGATGTTGAAATCTTGGGATATGGTGAATAACCTAACCCTGTTTTAAGCTTTTCCACAACTTTATCCCTGACTGGTGATTACTTTGGTCTTCATGATGCAGTTGGTTAAGTAATGTTCTATGAAAAACCTCTGAGGCCTTCATAGAACAGCTGGCTTTATACTGAGAATAAATTGCACACAGTTGGAATCTATTTACTTATTAGGTGACTGCAGAATGCAGCTGGTTGCACAGAAGTTCATTTAGTGTAAAGTGTGATGATTGCAGATGGACACCACTCCCTTCATATTTTATTTGGCAAAGTTATGCACTCCCAAACAATCCCAATAAAACACGCCTACTGTAATATAACGAAAAGTTCAAGGCACTGTAAATGGTATTGTTTTATAGAACGTAAAAATAACTTTCAGTTTGCAAGATCTTCTCCATACTGTTCTTAGAACGCACGGTTTGAGGAAAATGGGCCAAACGATTGGCGAGCCAGCCCACCAGCTCCTTTCCCAGCTGGAAGAGCAGGTCAGTTCCCCAGGTTACGAGGCCACAGCATCACCTGTTACGTAATCCTGCTGCAAGCTGCACAGATCATGGGCGGCTGAGCAAGGTTCTCAGGCTGAAATAATTGCATTAAAGATGCCCGGTGATGATCATATTTTAGTGGCCAGGCTGCTGCAAATTCCTAGTTCAAATGATACAACTGTGAGCTTGTTGCTATACCAGAATGACCCTGCACAAATGACTTCAGTCCCCCTTCAGCGCTGCTGCTTAAATTTAATCTAATTTGTTAGAGAAATGAGACAAACTGTGCACATTGACGGATTATATTTCTTTGGGGATGATAATATTTTTTCCTCCACAAACCAGCTCGACTGTGTTGGAAAAGATAGATTAGCCTGACTGGATGTCTGATATAAATTGTGCTTTCTCCTGCAGACTGTGCGTCATGGCTTTCCATATCAACCATCCTCAATGGCTTTTGACCCTGTACAGAAAATCCTGGCCGTTGGAACTCAGGCCGGGGCTTTGAGGCTGTATCCTTTTCTCTTTCATGTGGGAAGAAAATTGACTACACAAGGAAAGTGTGTAGTCCCCCGAACGCCCCCAACACTAAACACAGACATTGGAGTAATGTGTACATTGCTGGAGTCCTCCCACGAGGAAGCTGGCCGTCAACATTCCACTGAGGAAGGTGGGAATTCACTGTTATTGCGTTTGATGGAATGAAAAAAATTATCCCGCACATGCTTGGTTGTGTTGCTCTGCAGCTGGTAACAGCTGGGCCTCATTAGTGGCATCTTTGCAGTTGCATGAAGATAATCCCCCTCCCAAACCCCCACCCCAACCACCACGCCTCCCTCCACCATATGCTACAGAGCCCACCTCATCGGCTGTGCTGCCCAGTCTGTGCCAGGATTCCACGTCATATGTGCTGTAAACAGAACTGGACATGCACAACACACACACACACACACACACAACCAAGCTGTTGCAGTGCTGTGCTAACCCCCCCCACCCACCACCTCAATTTTCTCAGGCAATTAATTGGTCGAGTCAGTTTTGCATTTGTTGGTTTTCGATGATGGTTTTTACAGTCAACCAGTGATTGCCTGTAACTGACTTTCCACACCTACTGCATGCCCTCCAGGTCGACCTGTTGGCGCATTACTTTTGGGCTTCCCTTTGTGATGATATCCTACTCGGATAGGCCCATCTGCTTAGTTTAGATTTTCATTAGACCTGGCTCTGTCCTGGTCTTTATCCACTCATCAGATTAAGAGAGTGTTTTGTTTTCGCGTGGCAACTTCCAGAGAACACACACACACACACAGCTACTATGTTGCCCCTCTTCGTGCAAGGTGAAGCTGATGGGTTTACTGTCACTCAGGCAATTGGTCCATTTATCAAAAAGACGCGCTTTATCGATCTGCCTCGTCAGCCCTGGAGTTTGGAAACGCTCGCACGGCTCAGAAGACATGATCCCAATGAGGTCTTTACAAGCTATAAATGTCCGCTTTTACAAGATCTGTCTCGCCTACAGTGTTTTAATCAGCGGGTCACTGTAGGCGCTTTCCTGTGCTTTACAGTGCTCATTCGGGCCATGTGGTCAGTAGTGGCTGCAAATATTTTGAACTCTTGTGTTTTTTTTTTACATACATGCTCAATAGTAAAAAGAAAGGCATATTTTTCCATATTTGAACTGCCAGTCGCCGATCTGAACCCATCAAGGAAAAAATAGGCGATTATGAACCCTTGCAGATTGGATGGTGCATCTCTGAACATTTTCCTACATGAGTTTTTGAGACGCCCAGATTTTCTCAACTAAGAAAATGTAGTTACGTCTTAAATTGGTATGGTTGTTCATTCGTCAACTAATCTTGCCTGATCGTTAAATGCATCAAATTAATTCCCCCTACTGGAAGGGAACTCATTCTTAGACATTCAGCCTTCCCTGCAGATCGGCCACAGAATTCTGCTTCTAAAACTCAAGATGCTTACGTTATTAAGTAAGCTAAATTTGAGGTATTATTTGGTTATTTTCCATACTTATGTAGGCTTTAAATTTAGCTCATTAAGGGTCTAAAATGGTCTTAAAAAGTCTGAAATTCAGCTTATTGAAACTTGCAGAAATCCAGTGCAAACTAAAGGAGCGCCACCTATCTGTCTTATTAAGGTAGAACAGTTTTAAAAGGACAGTTGCATGACTAATATCATTTTGTGTTACTCTATAAGGAGCAGAAAGGCAAAAAGGTATAATATTCTGCGCAACAAGCTCTTGAAAACCTTTAACACATCTAGCGTGTGTTTATTCCATAGTTCTGCTTAATTCTATGTATCAGCATCAAAATAAAATCTTTTTATAATATGAAAATCTCACACAGGCCCATGTTTAGTGGGCAGTGCAGAAAAGCATGTGTTCTGCGAGTTTATTTTGGGTCAGGTGACCGGTCATGCTAGAACTCAAGACTTTCTAGCCAGCTTTCGAAGCAGAAGTATGTCACGTTATCAGCGGACTATTTTTTTTTTTGCTTTGTCCTCTGTTGTAACCTCGTGCTTTTAAAACTACTGTGGAAAACAATTTCTTCTCCTGTACGTGTTAGTTTGCACAATAAAGAAAACTTCCTACTCAGATGATAATGATTTGGCTTCCTGAGAAAAGCAGCCGATGGTGAAAACTGTGGTCTACCACCTTGGCTTCACCCCATGAGGAAGTCTTTATGTTCTAGGGCTTTATTGTGGGAATTCCTTGAGGCTCTTAGGAGCAGAGATTAATTTCTGTCATCGTTGGCAATTCATTTGTGCAATTGCACCAAAGTTGTAGCTGTCAGCCTCAGGTTAAAGCCATGGTAGCATCATGCTGTGGGGCTGTTCAGCTGCCATTTGTGTTTGCTGGCTGAATGACGTTTGAATAAATAATCAAGAAGTAGGGCTACTATAAAATGATTAAGCCTCTCAGTCAAACAGCTAGATGATTTCAAACCCAAACACAATGAAGTGCTCAAATAGGACAATGATCCCAGACACATTTTGTAATTGATAAAGCAGACTTACTTTAAGCTTGTGGGATGCTCTCGCTAAATTTCTCTCCGCAAATCTAGTGCAACTTATAGACTATGCTAAAAAGTCATGTCTGTGCCAGGAAGACAACCAGTTAAAATAAACTTGACCTATTCAACTATCCAATCAGATTTATGCTAGGACCCTGTTGATGGCTGCTAAAACCATGTGGTCAAGGATCAACTTGTTGAGACATTTAAAAGGATAAATGTATTGGGCATTGGCTGGTTACCGGTCTAAAGGTATACCCTGGTTTAAAAACAATCAATGGCTTCCAAACCATAACATTTTTCCTTTATACCACTCCTACAGCTTTGGGTTCTTTTAAATAAAATGTCAGAGAATGTTCCGGAAGGACCAGAGTTTGGAGCGGGCATTGGTCCCCTCCTGTCCCAGTTTTAGCGCGCCAACACCTCGGTCGTTCTGAGTTCTCACGTTTACCAGAAAGATGGCCGGCTCCTTCCACAGCTGTGGGATTTAAACTAAAGGCTGCCACGCATTACTGTTATTAAGGTAATGCTGGTTTAAAAGTACATTTTTAGTATTAAAAGTCTAGAGAAATATATGTGTTAACCAGAGTGAAGGCTAGCTGACTGAGCTGTGCTAATTCGCCAGCTAATATTTGCATTCAGTGTTGATTCATAAAGAGCAGAATGGCAATAAGTAATAATTTAAATAATTTAAATGCCTTAAATTCAGCAGGTGTTTAGGCTTCCACCACTGTGTACATCTGTTGATTCTCAGTTTATCACTTTAGCAAATCTGTACAATTTCAGTACCACAAAGAACTGCTCCGCACTGCACTGAATTAGCTAAAGAAATAGTCATCTTATGGTTATTCTTGTTGCTTAATGCAGCATAAAATGTTTTGTTTAAGATGTTTCGGATAAGTAGTTAAAAAACTGCAACTAAAACGGCAGATGTAGATGTATCCAACTTTGTCAAAAAGAAAAATCATGTTTCAATGGAAAATGTGATTTAAAAAAAAATTTATTTATTTTTTATTTCTCTAACCCTAAGAAGTAAGAGATGAGCGTTGTTTAGTTATGTATCTGTTTACTTCCTGCAGGTTTTACCTTAATATCACGGCAGGCACCAATATTATTGCATATTTTCCTAATATTGTGATGCATGATCCGAGACATTATCATATCTATAGTAATCAATATTTGACCTGCAGCAGGTGAAACTGTGGTGTTTTTACTCAAGGTTATCATACCATGAGAGTTTCATACAAGCCAACAGCAAAGGAGCCATGTGATCTGAATGCCTAGTTTGTAAATGTTTGAGCTTCGGAGTGTAACTTTGATCTTGTGTGATTTTGAGAAAACTTAAAATGAATTAAAATTTCCGCCCCTGATTCTTGTATTTAACCTTCAATACACTGTGGTGTGTTGCATCATCATTCCATCCTGTTTAAGATGAGTGTGTGTAAACGTCTAACAGCAACCGTAACTATCGAGTGGTCCAGATCCCAATATGAGAAAACATAGAACCCTGTAGAGATTGGTCCGTTAAGTATTTAAATAATGTGAAACACATGCTAGAGCTTTTATGCTCACCGCATTTCGACGTGATCCAACAAAGATAGGAGATTACGGAGAGATGTATTACACAGTACTCTCATTAATTCAACAACCTGGTAAACTGGCTTCGAAAGGATTTTGTTTCATCCATGCATTGAGCCATCAGAGTCCTAAAATAAAATGAATACCGCTGGGAGTCGAAGCTGTCTGGCAGCAGATTGAAGACCAACACTTTGCTTTTGCAACTTATTAGAGATTTAATGTGGGTTCACAGTTTTTTTTTTTTTTGTATGTGCGCTTGTGTTTTAAAAGTAGAAACTCAAATGACGCACACTGTAGTTTGTACTCTTGCTTTAAATGCTCATAGTAAGGTGTTGGAGGCAGTTTGTAAAGAGTGCTTCTCTTGCTCACCAGTGTGATAAAATCTAGCTTTGAGGTTTCTTAGTAATTTCCTGCTCGCCTAGAAAGTGGCTTTGCTCTGCAGCACTAAACAGCTTAAACTTGTACATTACATACTTCTAGTGTGTAAAAGTAAGGCTAACATTACCCTGTGCTGTAAGCTTGTACTGTGGTTTATGAAACAATTCATCATGTTACCACAAACATCCTCATTATTTGTACTACTCCTCTTATTTAAACTTGGTCAGAGGATGTGAAACCCACACAAGGACTCGCTCCTTCTCTCCCGTCGATAAGATGTAGCATATTTCCATTATTAATCCCGGCAACAAACGGGGAGCTAAAACTGGACAGAAAGGTCAAGGGTCACCATGTGATCTGCTGGCAGCAGCTCTAAACTGGCGCCGGCTTAAAAGTCTGAAAGTCTGTGTTTGCGTCTGTACTTGTGCAGAAGACATGCCTAACGCTGAGTGTGTTCTGTAAGCGTTCCCTGCAGCCCCACCCTAGTTTGTTTAAGGAGCTGTGGGATTGTTTGATTGCAGCTCAGTAGGCTTGCTCAAACTCTCTGCAGTTCCTGCTTAAACACTATAAAGGGCTAAAGGTGCCACAACCCAGTAAAAATAGATTTGCATAGATAGATAGATAACCTTGACTAAATATTCTAATACAAATCTTTTTGTTTTTTCCATATGTATTTTAATTATCATGTATGAATTGGTTTCTTGTTATTTTATAGGGATTCTATAGATATTTCTGTTTTGAAGCATTTGAGTAACCAATGGAGTGTGTCTTTAATGAAATGCCATCCCATAAGATATGGTGTTTGTGAGCGGGGCCAACACTCCTATAGTAATTGGTCTAAAGTTGACTTGCTGTGCAAATTAACCAATCAAATGTTGAGGTGCATTCAATGAACCACACTGACTACAGCAGAGGAACCATGAAAGATAAACATAAATATTTAAACATGTATTTATAAGTAGATGTTAATACTCAAAATTTCAGGTCAAAATCAAGCAGATCAAAATTTCAGTGCTGACTTCCATATTTATTACGTATGTATAAATTATTGTTAAATGTAATAATTTGACATACATTAAGGACTTATTTTTAATTTATTGTTTCTTGGGTTTTCTGGCCTTTAGTGCTTTAAAGAGCACAAATACTTTCGTTTTTTTTTTTTTTTTGAAAGATGACACCAACAATATACTTCATGTGTTTCTACAACCATAGCAGACCAGAGCTTCTTTGTCTGATTAGATCTAACTCTGTTTTCTTGCTCTTTTGTGAAAGCGTCCACAGAATTTGTCCATCCTCTTCACTTTGCACAGTTAAAGCAGAAAACCCACATCTGACGGCTTGATAAATGTACATATAAAGCAGACAGGCACTCTCTAGGTTGAAGCTGGCAGTGCTCTCTCTGGATTTAGTGTTACATTTCTAGTTCGTCTTGTTTATTCTTCACATGCCTTTTCAGGAAATGCACATTTTAAACATAGCCGTTTTGTGTATACAGAATCTATTCACTCCTTCTCCTGTATCACCGTTGTTGGCAACTGTTCCTTATTTTTCTTTGACTGAGCGAACATTTAGGTTCGGACGTGCGGGTGTGGAGTGCTACTGTCAGCATGAGAGCGGTGCTGCTGTCATCCAGCTCCAGTTCCTCATCAATGAGGTGCGTTGTCATCTCCTCTGCATTGTACTCAGTGCCCTTCTTCTCTTCTCTGTCTATCCATCCATCTCTTATATCTTTTTTTTTAGTTTTTTTGGTAGCAGGTATATGCTTCTATCAATGGTGCTTTTACACCCTGATTAAGCAGTTATGCTACCAATCAGACCCACATGTCTCATGTTATATTTTTAGGAGCAAAGCCATGTGATCTGAATGCTGATTATCCCACTGTTTATCACTGTCTCCACAGGGGGCGCTGGTGAGTGCCTTAGCTGATGACAGCATCCATCTGTGGAACCTGAGGCAAAAAATTCCAGCGATCCTGCATTCTCTCAAGTTTAACCGGGAGAGGTTAGACAGGTTTTCCCCTATCCTCCTCTGTGTTTGCAGTGACAATGCAGCCACCTCTCTGTGATGTGTCAACAAAACTTTGTGAAGTGTGCTGTTGCTATCAGTGCCCTCTTGTAATGATATACACTACCGGTCAAACGTTTTAGATACACTTTCTCACTTAATGGGTCTCTTTATCTTCATGACTATTTACATTGTAGATTCTCACCAAAGGCAACAAACTATGAATAAACACATGGAATTATATAGTAAACGTAAAGTGTGAAATAACTCTAAACATTTTAATATTTTAGATTCTTCCAAATAGCCTCCCTTTGCTTTGATGACTGCTTTGCTCTCCATGAGCTTCATGAGGTGGTCGCCTGAAATGGTTTTCCAAAGAGTCTTGAAAGAACTTCCCAGAGGTTCATTGAGAAACGGCTAAAGGTTAATATTTCAGTCGTCACATCAATGGGCGTCTACTTTAAGAACTCTAAAATATACAACATATTTAAAGTTGTTTTACAATTTTCTGTTTGCTATAAAATCCAAATGTGTTCATTCACAGTTTTGATGCCTTCAGTGAGAATCTACGTACAATGTAAATAGTCATAAACATAAAGAAAACCATTAAATGAGAAAGGGGTTGTAAAACTTTTGACCGGTAGTGAATGTATAGGTTTTCTTCTGTTAGAAAATTTGAACTTTAAGTTGCAGTCATTTTCATGTTTTATCCTACAACAGGTAGCCATATATTGTGAGCACTTTATCTCTACTTCATTGTAATATTTATTTGTTTAGCATATTTTTATGCTTTACAGTGTGTAACTTGAAGCTCCTCTTTCCAAATGTTATAGGCAAGTCATTTCTTCTACTAAAAAAAATGCAGTAAAAAAAACAAACAAATAGCTGCATTTCTACCATAGGTACCCAGGACCTTTGAACCTATGAACTGGTTTTAGGGACCTTTTTCACCCTGTGGGTTATTGATTGTGGGAATTTCCGTCACTATGTGGCATCTGGGGAGAAGCAGGGAAATTTACCACATAGCTTTATATATTGTAGTAAAATCTGGGCAGACAAAATTAGAGACGTTGATAGGCACAAGTATGAGCCCTCTGGATACTCTGGGTAGTCCCTCTTCTTAAGGGGTATCTTCCTACAACCTTGTAAGTTTTTTCACAGCCTTAATCGTACGGCCTTTGTTGGCCTGAGTTTTTCAGGGTATTTCTGGGTATTGTGTTTCAAGGAATCAGGGTGTTCAGATACCCCGAAAACCCTGGTTCCTTGACAAGTTTTCTTTACAAAAAATTATACCTCATCATATGGTTGCAACAGGTTTTGACGTGGCAGTACTAAATGGTAGAAAACAAAGTATTTTTAAAACAGGGTTTTACACATCTTGTAAGACATTTTAAAAGGTCTTAGCAGCTTACATTATACTGAGCGTCATGATGAGCTTCAGTTATTTCCTGGAGAATGTAGACCTTTACCTTAAATGTACGACCTCCAAAAGATGCTTTGCTGTAATACGGTTAGCTTCCTGGTATCTGCTAAAGTCAGCTCCAGGTCAGTTTGCTCCTTCACTATTTCAACGAAACCTCCCCTCTGACTTTATTTGATGAAAACCTCACTAATACTGAAAAAGGCTGAGATGTTCCCTCAGTGACCATTTCCACACCAAAGGCTGTTGTTTTTAGTACAGCTTACATGGTGTTGTGTTCACTGACTGGAAGAAGATCCAATTTTTAAGTAAGTAAACAGAAACAGTAGAAGGGTTGTGTGCTTATAAAGACTGCATCCTATACATCCTATACTGTAAAAGTGATGTGCAGCCCAGTGTCCTCCGCACAGTTGAGAACAGACAGCAGTAGTTATTCTGCTATTCCTCCCTGCTGGGTTATAAATAGTACAGGGTTCATTAGTGTGACACAGTGCAAGGCCTTTGTAATTAAATTCTAGTCATTCAACGCTCCTTCCAGTTGGACCAGCATGATTAGGGACAAGCGGATGCCTTTTGATGGGTCTGACTCATGGAATAATGAAAAGCCTGTTGCTGATGCATCCTGATCTCTTGCAGAATCACATACTGCCACCTGCCCTTCCAGAGCAAATGGCTGTACATCGGCTCAGAACGAGGAAACATCCACATTGTCAACGTGGAGTCCTTCACCCTCTCAGGCTATGTTATTATGTGGAACAAAGCCATCGAATTGTGAGTCTGTATTTCACAACTTTCTTCTCTTTCCCTCTTTCTCCACTGTCCATTAGCATAGCTTGCTTGTGCACTGGCGCAGTTGACATTTAACCAGGATCTCCAGAATGCAGAGGAATGTGGCTGCCTGTGCAGTTGCTGATATTGTGTCCTGTAAGCTGATAATGCTGTAGCTCTGATCAGTGTAAAGACAGCGTGGAGCTGGTGATTCTACAATGCCAGTCTTCTGGAAGTGTTTGCTGTCTGATTTAACAGACTGTCTTTGATGGGAAGTGCCCACTTGATAACCCCAGTGACTTAATTTCCTCATGTAATTTAATGTATCCTTTGCTTGTTTTTAGGTAACTATGGACAACATGTAGGTAAAAGTTGATCTTAGTGTGTGAATTCAGGACCAGAACCTTTAGTCGCAGCAGTATTGAGACAATGCGTTGAATAGCAATGAAAATGTGTGCTGAATAGCTCCTGAGAAATAAAAACTTGGGCCAGTAGAAGTTTTTTCAAGTAATTTTTTTCCCAGCGTGCCCACAGGCGAGCTAAAAAATGGATTTTTAGGCTGTGACTGGCAGATGAAACGAGTAGCCGAAACTGAGGTGTGTGTTTGAGCGCGAGGCTGCAGGTGAAATCCGATAAATTTGCTGCTTTAGATCTTGGAGTTGTAAGTGTCAGAGCAAAGTGTGCCATCCGTGAGGGAGACAGCCACTGAGGATGGGAAATGATTTTGCCGCGGTGCTTGTGAAAATGGAAAAGAGAAGATGTAGTGTGAAATCGGAAAGATAATTCACAGTCTTTTCTCTGTAAAAGGCTTGTTACATCTTTGACAGAAATGTCTCTTTCTGTGCTTTTTAGCTTTGTTGCTTGCCCTCTTTTCTAAAAGCCATTCGAGGGCTTCTGGATAGAGCATATTCACAGACAGAGACAGGGTTGTTCTTTCAGTAACTGGCATGTTTTAGAGTCTGTATAATAATATAATATATCCAGTTAATTATTATTCTATTAATAAAATAGTTGACAATTAAGTCTATAGTCAATAAATCATGACTAAACCGATTAATTGTTTCAGCCCAAATCTTTACATGTCATTTGAAATGTTAAGAGGGCTCCAATGTATTGGCACCCCTGGTAAAGATGTATATAAAAGCATCAAATTAGGATGTTTTGGAAGAATTGCTTACCCCAAGATGCTAACCCAGTGAGCTTTTGAGATTTGTGTTCTTACTTCCTTTTTTGTATTTTTTTACTGTGGCAAGATGAACTCGGATCCTTGTCCAGCCTTGTTTATCACAGTTTCCAGTTGTTTTAAACATTTTAGTTATTATTCTGACTGTAGATCTGGGCAAATTCTTTTGTTGCGTAGCTATTTTATTCCACCATTTTCTGATTTAGTTCCTGTACTTTCATGCTCTCTCGTCTTTCCTATTTTTAACAGTAGCTAAGAATAATGGGCCTTCGTCACATCTTATTTATACTACAGGAAAACAGGGAGTCCTTGATTACTAAATATACATTTTAAGTATAGGTTGAAAGGAAAAGTTTTTTGTTAGATTTATTTTGTTGGAATTATTATGGGAGCAAATAATCCTATGATTTTTTTGCACAGTTTTAATTTTTAAACATTTTCCCACTTGTGAGTTTAAGCTATTGCAAAAATATGTACCTGGACTGCTGTAGTTTATCAAGCACCATTTTTAGAAAAATTGGTTAACACCTCTTATTTTTGTAATTCTGAAGGAATTTAACAAAAAGTCTTTTATTTTGTAGAGCAGTAAGTGTATTTATACTTGGTTAACACCTGTTAATCCACATGTTAAAATTGTTTGGTCTTTAAATAGATAGGCCACTATTTACACTCCGTACTCTGAGCCAAGGTAAATAAAAACTTTGGCTCAATTTTGAATCTCTTTATAAACACAAAAAGGAGGGCTTTTACTTTGAAAAGCCAGTACTAACTTTGCTTACAATGAAGCTAGCTCAAAAGGTTGAAAATAAAATGTTGGGGGTAAGCAGAGCTTTTTTGGTCCTGAAATTGAACTCTAGTCATTTAACATACACTTCAGTTTAAGAAACATTAGTGAAGTCATTATTATGATGCTGAGTTTTTAAGAGTGTGAGTGAAGTCTTTGTGTTTGCGACTTACGTGTGACCCCCAGTGTCAGGCTAACGACACCATTTCTGTGTGTCTGTCCAAACCCCGAAAACTCTAGAGGTCATTGTCAGAGCCTTCAATCAGCAGCTATCTTAATGAATGCACAGCTGAGATTGCTTTTCACTTACAGAGAACTGAAGGCACAAAAAAACCACAAACAGGACGTTCCTGAAGGTGGCTAAAGCCCTTCCCAGCATTTCATTAAAGAACCCTTTTATCAGCGAACACCATCGCCTCTGATTAATAACAGATACTCATCCAAGTCAGAAAAGTAACCCTTTTAGTTAGAAACTAGAAATCAGTCGTGTCTTGAGTGCAGTTTGGAATCATTATTGGTCCAGGCAATGTTAGCAGTCTACATACCTTTATTGTGACAGCTGCCTATGTTATACTGAGCCCTCATTAGGTGATGGTTGTGGCTGAAGTTCATCTTCTGGTCTCTCTCTTGTTTTTACTCACTGCGACATCTCTGTCTGTGTTGACTCATCAGCAGCAATGAGATCATTAGCCACCAGAGCCAGACCACACTCAGAGGCAGCAACACTTTCTTTTGGCCAGATCTTCTCTTCCCCCGTGCCCCTCACTCCGTTGCCTCGGTGATCCTGTCTCCACGCACCATAGACCCCCATACTCTTGCTCTTGCTGTTTCTCTCCCACATGTCATGTCTCTGTTTTTTCTTGCCAGAATATTTAGTTTTACCTTTGTGCAAGGCAGATAGACTGTGGCTTGTTATTTTTTTCCTTTATGGGTACCTTGCTTAATTGCCTCATTATCTGAACCATGCTTATGAAAGCAACACATTTTCCCTCAGTCACTGGCTGTCTCTAAATGTAAGATATACATCATATCTAACCACGCTCCAAATATTCTCAGGTTGCTTTAAAATGTCTGTCGATGTTCTGTTGCAGATCCACAAAGACACACCCAGGGCCTGTTGTGCACATTAGTGATAACCCCATGGACGAGGGCAAGGTAACTTGTAATTAAGCATTGTGTTGTTACAAAATATGTGTCCTATCATATTTTACCTCAACATCTATTTGTCTAGAGTGTGTATTCATAGTGATGTGCATAGAGTTTTAAAAACACCAATATAAGTTTGGATTCGTCAAAGAGTTTCCCCTTATTTTCATTATTCTCTTAATTTTCCATTTGCATAAAACCACCTTTCTGGGCATAAGCATTGTTATAGATGCACCGATATGAATTTTGTTCTCTTATTCCACTCTTCGGTTCCAGTTTATCTTTAAGAACTTTAATATAGGAACAGCATTCAAAGAAACTGCTAGTCTTCTTGATGTGAGACGTCAATAATTTATATTAGAGAGTAGGTGACGTCACACCGTGTGTGTGTGTGAGAGAGGAGCCACTGTAAAACTGTGTTTTAGTATTTTAAAGCAAAGGCAAGGTGATTTAGAGTAGATATTTTAAGTTACATCTAATTTTACCTCTTGTTTTTTCATTGTAATGTTTTTTTATGGGGGGATATATGTTTTTGATTTATTTCCCTGTGTTGTACAGCACTGTGGTCCAGCTAGTGTGGTTAAATTGACATTGACAGCCCCATTGTTAACAAGACACTACATATTTCAAAATGCACTGGAACAGCTGCTAGAGGCTAAGACTGGGAGTGTTGGCTACAACAAGGAAACGTGGCATGGCAGTTTCTGTTTTGCTCCAGTTGTTCATATTCAAATATTTGCTTAAACATGGCTCCCCTAACTTTATGGATAAACATTTATCCTGTTTCTAAAAGGGCAGCATTTGTGAGAAATCAACAGAACATCATTTGTAAATCATAAAATCTTTTATTAACACGCTTTAAATATATGCTTAAAAAGCAAACCAGCACAGTTTATGCTTTTTTCCAAATTAAATAATACAAAATAAGGTATTCTGAATATGGTTACTCGTGTAATAAAGTGTCATCAAGTCTACTAATGCATCTGTGGAACATCAGGGACAAAATCCAGTTTGACTCCACACTGAGCTGTGCTTTGCTTCTCTTGTTATTCCAGCTTCTGATTGGATTTGAGTGCGGGGTGGTGGTGTTGTGGGATTTAAAATCCAAGAAAGCTGACTACCGTTACAATTATGATGAGGTAAGACCTTTTTATTTCCACCCAGTTCTTGTAAGGGAATGTGTTTGGTCAGGGTTCTGCCTTCCTAACTCCTCCAAAGCGTGTTTGGGCTTGTTTAACTTCTGTCAGAACAATAGTTCCCAAATTGTTTGTGCTACACAACCTGAAATAGCTGCTTCTCAGTCCCCTTTGATTCCTTAAAGTATTAACACACCTCTCTTTCTACTACCTAATGATGCTCTTTGTACACTTTTTGTGGCTGTAGTGTAATAAAATGTGAAAAAGTTCAAGGGCTCTGATTACTTTTGCGAGTTACTGTACTTAAGAGGATGTTAACTAGCATTAATAACAAAATAACTAATGGCTTTAGAAACCCTAATTCTGATTTTCCTTCTGGTGATACACAATGTTAGTCAGCCTAATGATGTGTCTCTCAGGCAATCCACTCGGTTGCTTGGCACCATGAGGGGAAACAGTTTGTCTGCAGCCACTCTGATGGCACTTTGACCACGTGGAATGTACGAGCCCCAGCCAAGCCTGCACAGATCATCACGCCACATGGTAGGAGCTGTTGGTGCGCACACAGTTGTTGTGTTTTACACACAGCTAGGCCTGTCACGTGTAGATGATGCCTGATTTATGCATAAATTAAAAACAGAACTGCTCTTGGCTTCTAATAGGAAAACAGCCTAAGGATGGAAAAAAGCCAGAACCATGCAAGCCTATACTAAAAGTGGAGTACAAAACTACAAGAGCTGGGTAAGTGTGATGGCAGAAAGCTCCCGCCCTTCCTGTGTCTGCTCACGCCTGGATCCATATCCTGTGTTCATAGCCACCTTTCCTGTTGTTCTACATAAACCAAACACGGCAGTCTTGTTGACAGCATCCTTATTGTGTATGGAAAGCTGGAAAGGTGCCCATCACTAGTGTTTCTGCTCTCAGAGGTTGTGTTTTGGTGTGGTTATGTAATGAATGTTGTCTCTTTATGATCAGTTGTCTCAGGCTTCATGTCAAGCACCTTATGATCACTTTTATTGCAGCTGGAGTTTAGTGAAGGGAAGAGAGAAGTTTTGTTATGTCAAGGTCAAAAAGTAAAAAGGAGAAAACGTCTCCTGTAAAATTGTGTCAGAAAAATTAACATCTTCATGGTAACTGATCTAGTTATTCCTGCCTTTTTTCCGCAGGTATTTGAGGACAGTGATTAATTAGTTGTCATGATTAAAAAGTAGGATTCTCCTGAAAAGGGGGCCAAATACTCTCAGGAGAAGGTGCAACAGTAAATTTTGTCCCTTTTCACCCATTTACCACTGACTTGACCAATTCGCTTTCATATTTACAACAATCCCAGTGTAACTGAGCGAGCCATCAAATTATTTGTGCATGTGTTTGCCATAATCAGGGACCCGTTCATGGTCCTGTCTGGAGGGCTGTCGTACGACACGGTGGGGAGGAGAGCCTGTTTGACTGTGATGCATGGAAAGAGCACTGCCGTCCTGGAGATGGACTATCCTATCGTAGATTTCCTAACGCTCTGCGAAACTCCATATCCAAACGGTGAGCCATGATAATTGTCCACAGCAGGCTTGCTTCACTGCTATTAAGAGTCACAAAATTGAAGCCGTCTATGTTTATGTTCCTTTTTTTGCTCTTTTGCTCGCCAGACTTTCAGGAGCCTTATGCTGTGGTGGTCCTCCTTGAGAAGGATTTAGTTGTAATAGATCTTGGACAGATTGGGTAATTATTCACCCTTTTAAATGTGGCTTTTCTGTCGATGTTATAAGATCTGTGTATACCAGGAATGTAATGAATTTCTCTCTGCTGGTCTGATGATAATATATAAGGCATATTTCGACTATAAGACCCAGAAATTTTGTTTAGCAGAACTTTTCTTTTGCCAGGCCTTTTGTTATGAGCGTTTCCACTGTGGTACAGGGCCATTGCATTAGCAGACGGCAAGTGGTTACTCCTCCCACTGCAGCAGCGTTGACTGAGGTGGCAGGGAGCAGACTAGATCGATATCAATTGCAGAATTAAAAGCCATGATTTTCAGCAGTAAAACTATATACGATGGTTCTGTCATGGCAAATACACTTTATGACTTACAAAGACTCACTACAAACTCAACAGAAAGCTGTAAAAAATTTTAAAGGACTTCACTGATGTATACTTTATTGTTCTATCAATTATAAGGAGAAGAAGTGTAGCAGCTAATGTCAGAATTAAAGCCTGGTGTTCTACCCTTAAACTTGTGATCGATTTACAGCGCTTACACTGTGAAACTGGGTTGTAATCACTTTAAAATCAAAGGAAATTTGTAACGTTCACAGATATTCAATAAAGTCCTGGAGACGTGTCCCACAGGAGCATAAACCACGCTCACAGAGCAGCAGTAGCGCTTTGTCTCTTAAAAATATTTTAATAATCCATTGGGATTGTGGTTGTTTTTTTATTTGTTTCTGCCTCTGATGATTTAAAGATGTAAAAGATTTGATTGATTGGAGAAATGACCACCCTTTTCACCACTAATGAGCATAAACAAATGTTGATTATTTAAAAACTGTTCGACTTAAAGTTGGCAGAATACGAGCTTTAGGCTATTTAAAACAGAATTAAATATACTGTTAAATAAATTCAACCAATTTAATTTGCTGGGCGTTCATCCTCAACAACACTCCCTCCAAAAGTTCCTTCCAAATGGAAAATTATTACGTCACTACTAGGACATTTTTATGGGATACATTTCTGCCCAGGTAATCTGTTTTTAGTTGGTAAATCCAGTGGAGATCCAAGCGTGTAAAGATTGCAAGGATGTAATAATGGCCCCATGGAAAAGATTCCTGCTTTGGAAACATGCCTAACACAACTAGAGGTGATAGGAATCAGATGATTTCCAGCTTGTTCATCCCTGACCATTGATCGGTGTGAAATCCAGTCTTTTTCCAATAAGTGGACGCACCATTCCAAGGGCTATCGGATTGTTCTGAAAAGGCTACAATACCCTTTGGTGTGGAAGCTGTCACTGGGTGAAGAACATTCATAGTTACCTATTTTCAGTATTAGTGTTGAGTGATGTCAGCACAGAGATTTAATACTGTATTTAAAATAAAACTGTTATATCGATGACATGTGAAGACCTTCCTGAGGTTGGTTCTGGCTGCGAAAGAGTGAGAGAGAGAGAGAGCAAACCTTTGTGCAGATAACAGGAAGGCTGGACAGAGTGAAGCAAATTTGTTTAATTGTTTTTGGCTTTCTGCCTCTGTCCCCTGTCTGTCATGGGCAAATATGGATTTGGTAATGTTGGCAGCTTTCTGGAAATCTTAGAGTTAAGGTAATTCAAACAACTTAATAGTTCTCCATGTAACACACAAGAACACTGCCGTTTTAGTAATGCTAACCGCACCCATTGCTAACAATGTTAAAAGCACTCTTAATAATTTGATTATGTTTTTACATATTCATAAGTGTCCGTTTTACAGCGACTTCTCTTTTACACAGTGACATAAGCGGAGTCTGTTCCTGGTTCCTGACATTATTCCCCAACAAGTGCTCAAAGAAGAAAGAACAGAGAAAAAATATTTTCATCTTTGTTAATCTTATAGTTCTTAATTAGAAATCAGAATCAGCAGATTTAATGTTTTAAAAACGAAATTAATTTTTAAATCGTCCGGAAAATTCTGACATTTAATTTGTTCTCATTAAAGGTACTATTGTTTTTACTTACAGTCGTGTAACCAATGAACGGGGATAACATATTGAACACATTAACTTTATTGCTTTTAAAAAAAAACTGTTTTTATCAACAAACCCAAAGAACAATAGATCTCAGCTCACAAACTCTTAAACTATCTCGAAACGCAACATACAATAATTTACTTCAGTTATTTTTGAATCTCAACAGTTTTTGTTCGTCATGACAGGTATCCAATATTTGAGAGCCCATATCCTCTTACTATCCATGAGTCACCGGTGACGTGTTGCGAGTATTTTGCTGACTGCCCTGCTGAACTCATTCCTGCACTTTACTCTGTCGGCAGCCTGCAAAAACGACAAGGCTACAGCAAGAAGGTGATTTGCTCCTCTTTGTTAACGGTCCTTAAATTGTGTTTCCTGTTTAAGTGTTTGGTTTTGGAGACACGGCGTCTTACGTGAAAGCCGTTAGAGAGAAACTTGTGGCGGACACAGAAAATAATTTGGCCAGAGTCAGCCGGTTAATGTTCATAATTTAATCAGTTTTCTTCTTTTTACAGGAATGGCCCATTAGTGGTGGAAACTGGGGCCAAGGCACCCAGACTTACCCAGAGATCATCATCACAGGGTCCATAATTATTGAATATATAAAATTATTGTTATTAGTGTATACCTTTTATTTCTGTACTTGTAACTCATGTTACATTAGCTTTTTCTGGTTCTGTTTGAAAACAGGCATGCTGATGGGTCAATCAAGTTTTGGGATGCTTCTGCATGTAAGTGTTTCTTTTCTCATTTGTTATACCCTCACTGTCAAAAAAAACGAGCTACACCTGAAGCACCCAGAAGAAAGAGTCCGATCCAAATATGTCCTTTCTTGAACATGTGCAGACCGCTAATAGGTTTGTGAATGATTTGATTTGGGAGGAGATGACACCTGTAAAACAGGCACTGGAATGGATAAAACGTGGTATAATGGGTGGTGCAAGCTGATGCAGGCAGTTGCTGGTGCACCCAACAGTCAGTCAAAGCAGTGAGTGAAAGTAGCCAGACAGATGATGAATTTGTGCCATAAAAACATTAAAGTTCATTTGTTAAATTTAAATTCATACCATCCAGCAATGCTGTGCCACAAGCAGAATAGATGATAAGAAAATCTTTATTTCAGTCAGATACTTGAGATTTGACTTGGAAAAAATAACTTGTAAACACTTCTGCCTCTGGCTGGAACAATGGGCTAGTAGAAGCAAAATTAGTTTAGTTTTTATATTTTCACCCAAAATGCAAGATGTGAAATTATCATTTATATCCCCTTATTGGCTAAATCATTGGCGAAGGCCTTTTCACCAGTACAGCAAGCCCCAAGACACCATTATAAAAGCCACGCAGCTCTCCACTCATCCAAGTCTGCCACGCAAATCTTGTTTTGACTTTACAAAAGCTGAAATGGAAAAAGTGGACTTTGCTATGGATAGATGAGTGGAACAAAAGTCGAACCTAAGTGCTGTGGCTTCACTTTCTGTCAAGCATTGTGGAGACAAATGATGCCTTGGAGGTTTGTCACCCCAACACACACAAACTTTCTTTTGTAAATGACAAACCTTTCAAATTGAACCGCATCATAGAAAAAGAGGGCGGCTTGGTGGTCAAGGAAAGAACATCTTCTGGAATCCATTTGAATCTGTGTTTGAAACTTGAAGCAGAGTAAGTTTCTGACTTCAGAGACTCAAATATTCCATAGGAACCAACATGTTAGATGTCGTGGTAAAATCAGGGGTCGGTCTTGTTTTTCATTGGAGATACTGGGTAAAATGAAGCTACCAGTAAATGTCAAATGGAGGCCATTTTAATTGTAAATGATTAAAACCACAAAATCAAAACCCATTTTTCCCCCATTTCTCCTGAAGTGCTTCAGTAAGCTCATCTTTTGTCTGAAATTGCGGGTAGTTAACACCGTATTTTTCCTTTCTCTTTGTTTTCAAAGTAATGCTTCAAGTGCTGTACAAGCTGAAGACTGCCAAGGTATTTGAGAGGGCCCGAGGTAAGGAGGAGAAGCCCAACACCGACATAGTGGATGAAGACCCGTTCGCCATCCAAACCTTGTTCTGGTGTCCGGAGAGCAGGATGCTCTGCGTGGCGGGAGTTTCTGCTCATGTCATCATCTACAGGTTCAGCAAACAGGAAGTCACCACTGATGTTGTTCAGGTAGATATATTAGAGGCTGAGAGAAAGCAGACCTTTAATATTGCTTTGTATTTCTGGATTGTAGCAGATTCTTCACTTCAAATATGAAATCCCAACCGAGTGAGGATGCTCGTTTAGATTTAATAGATTCATTCAAATGTTTTTGTCTAAATGCACCTTGTGTTTGCATGAATCTTCCAGCTGTTTTTAAATAATTTTTTTAATTATGTGATTATTTTCACTCAAAATGATTTCTGTTTATTAAGGCATGTGTCCCAAAGGCAGGAATTTCAGCTGCTAATTTAAGCGGTTGCATGTCTTCGGCAAAAATCATATCTTCTCCTGTCTTGTGTTCAGCTGCTTGAGGTACGGATGCAGTGCGAGTTCAGCGAGGTAGACTCCCCCGATCCGGGAGGAGAGCAGACCCCCACCCTGCCGACTTCTGCAGCTTCCTCCAGCCCTCAGGAGGCCGAGCCTCCAAATCAGCTCTCTGCAGGCATCAACTCCTCTGAAGGACCCAGAGACAATATACCATGCCTACAGTATGGCCAATTTTTGGTCTAGTTGTTTTTGCAAAAAATCCTCATTTTTTGCTACATGGTTGATGTCTTTGTGAATCTAGCTGTTTCTAAAAAAAAAAGTAAATGGTATTAAAAAAACTAATAAAACTAAAGTAAGCGATGTTTCAGTTTACTCTCTCCAGAGCTTAGTGGTGAAATGAAACTGGCAATAAAAAAGATCTTGGCAATAATAAAGCTGTCTTGACAGTGAAAGGTTTAGCTGTCAGTGAGACCTAGCTACCATGAGGGTGATCATTCATGCTGGTGTAAAGTGCAGCCTGCTGTGTGTTTGATGCAGGGTGCGGAGCTCCCCGCTGAAGCAGTCTCCGGGCTACCAGGTGGAGCTGGTGGTCCAGCTGGTGTGGGTGAGTGGGGAGCCGCCTCAACAGATCACCAGCCTGGCAGTCAACTCCTCCTTTGGTCTGTAAGTTTCCACTGGGTGTTTTGGCACCAGATCACATCCCTGTACAGGGTCCAATGTCCGTCCTTAAAAGTCTGCAAAAGCATAACATTTATTTTTAATATTTTCCAAGTTTGACAAAATGACAATTAAGTACATGTTGAAACAGTTTTCAGACTTTATTTCTTATCCTGTTATCTGAACGATAAGAATATGTATCATTTAAAAAAAGGATTGATTATGTTTATAATCACAACTTGATCATTTTAATGTTTGTGTTTACCAACAGATAAAAACAAACTTTAAAACGAACCATTTCATTGTTTTTGGCCTGTAGGTCCTTTTACGTCTAGCTTTTAAACTGAACCTATGTTTTTTCTTTTAACTGGGTTCAGCTTTGATGCCAAACAAAGCAATAAAATTCTACATTTGTTTAGGATTTTGCTCAAATGATGGTATCACTTTATACCTCATTTAAATAAAACCGGTCAAATATACAAACTGGGATCTATATTTGAGCTAGAAGAATCCAATCTAGACCAAGGTTTCCCAGTAAAATCATCAAGTTAAATGGCAATAAAACCTGTCTGAAAAACATCAGAAGTTCTGTCTTGGAAGGTTTGCAATTTCAAATAGAAAATATCTAGGAACCGTGTCTGTGTGCCCACACAACAACCACAACCACTTTGTCTAGTAGCTTTATTTGTGCTCGGCTTGCACGCTTCAAGACATTTTTTAATCACAGCTGTCTTAAAGAAGCCAGTTAACTATTTGTGAATCGGAAAAATGCCCAAAAAAAGTATTCAGATCTTCTTTCACATTTTGTCATATCACAAGAACAAACTTTAATGTTTTGCAAAAAAAAAAACAATCTGAAAAGTATTGCTTGCATTTGTATTCAGTCCCCCTTTCCTCTGATACCAGTTCAACCAGTTGGCATCATAGTCACCTAATTAGTAAATAATCTTTTTGTAATTTAGTCTCAGTATGAATGCATCTTTCATATGAATGTCTCAGAGGTTTGTTAGAGAATATTGGTGAATAAACAGCATCAGGTCAGGGAGGACGTTGTGTCATCATCTGAAAATGGAGCACAACTACTAATAACACTGCACTTCAACCTTAACACACCATCGTCACCAACATGGAGCATGTTAGTGAGCATGCTTATTTCAGTGACACATTGCAATATATTGTGCAGCTCTAGAGTCAACCATTTTCCTTCCATTCCACTTGCTCTATCATGTACAATTCCAGGAAAATACATTGACGTTGTGGTTGTAGCATGAAGGCACTATAAACGGAAGCTGTCTGAATCATTGTGTGGCATTTGACTTGTTTTTCTTCCTACCTCCTGTCTCTCAGTGTGGTGTTCGGAAACAGTAATGGTCTGGCTGTGGTGGACTACGTCCAGAAGACTCTCCTGCTCAACATGGGAACTTCGGAGCTGTACAGCCCATCTGACCCCTGCCAGAGGCAGCCCCGCTCCCCACGTAAACCACGACAGCCTTCTGGAGGCGAGTTGCGCTCCACCAATTACACCTGTCTCATTTTTGTCCTTGTCTGTGCCTCACTAAGTATTGCTGCAAAACTGCTCCTAGTGCAGCGACTTAACTATATATGCAGTCAAAACACGGCTTGTTTGCTGCAGCCCTGATGTCTCTTCATAAATCCAAAGTTGATCGGGCTGCTGGAGGTGGTTTTGGACAGGCAGAGCTGACACTTGGCGGCTGCCCTGACCTCACGTCATGAGCACTTAACCCTGCAGTAGCATATCTCCCTCAACAGGGGGCATCACTTACAGATTGTCCATCTGTTCAGTAGGATAGTGCAAAGACAGCAGTGAATGTCCATGTCAGTAATGCTGCATCATGACTGCTGTCACGGACTTATCTTCTGATTCCTTTGAATGATAAAATATTACAAAAGCTTTGTTTACCTCCCTGTTAAAAACATTTTTTGTCTCTGTCTTTTGTTTTATTTTTTTGTATCATAATGATGGTGAATGACGTATTCCTTCTCTTTATTCAGAGGCTTTGGCTACATTCAAGATTGTACCTCAATTTATTCTTGTTAGACAGGATATAGTTAACTGACTCCAGTCACAGCTCCGATCAGGATCTTTCAGCAGATTTCTTTGAGCAGTATTAGACTTTAAACTAGAGGTGGGCAGCTTTAGTGCTCTTGGACCACTGCCCTGCAGGTTTTAGATGTGTGTGCCTGCTCCAACACATCTTGTAGGAGCCTGCTAATAATGCATTCCTTTTAAGTCAGCTGTGTTCAAGCAGGAAGTCCTCTAAAGCATACAGGAGAGCAGCCTTTGAGGATCTTATATTGGCGATTACTGCGGCTAGCGGGGCTAGCATTACTAAAACACCAGTTTCTGTGTGTATTCCCTTGAGAGTGTAGATTTTTTGGATTTTCAAAAGCCTGACATTTGCAAATGCAGCGTGTTCAAAAACGCCCAGACAGATAAAACAGAACAATTTTACTTTAGTCTGTTAAGCCTTCCTGTTATCTGGTAAAACTCACACTCTTTTGCGGCCTGAATGAACCAATTTCATTTTAAATAGCTTCTCACATCTCTGTACCCCCTCTGAATTTTTAACACCTGATCGATATCGGAACAAATGTACTTTGGTTCATTTTCGCTCTGTAATAACTTCCACACCAAAGAGGGTTTTTTTTTTTTTTTTACTGAGGCTTCGTAGCGCTCATGTTCATTGATTGGGACAAAAAGCCCCACCAGTCCAGACACGCGCTGATTTCTTGGTGCGTCTCAAATTACGGGGCCTGAAAATGTTTAGCTAGTTACTATTGTAGCAACACAATCTGATACTAGTGCATCCCTTTTTCTGTTTAGAAACAAATTCAGCAGCAGGCCTGAGATAAGCTGTGCTATTTTTTTGAGTTTGCACTTCTAATTTTCACTCATTTTTTTGTTCTGTCTGAGTGGTTTTCACTGTTGTTGGTCTCTCTGTGTGATTTTTGATAAAGGCATTCCAACAGCTACGTCTCACATGTCCAGACTTTCTAACTTGTATTCTCAGTGTGTGAAAAAACTTCACTCCTCTCACTTCAGTAAGTCCCATTGTGTCAGATGTGTATTCCTCTTCCCACACTATTGTTTTGCTCTTAGAAGTTTTCCCTTTTCTCTGGCGAAGATACACTCCCTGGTTTTGGTTTGGAGCGGCCGCCTAAGATCTCCAAAACTCATGGTAGTTTTCAGCAGCGACATGGGGGATGAATTTTTTTTACTAGACTTGAGGTCAATGAAACAAAATCTGGCTGTGTATCTTTCAAGTTGGCTTTCAGTGAAACAATACAGACATGGTTGAATTATCAGGATTTGGTCTAGATTTGTGCTTATTTGGTATATTGTAATAGTAGCCATCCCTGCAGCTTTTCCAATAGTTGACCCACCATGAGTTGCCTCAGATATAGGAAATAGATTCTTTGGACTTGCACAGGAGTAGATTGGACTCACTTTTTTTAATCACTATTTACTGCAGGACTTTGTGATTCCAACGACGGGTCTAACAACTCAGAGGACCGGTGCAAATCCCCCACGTCAGGTGAGCCTCTTCGACAAAACCATCGGCAAAAAAAGTTTGTTTTGGTAAGCATTTTTTCCAAATGCTGCTATTTATCATCCAGGATCTACCTCACCCTGCAATTCAGATGATGAGCGAAAACAAAACTTCATAGAGAAGGGTACCGTATCTTTCAGTGCATGCACCCTCTTAATTCCAGCAAATCAAAAATGGCTGAAGACATCTGATTTGTCTTTTTCCCCGAACCTTATTTCCAGTGAAGTTCAAAAGCAGACGCTTTTCCAAGACGGTTGCCAATGACTTTGGTACTGTATCTTTCCCGTGCATTCTCTGGTTACTCACTGTTTCTCTCCATGAATGACGGCGCTCTAACCACACTGTGCATTGATCCTCTGCCAGTCTGTGCTTATTGTGCCAATTAAAGACAGATTTTCAGTCGAGACGTGGATTTTTACTGATGGCATGGCTGATATAAAAGTAATCATGTTACTTTGTTGATTTCATGACAGGGTACCTTTCAGATTCTTTTCCTATTTTGATCAAATCACTACAGACTTGATACACAACTCTACAGATTATTGCTTGGGGATATTTTATCTGATGCTTTTTACTTCCACTCCCCAAAGTAAAGCATAGAAAACCTGCCACCCTGCCTCAATATTTGTAACACTAACCACTTTAATTCTCTTTAATTGTCAATTCCTGTATTTCCTTTTCTAGGGGTTCGATTCAGTATAATTCTTTGGCTTTCTACTCTTTTTTTCTCTTGACGCCTACTCTCTTTGCATTACAATGTTCACTGAATTATAATTACCTTATTTCTCAACTGCTTCTTGCTTTGTTTGACAGCGCAGGCTCCTCTGCAATGCTTTTCTGCTTCATCTGTATTCTCTTGGTGGTGTCGAGGGTGGTCGTAGACTGCAACAGGCAACTTTTGGGGGACTCGTGTTTTGGAATGGCAACACTCCTGAACAATCATTTGCTTTATTTTTTATTTTTTTGGAATATAAACACTTTGGTTTATATTCAGAATCTTGTTTCGCTCAAAGCAAGTTGGCATAAGCTGTATGCACTGTATAGAATAAAAGAGCTTCTTTACATTTTATCATGTTACACCCAGAAACTTTCATGCATTTTATTTGGCCTTCACATGATAGACCAACCCAATGTAGTTCATAATTATGAAGTAGAAAGAAAAAAACTATTTACAATTTTTTATTTGCAAATTAAATCTAAACAGTGTGGCATGCTTTTTTAACCCCCCCCTCCCTGCTTTTATACCAACCACTGCAACCAAGTGACTTCAGAAATCACCTCGGTAGTAAATTGAGTCCACATGTGTGTAGAGGAAGTAGTTTGAAGATTGTAAAATAATATCCCAACCTTTGAACATTTCTCAGAGCACTGTTCAATTCACCATTTGACAACAGAGTATGGTACAACTGCAAGCCTACCTAGGCAAGGCAGTTTTGGAGGAGCTGCAGAGAGCCACGGCTCAGGTGGTAGCGTCTGTCAACACGACGGCAATTAGTTGTGCACCTCACAAATCTGGCTTTTATTAAAGAGTAGCCAGAACAAAGCCATTGTTGAAAGAAATAAATGCATGCCGCACTTTTCAGATTTTTTCTTATCATGCACTATTTTGTGTTGGTTTCATAACATTTCAATTTGAAATCTTATATTTGGATGAGACGAGAGTAGAAGGGCGTTCATTTAAATAAGCCTCAACAGTTGTCATACAGTTTGTATCATCCCTCTTAAACCAAAATGAGAGGTTTCCTGAATGTTCCACACTGTTCAATATATGCCACTTATTTCTGGAATGATCATTGTCAGGTGCTCAAACATCTCTCCTATTAAAATTAGGGGTATTTGTTTCTGTTACAGCCAAGATGTCACGGAAAATTAGCTCGTCTGGTGAGCAAAAGCCAGGGCTGGGTAAGCCAACACATGAATTTAAGAATTTTTCTATTTTAACTTCTTTCTTCCTTATTTTAACAGGAATTGATTTTGTCTTCTTGTGTCGACTTTAAAGCTGTAAGAGTACATATATGAAAGTATTGCCAATTGTTTAGCAGCATGTTTGTGTTGCTGTCTTTGCACCGTAACTTGAGCTGAACACTGTCTGTGTCTGCCCTGGGCGCAGAGGAGAGGTCCCAGCGGTGGTCCACTCGGACCTGTAAATGGCGCTTTTATAGTGTGAAAAATGGCAAGATGGCAGCCAGGATGTCCCAGAAGTTGAAAGTACTTAAAACAAATTCAGACCACAACCGATGTGAGTGGACCAGTCGTGGCACAACTTCGGCTGAAGTGGGATAACTCGTACTAATCCCCACAACAAGGGCTTTTATTCTGAAATTTGATAACATGTGACACTAATCCTCTCACCATGATTGTGTCCTTTCTTTTTTGAGGAAGCTCGTCTTGCTTTAGTGCACCTGGCATCCAAACTCTTGCCTTTCCTGTTTCCAGTTTCTCTCTTGAGAAGAACTCGGGTGAAGGGCGGTGTATTGTCTTCCCCCCTCGCCTAGTTTTTCTGTGGAGATCCCCTTAGTAACTTTTTGAAGGAGATAAACCTTGTGCATCGGCTGCAGTTTTTCACATTGAGATTGTCGTTATGTTTATTCTTACCAAAGCAAATTGGAGCATTAAAAACCAAAATGCATGCTTGGTTTAACAGGTCTCAGTGTGAAAAAGCCTTCTGGTCTGTCCTTAACAAAGGGTTTGCTTTGTGCTATCTGCTTGGTTATTTACAAATGAGATGAGAGGTGTGTTTTTTACACAACATGACTCTAACCTGGGGGCTGAGTTGCCTGTTAACATGTGAAATCTTCCCTTGTCATTTTACTTGAATTGTTTCCTGATTGTATCTTGTTTTTTTTCTGTCCGCAAACCTGCTCTCCAGATGGAAAGGATAACGCATTTACCCGCTCACGTAGCTCAAGTGTAACCAGCATAGACAGAGAATCTCGAGAGGTCATCTCCTCCTTTTACTTCTGTGAGAGTTTCCCCAGGAAGTCAGACAGCCTGGTCAGCCCCTGCCTGTTAGTGGGGACCACCCAGGGCTCTGTGATGATGGTGGCCCTCAGCCTGCCACCAGGCAGCGAGCAGAAAGTCCTGCAGCCAGCCAGCTTCGCCACCTGCGGTAAGAAACGCACAAACAGTGCCACTCAAAAGTACTGAACATGTACTTCTTGAACTTTTCATATATTTTATCTGGATAAAACCTCATACATTTTATTGGGATTTTATGTGATTAGACCCAGGCAAAGTAGTGTGTAAGAAAAAAGGTTTTCAAACTTTTTTACAAATAAAAACCAGAAATGTTTAGCATGCAGCTGCATGTGTCTCCACTAGCTTTGCAAATCTAAAGACTGAAATCTTTCCTCATTTTCTCATTCCAAAATAACTTCTGTGAACATTAGTTTTCAAGGCTTGTCATATTCCCAGTTAGTTTTAGATCTAGACTTTGACTAGTCATTCTAACACATGAGTAAGCTTTGATCTAAACCATTCAGTTTTAGCCAGGGCTCTTTTTGTTCCAGGTTGTTCTTTTTATTTATTTATTTTTTTTATACCGTGTCCTGTCCAGCAGAGTAGCGCTCAGAATTGTTGTCTGAGTGCCAAGAAATTGCCCAACAGATTTACTTTCACAAGCGGAGCATCACAGCTATTGCTTTAAGGCTCTGCTTGATATTTATAAAAGAAACTTTATTATAAACTTCTTTGGGAATATTTCAATTGTTACGGACACGGAGACTGAAATGAAAAGGAAAACAGAAGCTTGACAAAGAGAGAGACGGGGCAAAAGGGAAGAAGGGGAAAAAAGGAGGAGATAAAGAAGGAGGAATAGAATAAAAGATTACACCCTGCTTGCTTATACACAAAATAACACACGGTATTTATGAATGTAAAATGTACTTAGTGAGAAATGCAGCCCAATATAGATCATCTGTGTATCTATCAACACCTGTGTGGACGCGCTTTGTATACAAGGTTTCTCCACAAAAATATGCAATAGTGAGTGTGAGGACCCACCGACCTGCCCCGTGGTCCCCGGGCGGACACTGAGGAGATCCGAGTCACAGACATCCAAAGGCCCCCCAAAGTACAGGAACCCCAGGAGAACCACTGCCGGGACTACCGCAACCCCCCCCCCAGAGAAGAGCAGTGGAGAGTCCCAGGGGAGCCACCCAGCAACGACAGTGCAGAAGCCACAGGGTACCGCAGCGACGAGCCCACAGGCCCTGCCGGCAGCCGTCCACGCCCGAGCAGATCCAGCCATGGACCCAGAGACCCAAGACCCCGGGACACGCCACCCCCAAGGCAGGTTGTTGTTCTGCTGGAAGGTTAACCTTCACCTGAGACCTTCTGTAGCCACTAACAGGTTTTCTGCGATGATTGGCATTCTTCCAGAGATCTTCAGAGATGCTTCTTTGATTCTTAGTGCTCTCCTTGTCTTAGTCTTAAAGTTGTGTCACACTCTTTCCATTTTTGGATGAGGGATTGAACGGTCTTCCCTTAGATGTTCAAAGCCTGGGTTACTGGTGGCTGTACATTCCCTGTGTAATATTTACTACTTTGTGTTAGTCTTTCACATAACATCTCAATAAAATACGTTGATATTTGCTGTTGTAATGTGACAAAATGTGAATATCTTTTTAAGCTAAAATTATGAAAATTATTAATGTGCAACTCTTTATTTTTTTAATAAGTTTACATTTATCATTTCATCCACATCCTCTTTGGTAATGCTGCTGTTGTTTGTAATCATAACCTGAATTTGCAGGCACCTTGGTCAGACTCAAAGGAGGTATCCTGACTATGGCTCTTCTGGATGCTGGTGGAACTCTGCTGCCCCCTTCCTACGAACCGTGGTATGACCCAAATGCCTCCGACGAAGAGAAAGAGAAGGTCTGGAGGCGTAGGCCAGCCACCCCTCCATCTTCACAGGAAAGCCCGGACACTCAGTTTGCTGTGCTGTGTTCGGAGAAGCAGGCCAAAGTGGTGGCCATGCCCTCCCAAACCCGCCTCTACAAACACAACATCACAGAGACCTCTTTTGTGCTGCGGGCTGATGTGGTGCAGACTGCTGGGCCTTACTGCATCGCCTGTTTCTGTGCCAACGGTCACATTATGACTCTGAGGTATCGCCTTTGCTTGCTGCAGCTGCTATTACTTTGTAGTTTCAATATCTCTGATCAAAAATCACACCTCTCTTTGAACAGCATGTGATATGTGGTATGTGCATGTGGTTAATGAAGCTGTAAATAGAACTTGTAAAAGTACCACATCCCTCCAAAACCGTTTTGTCTGATTACAGTTTGCCCAGCCTGCGACCTCTGCTGGATGTGAATTACTTGCCGCTGACAGACATGCGGATAGCCAGAACGTTTTGCTTCTCTAACTTGGGCCAGGCTCTGTACCTAACCTCCCCCACTGAGATCCAGAGGATTACCTACAGCCAGGAGACTTGTGACAATCTTCAGGTCAGACAGCAAGGACTTGCAAAATTTGGCAAATGATTGATTTACCCATGCAGGCATTTTTTATGACGAGTGAAACCAGAAGTCTTGGATAGTGCCTTTCGAAAGTTTTCATACCTCAGATCTCTTTCTCTTACAACCACAAACCTCAGCGTATATTAATGTGATTTAATCCAATAGACCAACAAAAGTAGTAAAACAAAATAACGATGCATAGTTTTCTAATTTTTTATTTTTACAAATAAGTCTGAGAAGCGTGGTTCATATTGGCTTTAGCTCCTTTTACTCTTAATACCCCTAAATAAATGCCAGAGCAAGGTTATGTTGTAAAATAATATCTCAGATTGTAAACATATCAGGCATTACCGTTCAATCCATCATCTGACCTACAAATACATTGAAGTCCACCTAAACCTACTGGCCAGACAAGCATTAATTAACCCAGGTAGCTGGTAACCCTGGAGGAGCTGCAGAGATGCTCAGCTCATGTGGAAGAATCTATTGACAGGGCAATTATTAATTATGGCCACCACAAATCTGGCCATAATGGAGGGGTGGCATCAAGAAAACCCTAAGTTGTCCATTGGCAGTCTGGCGCAAGCCGTGTAGGAGACACAGCAAACGTGGATGAAAGGACTCTGGTTCTTGGCCAACATGCAAAACTATATTTGTGATGGGAAGCTTTGCACATTACCGTGACCACACTTACTTCACTGTGAAATATAGTGGTGGCAGTATCATGCTGTGGGGATGCTTCAACAGGGACAGGGAAGCTGGTAAGAGATTTGATGCCCATATTATTGCAATGGATTTTATATTGGTAAAGATAGCTGAATATAAATGCATGCTACCCTTTGTTTTAAAAAAATATCTGAAGCCTTGTATCCTTTTTCTTTCACTTCACAAATATGCACCACTTTGTGTTGGTCTGTCACTTAAAATCTCAGTGAAAATAAAGCTGCTGTTAAGTTAGCTTGGTAAGATTTTGAGACATTATTGAGATTTTCAGTAATATTAATAGTTCAATTCCCCTGCTGGGAAATCCATCATTTTAAGACTTGGGTTATTTTATGTTTTTAAAAGTGACGTTTATTGCTCAAACTCGGTACCTTCAGAGAAGGTAACAGACGTGCTGATGCTCTTGTCCTCCTCAGGAAATGCTCAGTGAGTTATTTACCCCTGTGGAGACGCCGGAGGCTCCAAACAGAGGCTTTTTCAAAGGCCTTTTTGGCGGAGGAGCTCAGTCTTTGGACAGGGAGGACCTCTGTGAGTGCACAACACAACGTCCTTCAGTATTACATAAAGGCTCTTCCAACCTTTTACATCACATTTACATAATGCCTTCACTCCGCTTTCAGCAGAGTTTTCCATTAATGTCCGTAAGATGCTGTTACAGTTTACAGTTGTTTGATTTCTCAATAGACCTCTGATATTTGGCCAGCTGCTTTACTGCCGTTTAAAGCTACTACCAAGATTTTTTCTTAAACTCGGTCACCTCTTTTTACATAAAGTTTGTCTAACAAACAACATATCACTGTCAGTTTTATGTGTTTTTGATGCTAGTTTGTTGTTATTTATTCAAAATAAAACCTGGCCTCAGAATTAAGCCTCCATGCATACATGCATCTGGTGACATCACGTAAGGCAATTTCTAATCTTGTTTCTTCCTCTATTTTTATGTTTTTAACGCAATTCCTGCCTTAAAGACGTTTCCTTCTACTCTGTAGCAAAACATTTGAGCCGTATGTGAAATGATTACATAGATTTCAGGACATATTTTTATTATCGTTTTTTTCTTTTCTTTTCTTTTTTTTTGTTCTTTGCTAGTCGGTGAAACAACGGCTGGTAAGGCCTCGCGCAGCCTGGCCCAGCACATCCCCGGCCCAGGCAGCATGGAGGGCATGAAGGGAGCGGCTTCTGGAGTCGTGGGAGACCTCGCCCGTGCCAGAGTGGCGCTGGACGAGAGAGGGCAGAAACTGGGAGAACTGGAGGAGAGGACGGCAGCCATGATGGCAAGCGCAGAGTCCTTCTCAAAACACGCACACAACGTATGGAAAAACCTACATTTCACCCTTTTTTTTTGTATAGGAAATTTCAGGCCTGCAATTAATGTCTGTTATTTCTGTTAATTTATCTCCTCAGATGATGGTGAAGTACAAAGATAAAAAGTGGTACCAGCTCTGATGACAGCGAGTGGAGCGCTGGACTCTGTTATCATACACACCAGTATCTCTGAGGAGCTGGGGCTCCTTCTCTTTTCTTCTGTTTCTTTCCCCATGGGGGTTGGAGGGGGTGGGGATTTGGGCTCTGCTCAGCACAATATCTTCGACCTTCATTACTCCAGTCAACAGAGATGAGAAGTCAGGTCTTTTCACCCTAAAGCTCTTTGGCTTCTCTTCCTCCGTTTCACCTGAGAGCGATAGAAGATAAGTCTGCAGACCTGCAGAGATGGAACCCTTCACATTCGTCATCCATTCAAACATGCTCCATACACACACACGCTCACACACACACGTGTTCAAACATGTTGATGAAGAAAGGACAATTTTGTAAAAATAACGTTCCTGGCCTCGCTGCACTTTTTTTTTTTCCTTTATAAGCCCTTTATTGTGTCTGCCGAACACAGTGAACTTAAACGAGGAGAAAAGTCTGATCCTTCAAGACGAATCAAGTGTGTGAATGTGTACGGTTCCATAGGAATGACTGTGATGGACTTCTGTTTGGTTTTTTTGTTCTGAATCGTTCTTTTTGTTCGTTCTCTTTGTTTTGTCTGTAATTTTTTTGTTTTCTTCATCTAGAAAGGGCCTTTAAGCACTTAAAATAGTAAAACCGATAAATTAGACAGAGAGATGATGAATCTGTTGCCTCCTAACTGAACAAGGGCTGGTAGTTCAGTAGTTAATCACCAACCTTTTCACAGCTACCAAGCTGCTTTAGGCAAGAATGTTTTCTGAGAGTCACTTTGGGTTTTATTTAAGAAATAGAAATATTTTTGCCGTTGTAGATTATGCAGGAAGATTATGTGTTGGGCATTAAATGAGCAAAAAAATAGTGCTATAAATGTTTACCCCCAATGAAGAGTTTACATTGTTCTCCCTAACAAATTGTTTAGTTGATACACTGGAAAACCCCTGAGGGTCTTAGGATCTTTGGCTTTCAAGGGGTTGTTTTGGTCAGATCATGTGTTGACAGGCTAAACAAAGTTGCATTAGTTGTGTATTATGCTTAGACGTTTTTTGGGATATAAAGCAACCTTTTTTACATGCTGTTGTAGCTGAAGTTGATTTTTGTCTTGTTTCTTGATGCATACGGAAGAAAAAGCATGTGCCTCTTACAGCACAACGGAAGAGATGATGCTGTGTTTCCATTCGTAGCTGCCGGTAGACATGACCGAGCACAATGAAGTGCTCCACACAGTGCCACAGCTCGCATCCTTATTAACACTGTCTCAGTTTTTTGCCCCATGGTGTACATACACTAACCTCTAGCTATGCGTGTCCTACTGTGACTTGCAAAAGTGTTCATCCCTAAGGAGCTTTTTCACATCCACCGACACAAAGCAATGCTAAATTGTGACGGTGTAGGAATATTAGACATGGTTTTCATATCTTTTTACAAACACATCTGTAAAGTGTGGCATGCTTTGGTTTTTAGCCTCCACCTTGTAATTACAGGGTTTTGGTGAATGTCTCTACCATTTTTCATTGTCAGATTGGATGTGAACATCAATTTTAGTTTTGCTACAGATTTTCAATTAGATTTTGGTTTGGACTTTGACCGGGCCATTCTGACAAAGCAATATGCTTAAATCTAAACTTCTGGCTGTATGTTTTGGGTCTCTATCGCACTTTGCCACAGTTGGAACCCGTTTTGCGGCCTCCATCTGTCTCCCCCATCTACCCTGCTACCAGCTTCCCTGTCCATGACAAGAATTCACACAGCATGATGCTCCCACCACCATGTTTCACTGTTAGGACGGTGCGTTTAGGGCCGTGAGGCCCGGTGTCCTGCATGTTTTAGATGTCTCCTTAAAGCGGGGAAACATCTAAAACGTGCTGGACACCGGCCCCCGGGACCGACTTTGGACACCCCTGGTTTAGGGTGATGTGCAAAGTTGGTTTTCGTCTCCAGTCTTCTGAGAGATGTTCAACGCTTGGGATATTGTTTTATAACCTAACTCTGCTTTAAATTTTTCCACAACTGCATCCCTGACCTGCCTGCTGTGTTCCTGCTTTATGCTATTTGTTCACTTTAACTACACACAATTGCACTCTATTTGCTAATTAGGTGACTTGATAATGCAATTGGTTGCACTTTTTATTTAGTGCTGTCATAGGAAAGGGGGGTGAACAACATACATGCCACAATTACTTTATTTTTATTAGTCAAACATAATAAAAATCATGACAAAATCCCAACAAAATATTGTTTTTGAAGACGATTGTTTTTTTGTTGTAACTTAACAAAATACAAAAAAAAAAAAAGCTCCAAGGGATTTGAATATTCTTGGTAAGCACTGTAGAGGTGTGTGTTTGTGAACATGCATGTATTGAGGAATATATGTCTGGCCGCCAGCGTTCATAGCAACACATTGCTGCAGTGCATAACAGCAGATCTTTAAGAGGTTTCATTTTGCTAGAGTGTTTTTCCATTGGATCATTTTGTTCCCTTTCATTACATGCAAGGATCTGCTGCTGTTTGTGTTATTATAGAAGAATGTTTAGCTTTGCGAGGAGAAACGAGACGTCGTCAGACCAGATTGCTGCCAAATCTTGTAAAAAGCAGGACGGTTTGACCTCGCGGGCTTAGGCAATGTGACACACCGTACGCGTCCGGCCATGTTCTTCTCTGACACCAAAGAGTTACCCTAATTCACAAAATTGTCTTTATTTATATGTTTTTCCCTCCGAAATGATAAGAGCATTTTGACACTTGTCGGAGTCTACTGTGTACATGAAGAAGAGCAGGTTGACTTCTTTCGTATGATTACGACAGTTTTTCACCGCCTCGATCTGCTTTGTTTTTGTTCAGAAGGGCGAGTTGGAAGAGTTTCATTCCAAACTGAGTTATCCACCAGAGAAAATCCAGCCCCGATCGACTGGAAAAGAGAACCAACCGTGAAGTAAAAGCTGTTTGCTCGGTCACCAAAAGGTCTTTCCTACGGTGGATACAGCAGCTTCGAATGAAACCCTTCACTTTCCGACAGCTAATTTTAATCTACTCCACTGTATATTACTGAGATAAACCCATTTGGAAGAGCAAAATATGTGGGTTTTGCACTATTTTTTGTACTTTGTAATATTTTGTTATGATTTTTAATGTGCTTATTCCTGTCTTTGTTCTTTGAAGGACCAAAACATTGTATAACTTGTGCTTATTTGTTATTTGCTGATTATGATTTCTTCATTCTCAGATTTGTTTTTAATGTCAGATTAAAGAAACTATGAAATATTTATATTTGAAAAAAAAAAAAAAAAAAAAATATAATATATAATATATATATATATATATATATATATATATATATATATATATATATATATATATATACACACACACTTTTATTTCAACAATCTATTAAGGTAAGTACATTTATGTAATTTTGCGATAGAGGAACTGATATTTAGGTCCAACCAGTGGCTCTCCATCACTCATAGCAATCATGACAGACATGAGAGTAAGCGTTTTCCTGTATGTAACCAAGTCACTCCTCAGATTTACAAAGCTTTGCTACTGCAACAGGATCACCTCCTTCTGCTGGGCTGCTAGGTCTACAAAAGTGTGGCCTCAATTTTAAAGTGCTTCAGTTTGCAACCTGTACGTCCTAAATGGCCTCTTTTTGCACATTGAAGGATGCATGATATTAGGTGTTTACAAACTTGAAACCTCCATGTATTATCCCTCTTAGAGAGCTCCTGTCCTGGCATCTGTATTTAGAATCGCGTTGAACAAAACCTGAAGTTCCCATTTCACTTCCTGCTTTCATCCAGTCATGCCAGTCGTATACAAGGAGGTTGGGTCTGGGCTGTTTGTTAATGTTTGCTTCAGAGAACCTCTTGCTCTTCCCCCCTCCCCTCCCCGCGCTGTAGAAACGCATCCCGAGTTGAGCAAACGAGCAGGAGAGCTCTCGCCATACTTCCATCCATCCGTCTCCTGGGATGAACATCTGTGGAGTTGCAGTATTTTCTTTGGCATTTTTTTTGTACAGTTTTATTAAAATCAATTTCACATGGATGTCTGACTTAATCTGCTGCCACAAACAATTTAGAGTGTAGATACATTATATATAGATATCATTGTGCAATGTAAAAATAAATGCAAAACCCAACATAGCGTTTGTCTTGTGTTTTCTGCTTTCTGTAATTACAAAAAGATTCTTTTGATAATGTTTTTGACATGCAGTTCAGGTCAGAGGTTGGTATCGGTTGTGGACCGTTCTGTCCAAAATACATTAAAAAAACACCACCAAAGTTCAGTACAAATATGTACCGAATATTTCTTCATGAAGCATAATTACGTTTATTTATCATCACTTGTCATGTGGTTAGATGTCTGAGCGGAGTTAGACATATAAACGAATGAGTCTTAATAAGTTGGGGCTCTTTTTTGCAAACCAACATATTTCCACAAATAAAGGATTTAAACAGCTTCAAAGATTAAGAATTCCAACTTGGTGCACAAATGTGACTTAATGAGTGAAAATAATTTTCAACCTTAATCTGCCAGCGATAAGAGTATTGTTGGGCTTAATTGTATTTAAATGAAAGTTCCTCCGCAATTTCCAGAGAAAACACACTTTTTTTGTAGTCATTCTGGCTGGATATTTAACCACTGTTGGTACAATGTCTTTAATATTAGCTGGTGTCCAGGCATGAGTCCTGCTTTTAAGCAGAGTCCAGTAATTTTCACAGGGATTAATCTTTAGTTCTTTCCACAAGCCTCACCTTAACCCCTCCAAACATTCTTGTCAGTTTGGCCAAACAGCTCAGGCTCTATCTTGTATAACCCTAACACATTCTCCAGACGGCTTGGTCAACCTTGAAGGTGTGAATTTTGAAGCAGGTGCTTTTGTTCTTGCTAAGCACGGTCTTGGCACATGTTGATGGTAAATTGGCCTTGTTTTTTTGGACAGGGACACTGAGGCTCCAGCATACAGGGGTTGGACAATGAAACTGAAACACCTGTCATTGTAGTGTGGGAGGTTTCATGGCTAAATTGGACCAGCCTGGTAGCCAGTCTTCATTGATTGCATATTGCACCAGTAAGAGCAGAGTGTGAAGGTTCAATTAGCAGGGTAAGAGCACAGTTTTGCTCAAAATATTGAAATACACACAACAAGACTGGTTTGATGAACATGAAAGTGAAGTTGAACATCTCCCATGGCCTGCACAGTCACCAGATCTAAATATTATTGAGCCACTTTGGGGTGTTTTGGAGGAGCGAGTCAGGAAACGTTTTCCTCCACCAGTATCACGTAGTGACCTGGCCACTATCCTGCAAGAAGAATGGCTTAAAATCCCTCTGACCACTGTGCAGGACTTGTATCTGTCATTCCCAAGATGAATTGACGCTGTATTGGCCGCAAAATGAGGCCTTACACCATACTAATAAATTATTGTGATCTAAAACCAGGTGTTTCAGTTTCATTGTCCAACCCCTGTATATAGGTGTGAGGTGGTGGTTTCTTTGTGGTTCTTCAGCGTCGTAACACATTTCTTTTCATTTGAGGAAGACATTTTGGTTTAATGGTCAACATTTGGTCACGTGGATGCTCCAGCAGGGTTGCAAAGATCATAAACGCAACATTACATTAATATTGTTTTGTGGACCTGCACTTCTCAGACAGCCCTGCAGATGGCAGCAGTGTTCACGGTGTTCTCATCATCCGGCGGGCAGGGAGCTACACTGGAGTCTGGAGCCGGGGCAGCTGCATCCTCACTCTGAACTGTCCAGAGAAGCGGAGGGACAGGAAACTTAAAACACGGCGTATGTGGACAACAGACTGAACTAAGTGCGCTCTGCTGGTTTGCAGATAGTATTATTTTTTTTTAATTTTTTTATCACTCCTGTTTGTGACAGCAGTCTTATGTGGGTGGCTCGTTTCAGCTGCTGCCTTCGCACTCAGCTCCGGATAAATGTTTGATGGAGCTCCGCGTCTTTCACCGCTGCGATGAATGAAACATAGAGGATGGATGCATTCTGGGGGAAATGATAACGTTGTTTCTCTCAACCCGAGATAAAAAAGAAATGTTTAGCAGAGAAGAAAGTAGCAACTTTAAGAGGTAACTAATTAGCATATTCAAAAAGTCTGAAAGTAGAACAACTGCTCCGGATGGACTATTATTGTCTAAGATACACTGTTTTGTTTCTTCAAGCTGGCTATTTACCTCGTTAATGCACTTTTACGTGACGTCACAGGTTGAGGTCATCAAAGTCGGAACCTTCAGCTGGGTGCATTTGTCTGCCAGGGGTCTTAACACCTCTGATCAAATCAGGTAACACTTGTTTTTTCTGACTGCTCCATATATGAGGCTCACCAACAGATGTGTCCAATTTGGAGAGCTGAACCTGGATCTGTTTGTGTTGCATGGACCGCTCAGCTGTAGTGCCAAGGGGGAGATGATGATGATGATTAATTAAATTGGCCCTCGTTGATTCCGTTCAAAGATGAGCCAGGGGCCAAACCTCGTCCTGCAGTGGCTCTCGAAGCTCCACCTGGCCCAGTACGTCGAGTCTTTCCTTGACAATGGCTATGATGATCTAGAAGTTTGCAAGCAGATCGGAGAGCCAGATCTGGATGCGATCGGCGTTCACGTCAAGTACCACCGACACAAGCTGCTCACAGCCGTGCAGGAGCTCAAAGAGGAGGACAGAAGAAAACTACCAGGCTACTATTTCACCTTGGAGCCACTGGGTGCCCCTGCTTGTCACCACACTGCCCAGTCAGACAGAGTGGGTTACCCTAGGTCACTGGAGTCACACACACAGATTACAGGCGTACACCAGGCCTCCTGTCCAGGAAACCACAACCTGAGATTTACAGACTGCAATGACTTTGTGACTTACCCCAAACTGAAGCTGAAGGTGCTGATAAGGGACAAACTAGCAAAGGATGGAATCAACTTGGGAGAAGCACCTTACACCCACAAGGTAGGAAACTGTCACTATGTGTGTTTTGCTCTAGGTTCAGACTGAATGCTGGGTCGTCTATAGCTGTCTCTTTGAGTTTAATATGCTCACTTTGCTGTGTGTGTGATGAGTGTGACAAATTCCTTTGATGCTGCGTACGTCCATTGATTCCTCTCTAAGGCTCCATGGATGTGTTGGTGTCTTGAGGCTGAGGCCTGCCGGGATTCACTGCACTATTAATGTACTCAGTCTTTTTAAATTAGGCTTTGCTGATTTGATTTGATTTAATTGCAAATGTCCACTGCCTTCTGATCTTTTCTGCAAATTTAAAGAAACTAGTAAACCACAGCCTCAAAGGCACACTGACAATGCATCCTTTTTTGCGAGAGCGGTTTTGAAAACTGCATGTGTCAAAATGTTGTTTCAGCTTTTAGGGTTCTCCACAGAGAGACTGCAGCATGTTCCTGATGATGCTCTTGTTGAAAATAAGCCAATAAAATGCACATATGGATGATTACAGGCAAGTTTTTAGTCCAAACTCTTAATATAGCATCTTTAATTTCTCATTTATAGATTTCTACCTTTTATTATGACCACCGTTTTGTCAATTTGTGCTGTGACATAAAAAGTCTGCAATGCACTTTGGGCTACAGACTTATTTTTTTTAGTCTAGGTAGGTGGTGTGCAAACTTTTTGCCACATGGGCTAAAATCGGCAATTTAAAAACTACTCAAGCGCCGAGTTTTTGTGTTGTGAATCCTTTTCTTCTTACGTGTTCAGCAATAAATATATAAACATGCAATATGTTAATGACACAAATGAGTCTGAATTCTGTAGAAAAGAACAAAAGGTTGTAGATCATTCAAACAAGAGAAAATGCGTGCACTTTTTAAACTTTTTGGGTCTAATGTTTTCTGTTGTGTTGGCCTAGAAAATGTTTTTACTCTATTTCCATCAAGAACAACCAGAACCTTTGAAAAACTATGCTGCATTTAGCCAAGTTTAATAACTTAGTGAGCCCAAGTCCGGGTGGGAGTAAAAGTCACTGGATGTTTTTGGTCCTGCTTACCTTAAAATTAAATAAAAAACAATCATGGCTGAATAAAGAAAAATACTTGGTGCTGAACCTAAAATTTTCCATTTAAGACAACATGAATTTGTCTGTGAAAATATCATCCTAAAAAAATTACAAAAAGTTTCCATCTGTATCAGTTCCATTTGATGGAGGGCCAGATTTGTACCATTGTTTGACTGCAGTCGGGGGCCACACAAAATTATACCAAAGGCTGCAAATGGTCCCCAGGCTGCATCTTGGACACCCTTGGTCTTGATGTTGAAAAGAAGTCCTTACAGATATGGCGCCTGGCAACAGTATTCAAACCCCTTGAGATTCTTGACATTCTATCACTTTATAACCATAATCCTCAATATACATTTTAATGGGATTTTGTGTGGTAGAGCAACACAAAGTAGGGGACACTGCATGCATACAGAAAACGTAGCTATGTGGTCTATATGCACATGCTATGTGTCTCAAAACTAACACTACAGGCACAGAAATGCTGATTAGAATTAATGGGAAGATGGACGGAGCACAATACTGAAAGAAAAGCTGTTACAGTCTTAAAACTGGAGCAGAGCTTCACCTATCTGCAGGACAACTGCCCTTAATATTCAGCCAGAACTACACTGGAATGGTTTAGATAAATGCCTTTCCATGTGGTCCAGACCAAAATTCAATGAGAACCAGTGCCATGAAATGGAAATAAAGTTTTAATTAAAAAAAATATGAATACTTTTACAGTGCACTGTAGCCCTCACAGTTGGGTCCGCAGGATGAGAAGGTTTTCATTCCAGTCCTCTTTATGCGCTGGTAAATGTTCTTCCATTACCTCTCCGCTACAGATCAAACCCATGCACTGTAGGTTAATTGACCTTTATCAATTTACTATAGTGGGAGTGTCAGATTACATGTTGTTTGTCTCGTCTGTCTCTGTGCTGGGGGTCTGATGAACTGGTGACCCGTCCATGGTGTGACCTGCTTCTCTACTTCTGACAGCTGGGATAGGTTTTATCCCCTCTGTGACCTGGAACAGGTTGCATGTGGTATAGAAAATGCATAGACAGCTTAGTCTGAGGAAAATTGCTATAATCCATTGCAGACATAAGCCTAACACTATATGCTTAATGTATAACCAGCAACAATTTAAAATTCCTCTGCAGACGGCAGATGCTCACTCAATCTGCACAGTGTGCTGAAAGTATTTATTATATTTCTCTTGATCCACTCCCTGCTGGACCAATTGGTTCACGAAGCTGCAGATGATAGTAGTAGTTTCTATTATATAATTAATTCTAATTAATAATTTCTATTTGCCAAGTGCCAAAGTAATCAGAGATTAAGAGAATAAAAAAATCTCATATCCGAAAATTTACATACAATAAGATTACAATGTATTTAAATATGTTAGGAAAGCCCACATAATCATGTCGTTGCTTTGTAAGCTACTGATAGCTTTATTTATATTTGACTTAATGGAGGCGCACCAGTGGATGTATTTTAAGGCAGCCCCTTAAACACTCTGCTCCCTTGTGTCACTTCATAGAGTAAAAGGAAATCAGCCATGATATCAGGAAGAGAATTGTGCACCTCCACAAGTTTGATCCATCCTTAGGTACAATTTTAAATGCTTAAAGGTGCAGACTTTATCTGTTTAAACAGTTATAGACAAGTACAAAAACCATGGGAATGCCTGGCCATCGTACAGTTCAGGAACCGACGGGCTCTGTGTCCCAGAGATAAGCAAAGGACCTTGTCAATATGCTGACTGAAGCTGGCAAGAGAGTGTTCTGGTCCAAAGTGTAATGAGTCCTGTACCTGATCGGCCACTCGGCAAAGAAGAAGCCATTAAAACAAAGCCAAGATACAGTTTGTAAATGCACAAAGGAGCAAGGACCTTAATTTTTGAAGACCTGTCCTGAAAAAAGAAGAAAACCTATCTACAACAATGTCATTATTCCGGCATTCAGCAAATAGAAATAATTTTGGGAACCCTAACTAACCTAAAACTTGGAATGTTTAGTTTAATTTAAAGAGAAAATTGTATCCGGTTTCAGCGGTTTGTGTGTTTCGGACCTGACATCTGTCAGGCCAGATGTTGCTTCCTCCGTGATTTAAAAGGGTCTGTTCTATCTCTGCAAGTCATAAAGAATATTTTTAGTGCCTGCAAACACAATCCTTAGCTGTATGCCAAATGCTCTTGTTTGCCTTTAGTGAAGATTACCCGCTTTGGCATATTGACCTTTTTTTAATAACGAAAGTCAAATTTTCATCTGCGGAGCAATAGGCATTGAAGCTGTTGCTGTTTTTCCAATTTCACAGTTACAGGCACATGCGCCTCATGAAAGATTCAGTGGTTACTAACTACCAAGTGCAAAGACCCTTTTTGATTTAGATTTTTTCGGGGTGACTACAGCGAGTAAATACTTTGTTAGATTTCAGCTTTTTTTCTAATCTTCTGGGATTGCTTCCACTGAGTGTAAACGATCACCACTAACAAATCATGGATGTTCAGTTTTGGTTCTCCTGCCTTCTCTTCTGCTCTTAACGTTTAAAGCGTTGAGTCTTCACTCATGTTTCATGTCATTGGGATACAGGCCAGCCTATTTGACACATTAAATTGACCCCCTTTGGTGCATCTGCTGAGAAGACGTGTGCGGTCATTTCATTAATTTTCAGGGTGACTCTGCGTGTCTCGGCTGGGCTTGGGAGTCCGTCATCAGTGAGGAGGGAACAGCATTTTGGAGCAGTTTGGCCTTTCAAGTTCACCAGATTTAGTCCATTAAACAGGCTGCAGGTATGTAGGCCAATACTGTTATTTTCCCCCCGATATTGGAACAGTAGCTTCAGGCCGATTTAGACTCTTGAGATAATAGTTTTACGTCGATTGGGACGAGGTTTTCACAGTATAACCTTAAAAAAAAATACAGTGGTATTTAAAAATTAAGAAGAAATGTATAATACAACCTAATGGTTTTTGTATAAAACAGGAAAGCAAGCATTTTTCAGCTGCTAAAATAATACACGATGAGATTACAATATTTTTATATTTATATATTGTTTTGATTTTGATACATGGACTTAGGGGTGGGGGATAAGTCATAATGATTTCTCTGTAAATTTATTATGACAATTTTCAAACCATAGCCCTTAAAGAGAAATACATGAGAAATATGTTACCCAAAGAAAACAGATTTCAAATCAGTTTGCGCAATTTTGCCAACTTGTGTCAATTACATTTAAAATGTAACACATAAGACTTTAAGTACACTCGGCGTAAGACTGTTTAGCCAAACTCACAAACAGCTTTTACTTAAGATGAACAACACTCAGTTAAAGTATACTCTTGCTTATTAAGTTATTTTCTAAAGCTAAAGGAAGGAAAATAAAACTCATACATGTGAAAGATTCTGTCTGTTGCTGTTCTATGCTCTCGTACAGAGTTCTTCTAAATCTATTTCACTTTTCTCCAAAATTCGCTTCTTTTTCCAGTTTTATTATTTTGAATTTCATATTTACAAGGTTAACACAATTTTAACCTAAAAAGCATCAAATCATATGGTTAATATACAACATGTAAAGATCCATAGAACAATAACTAAAACGTAACCGGGTTAATGAAATAATTCCCAATAAGAAAAACAAACCACACTAAAATATTTGCACTTGTTTGACATGAAAGTAAAACACTTAAATTGTTCACCTAATATTTTGTAAAGTCCCACCCATACAAAAACGTGCCGTTATCATTTATTTCTCAGGAGCTGTTGTCATTGCTATGGACTCCTTTTTAAAAAGTTATTGAGCAGCTCACATCACAGAGAAACGGGAAGCTGCAGCAGCCAACACAGTTTCTCTTATAGACGATAAACAAATGCTCTGCTTTGCCAGATCATTAACATATTCTAATTATTCCAAAGCCAATACTGTCACATCCCCCACCTCTACACAGGCTTATTAAAATCATAGAATAAACACCTGTTAGATTTTGTTGCTTTCAAGTCTTTTGTACAGAATATTACACCTTTTTGCTGTTCTGCTGTTTAAAAAGTAGTACTGAGAGAATAACATGTGATACTGCAGTCAGCTACTTAATGGACACACCACTTGTAGCTAGCCAACTGTAGTTTTAAAACTGTATTTCCTTAATATTAATTGCCTATGTTCCTTTAGTCCCACTCCTTGACTGATTTCTGTGCGTGCCATATTTCCAACAGCTGAATTTGTCTTGCTCTGAGATGTAGGGCCTCTTTCAGTTAGCTGACAGGCAGAGTGCAGCAACAGGCCGGGGAGAGATAATGTGTTACTTTTTGAGACATATGGGCGGAGAAATCTCTGGCTGCTCTGACAATTTCTCTGGTATTAAGGGGACAAAAAATGTGTGGTTTGAAATCATAATTTGTAAAAAGTTTAATCTTGGTGCTGACAACATACCAATGTCTCATCAATATTTATAGGTTGTTTTATGGCCTTCTCTTGAATGCTAAATGCTTAAGTAGAAGGTAACTGGACGTCTTCTCTTGTTTCTCCATCTGTAAACATGAAAGACAAATAATTAACAGATGAGGTGGACTCTGGTTTCATCTTTCTGACGTCTTCTCTGCAGCCCTACCTCATCTCCCCAGGCGCCATTTGCAGCAGGTCACATCACATCATTAGGGACGTGTTGCTTGACGATCTAAACAACGACCCAAACATTGAGCTGAATCAAGGCTAGGGTCAGTGACATTATTTGTCTTATTGTTCTGACTACGCGTTTTACACCTGTTACCTCCAACCAGGTTCAGAACTGAACAAGCCTTTTGGACGAGAAGTGAGAAACAAGAGAAGTGCACTTGCTCTACAATTAAGCACTTCGGATTGCCATGTCCTGGATGACTGAGAATCTACACCAGCGTATCTTCTCTTGAAGTTTAACTGTCCAGCCTTACAAGACACAATGCATCCTCTCTGAAGAGTTACCAGCTGCCCTCACAAAGAATATACTTGAACCAAAAAACTCTGACTAATTGTTTTACATGTCTGTCTTATATTTGCATGTCTGTGTCGTGTCCTCAGCTGTAGTGTCTTCGGGTCACTAATCGCTTGGCTTTGGATTTCTTTTGCAGTCAAATGTAAACAGATGTAATGTAACACTTTAAAAAACTCAAGTTTAATGCTGACAAGCTTGGTTCTTCAGTTCCGTTGGGAACAAACCAGTTTCTCCTGTCCCTGGGTGTTGACAGATCGTTACAATTTGGTGCCCTCAAAAACTATCATTAGTTCTGCTCATGATAATGGGATTCTTTCCTCTGCAGTTGGCAATTTGCTTATAAACTTCAACAAACTTCTATCAAGCTTTGTTTGCAACATTTTCTTTTAACAGTGGCTTAATAAGGTGTCTCAAAAATGAGCTCCCAAACCCCAGAAGGCCTCTGTCCAGCGCTTTGCCCTAAACACACTCACCAGAATGGTGAATAAGTCTTAGCTGCTAGGTTTTTTTTGTTATGTTGCTCTGCCAAAGTATCAGAGGACAAGAAGGACCAGCAGGCTGCTTTTGATACAAGAATGAAGGGTCTGAATAGGACTTGACAGAAAATGGGGTCTGCAGCAGGCAGCTGACAGCTGTCTCTGTCATCCAGAGCCTGAATGGGGCTGTTTTTATTGAACTTGGCTGGTTTTAAAATACCAGAACCACCGACTGGGAACATGTACATTATGCAGTGCTGAAAGAAACCAAGAATGTTAATGAATGAGAGAGACGGGCTGGTGTTAAGTCAATGTAGTGCAATAATTCAAGGGTTGTGAGTTCATCAGACTAGCATCAACACAAATGTTAAAAAGTATTCAGACAAACATGAAGGGTAAAGAATGTGTTTAAAACTTAAGTTTCAAAAAGTTAAAGAATAGACTCGGTGTTCATTAATCACACAATGTGAATCTGCAGACAGACCATGACCGAGCGAAAACCACCAACAGCTTTCACAGCATCTGTTTATTGTGCTGTTTAACCATAAAATCAGGACGTTAATGAAACATCCAGGTTGATGATACATAATATTAGTGTTTTGAGGATCATACACGATTTCAGGAATACCAGGAGTAAGCCAGGAGAGTAAAGGTTTTAAATCACAAACTATTTCAAGGAATCAATAATCATTTTAATTTCATACAGTCCTGGTTTGCTTTTTGAAATGGAGGTTTTTTGCTTTTTCTCAAATAATATTTTTCTAAATCTGTAAAAAAAAAAAAAAAAAAAAAAAAAAAAAAAAAAAAAAAAAATTCCTGCAGAATCATCTAGTTCAGGTTTGACTTGTGTAATTTAGAGTTTTAGCTACAGATGTTCCTTATTAAAAAAACTGAAATAACCCCTTAGTTTAAAAAGCTATGGAGCAGATGCTAACTTTACTGTCATTAGTTGCTGACAATTGCTCACAAATCATTCACAGCTTGTCAGCAAGTCCGTTTCCTGAGACCCTAATTTGACCAACACTTATGGCTAGAACTAATATTAATGTTTTGGAGCAGCTCAGCCAGAGTCCCAACTTGAATCTAATAGAGAATCAGTGGTGGAACCTAAAGATTATGGTGATGGCACGTAGGCCTTTCAGCACTAAATACTTGGAGCTCATCACCGATGATAAATTCTCTAATCTTTAAATACCAGTGAAAACCCACAAAATGTTAGTCCCTAATTATAATCAGAATATGAGTGCTAATACCGATATAGATTTTTCTACTGATTATTGAAGCTTAGAGATTTTCATTAAAATGTAAACGCATTTTTTGTTTTTTATTATTTAAATGTTTTTTGAGAATTGTTGACCTTCATATGTCGCTGTCCATAATAACATCTGACAAACAGAAGAACTTTTTCTACTCAGAGATGTACAATCTAATAATGTACAATGCATATTTTAATCTTAAAATTGGAAACTCTAAAGGTTTACAGTTGTTTTATGTTCAGAAAGCTAGGTGACAGCCATTTATCTCTCCGTTTGCAGAACCACATAGTGACAAAACACTATAGACATTTTATGATGTTGGAGCTTTTACGGTATATTGTATTTTATTAGCCATCAGGTGCTGAACGGTCATTAGCTATTTTTATTTAGACAGGAAGAGCCACAAGCAATAGCTGTAGAACAAATATTTATATTACAAATATTTTAAAGTAGCACTAAATGACTGGACTTATTTGAAGCTATAGCATTTTATATTAGCGGTTTGCACAGCTAAGATTACTAAAACCACAGTTTGCATGTGAAGTATGTAGATCCTTAACTCAATGTTGGTATTTCTAAAAGACTAGCCGTATTTCGAAAACCAGCGTTTTCCATAACCGACAGACCGAAATCCCCAAAAAATTAAACGGTATCTGCCGAAAGTCTTGCTCTCTCTCCCAGCCTGAATGAACTGCTTACATTTTTGCTTTCTGAATTAATTCTACACCGCCTTACTAATCCTGAAGTAGCTGGCTTTAGTCTTCTTCACTAAGGAACAGCATTGATAATGAAGAATGTTGTCAACGTGACCTGGTAGGGCTTGTGTGTGGTGCGTTTTCTGTTCAAGAAATGATAAGACTTTTGAGAGTAATGCAGATAGAGCCAAAAATAGCAAGTCTGTCCCGGTAAACAGCTGATTTCTCTGTGCATCTCGACTGTTTTAGAATACAAAGTTCTGTTCAAATTTGACAGTGAATAAAATGTAATAATACCTGAGAAGATAAAAATGTGAAAATATCACAAAGTCATCCTCTATGCAAAGGCACTGACTCAAGAAAATGTTGCCAAACATCTACACAAAGCTGGCTGCTTTATATCTGCTCTTTATCACCCAGAAACTGTATTTTAAATAAACTGAGCGATTTGTAGTGTTCAGCTGCTTCTCCCTGCCTTTGTCTTACTTGACTGTCGTTAGACAGCAATCGCATACACTGCAATATGTCGTAAATTCCTTTTATAATAATAATAATTTCCTTCAAGTGGAAATTATTCAGAGTATGTGGCAAACTGAGTGAAGTGCATTACACACTCAGTCTGACTAGCAACACTCTATTTATCCAGCCTAGTTAGGATTCATTATGTAGCTCAAGAAGGGGAGGGTTCTATTGTTCTCTTCTCTCAGATTTCTCTAAACAACCTCCTTTTTCCCATGATGCTTTAGCTTTTGTTTCTCTGTTGTCTTTCAAACAAGGCTTTGAACCCATGTAGTGCTCTCTGAATTTAAATTACAGCATGGTGGAGAACAACCTTCTTGCTTTGTGGCAGACAAATGTAGAAGACAGCTGAAATTAGGATTTTAGAGGTATATCAAAGCAATCTTTCAGTCCAGAACTTCACGTCCTATATGATGTTTGGAAACACTGTCTGCAGTTGGTTATGCTGGATTATATTTATGTATGGTTAAAGTATTTGCCTGGGTTAGGAATTAATATTAATATTGGCATTATCCAAACAGCAGTTGTAGTTTGAGTGGTTTTTGCTCTGTAATTTACATTAGAAGTATAAAACTTTCTAGCATTAGGATAACTGTGTTTCCTAGGAAAGGGTCTTGGGTGCTTTAATCAATTTAACATAACTTATGCCATGTTTATACCGATTAACACAAAAAAAATTTTAAATATGTATTTATGTTCAAAATGTGTAGCTGTGCTGTCTTTATATGTCATTATCTATGTTTCTCTCCATCTCTCTATCTTTATCGGTTATACTCTACCAGTTAAAAGTTTGGATGCATTTTCTCACTTAATTGATTAGGAAAGTGTGTCCAAACGTTTGACTGATAGTGTATTTGTTTTTACATACTTACTCACCAAGATCAGTCTTGTACAGCCAGGGGGAAGTACGGAGGAGACGTTGAAGGGGCGAGGAACCCCTCCAAAATAACGACAGAGGAAACGCTGGATAAAAAGTTGTATAGACACTGATGTAGTTATTTAAGTGTTACTAAATACAATAAGTCAGGCTAGTGTCTTTTTTTTTTTGTTTGAATTAAATTCTATCAACTTCATTTGAGCACATTTAAAAGAACCACCATTAACCGATTTGCTCTACAACAAATCCCTAAACGATAAAAAAAAAAAATCAACTCAAAACAAAAAAGATATACATGTAAAAATCTAAAAAATAAAAACTAAGTAAAAATTAGACAATGACAAATTGCTTGATATTGGAACCCACTGATTGCAATTGAAAGCCAGAGCGCGTAGGCAATGGATAGATGGGTTGGAGTCTTGTGTTCAGTAATGGAGGTGCTGCTCTGTTCTGTCCATGTAAGAAACAAAAGCAAAGCTCTCAATTTACCAGTCCATCTACTTATCATAGATCATGACCACAGGAGCGAGATCCCAGACACATGCAAATGAATGAGCTGCCTCTATAGGGTGGCCAGCCTTAGAGATAGGGTGAGGAGCTCTATCATGCATTGTGAGCTTAGAGTAGAGCTGCTGCTCCTCCATATCAAAGGGATTCCTGGATGCTAACTTTTGGAGATTTAATAGACATGCCACTAGGAGAAGACCTTGGGACAGACCTAAAACCTGCTGCAGGGACTATACGTACCTTGGATCCCCAAGAATAAGCTGGAGAGTCTCCCTGAGGGAGACAATGTCTTGGTTTCCCTTCTGGAGTTGTTGCCCCATTATCTGATCTCAGAAGTGGACGGATGAATAGATAAAAGCCCAAAAAATTGTATATATTGCTTTTCAAAAACCTCAACAGGGTAGACACTCTTCATCAATATTGGGAGGCTTTTCCACAGTTTTTGGGTCGCTACTGCAAATGGCTGATCTCCCTTATTGATCAATGTTAAATGTGGTACATTCAAAAAGAACTGTTCAGATGATACAAGATTATTAGAATTAGAATAAGGACAATGAAGGTAATGTAAGAATTTTGGTGGCAGACCATACAATGCTTTAGAAACGTAAAGTTATGCATATAACTACTGTTCCCTGAAGGAAAGTAACGAAGTACAACACATGAGTATGGGATATCACGCCCTGCGTGTCCTGGCTGAAGCCACCATTAATCACGCCTCCTAGGCAAATGATGTGATGACGACAGGTGACAGGCCCCGCCTGCACTATGTACCTGTCCGTCATCGTCGTCATTACTCAGTTCGATAGCCGCTATTCACCGAGCCCAGCTGAGCAGTGGGGCAGCCGTGTGTTGTACTTCGTTACTCTCCTTCAGGGAACAGTAGTTATATGCATAAATTTGTGTTCCCTTTCAGTCGATTCACTCAGTACAACACATGAGTATGGGACATATATAAACGCCCTGCAGAACAGCCATCAAACCTGGATCATGCACTGCATACTAGTGCAGCACTTCAGACCCAGCAGAAAGAACAGAGTGAGCCACAGAAGGGGTTGTCACATTCAAACAATAAAACTTTACAAATGTGTGTGGCGAAGACCAGCTGGCTGCAGCACAAATGTCACTCATGGGCACCCATCTAAAAAGGGCCTAGGAGGTCGCTATGCCCCTGGTGGAGTGAGCCCTCACACCACGTGGCATTGGGAGACCCCTGTCGCTGTAAGCTAGAGAAATAGCCTCCACAATCCAGTGGGAGAGTCTTTGTCTGGACAGAGCTTTCCCCCTTCCTGGGTTAGCAATACACACAAACAGTTGATCACACAACCTCACAGTCTGTGTACGGTCAATGTAACTGCGCAGTGCACGTAAAGGGCACAGGAAGTGTAACCTCCTTTGTTCCTCAGATGCAAAAGGAGGTGGACAAAAACTAGAAAGCTCCATAGTCATGGAGCTGTAGTTTGAAGGTATAACCTTAGGAAGATAAGCTGCATTAGGTTGCAAGGTGACCTTGGAACCATCAGGTGAAAAGTGTATGCAGGTAGGATTTACAGACAAAGCATGGAGGTCTCCAACCTGCTTCGCAGTTGTCAGAGCAAGAAGCATAGCAAGCTTATATGAAAGGAACTTCACATCTACTGACTCCAAAGGTTCAAATGGAGGGTCACAAAGAGCTTCTAGTACCAATGTGAGATCCTAGGAAGGAAAACTGGGTTTAATCACAGGTCTGAGTCTACGAACCCCCTTTAAGAAGCGTACAGCCAGAGGATGAGCATCTGGTGTGACTCCATTAAAACCAATATGGCAGGCAGAAATGGTAGCCAAGTAGACCTTAATTGTGGAAAAGGAAAGACCTTTATCCAGCAGATCCTGCAAAAACGTTAAAACTTCTACCATTGAGCACTGAAATGGAACAATGTGCTTGTCCTCACACCACTGCTCAAAAGCCTGCTTTTTCTAAGCGTATAAGCCTCTAGTGGAGGATGCTCTTGCATTCTGTATTGTTGCCACCACATCAGGGGGGAGACCTTTGGCTAACAAGCTGGACCTCTCAGCAGGTAGGCATGCAGCTTCCACAGCTCTGGGTGTGGATGAAATATCTCCCCCCCCCTGCCTGAGTGAGGAGATCCCGGCAAACGTGGAGCTGCCATGGTTCTGCTGCCAGCAGGCTGATTATCTCGGAATACCATGACTTTGCAGGCCAACGGGGTGCTACCAAAATTAGGGACAGACCCTGTTTGCGCACCCTCTCTAGTACAGGTAGTATCATTTCCACTGGGGGGAATGCATACAGAAGTACATTGGGCCATGGGTGGGCCAGGGCATCCACTCCCAGTGGAGCATCCTGATCAGTTATGGAAAAGAACAGAGGACAGTGGGAGTTGGCTCTGGTGGCAAAAAGATCTACTGCTGCTGTCCCAAACAGACACCATATCTGTGCCACCACGGAGGGGTGAAGCCTCCATACTCTCACCCGAGGTCCGCCTCTGGAGAGCAAATCTGCACCCAGATTGAGTCGTCCCGGGACATGAGTAGCTCTGATAGACAGAAAGCGTATGCTGCAACACTGCAAGAGGGTGTGTGATAGCTTCAGGAGAGGAAGTGAACGAGTCCCTCCCTATCTGTTTATGTATGAAATCACAGTGGTGTTGTCTGTCCTGACCAGAACATGTTGGTTTAACAGAACCTGGCAGAAATGTTGCAGACCCGGCAGAACTGCTAAGAGCTCCCGGTAGTTTATGTGGAGTTTGGATTGTACTGGTGTCCAAACCTCCCTCACGGCCACGCCATCGCACAAAGCCCCCCACCCCCTCAGAGAGGCATCTGTGGACACCACCTTGCGAAAGGTTACTCTCCCTATTGGCAAACCTTGGCACAACAGTCCTGGTTCCCGCCAAGGGCTGAGAGCCGACCTACAGGCAGTGGCTATCGTTAGCTTTCTGTTGCGGTGACGCCATGCACACAACCAGTGAGAGCGGGTCCACTGCTGGAACGGGCGCATCTTCAGTAGACCGAGCGGTACTACTGCAATCATAGATGTCATCGTACCCATCAGTTGTAAGATAGTCTGGAAACGCAGTTTGTGTCCCAACTGAAACTGAGCGAGGCAGTGGTAAAACGCGGCCACTCTGTGGTCGGAAAGACGTGCCCTGCTTGTAGGGGAGCATATTTCCAGACCGAGAAATTAAAATTGCTGGCTTGGGATCAGCGAGCTTTTCTGAGAGTTTACCAAAAATCCTAGGGCCTGAATGTGTGACAGAACCTGAGACCGCTGCACTGTCGCCTGCTCTCTGGAACTGGCTATTAAAGCCCAGTCGTCCAGATAAGTTAAAATGCAGACGCCTGTTTCTCTGAGAGGTGCTAGCGCTGCCTCTACACATTTTGTAAAGGTGCGAGGCGCTAGAGACAGACCGAAAGGCAGTACGAGGTACTCGTAAGCCCTGCCCTCGAAGGTGAATCTCAGAAACTGTCTGTGGTCCAGATGTATCGCTACATGAAAGTAAGCGTCTGTCAGGTCGATCGTGGCGAACCAATCGCCCGGGCTGATAGCACTCAGAGGCGGCTTGAGTGTTAACATTTTGAAATTGTATGTTCGGAGGTATTTGTTCAGAACTTTCAAGTACAGGATTGGACGAAGCCCGCCCCCTCTTTTCGGAACAATAAAATAACGGCTGTACCAACCTTGGTTCATGTCCGACTCGGATAGCTCGGATAGCTCCTTTTGCCAACAGTGTATTTATCTCCTCTCTCAGAACCTCTGCTGCTTGGGCTATTACCGCCGTGTTTACCACACCAACAAAGTGGGGTGGTCTCCGGGAAAACTGTAACCCATAGCAAAGGTCCTCTCCACCCAAGGTTGGAGTGCGCATGCGCGCCACATATGGAGATGTGCAGCCAGGTGACTGGCCTGCGTCACTGTTGGTGGAACGGTGCTGCCCTCTCCCGACGTGCGAGAGTGGTGCAGCCTCATTTGTGTCTTTATTGAAACGTTTGGAGCATACATACAAACATTTGGAACAACTGCAGTGCTCAGAAACACATTCAACGCACCCAAACTGGGGCCTTTTAGTCCACATACATTTGTGGGGGAATTGTGCTTGGGAGACTGTGTGTGGGAAACGCAGCGCCTCTTGGGACTGGGATCCCGAACAACACCAGCAAAACATCTTTTGGACGGCACCCGCCGAAAACTGGCAAACATGTCTCCCTGCTCCTGAAACTCCTGAATCTCGAGTCCCACAGCTAGGAGGACTGTGTCTTCTTCTTCCGGGACGTGGAGTCCCTCTGGAGCCCCGGAGGAGGACCCCTGCTCCAGGCCGTCTTTCGGGGAGCTTGGCCGTGGTTCTGTGGCTATGCCGTCTGAGGGCTCAAGCTCACGGGCCGCGTCATCCTCTTCGGTGGGGGTGGCGGTACAGCTGCTTTGCGGGTGCCCGAGCTGGATTTGGGTCTAACATCTCGCCTGGGGATGATACTGCGCAGTGCTTCGGTCTCCTTTTTCTTCAGCTCGAATTTCGCCTGTATTGTGTCGAGAGATTGCCCAAAGAGCCCGTCAGCTACCACCGGTTCATCCAGGTAGACGGCTCTATCTCTATCCGGGATGTCAGAGAGCGTCAGCCACAGGTGCCTTTGCGCAACCACGGTTGATGCCATCCCTCTGCCCAGTGACAGAGCTGCACAGCGGGATACACGGAGGATGTAGTCAGCGGTGATTCTCACCTCATTCAAGAGCGGCATAAAAGGGCTCTCCGGTGGTGTTGCTGCTCCAAGCTCCGCCAAGCGCAAAGCTTGGTATGTTTGCAGCCTGGTAATGGGGCTCAGGGCAAGAGCGGTGGTTGCTTGAGCCCTGTAGATTTTCTACAATTGAGCAGCGGAGAACCTACAGTGCTTGGACTGAAGCAATGTTGGACCACCCACACCATGATTTTGGGACGGGGCCAGATATGCTGCCAAAGACGGTTCCATTGGCGGAATATTCACCAGTCCGGCTTTTTCGGCACCTTCCAGGTCCAGATACTGTCCATAACCCGTTACCGTGATGCGGGTGGACAGTGGTTTGTTCCATGAAGACGTCAACTCAGAGACAAAGTCTGGGAACATGGGTAGATGGTTCTTGACTCGGCCGGCTCCGAGGGGAGATAAAACCCCGCGAATCGCGATGGCTTCTCCGCTGGAGGTGGGGAGGGCCATTCCACGTCCAGGGTATCAGCTGCACGGCGGCAAAGAGAGAAAAAAGACGTGTCGCCCGGGTCTGCTGGCACAGCAGCGGCAGCCTGACACGGCAGAGACTCATCCTCATCATCGGACAGACCATGGACATCCAAACCGATGTCCAGTACATCCTCTCCCTGCAGGGGTTCTATTTGAAGCTGAGACCGAGCACTTGCATTATCGGCTAACCCATCAACATACTCCATAATGTCTGCCCAGCTGGAAGCAGGGACTTCGACCGAAAGCCGTCCTCGTAAGAATCGGACGAAACTGGGTTTCCCGCCTCGGTGAGCTGTTGGTCTCGCCGTGAGACAGCAACCTCTCCCAGCACCTTCTCGAGGAATTTAACCCGCTTCTCCAGGGTTGAGCGACGAAGCTGGCAACAGAACGCTCATGCTTCGGGCTCCGCTGATGCTCTGCGAGCGTGAACGATCCCGAGACAGACGGGACAAGCCTCATGCTGGTCCTTCTCAGGAAGCAAGAAGCCGCACCCCTGAGGACAGGGACAAATACAAGACTTCTGCTTTGCTTGCGTTAGCTTTGTGCTCATCCCAAACCACGAAAGCCAAACTGAACTGCTTGAAATTAGCGCTTCGCGGGCAGACACGCTTACCAGCAGGCAGCAGTGACTAACTCCAACAAAAGCAGTTGAACTAGTTCCAAGTAGCCTTTAGAAAGAGACACAGAGCTAACTAGCAGCAGCTAGCTAGCCTGACTCAAAGAGGTGTTCTTAGCGAGGTGAAGAGCGTAAGAACTGAGTAATGACAACGATGACGGACAGGTATATTGTGCAGGCGGGGCCTGTCACCTGTCGTCATCACATCATTTGCCTAGGAGGCGTGATTAGAGGTGGCTTCAGCCAGGACACGCAGGGAGTGATATCCCATACTCATGTGTTGTACTGAGTGAATCGACTGAAAGGGAACAAACAAGAATGTTATAAAATCCAGGTCGGCAGTCCAACTCAAGGCAACAAAGAGAGCCAGGACAAAGAACCATGCACACAGACACTCATACCTAAGGCCAATTTACAGAAACCAATTAACCTTGGGACAGTAATGTTTTTGGACTGTGGGAAGGAGGCTACAGCGAAGACTCATACATGCATGGGAGAACATACAAACACCACACAGAAAGACCCCAGGTCAGGATTTAAACTCAGGATCTTCATGCTGCAAGGCATCCCTGCTAGCAACAGTGCCACCATATAGCCAAATTGTTAAAATGAACTCAACATTTAACTGAAAGTCAGGGAACAGACGCTAACACAGGATTGAAACTGGCTTTTTTTTACTGGTACTAGTTAATGGTTCGGAGGTAAAATTCTGAACCAGCTGCAGATGGTACAACAGGAACTGGCCAACATACGTAGAATAATCTGACTGGAGGATAATTAATGCTGTGATAAGCGTCTTTATGTTGTTGATAGATTGATGAAATTGACATTGATTGATTTAATGAAATATTTCTCGGTTGTGGGAAATTACTCTACCACCTTTTTAATATGTTTATTGGATCAGATATCTTACATTTGTTATTATTTAACTGAAAACCATTACCTCACTATGATTTAGGATGGAAGTTGCAGATGACTCGTGAGGACTTAAGGAGGTATACATCTGTGTATGATCTGCAAAATACCGAAATTAGAAACTAATGTTACAGAAGATAGAACTCAAGGGAAGGATTTACAAAGCCAATAAATTTGGACCAATGATGGATCCTAGAGGAACTCCAAAAGTAGGATAGTGATGAACTGTATACTATAACTAACAGAAACAATAGCACATTTACCACTGTCCACAGAAGATGGTCATTAAGGATAAAAAAAAAAGCAGATTCAGTGCTTGAACGAGCTTTCGAAAAAAGGCAACTGTCTTGGGCCATCATTTAACTATAGAAAGCAAGTGGTGATGTGAGGATGGGAGCTTTTAATGAATTTTAGAAGGGGGTCCTAGTTAGTCAGTTTGGGAGTAACTTTAAACCATATCTTTAGCATGTTTACAATGTCCCTAGAAAGAGGGTATGTTGTATTATATAAAAATATGAGACAAAGTACTTGTAAAGAATTTTAGGTAACTAAAATGAACTATTAACCTGTTGATAAAAATGTGCTCTTAATAGCATTTTAACCTGAAAGCAGCATCACTTCTAACTTTTGCTGTACCTATGAAGATCCAAATTGTAAGCGTTGTTTGGATCGCTAGAAGGGTTAGTAGAGATGGAAAACAGCTAGCATGGTCCCTCTTATTAACCGTGTTATTACAGCATTTTATGTCTTCTTGGCAGAAATGTAATATAAAACAGAAAAGCAAATTTATTAATGTCCTGGGACAAACTATAGTGTCTACATAAAAAAAGATCTTTGTTTAGCTTTTATTGTCGTACTAACACTAGCTCTGCAAGGTTCATTCTTTGGCCTTAAAAATATGAGACAAATAGGCTTTATACTTTAAACTCTATAGAAAAAAAAAGCATGGATTGTGTACAGAGGTTCTTGTTTAACATATAGTTTTTCGGGTGTTATTAATCTTTATTTCTATGCTGACTTCTTGCATAAAATATTACTACCCAAAAATGTGGTAAATGATGCAAATTGCTCACAAATCATTTGCATCCTGCCTGTCACCTTTCTTTTCTACACAATATCCAAATAATTACACAAACAATTTACAAGTTGTAAAACCTGAAAGTTTTCGTAACAAGTTGTTGTCGGCCAGCCCAACAAAAAAACTTTATTGGTGGTCTCTGTCAAGACAACAGCGCAATTCGAGAACCATTTCCTTTCTTACTTCAAAATAAGAGTCTCAGAGCCTGTCAAATCCCACTTTACCAGACAAAGTCATGCTGACATCAACTGAGTAGCACTTTGTAAGACAGACTTAACTTGTGGCACAAGATTTCTTTACACCCACAGGCGTTCTACACTTAATTTTAGATTTAATATTTTTAGAACCTGGTAAAGGCCAGTTAAGTGAAAAAGAGGCCTATTGCCTAAGTGGCAATATTTTAAGAGGCTTACGTTTTCTTTTACTGTTTATTTATGCATCATGTTTTACATTTTGTTTGACTGCATGTAGTATATCAGTATGTTTTCTTAGGTAATATTTATTAATTTATAAGGATATGAAGTCCCCCCCCCCTATAGTTTTCAATAAAGGAGAAATAAGCTAAAAAATAATGTAAAATGTGTTTTATGAGCAAAGCAAGATGCATATGTATGTTATTAAATTTGCTGACTTTAATTAAATCAATAGTGAGGCAGTTTCAGCATGATGTGGGAACCAGAGGAAGAGATGTAGCTTTTTCCTTTAATCACCAGAGAGATTACAGCCTATTAGTCCTGATTTAAATTTCAAAATATAGGTCATATGTTAAAGCTTGCGCTCCATGCATCAGCCTAAGGCTTTAAGAGACATGTCATTGGTTATGATTTTTTTCAGACAGAGGAACAGTGACTGAATCTCAGATTAATTTAATTAAGATCTCTCTTCTAATATATTCATTAATATTCGGTATAACTCTTCCTATTATTTTATTGTAGTGCTGATAAGGTACTGAAATGTAATGATTTCTGTTCCATTTTAAAATTCCCACCAAGATAATCTTGATAAGGAACATCTGTTTTGTCCACCCTATTGAATGTTCTCAGCTTTACAGTTGAAATAATACCCCAGACCAGAGGCTTCTCTACTTTTCACATCCTAGATTTAGCTAGAGAAAGTAAATCTAACATTTTTTGTCACACCTTACTATCTGTTAAGTTTTAGTGTGTGGTCAGCCTTTTTGTTATGGGGCAATCGAAGGTCAGTATGTGTTTACTGTCTGACTCATTTGGCATCTGCTTGACCTCCTTGTTGTGCTCCGTAATTTACCAGGAAAAGTACAACAGGGAGAGGGATGAATACAATGAGGAAAAATACAAAGGAAGCATAAAAAATGTATCTAAACACTGTACTCAACTTTGCATACTGCACCTAACCATTGATGTGTTCAAAATGTCAAGAGCAGCAAGGCAGTGCCAATTAAGCTGAAATTTAGGGCCTTGTCATAGACCAATACAACGGAGTAGATTTCAATCTTTACAAAGAAAGATATCAAAGGTGTGAAATTTCTTTGTATTCAGCTCCCCTGAGCTAATATTTTATAGAACCACCTTTTTCTGAAATTACAGCGTCAAGCCTTGGATGGAGAATATCAGTTGACAAATGTTGCCACAGATTCTCAGTTGGAGCTTCCAGGTTTTTACTTCTAGGACTGCACTGTAGCATTTAGCTCTTCTCACTTTCGTGTAAACTGGGATCTGCTTCCCAGTCTCTGCTGAGCAGTAGTCTACCCACAGCATGATGCTGCCACCACTATGTGTCACTATGTTGATGATGTGTTCAGGGGGATGTGCAGTGTTACTTTTCCACCACATACAGCGTTTTGCATGTAGGCCAAAAAGTTCTTTTAGTTTTCTTCTCATCTGACCACAGCACCTTCTTCCACATATTTGCTGCTCAGTGTTTGTTCACTAATGTTCTCCAACAAACTTCTGAGGCCTTCACAGAATGTATTTACACTGAGATTACACTAAACACATCTAAAAGTTGCAGGACAGTAGCTCTTGAGGACTGGAGTTGGAGACTGCTGTTGTAGAGTATACCACCTTCAGTCGATGATGTTTTTTTTGTTGTAATTCTTATTAAAATGCTTAAATGCTGAATTTATTTTTGGCTTTTACTGCTGAAACGTTCCTGCAAATATTTCTGATGTTCAAACCCTCTCACCAAACAACATAGTGAAATCCTCTACTTGTTGCTGGTCTCTGGATTTACCTGTGATTTGTTTTGGACCTCCAGGGCCAAAGGATTACATCTTTGCAGCTTTGCACTATGATATTAAAGTAATTAATCCACTAAAAATAATGCATTAATGTGCATTTGAATCTATACAGTCAGAAATCCTAAACAATTAGCAAATGCAGAGATGATGGCAAGGGACTTGCTTTGCTTTATCTTTACATTCCTACCTTTGCTTCCACTGCCTGAAGAGCAAAATTCAAACATTTCAGATGCATAACTTTTAAATATATTTTTTGTGTTTACTTTGCATATTTGTTTTAACATTTTTATTGCTTTTTAATTATTATTTTTTAAATTACTGCAAATTGATTTTTAAATTACTGCAAATTGATTCCTAAATCAGAACTGCTGCTTAACCTCTGTCTGCTCTTGGTGGGAGGACCTGCTTAAGCAGCAGTTCTGCTGCCCACCAAGGGCAGACAGAGGTTGGAAATTCTCAAATTCATTTACTAACTCAATAACTCTGTTTTAGAGCTTCTTATAGTGTCAGCTCTGCTGCACAGATGATCGTAGGATAATCCCTCTGGGTGACCCCCGTTGAGGTTCTAGTTTTGCATTTGTAGCCATTGAACACAATGTGCGGTGAGAGTTTTCCCTCAGATCCTTTCACTTCCCCCATGTACTGGCCGTCTGCAGATGAAGAGTTCACGGCCTGCCCTGCATCTACGGCCTGTCCATGCAAGTGAGCCTTCAGACCACGGAGAAAACATTGTAGTTGACCTTTTAGGGAGGCTATGGGTGTTAAACACAAAAACAAGCCGGGGGGGACACACTTCCGTTGTACAGTTAATACTATATGCCCAGATTATGACCCATTTTTTGCTTCTTTTTGCAGCAGCTAAGACCTTCTTCTCTTTATGAATTTCAAATGACAATTCATCTGATGCATTCCCATAGGTCCAACCATAACAAACTGTAAGCTAAGCTGCTTCCCTGCTGATCATTTTAGATCCAGTTCTCTCAAGTCTTGTGATCAGTGTCGTGTTAAATTGAGACGACAGCGATTCCTACAATTATCCACATTACCATGCATTAGTTTCCTCAGACTATTTGATGTACTAAATACCCCACTGCCAGAATATGTAATGTGTTCACCCAAAGAAATCTTTAAAAAATGGAGCTGCAGCTGTCATTTACTCCCAGTGTTGCCTGAGGTTGATTCATTACCATCCTTGTTTCAATATCACTGAGCTTTACATGCTTATTTAGTCATTGCTTATTCTGTGATGAGGAAGGTGCACGAAAGAAAAAAAGCATATTAAGGAATTTAAGAATAGTGGTGCTTTTACACTAAGTAAGAAAAAAAACTTGTATAATGTAAGCAAGGATTCGCAAATGTAAGAAAAATGATCTGTCGATGCATCTTTGACCAAGAACCCTCCTATATTTAGATCAAGGTTTGAAACACGAGTATTTACTGGAAAAAGGTAAGCATTTCGAAACTGGACGTAAGTCATATCCATCAGACTGAATGCATTACTGCTTATGTAAGTCTCAGGGAAGTCTGACTGAAAGCATGGAACGATACGATCTTAGACAAACCTCTTAGAGGAAATTTGATTTGCTTCAGGTTTTAGATTTGTTCAGCAGTAAATCAGTTGGAAATAACTTGAGATTCTCTCAACTTTTCCAATCTTAGGGATTGCAACACTTCACTCATGTTAGTGGTATAAATCCTAAAGTTCTAGTGTTAATTTAAGTGGATGACGACGGATGTAACAATATGAAAATCTTGTATCATGACACAGTTTTCAGTATTATGACTACAAGTTGAAACGATTTCATTGAAGCTTGTCATTATTCAATATTCCTGCAGCAACAAAGTAACAATAACAAATACAGTTATTATTATCATCATCATCATTTTTACTTGTAGTAGTAATATCTTTTTAACCCCTACCAACACACAGAGTACGCCTGCTGTATAACACTGTCTGTTTTTATCTATACGAGGATATTACCTTTAGTAATAAAAAAATAATTAGATTCTAGATTTGCTAAATTTGAATAAAGGTGTTTGTTTTATAAGAAACTGATAGTAATTCCAAATATAAATCTAATATCTCAAGAGGAGAGATTTTTTCCAACTGCTTTATATTAAACAAATACAGAACTGCATAAGTTCTATATCTCTCACTTTACAACCAGTATAAAGGTTGTTTGTTGTTTTTTTTTTACTATCAGTAGCTAATAAAGTTAACAATGACAAATTACTGTCTGCACCTAGAAAAACACAACCTAGCGTACAGGCTGTGTTTTGTATGAGCAGAGAGGATAGCGTAAGCTGTTTATTTAGCCTGAAAACATGTTATTTGAAGTTCACTGTGAAGTATGCATCCTTAAGTCTCGTAATGTGAAAGTCTGCAGGAAGCTGTGTCTCACTTTATCAGCTCTGTTATTGTAGCTGAGAAAGTAGACCTTTTTTTTTTTCAACTGGCAGTCAGTATATAGGCAGACCCAAGTTGCAAAGCTGGTAGTCCAAGTCTGACAAGCTTAAATACTAACTTTATTTTACTAAGTTAAAATTGACTGTCAGAAATGATATCATGGTAGCCACTAAAACCACTAAACATTTCACCCATATGGCTGGTTAAAGGTCAGTGGTCTTAATAGAAAAGTGCCAGTGTGTTCTGTTTCACCTCTGCCGTCCCTGATGAAAAATTGATTACTTTTCTCTTTGCGCTTCAAAATAGGTCGAAAGGAAAAGAACATGACCAAGTAACACTGTTATAAACTGAGCTTTTTCAGGAGTCAGAAAGGGTGCAGTTAGTTAAAACCAATCAGTCCAAACTACACTTGTAGTTATATTTTGCACTTTGTATAAATAAATTGTATCTCACAGACATTTATTCTTCCATAAGTGTCTAATTGTTATTAATAATTTTATTTGGCTTTAATACAGGTTACTGTAATTCCATTATGTGAAAGACTGTCAATACTTGTAAGACGTTACATAAGTATTGTAGTTATTTGGATTTAAGTTATTATCTTCTTCTAAGTAAACCTACATCCAAGTTTTAAAGCCAAATTGATTTTGTTTTTGTATTCCTGCTCATCTGTCCCATAGAAATTTGCCCATGCTGTGCACCTTCTACATCGTTCCTGGGTATTCATGGCAGCTCTTTGAATAAGGGGTTCTGATATTTGTCCTATTTCAATGACTGTGTAGAGACCTGTTTCTCTAAAAAAGCTTTGATGAGCAAGCAGGGTTTCCTGGGATGGTAGATGGCATGAATCGTGTTCATCGTTTGAGTTTGACGTTTCCCCCAGGTCCTTCCTGGGAAGCTGAGAGAAAGCGATAGCTGTGTAAGCCATATTTCAGAAACCATTAGGGTGGGTGTTGTTTTATCAGCTGAAAGAATTAGGACAAACCAAATAGGTGCACTCTGTGCAGCTATGCATATCTACAAAAAACGTAATGCCCATTGTGAAATATTGATTCTTACTTTTTATAACTGTACAGATATGTGCCAGAGATTGGTTGTGAAAGCTTTGTTCAATTTTCTTTGTAAAGATCTTGGGGCTTTTTTTTACTTTTTCAGCCTACACCCCCAAAAAGCAAAACTTTCTTGTAATAGTCTTTCTGAAGGTTTTCTAAACTTTTTGATAGACATAGTTTGGGTTTTTACCTTTTTAAGATCTGCCTTCCTGAGAATGTGTATAGTTAGGGAAGACTACAGCAAAATGTGGAATAGACACCTGCTGAATTTAGTTGAAGTTTTCAAGTAAAAATACGTTTTGTACAAAATACCATCAGCTAAAAATAAAAAGATCGTTTATCGTTACCAAACAAAAAGAGCAGCGAGGCAGAGTCTGAAATTCATTTCACAAGCAGACAAGCAAGACACACATTTGAAGATAGAAATAGAGGAAAGAATTATGGCAATATGTTGCACAGACTTGTCTGCAACAACATCCACTGTTTAAAATAAGAACTGCAGTGAATGCTATGCACTTCAAGAAAAGCTATAAAAGGCAAAGGGACATTCTTGACGTCTGAATTCTCTTGAAATCTATTGAGCGAAGGTATGCCCGAACTATTCTCCCTTCTCACGAACTCCAAGCAAGACTCTAGCCCAAGTGGACGGAATGCTACTCCCTATCTGGTGCTCTAACCATTGAGCCTTTGTAGTGCTATAAGGCAACACTACCTTAGTAACTGTGTGACCCTTTTAATTTAAGGAAGGGGTGCTCTCCTAACATAGGAGGAAGCTCCAGAACGTTCTCTAGCACCTTATTAAAGCTCTTCATAAGATATATAACATAAGGCTATTTAGTTTAAGTGAAATGACAAGGTATAGACCTGTTCTACAGCACAGATAACCTTTAATGACTTCTGTTGTGGTCTAGCGCTATTTAGATTCCAGCGGATATATTATAATGGTGGGGAAAACACTGCAGTGTTTAAGCAGGATAACAATCTTAACATTCAGCCAGACCTACAGTGGTTTAGATGAAAGCCCAAACCTAAATTCAATTGAGAATATATGGCAGTACCTGGAAATGTTCACTGTTTCTCCATCCAAACTGACTGAGGTTGAGATAGTTGGCTAAGAAATTTCAGTCTCTAGACGTGAAAAGCTGTTTAGAGACATACCCACTCTGTGTGCACTCTATCATTTAAAAGATTCTAAGAAATTGATGAGCTCTTTTGAAAAGGGCAATAGTAGCCCTATTTATTACAGATGAGCACTATCTGAAATAGATGTCTTCACGAAGCGGAAATAAAATCAACAGAGAAATGATTTAGGAATACAGAGACTCATTTGGTCTGAAAAATTGCTTAGACTGAAGAAAAAAAAAGCCTTCTGAAACATTTGGAATAATTGAGAGCTTTCAGCCTCTAAAACATGTAAAATTAATATTTCTATTACTTAGTGGTGCCTGCTTGACTATTTTAGTATTCCTGTTGTCACAGGCTTAGTGTCTAATATGGCGTTGTCTATTAGAATCACATTATTGCAGAGTCCTTTGTTGGTGGGGCTTAGTTGAAGGGGTGTTTCTGTTTATGAGCTTAGTGCTTAATCCTTGTCTGTGTGTGTATGTAGATGTCAGTGGGTTTAGCAACTGTCACTGCTACAGAGGGGATTACAATTCCCATGGCTGAAAATGGGTTTGTGTGTATATGTTGCATAAATGTTTTAAGAGAAAGTTAATAAAAGATCTGCCACTGTTGTCTATAAGAAAACATGAATCATAGACTGTACCTGATGTAAAATGTTATCAAATGGCTCATAAATTGTACCTTTTCAAAAAAGTATATGGGTGGCAATAGGAACAAGATGGTCACAAATAACAGTTACTTTTATTTATTTAATCAAATATTTAACCAGAAACCTAACCGATAATTGGGTCTTAAGGTCTTGGGGGTATAAGTGGTCAAGTGATTCACTGGTTTGGGCAGTGCCATGTTTGGCATTCATACTCAGACACACATTTTCTCTTTTCACTAGCTAACATGTCTTAGGGTTGTTTAAGTAAGGCTACTACAAAACAAACGATTGATTACTGCCGCTGTTCGGTGACAGACCAGCAGTAGAAAAACTCAGAACTGAGAAGCGTCCAGCGACCGACTTGTTAGCTCGATTTTTCAACTATTAAGCTAGCTCAATATTTTCTTTACTAACCGTCTAAGAGGTGCTTCTGGGTAGGAGAAGAAATGGTAGAATGAAAATCATCTCTGTGATGTCAGGCATTTATGCTTAGAGGAAATCCCTCATCCTGGAGCAGATGTCAGTTCTGTCTGCCAGTCAAAACTGGCGTAATGTAAGAAAGCTTCTGGGGGACAGGCGCTGGCAGTGTGTCCCATAGTGAGATACGGAAACGAATATGGAAAAACTTCACAGAACCTCACTTTAGGGAATCCTAATAAGGCTGAACTAGACTGCCAGACAATTACCAAACTTTGGGAAAAAATCTGAGAAAGAGAGACCAAAACAGAGCCTATCGGCTCCACTCGGCTTGCTTCACGAGCATTTCTATTACTGTTATTTCAGTACCGTTACCTCCTTCTTAGCAGGGCTAAGCGAGGCCGAGTTGGTACTGTACATGATGTACGGCTGTTCACTGATTGGCCGTGGGCGCGGCCAGCCGTAAGAGTCGACCAGCACCGGCATTTTCAAACGTGCATTTAAGCGAGTGAGAGAAACATATGATGGAGTTCGCACAGTTATCCAGAAAAGTCACCCCTTGGAGCAACGACAAGGTGCAAGGTTTTCTGGCGATCATAGGAGACTGCAATATTCAGTGGCAGCTGAATAAATATATAGGCAACAACTATCAGAAATAAAATGGGACCTAATTCAAATCTTTCCAAGTCTCTTAAAGGGAAAGTGAAATCTTTAATAATAATAATAAAACGGATGTCAAAATCCTACTCATCAATTCTGATTGTCAATGCAGTCAGCAGATTTGATCCCCAAGCAATAGACGTGTTACTACTTGTTTTTGTAACGCGTTTCGGTCTTCTCTTCTTTACATTGGCGGTTGGGTGTTTCATTCGCGGTTTTGCAGCACGACACATGATGCTTTAAAACCGTGCCTCCAGGAGGTCTTCCCTTCAGCGGAGCAAAAGCAGGTCTATGGAAATGCTACACACAACGTGCAGAGCCCTGCGGTGCTGTTCCGGGTTGGCCAAATCGAGCCAGTGGAAAAGGGGCATAAGGTATACATTTCAATAGATTTTAGGGACTTTTTAGGTTTCTAACAAATGTCCAAATAGACAGTTATATTAATGGGCATCCAGCTGGCAAATCTAGTATCAAACTGGTCTGTGGAATATTTTCTTAATTTGTTTGCATGTACACAAGAAGTTTAAAGTTTGCATTATCCTCTGGTCTGGACTGCATCTTGATTCTGGCTACTCAGAGGCTATGTGCTGGACTTGTGTTTTTAATAAACCCAAAGAGTCAGACATGCTGTGTCATAAACATCCTCTGGTGTTTCTGCCAAGTGGCTTAGTGAAATGTTAAATGAGATATATTACGGTGGAATAGACCCATTCTGCTTGGCACTCAAGTAGGCCAAACATGGCAGCTCGGGTAAATCCCTATTCCCCACAGCCAACAGGGGGATATAATACAGCTCATGTCTGTATACAGAAGACATTCTTTACACTAAATACAGAAACCTGATGGAGGAGCCACAATTGAGGATTTATGTAGGGATTTATGTAGATTTTGTAGGGTCATGTTAAACCGCTTCGTGGTTTACTCACAGATTACTCCTCTGTACCAGAGCAATGTTGAAGCAGTGGTGGTTATACTTCAATTAAGTCAATTATTATCAGTGATTCATTTCTGGTTATTAATAGTCTGATTATATGAAACCAGTTAAGTATCCTTAGCTGTTCCACTTATTTCATTATGTGCAGGGCTTTTTCTCTTGTACTGCTTTTCATTTAGAGCAGGGATTAATCTATTGGAATACAAAGCAAATTGACAAAACAATTACATAATACATTATGGGCACTGCCCAACCCATCTGCTTATGTATTGACATGTTTTAACAGGATGATCAGCCACTTTAGTTATCAATAGTGTAGTACTTAGTGAACAAGCAATGTCCCCTTCCCTTTAGGCCTATTTGCATATGGTTTGTGTATCCCTCTCTCTCAAGATGGCTTTAGTCATTGGTAATACTATGGTTTTTCATGGTGCCTTCTTGTCCTACTTCTTGTTAATACACCTAAAGTTCATGTTTATTGTACTCACAAGATGAGGGAAAGCAAAATACTGGGTTGACAAGAATGTGAGGAGATGATATTTTTACAATATTTGTGGAGGAAAAAAGACACTTTTTGGATGTTTTCAAAAATACAGTTTTTACAAATCACAAACTATGTTTCAAGGGGTAGAATAATCCAAACTGAGTGCATATTTCTGTCATATACACTCATCCTGATGAGTGCATCAAGGGCAAAAGTTCAGCAGCCTGCCAGGGGGCACTTTGACATGTGGATCCGAGGTTCAGACCCCCCTGTGGATGGACGACTGCTCTACTTAGTAAAGTATAGGATGTGTTGAAAATTAAAAAATGTGGCCATGGGTCACAGGGGGTACATGGTGGGAGAGTGCACAGCGATTAAAATGCCGGCCCTTAATGTTTGCTCTGCTAATGCCGTAGTGGCATCCTATGATTAGCAGTGCTACCTTTAATGTACACTGTGTGTGTTTGTTTATGCTCTAATGACTGGGTCATGAAGGTGCATCACTTAGGGCCTGCAGCATCTTGTACAAATACAGAAGCTGCTTTATTGTTAACATTGTTGAGTCTAGATTTTCTGATGACTACACTGGAAAAAAAACTGATCTGTTTTAACAAGATTCTCAATAGTTCACATTTTGCTAACATTTTCATCTTAGATTAGCAAAAAAAAGTATTATACCAAAATCAATTCTGTCAAAGCAGGTTAAAGCCATTCTAGCCTCTGCTTGACCTCTTACTAATGATAAAAACCCCCTGAGGGATTTTGATAAGCATTGTGGGGTATAATTGGGATCATGCAGCCATTTGGGTCAGAAGTGCTATAAATAAACATCATGCCAACATTAACAACTTACAGAGTCTCTTTTCATTTACTTTTATTATCGCTATTCAGCTACAGTTCACTAGCTCCGTAACGCCTCATGGGTGGAGTCTGTGAGCGTAGGTGCCACACAAGATTGAGTCGTGTCATGCCGGCTGCCAGCATGTCATTAGCTAATGCATGCCTGTCTGACCTCAGCCTGACTTGATGTCGACTCTGCCACAGGCTCCCTTTGTCGTGCTACTGGACGTGACAGCTGCGCGAGACACCGATGCCCTGTGATTCACCTTTGATACAGCAGGTGATGGTAGCTGGCATCTCTGTTGGTGTGTGTTCGGTCTCATTCCGATTTCATATGGCACATTGAGGCCAGCGTATTGAACCTGGACCCCTGGTCCCAGTTTCCCTCGAATTATAGTTGAGATGATTCAGAAATGAGAGTGGTGGTCCCCGCAGCCATGACTCTAATGAATGTTAAGATGACAGATTTGGTCCTGATTTTACATTTTCTCTTCTTTTTGTACCACTTGTTGACTTTGATCCAAGTAGACAGTTTACATCTTGAAAAAAGTTTTCTAAATGTCACATAAATATTATGTCACTGACACATGCCAACAAGATTTGTTGGCATTTAGATTGTATGTTCAGTCAGGGGTGTGGATGGTGGCATGGTTTGGAGGTAATCAAATTGTCCTCAACACTATTTGGTTTCAGTCGCCTTGATGTCAGCAGTACCAGAGAAGATGGTATACTAGAGAGATAGTAAGTTGTGTTAAATTATATTAATGTTCTTAAACCAATAAGTCCCACAGTCTATAATAAATCAGCCTAAAGGGTAACTTTTTTAGCATTCCAGGAAACGACCTCTGTTACAAAATAAAAGCAGAATGAGGACATTTATGTACATTCCTCATAATATAAAAATCATGTGGAATCGATACAAAATAACACTGTAAAGGTTAGAGGGATAATTCAATTCAGTTCTGTTAAGTTTCTTTAAATGGCACCAATTGACCACAAATGGCATCTCATGGCACTAAACAAACGAATCCAGTTTTTATACAGAGATGGTGGCAATTCATCCCACTCATCTAGGCAGATTTAATCATATGCTTTCCACTTGGATGGTCGCTACGATGCAGTGCAGTCAAGGTTAGTTTATTTTGCCAATTGGTTTAAAAGGTTTTTATCTATGGGCTGCACAGTGGCGCAGTTGGTAGCACTGTTGCCTTGCAGCAAGAAGGTCCTGGGTTTGACTCCTGGCTGGGGGTCTTTCTGCATGTAATTTGCATGTTCTTCCCGTGTATGTGTGGGTTCCCTCCAGGTAATTTGAAATTTAATGCATTGGTTTGAAACTGAAGTCATTTGCTTTGGAAATGTTTCGTTCAGTGCGACTTCTTTCACTTTCAGTTCTATAATTTCATTTCTAAAATTCTGTTTTTTTTGTTTCACACATCCAGGTCCTTGAGGAAAGCCACAGAAATCATTTTAAATATTTCATTTCCAATTTTACAAATACAGATTCAGTCTGAGCAATTCAAATTCAGTTTCTGATGGCACACGTTTCTGGCCCTCCTTTAGTTTGATTGCTGTTCATGTGTTTTGTGAACAGAACTATTTACACACAGCTGAGATTTTCTTTCTTGTAGGAGAGAGAAAAGATTGGATGTCTTTTGTCAGTCAATAAGCCATAGAATTCCTGTCATTATGCTTCTAAGACTGAAACACCTAATAAATCTGTTGATTATTAGTGTTTAAATGTTTGTCCTAATTGGTGTTGGTAATTTGTTCTTTAGTTGTTTAGGTTTGTTTTATTTTGGTTTTTTGATAGTTTTCAAAATTTGTAAAATTGGAAATTAAATATTTAAAATTGTTTCTGTGGCTTTCCTCAAGGACCTGGATGTGTGACACAAAAAACAGAATTTTAGAAATGAAATTATAGAACTGAAAGTTAAAGTAGTCGCACTGAACGAAACACATTTCCAAAGCAAATGACTTCAGTTTTAAACCAATGCATTAAATTTCAAATTATGCGAATACAGGTTCAGTCTGAGCAATTCAAATTCAGTTTCTGATGGCAGAAGTTTTTGCCCATATCACTTGACTGCTGTTTGAAACAACAGGAAAAACCTCTAGTATTCAGCGCAGTAAGCAAATGTAATGGAAAAGCACTGCTTAATTTAGCGGGTGTTTATATTTCTAACAACATAGCTATAGCAGTAATACTCAATATGTTAGTTGTTTTTGCAGCAATGGAAACTTTTGTGCTTCTTTTTTAAAATAATTCAGTTGAATAATGTTTTTACTTTTTTTTTGCATAAGTCCCATAATATTATAGTGGTTTTACTCAAGGTTATCATACTGTGATAGACTTAGACCGGCGGGTTTCAGGTCACTTCACCAATTTTTACATTTGTAGTTTTGATGTTTTTCATCAGACTTTTTTGGGGAAATGGACCTGCCTCCCCCACAGGACCTTTCGTACAAACAGTTTCTACTCTCTAGGGAGATGTTTCATACCTGCTTTGACAACCAACAAGTTGAAGTAATCTTTCTTTGACCTAATCATAGATCAGAAATTAAATGTCATCTACCAGCAGGAGAATGCTTTGTTATTTTGTTTAAGTCAGAGGTCATTATCTGTCATATTCCATAAGGGTCCACTGGTCCAAATAGGGATCAGATCAGGGTCAGTGGAAACAGAGTGTGTTAAAAGTCTTCAGAAAATAAAATACAATCAAATTTTATGTAAGATTTTAGCATTTTGAAGAAAATTTGTCTCCAGAATTTATCAAAAACACTTAACTTAAAATATTTTGATTAAAGGTACAAAATGGAAGTAGGAAGTTAAGGGGCAAATGATTAGAATTAAGGGTCCAAATAGACCTGGAGTCCATATCTGCCTATACTTAACCATACATTTGCTTGATTTACATGACATTTATATCCGATTATTGGTTTTCTTAAGCCTCTTTTCCAGATTCACTCCCTTTTCCCTCAGTTTTGATGATGGGCGCTGAGGAGAAACTGAACAAAACGTGTCAGGTATTGTTGTTTGACTTGTTGGTTTTGACACCATATGTTTAACCTCGTTGTACAGCCCTGATGCCTCAAAGCTCGCGCTGCTATGCCGTGTGTAATTCATCAAATGCCTCACATGACCTGACTTAGCAGTGGTCCCTAAGAGAAGTCTTGTTTGTGCAACGTTCTGCCTGCCTCGTGGCTGAAATCCACTGCACTGAATATTTATCATAAATCTAGCTTTGTTTTAATGTGCTGATGTGTCTGTGAGCGTATTACTCATCTGAATGGGGATGTTTGTTTTTCTAGTTAGATAAACTGCTTGGTTCAGTTTATGAAAAGTCTTTGAGGTAGACTAACCAAGAGAATGCTCATAGCCACTGACATTTAACTTTCAGCTCTTCAGAGTTCCTTTCTGGACCCATCCTTGCAGAAACGTTGATTGAAAGTGCAAGACATTTTGCACACAGAAAGACCCATAGGCTCAAACATGGACGTAAATAAAGATGTGGCTGAAAGATTTTTGGCTTTATTTCATCTTCTTGTAGTTGATTTTGATATAAAAAAGACTTGTTCCATAGATGGTAAGAAAAAAAAGTAGGTATTTGTCTTTTGGGCCATTGTGACCTCATTTGGCGTAGCTGAATGCAAATATGTGTTTTACAGGGTCAGTTTGAAAACATATAATTTTAAATATAGAAATAAATAAACAGAATAAACCCACAGAATCATATCTGATTAATAATAATAATCTCACCCAGCCTTTAATTTTTTACTTTCATTCAGTGGAGGTAAAAACTCCTATTTTAAGAAATAATTGTTTTTAACACAATCCCTGGTGGGACACTTGTTGGTACCCCTAACAGTACCTTTGAAATAAACACAATTTTTTATTTAGACTTTTTTAAGTTAATCACAGTTTCTAGGAAATTCTAGGTAATAGAATAGAATAGAATATACTTTATTGCCCTGCTAGGAGAAATTTGTCATGGACCCAAGGGTGCATAGTGCATTGTAGTAGCTACCCTTACAGACAAGAAATACACCTTGTCCATTTGGACCGACTGGGCTGGCAGTTCAACCTGTGCAGCTCAGCCTTCGTTGCAGTGATGGACATCGAAGCTGATGTCATCATAGCTTTAAAGCCTGCAGAAACCAAACTTTCGATGCTATTTTCGGCGTGTCTCACGGTACAACGCAACGAAGGCGCATATCTGGAGCAACAGAAACTCGCAGGCGAGTTACTTTTGTCCTCCACACAGCCATTCCCGGAAGAACTTGAAAGCTGAAATTCTGTCTGATACAAGAAGGTTCATAACTGATCGAAGACCCCATCAACACTCTGGCGCAGACATCCATTTGGGATGGATGAGAAGTTTACAGTTTTTGAGTTGATCATGGACGCGTGACACTCTGCCCCCCCAACCCGTTTTTCCTCAGACCTGGGACCCATCCTCAAACCGGTGGAAAGAAGAAATCGTCAAATTAATTTACGGTCTTTTTTTTATTAAATCAGATAGGTGTATTTAGAGGTCTGGGCAGGGTGAGACATAGTTTAAGTTGATTTAGAATCACCAGTAGTTAATCCAAGGTATCAATTTGTTGCATGAAATACTGATTGAAGTGTTTTATGGTGAGTTGTTTTTGTTTTGCTGTGCAAGGTGCGTGCTCATGTTCTTGTCCGGCTAATCCCAAATCAGCCAGGAGTTAAAAGTTGGACTTTTAAAGTTTTCAAATGAAAGCAGCTGTGGTTTGGGCCTCGTGACCTGATCACTCCTTTGTCCCAGTTTTATTACTGGAGTTTTTCCACTGAGTTCCCGCCTCAGAGTTTTATGACCCTTTGTTCGAGATTTGGGGCAATCAGCTGCTAGTGGCTAAGGGCGTGGCCGGCGTTCTACCAGCTGATAGCTGCATCAGCGCACCAAGGAGGCTGCCCTGTAAAGTGGTTCTGCTCCACTTTCCAAGTTAACCCAAATTGCACATTTTGTCCATAAAACTGCTGGGTTTATCTTCATAGACACTCAATGTGCATAGATTTAGTTTGACGATACAGAGAGATTGCGCAAAGAGGAATATTGAAAGATTCTTTACTGGGAATAGGAGGTTATTGAGGGCAGAGTTGCCAGTGATTGTGCAACTGGGGGTTTTGCTTAAAAAAAGAATCTTTGAGTGGGATTTTGAGTAAATGTACCCAAAAATTCCTTTTTTTGAGTTTTCAAATAGCTTATTGCCAAGTTTGTAAAACCCAAACAAAAAAATTTGACTCCGGAAACCCCTTTGCTTTTTGGGTTTTTTGTTTATGCATTACAGAATAATATACATATTTAAAATTTGTAAAAATTATATATATAAAATATCTAATTTTATATATATATAATATATGGGGGTTTTTGGACTTAAAAAACCGGAACCCCGGGTTTTAGACCCCCAAAAATTTATTATTTGGTGTGGGGCCCCCTTTTGCGGCCAAACACAGCGTAAAATTCGTCTTGGAATAAATATAAAAGTCCTGCAAAGTGGTCAGGGGATTTTAACCATTCTTCTTGCAGGATAGTGGCCGGTAAAACCTACGTGATACGGGTGGGGGAAAAAAGGGGTTCCCCTAAACTCGCTCCTCCAAAACCCCCCAAAGTGGCTAAAATAATATTTGATTTTGGTGAGGGGGTAGGGCCAAGGGGAGATGTTCAACTTCACTTTCCCATTTTAAATAAAAACCCAAAAACTTTCACCAGTCTTGCTGTGGTTGGGTGAAATTTGTCATCCTGAAACACGGCCCCGCCTTAAAGGGATAAAAAATGTTTTGAAACCCCTTTTTGGGGGGCCTTTTTGGGTCCCCCCAAAGAATGGGTTTGGGTTTAGCCCTTGGCATGACGCCCCCCATTACCCAAAAAGTATTGGGCTAAGGGAATGCCATGATATGGCACCCCAAAAACCATCATTTACCACCCCCAGGCTTACTCGGGCATGCAACAGTCTGGGGGGTTAACGCTTCTTTTGGGGGGTTCCCCAAACACCGAAAACTCCCCCCCGGATGGGGGAAAAACAAAAGGTGGACTATCAGAGAACAATACATTTTCCCACACTGTCCCACCCCAAGATTTTGCGCCCCTTGGGCCCCAATTGAAACCGCCTTTTGGGCTTTGGAAATGAGTAACCAAAAGGTTTTGGGCTAAAAAGCAGCCCCGGCCGTGAAAAAATTGACCCTGGGGAGTTTCCCCGAAGGGCCCATTTTGGGTTGGAAAAAGGAGATTTTAAAGGGGGAACAATTTAATTTTTACCGGTTTTGGGAAAACTGTGGTTTTATGTTTTTTGGATAAAAATTGGGGTTTAAAGGCACCCGAACCCCCTTTCCCAGACAGCTTCCTTTTGGGCGTCCAAAAGTTAACCCGGGTTGGGGATGTGGTTGTCCCTTTTTGGGGAAATGCTAAACCATTACCCGGATACCATGGCTCTTGATCATCACAAAAATTGCTGTTTTTGGTCACGATGCGCCGAAAAGGCGTGCACCAAAAATTTGTCCTTTTTGGGAAACCCCTGGATGTCACCCATAATGTTGTGTGCATTTCAATTTTTTTGAGCAAAACTGGGGCAAAATTACCCTGGAAATTAACCTTCACATTCGGCTTTTTTACGGGTTGAAAGTGTAATCAATAAAAAGGGACTGGCTAAAAAGGCTTTTTCCCCAATTTTAAGCCATAAAAACCCCCCCCACACTAAAATTGACAGGTGTTTCGGGTTTCTTTTCCCAACCCCCTGTGTATATGTGTAAAATATAAAATTATATTTATATATATTTTATTTTAATTTTAAAATATGAATATATAAAATATAAATATATATATATATATAATAAAGTATAATATATAAAAAAAAAAAAAATAAGAAGGTGCTTTTTGAAAATTCCCCTTTATGCTTTTTGTTTTTTATTTAAAAATGTTCAGCAGAAAAACAGGCTGGGGGAAGAAACTGTCTCTGTGGGGGCCCTTGGTTTTAGTTAATAGCGCTCTGTAGCGGGGGCCTGAAGGTAACACTCAAAACATTTTGGTTTGCGGGGTTTGTGGGGGTCTGCAGAGATTTTAGCAGCCTCTTTTCCTGACCCTTGCCTGAAAAGTCCTGGATGGAGGGAAGGTCAATTTCCCCGGGTGATTTCTCGCCAAAATCCTGGGTTTTTCGTTGCTGTCCTGTTTAGTGGATTTCCAAAAAACCCCCTGAGATGGATGAAGACAGGACGGAAAAGAATGAGGCAGTGTAGAAGATGATCAGGGAGCTCCGGGGAAGGTTGTATTCCCTTTAGTTGGGCCCCAGGGAAATACAGTTTTCTGCTGGGCCTTCTTTCAAAAATTGGCCCGTGTGTGAAGACCCCTCCCCAGGTCCTCCCGAGATGGTTGGTTTCCCAGGAATCTGAAAATGGTCCCAGCCACACCCCCGGGGTTTTGGGTTTTTGGGTGGTGTTTTGGGGGGGGGTTTTTTTGGGGGGTCCAAACCCCCATTTCCCACAGTCTTTAAATGGGTTTAATTCCCCGGGGTTTCTACCCACAACCCCTGTATCCGGCCCATCCACCCTGTCCCCGTTTTCCCCAAATCTCCCCCCGTTCCCGGATCAGGGCCAAACAGTGGGTTTTCCCTCTGCAAAAATTCAGGAAATTTCAAAGGGGCGAGGTTTTGCTGAAGTGCAGGGCATTTGGTGTACAGGGAGAAGAGGAGTGGGGATGAAACACACCCCCTGGGGTGCACCAGTACTTATTGATCTGGGTGCGGGAGAAGGAAAAGCTCCCCAGTCTCCCCGCTGCTGTCGGTCCGTCAGGGAAACTGTTTTATCCCACTGACAGGTGGAGGCGGGAAATTTGAGCTGGGTGAGCTTTGGTGGAAAGGGGTTTTTGGGAGGGGGGTGGGGTTGGGAAAGGGCCCAGCTGAAAATCTACAAAAAGGGTCCTGGCGTAGGGCCCGGGGGGGGTCGAGGGGGGGTTTTTCAGGAGGGAAATGTAGACCTAAATTTTAAAAGCATCATCTTTCCGACCCTGTTTTCCTCGGTAAGGGAAACTGCGGGGCGTCCAAATAGAGGGCCTGTGATGTCTTTTTAGGGGCTTTGGGCACTAGCCCCTCAAGGATTTCATGACCACAGACGTCAGGGTACAGGGCCCGTAAATCCTTTAATCCTAGGATTTTTGGGTTTCTTGGGGCATGGGATGAGGGGGGGATCCCTTTGAAGCGGAGGGAAACCCCACCCTTTTTCTAGGAAATTGTTGAAAAAACCGGGTGAAAATCGGAAAACGAGTTGGTTTTGCACGGCTTTCAGGCATGATTTGGGGGGACCCTTGGGCAGGGCCCCCACTTTTTTTTGGGTTTTTATGGGCTGAAAGAGCCTGTTTTACTCATCCTCAAAGTTCTTTTTGTGCAAAAACAGAGGATCTTTAAGGGAGGGGGGTTTGGGTTTCTTTTTAAAGGTGAAAATTGTTTCCCCCGAATGGGAAAGGGTTGGGGGGTTGGGTTTTAGGTTTTTTAACGGGTTTCCCCGTCATTCTGCAGTAGAACCATTCAACGGGTTGCCAGACGAGGACTCTTTTCAGGAAGGGGGGGGGGGCCCTGAGGCAGTCAGGTTTTCCCCAGCCAGGGCCCCCTACAGCCGAAGTGTCCCAAGTAGAAAAGGCGTTTTTCAAACTTCTCACGGGAAACTTCTCCCTTTGGGGGCCTTGATTTTCCTTTTTTTATCCCTTTTTGGTCCCGGTTTTTCCCGCCCCCCTTTTTCCATGCTGTGGGGCTTTTCCTTTTTCCTTTCGCAGATTCCTGAGGTGGAGTGAACCCCTGTCTTGTTATTCCCAAAGGTGCCCGAAGGGCCTTTTGGTTTTGCCCCCCACGTCCTCCCCAGGAAAAATGAGGGGATGATTGGGCACCACATCAGTTATTCGTTTTTTAAAACCGTGGTGAGGTTTTTAAAAACATCCAGTCCCGGCATTCAAAGAGGCCCGTAGGGTCTTTCTTCGATTCCTCAGTCCACTTTTTTAACCCGGGTGAAAACAGGGTTTGGGGAACTATTATTTTCTGTCTTTAAGTTGGGATGAGGTGGGTAAGAGAAATTTGGGCCGAAAAACCCAAGGGAGTCCCCGGTTCCCGCATGGTATTTAGTCCTTTAAAAGCTGGGAAAAAGTGGTCCAGTTGTTTTTTTTTTTCTCTGGTGGGGGGCACTTATTGCGGGCTGTAATTTTTGGGGGCTTCATTAGAAAGATCGCCTGTTAAAATCTCCAAGTAAAACATGTGAAAGAGTCAGGATATTTTTTTTTCCACGGCTGTAATCAGCTCAGCAAGGGTTTTTTTTTCCCCCGGGGAGAAAATTCCCGCCCTGGGGTGGAAAATAAAGAAGGGCCCCTTTAAATTTTAAACAGGGGAAAAATCTCTCGGTGAATAAAAAAAAGGGGTTTAAGATTATGGAAAAAAAACTCCAAATCCCGGGCTACAGGGTTTTTCCCCAGCCCTTCTATGTCTCTGCAAACCCAAACCCTTAAAATTTTTATAAAAGCAGATTTCTCCTTGTTTTCCTTTCCCCGGGTGCTCCGCGCTTTCAAAACCGCTTCTGAACAGATGGAAGTCCGGCAACAGCAGGGCGCGGTCCCCCGGGTGTTGTCAAATCAGCCATGTCTCGGGGGGGGGGAAGCGAGGGAAACCACTGAACCACGGAGGTCGTGTTTTTACCAGTAGGAGAAAGGGGATCTTTCCATCTTTTTGTTTTGGAGCAAGGAAAATTTTTCCCGGTGGATTGAAGGCAAAATTGGTGTGCGAAGTCCTCTTTTTTTTTGAAACTTTTTACCAGCGCGCCAGCACGCTTTCCCCCCGGGGCTTTCGGGGCAGTTCCCCTACGTGCCGCCGCCCCCACTTGGGGAGAAAGGGTCATTAAACCCCGGTCGAAAGAAGGGGGGGGGGGGTAAAAATCCCAAGAGAGGAATCTCTATGTTTAGACTTCCTCTCTGCCTGGAAAAGAGACCACAAATATGGCCCGAGGGGCCCCAGTCCCGTGGGTCGAAAAAAATAAAAACACACAAAAACAAAAAAAAAAGAAGATGGGGAAGCTCCCAAGGCTGGCCCCTCGTCGGCGCCACCCTTTGGTTGGGAAAGGAGCGCCCTCTTGGGTTTATGATTGCTACCCGGAATAAAAAACTAAATTTTTTTAAAGTTTAAAAAAAATGTGTCTGTGTTTGCAGAAACTGCATTTTTCTGCTTTGTTCTGATATCCTAATCAAGGATATAGCCACTTGTGATAAAGTGTATCCATTATTCAGACAGCTATCTCACATCAAATTTAGTTATTAATCTCATAATGGATTTCCTGATGATCAATGTTTTTATTATAACAAAAAACACCACACATTATCATGAGCTCTATAAAATAAGACATATATGAGTTATACTTTCATACTGTATATCAACACAAGATGTTTTAAGCTGTAAAAAGTGCTTGCTTCCTAATTATCACCATCTTTTAACTGCTTTAAGAGGTCAGATGTCCTTCATTTTAATGCTTTCAGAATTAAACACGTCCCATATAAATAACACAATGCTGATTTTCTGCTGTTTACTGTAAGGTCAGCATATCAGACCATTGGTGTTAGTGCTTTTATGTTTATCATCACACATCTGCAGGAAAGAAAATTCCCAGTCTGGTACAAATTAAGTCTGTATTCAGCCGAGCAGCAGCAATCTGGTCTGGTTTGTATGTTTCTGTTCAGTATGAAAAGGATAAAGATCTCAAGACAGAGTATTTGCCATATTGCATAGAGTTAATCTTAAGCATGGCTTCTCCTGTCTTCCTTTTGCCCTTTTGAAAGCAGAAGGTGCCTATTCTCTTGTACTCTCTTCCATTTGATCGTACCTTGCAAAAAATACCGTGTAAACCTAGCTTTAAAATGCTTTATTCAATTTAGCAGTGGAATAAAAAATAACATAAATAAAAAGTTAATCAGAGTTTCTATGAACATCACATTCTAATGTTCAGAACAACAGCACCTTCATACAGTGTCCATGTAACTCTGTGATTATGATGAGGTGGAACTTCATCCTGATATCCTATTCAATAATATAACCCCATGTGGTAAACTATATCTAATTTTTCAGGCAGTCATCTTACATCAATTTTAGTGTTCTTTCACTGCAAAATCCACTGTTAAATATATTATTGACCTACATCCCCTTTCACGCCCAGTGACTTTAAATCCAGGTTCCCTGTGTGACTGCCGCTGACTGTTCAACTGACATAATCAGCTAAGGGCCGTGCAGCTTTGAGTTAAACATCTGAGCAACATCTGCGGTAATTTCCTTCAGTCTATGATCTAATGAAGCCCCAGTGGACAAAGTACATTGTTTTTTTTCAGCTTAACTGGCAAATATTTAATCTGACATCATTTGTCACACACTTTTTCCAGATTTCATACATTAAAATACGTTAATGGCTACTAAGACGTCAGATTTATTTGTTCTTTATTTTCTGACCACCGGTTTAAAAACAGACACAGTAATATCTGCAAACATAACTGATTGAAAATCTTTTCAAAATTTGACAGTCTTATTTTTTTCTTGAAATTCTCTTTTTTTTTTTTATTTATATTTCCTAATGCCATATATCTAGCCATGTGGGTATATCCACCTGACAACTGCATCAGTAATTGCTTCCACAACTTTTCCGTTTAGCTACAAATGCTGAGGGAAGAAAACTAAGTTATCTGTTATCAGTGTTGTTGTCAGAGGCAGCACACATTTATTTAAAAGGAAACTGTATTAACATGTCAGGTCATGTCTGCAGTTCATTCAGGCTGCGAGAGAGAGCAAGACTTTTAGCAGTTAACAGAAAGGCTGATCAGAGTACAGAAAAGTCGTTCTGTTTTTTTCTTTAGAGTTTTCAGCTTCTGTCAGTTAAAGAACTTGCTGGGCTTGGACATGTTGGCTGCCTTTTGGCAGTCTCAGAGTCTCACATGGAGACTGCAGTTTTGTTGATGCTAGCAAATCTTATGGCTAATATCAGATGCTAAAGTTTAAAATGGTGACACTGTTTTTATTTTAAAACTTTAGGGAAACACAGTTTCAGTTTCATGATGATACTCACAGTGAGTATCATCAATCTGAGGAAGGAAGGCTAGAAGAAATATTTTGAATGCTGCTAATTATTTTTCTTAAAGATAAATAGATCTGGTCTTTATCAGGTTGTGAATTTGTGCCAATCTTTCCTCAAATTTCAGTTAGTGCAATTTGGGGTCATTTTGAGGATTTTCATGTGCACTGACCTCTATCCGTAACTGCCTGTTCAAAAATAAATGGATCTTAATTTAAATCAGTTAAATGTGTGTAATATGCAATACCAGTTAAAAGTTTGAGAACGACTTTCTCACTTAATGGGTCTCTTTATTTTCATTACTATTTAAATTGAAGATTCTCACCAGAGATGACAAAACTGTGGATAAACACACATGGGATTATGTAGTAAACATAAAGTGTGAAATAACTCTAAACATTTTTATATTTTAGACTCTTTATAAAATAGCCACCCTTTGGCATTTTCTCCATGAGCTTCAATGGGGTGGTCCCCTAAATGTTTTCCAGATCTTGAAAGAATTCCCAGGGTTCTTAGGAGGGCCCAAGGGTTAAATTCAATCATTACGAAAAAGGGCGCTATTTAAGGATTCTAATATATAAAACATATTTATTAGTTTTTTTACCAATTTCGTTTGCTACTAAATCCTATTTGGGTTTATTTTACTGTTTTTTATGCCTTCATTTAAAATCTCGTACAATTTTAAAAAGTCATAAAAATAAAAAAAATTTAAAAGAAAAGGCTTTCTGAAACTTTTGACCGTGGTATTTTGGGGTAATTGACAAAGGGGCTTTTTAAAAAGCCAACCCTTTTGGTTGGGTAAGGAATTGTAATTTTAAATTTTTCGCTGTAATGCAGGGAAACACAGTAAATGGGATTTTTGACGTAAGACCAATAAAAAAAGCTTTCTAAAAATGACTGAAATTTAAAAACACACTCCCGGTTATACTCTACCCCTTAAAGAAAACCAAAACAAAAGACACCCTTTAATTAAATTTAAAAACTTTAAAAAAACTTTTATCCAAATCTTGTAAGTGGGCCACCTCCCATTTAAAATTATTTTCCCCGTAGTAGCGGGTCTCTTAACACATCCAAGGGAAAGACTGAGAAAACTTTAAGACTCAGTCTTTGCTTTTCGGTAATCTGAGGTTTAAACCACCATTTCCAAACAAGTTGTCCACAATTCTGCAGTGAGAAAGATTATTCACAACTGGAAAACAGCTAAGACACAACCGCCAATCTTCTCAGGAGTCGACCTTATTCACCCCATGGCCAGGCCTCACTATTTTCAGCAAAAAACCCAAGAGCTCAATCCAAAAAGGCCTCAGTTAGCATTTAAAGGTTAAAGTTCATGACAGAACAGGTTGGAAAATAGACTGAACATACACTGCTCAAAAATATAAAGGGAACACTTAAACAACACAATATAACTCCAAGTAAATCAAATTTCTGTGAAATCAAAAATGTCCCTTAGGAAACAAAAACCCGATTGACAAACAATTTCCATGCTGTTGTGCAAATGGAAAGACAACAGGGGGAAAACTTTGGGATTTCAAAAAAACCCAATAAAATAGTGGGTTACAGGTGGGGACCACAGACCCTTCTCAGTACCTATGCTTTCCCGGCTGATTTTTTTTGGCACTTTTTAATGTTGGTGGTGCTTTACAGTGGTAGCATGGAGGGGCTGCAAGCCACACAAAATGGCTCAGGGGATGGGAGCTCTCGGATGGGCCCTCAATGGAGCTGTGGGGAAGAAATTGCTGTTCTGTCGCTAGGTCCAAGCCCCTTTAGGGGCTACCAGGAGACAGGCCCGTACACCAGGAGACGTGGAGGGGCCGTAGGAGGGCAACAAACCCCGCAGCAGGGCCGCTAACTCCGCCCGTGTGCAAGGAGGAACGGGGGAGCACTGCCAAATCCCGCAAAATGACCCCCACAGGCCACAAATTTGCATTTTCCCCTGCACAAACTTTAGAAACCGCCCCATTAGGATGGTATGAGGGCCCGACGCCCCAAAAAATGGGGGTTGTGCTCACACCCAAACACCATGCGGGACGTTTTGGCTTTTGCTAGAGAACCCAAATTTGGAAATTCGGCACGGGCGCCCTGTGCTCTTCAAAATGAAAGCAGTTCCCAAATAGCACTGTGCAGACGTGACAGTCTGGAGACACCGTGGACAGCGATCGCTGCCGCAAAACCCCTTCAGGGATGACCGGTTTGGCAGTGGGTCCATAATGGTTGCACCCAGACAGTTCGGGGTTGGCGATGCTTTATCGGTCGGGGAGGGGGATCCCCAGGGGACTCCCCCGTCTCATCCGGGCCATGCCCCGGCGTTGTAAAAGGTCATCCGTGGAGGCCCACCCCAATACTGAGCCCCATTTTGGGGTTGTTTTTAAAAAATTTAAACAAAGTTTTGGGTACCCCGCATGTGTTTTTCCGCTTTAATTTTGTGTGTGACCCCAAAAACCGGGCCTCCTTGGTTTAAAAAATTTTTTTTTCCTTTGATTTTTGTGTGATTTTGGTTTCAGCACTTCAACTTTGTACGAACAAGTTCTCAGAAATATTTCATTCATTCGACCTAGGATTGTTTTTTTGAGTTTCCCCCTTTATTTTTTTGAGCAGTGTATATGGTTTGTTTGGAAAGGTTGCCCATAACGGCACAATATAAGTTTGCTGAATTTGAATGAACCGTAAGGTTTCAGGGACAATGTCCTAAGTAGGGATGTTTTCCTATAAAGCACTGAACCGAACACAGCATATCAGCTTAAGCTCCTCATATCAGCTGTGAAGCACAGTGGTGGAGGGGGGATGATTTGGGCTTGTTTTGCAGCCATTAAACTCCTCTGTATATCAAGGTAATCTAGAATCAATTGTAAGGCAATCTGTGTGACACTCTTGGACCCATTTGGGTCATGCAAGTAATAAAGCAATGTTCTTTAAAGGCAAATGGGCCAAAATTCTTCCACAGTGGTGTGATGGATGGTCTTACAGATCATAAATACTTTAGGTTGTTCCTGCTAAAGGTCATTCTATATGATATTAAATGTTGGGGTGTACTTACTTTTTCTATACAGCTTCTCTTAATCTTTGAGAAACAATGACTTGGACTTCTTGTGTACTTTGGTATGCTTTAGGTAAGATTTCAATAATCTTTCGAACCTCATAAAAAGTAAATAACTTTTTCTCCTAGGCTAAAGCCCTAGAATTGAAAAGGGATTTATTTTCTCCTTTATAAAAATACACTTTTTTAGAATAACATGTTGGAACAACACTGAATAACTGCTGTTTTAAAGTCTCTTGGCTCAGAATAACAAAACATAACCAGTGCAGTTCTATTTTAAACCTAAAAAAGGGTTTCCCACTAGAACATGGACATTTTTTGTGGTTGACAAACAACATCTGTGGTTTGGGATGACTGCTGTTTTATTTAACTCTGTTAAAACGCTGTTTGAACAAGGCAAAAATGAGAAAGAGGATGTAGGTGTTCTGGTGATAGCTGTGATATGGAAACTCCAGAGAAATGCAGACCCTTTTTTTTTCTTTTTTGAGAAATGACAGGAAGCAGCACGACAGGTATTGTATATGCCTCGGCCTGCAGGATGGCCAGAGAAAATACAAAACAGCACCTATGAGCTATTGCTTTAAGCACAGGGCTCCTTCCTGTAGCATTTTTTATCAGGCTTTTATCTGTATACATTGTTAAAGACATACTTGGAAATGTGCTAATTTATATATTGCTCTCTATTTCTAGAATACATTAATAAAAGCTGGTGGTTTTAAAGCATTGTTGACAAAATCCTTCACAGATACACTTTTCACTGAAACAATTTAAGTTGTTCAGTAAAACTGTCTATTTAATCTCCTCTGGAGGTTAAACCAGGCAGCACCATTTTAATTGTTTTCAGGTAACTTAGCTCTCAGTAGGTGGGGCTGTACCTGCAACTCAACTGGTGACCTCATGAAGTAGCCAGTTAGTTTGTGCATAAGTAAAATTAAAATAATTTAAAGTCATTTATGGTTTTTTTTAATCTTGTTTTTCTAAATGTCACTGTAAATGTTAAGCTTTCTGAGTTTTCTAAATATAATAAGTCTCCTGATCCACAGGCCAGTGTGCTTGGTTTCTTGCAACTCTGCCTAACCTGTCAACTTTTTAGGTGTAGTCCATTTGCATTTGTGTATGGACAGAGAATTTCACCTACCCCTGTTCTGAGGTTCTCTTTTGAGTGCTGCAGATGTAAGTGGTTGAATCCCAAGCTGTTGGCTGCTGGTTTGATAAATTGGCAGTTCCAATTAACCATGTTGTATCATTTCGTCAATTAATTTCAAGGAATACAACATACTCTACTCATAAAATATGTGACAGTTGATATTCAATCCTGACCAAAAGACAACTTCAGTGTTGGCAGTGGAATAATGATGTAAAAACATCCAGAAATCTACTTGGTATGTATAGCACTTAAAATTGCTTCTGCGTCCCCTTTACTGCCACATCGTGTTTTCCTGAAAACACATTGTTACCAATGGCCTACCATTTACCTGACAGTAAAAATAAAAGAATCACTCTCAATCATTTTTTTCAACCACTTTTTTTGCTCAACATTCACTGTAATCATTTATTGGTGAGGATAGGCAAATTAACGGCAGAAGTTAGACAGTAAGACTTAATCTTTAGATAAATATAACACTTGGACCATAAGACGTTTTCTGGAGCACATCCCATAAGCTAATTTCTTGACCCCTGCGGTTGCAATTTCAAGAGTAAAAACATGTTTAGACTGCCTAAGAGGAGGGGACGTTTGGTAAATGATTAGTTGGTTTTCCAACATATTTAGTTATGCAGAAAGGATTGAGCCCAACAAATGTAGCTTTCATAGCTGCTCTATGGCAACTACATTGCTTTGTAACGATATTCATACCTTTTTTAACTTTTTCACATTCCGTCACGTTGCAACCATAAACTTTAATCTATTTTACTTTCATTCAACTACTGCAAATTAGTGCATAATTATAATGTGGAAGTAATATTAATACATGGTTTTCAATGCTTTTTACAAATAGAATAAAAAGTGTGGCATGTATTTATTGCCCTTTACTATCCTCCAACAAAAGTGCAACCAGTTGCCTTAAGGCAACTGGTTGCCAAATTAATAAATACGGATTAACTTTGTAATATATTTTTTTGTATAAATACAGCTGTTTTGTGAAGGCCTCAGAGGTTTGTTAGAGAGCACTAGTGAACGAACAGCATCATGAAGACCAAGGAACAGAGCAGACAGGTCAGGGAAAATGTTTAAGCAGGGTTAGGTTATAAAGAATACCCCAAGCCATATCCCTTTATGTGAAAATAGAAAAATGATAAACTAACACTACACATCAATGACTACATTATCTACACTGGGAAACATGATGGTGGCAGCATTATTCTGTGGGGATGCTTTTCTTTAGCAGAGACATGGAAGCTGGTCAGAGTTGATGGGAAGAAAACCTGTTCAAGACTTGAGACTGGGGTGAAGGTTCACCTTCCAGCAGCACAATGGGCCTAAACATACAGCCAGAACTACAGGGGAATGGTGTAGATAAAGTATATTCATCTTTTAAAATGATCCAGACAAAGTCCAGTCCTAAATTTTACTGAATACAAATGCATGTCACACTCTACAGATTTTTTCTGTAAAAATATTGCTAACCAATATTTTCTTTCACTTCACAACTTGCTGGTCTATCACTTAAAATTTGATAAAATACATTATTTTTAGTTGTAACATGACCAAGTGTGGAAAAAGTATTTGCCTTCTGACAGATTTGTTCAGTTTTTGCATTTTTGTCACACTTAAATGTTTCAGATCAGTAAAGAAGTGTTGTTATTGGATAAAAAATAATCTAAGTAAATACATAAAGCTGTTTTCGAATGATTGTTTCGTTCATCAAGAGAAAAATATCTGTCGAAACCAATCTGGCTTCTGGGAAAAAGTAATTGCCCCCATTCAGTGGTGGGGACTGTTCTGCTAACAGCCAATAGCAGAACAAATTTTCCGTTTAGTGGATTAACATGTTTGCTAACTTTGAAAAAAGTTAGCAGGCTGTTTAGCTTCTGCTAAGTTAGGTTTCGGCAACTTTAAGTCTGCTAACACAATTCTCAGGTTTGTTCCTTAATGTTGTGGGCATGTCTCAAAGAGTTATACTTATTTCTTTTTATCTGTTTAGCTTTGGTTAGTAATGCTAAGATTTTATTTAGCTGAATATGGGTTAGCAAAGCTAACTTTTTGGTTAGCCGTGCCCACCACTACCCCCATTGGTAAATCATGAAACCATGTTGAATCATAATTCTGGAAAGGATGGCAAAGCTACTTATAAGGCTTTGCAGAGAATTACCACAGTAAGAGCTATAATCCACAACTGTAGAAAAAAGGTGATGAAACTTCCCAGGAGAGACCAGGTCAACCAAAATTGCTCCAAGAGCAGATCTACCAGGAAGTCGCAAAAGAACTAATGCTGATCCAAAAAAAACACAATGGTCCATCTCACATTTGCCAATAAACATTTAGTGATCCCTAAGACTAGTTGGAAAATATTCTGTTGATTGATAAGACAAAAGTGGAACTTGTTGGAAGGTGTGTGTCTAGTTACACCTGACCTTAAACTGACACTGCTTTTCATAAACAGACCATCACACTGATAGTTAAACATGCAGGTGGTAGTGTAAGGGCTTGGCGCTGCTTTGCTTTTTCAAGACCTGAACAACTTGTCATAAATTATGTAATCATGTTTTTTCTCCTCTCTAGCCAAAACAAAAAACTGCTACAGAGCAAATGGCTGTACTGAAGTCCAGCCATCAGTACAGGACCTTAAGCCCAATCAAACTTTGGTTGTGCAGCAGAACAGTGATCCAAAGCACAGTAGCTGCTTCTGAATGACTCAAAAAAAAAGATATGTTTTGTAGTGGCCTATAGCCAAAGCCTGGACTGTAGTATGACCTACAGTATCTGAAACGCATCTTTCATACTCAAACTCTCCAACATGGCTGAATTAAAACATTTCTGCAAAGGAGAGTGGGTCAAAAATCCTCAGTAGTGATGTTGAAAACTCATTGCCAGTTATCAAAAACTCTAAATGTCAGTTAAGGTTGGCACAACTAGTTATTAGGTTTAGGGGGTATTTACTTTTTCACATAGGGTTGGTTTGGATAACTTTTCCATTAATGAAAACTGCTTTTTGTATTACCTCAGGTTGTCTTCATTCAATATTAAAATTTGTCTGATGATCTGAAACATGTATGTGTGACAAACACAATCAAAGCATTGTATATCGAAGATCTTATCTGTCGTTTGAGAGGTGCTGAAAACTCGAAGTGAGACTATAGTTTTAAACTCAAAAGATATCTGCATGCAGTTTCTCCTAGTTGTGGATCTTGCATGGCCGGCTGCAGTTAGTCCGTCAAAAGATGTTCTGGTTGTCAGGTGATTTCCCTTAAAGTGACATTAAAGGACATATGAAATGAGAATTTGTGGAGAGAAGTAAATTGAATTGGACAGGAACTCATGTCAGCAGCTCTTTTGGGATGTATGTGGATGTGAATAGGGTTGTGTGCTCTGAACATTCATCTCCGCTGTGTGAAGATGAAGCACGCTGAAAAGAGATCTTCAGGTAAATGTTACCCTCAGTGAAGCAGGGCTCATTACTGGGTTCAGTGGATTTTCCACCACACTCTCCGAATAAGGGTCCCCCCAAAGACCGCATCCATCATACCCTACAGTAATAAAGTTAGTAAACAAAGGTAGCATCAACCAACACACTACTTTATTTGCTAAATGTAGGCTTATAATGGTTTCCAGTTTTAGAGGTATAGCCCAGTTTAAAAAGTGTTTTACAGTGGTTAAATATTGGAACCAGTCTCATGTTATGAATCATTTACCATTTAGACACAGTAGATGTATTTTCAACCAGAAAATGCCCACTGGGTCATTGAAAGGGGTCAAAGTTTAACGCAGGGTTAGGTTATAAAACAACATCCAAAGCTTTGAAGATCTCACAGAGCTCTCTTCAAACCAATATCTGAAAATGGAAAGAGTATGGCACAACTGGAGACTTATCAAGGTATGACCATCCACCTGAACCAGGGGTCTGCCACCTTAACAATCCAAAGAGGCATTTTTCCTTACTCCTCCTGTCATGGCTGGTGAGGCGGAGGACCCCAGAATGCAGATGAGCTGGAAGCATCGTAATGTAAAAGATTTATTAAATGAAACTCACTTCAGCAGGTGGTGGCAAAAACAGGCATGGACAGGCAGGCAAGACAGACTTGGCATGAACGGGACGAACGGAAAACTGTGATGATGTTTCTGTGAGGAGTAAACAGAACAGACGTGTATATATGGAGCATGAACCAGGTGAAACAAGGAAACTGATTACAAGATGCAGGTGGACAAGACAGGCGGCAAGACAAAAGCTACTGCTGAAAGAAAGCTATAAAGTCCCATTTACAGTTTGCCACTGGCCATGTAGGCGACACAGCAGGCAGGAAAAAAATTATCTGGTCAGAGCATCTAAAATGCTATGTACTGCACATTACTCTGAACACACCACCCCCATGGTGAAACATAGTGGTGGCAGCATTATTCTCTGGTCTTTTTGTGACTGACTGAGGTATTTTGTAAAGAAATTATTTGCCTCTAAATGTGTTATGCTGGTAGAAAAACTCTAAAATATATTTATTGGACTCCTGGCCCGGGGATCTTTCTGTATGGAGTTTGCATGTTCCCCCTGTGCATGCGTGGGCTCTCTCCGGGTACTCTGGCTTCCTCCCACAGTCCAAAAACATGATTGTTAGGTCGATTGCTCTCTGTACATTGCCCTTAGGTGTGAATGAGTGTGTGTGTGGTTGTTTGTCCTGTGTGTGTATGTGTTGCCCTGCAATGGACTGGCGACCTGTTTAGGGTGTACCCCGCCTCTCGCCCATAGACTGCTGGAGCTTCCCTGCGGCCCACTATGGAAGAAGCGGTAGAAAATTACTGACTGACTGACTGTAATTTTCTTTCATTTTACAATTACGGAATCCTTTATGTTGGTCTGTCACATAAAATCCCGTTAAAATATTTTGAAGTTTGTGGTCGTAATGTGACACCTGAAGTTTGGGTTCATTCTTACATCTTGACATGCCAGTAAAGTAATGGTTGAAACAGCCTTGATTTTGAGTTTTATTCTGCATGTTTTATCCCTGTAATGTTTGAAGAGAGAAGACTCCACAAGGACCTTCACTTGCTGATTGGGCCAATTCACATGTTTTCTCACCTCCCAGAATGGCCCCCACCCGCCACAATCTTACATTTCATGATTGACAGCACCCCTCGACCCACAGGAGGATCACTGGATGTTGTGGCCTTGTGGAAGGTGAGCCTGGCTGCCACTCCGATGCAGTCAGGAACGCTGCAAGTTCGCAGGCGTGTCTCAGGGGGATCGCGGCACAGTCACACAAGGGTAATTACCCGAGCACTGGGGTGAGGGGCACATGAAGCGATTTCAGCACCTCCGAATTAACACGGTCCACGGACTATGAACAATCCACAGGCTGCTTCACTGCTATTCATAGAGCCTTTCAAAACTAAAGACGCTGTATAGTTTCTAAGTGTGAATTGTATTGAATTTGGAGGGGGGGGGACTGTGTTAGTTTTCAGCACTGCTAAATTAAACATGCTCCAAGGAATTAGAACAAGCTGTATGTCACCCAGACTGCAAATACACTGCTTAAACAGGATTTCAGTCTGTGCAATTAGAATTAAATTTAACATTTAATTTTTGAATTAAGCATGCTTCAAGACACTGGAGAAATTTAAAAGCTACTCCAAAATAATCCATGGGCTGATTTTGTACAAATCAGCCCAAAAAGCCCATTGATTAGCTCCAGAAATTGTTCAAATATAGGTTGTGATGCGATTTAAAGCTGAGAGATTCTTGGTTATACTTTAGCTTTCAGAAGTAAACACACCCCTGGTTTTAAAAAAAATGACACCTACTGTACCTTCAATGTGACATTTATCCCGTACAACCAAACAAATATATCAGGATAGAAATGTAAAAAAAATAAGTTGCAATGACTTGGTGTCACTGTTAAACTATTACTTTGTTAAAGCAACTTTTCATTCAGTTTTAGCATTGAGTCTCCTATTGGGACAATGACCACCGCATGCCAAGTGACACACCAATACTTTAGTCTACAACAAATTTATTCACCTGTGTGTTCATCCAACTTACAGGCAACACGATGCTGTGTTCGAGGCTACTCTGAAATATGGGACAAAACATCTGCACAAGTTAATTATCAGAATACAGGATGACTCGTATTTCGAAAGACGTGGCAACCCTTGTACAACCAAATCAGTTACAGTAAATCTGATTAACATGATGTAAAGTTTAACTGTCCTTGTAGATTTTTTTTATTTTATTTTATTTTCTGATCTGCTGAAGCCATAGTTTACAAAGGGGCTACATTATTTCATAGTACAAAGGTATCAGTCAGGAGAAGATTCCTAACAAAATTACACCACTAAATACACCCTGGGTATATAAGTGAATAGTCATCGAAAATTCTTCACCGCAGGATTTTTGGAGGGGGGGGGGGCAATCCCAAAAAGATATAATTAGCACAAACAACCCTGTCCATCAAAAAAAACTCCATACCTACATTAATACATGGTGGTGGCAGACTCATGCTCTGGGCTTACTTTTCTTCAGGTAGAACTACGTTTTTATCCAGCTTGATTAAGGTCGGAACAGATTCAGATACAAATCAGTGTTGACCCAACATCTACAGGAATCTGCTAGAAAGCTGGAAAGCCAGATTTTATTTTATTAGCATCACAGTGAGACCACAGTGAGCCGATTGTCTAATCAGCAAAAAGGAAAAATGGCTTCACCAGAGGAAGAGAGTCCAGAACCAAATTTGACATAAAATCTAGTGAGTCACCTAAAGAGGAGTGTGGACAAGAGATTTAATCACAATCTGAAAGATTTGGAGAATTTATGTTAGGCAGAATGGAAACATATTTCCAAGTTAAGTTGCTAATAAACTCCTACCAAAGAAAATAAATGCTGAAATTTTATCAATGTCAACAAAGCATTAGTTTAAGGGTGTCCACACTTATTCAGCCAGGTTATGGCAGCTTTTTTATTTAATTATATTTTCCTTCTTAGAGGTTTGTTCGGGTTTCAGTTGAATTTATGCATGATACATTATAGAGTAGAAAAGTTATAAAATGATTTAATTTGATGTTCTTTTTTACATAATTTTAACTGGGTTGTGTAGACTTTTGAGCTCCACTGTATAGTTCCCCTTATTTACATCAGCCCTGTGTTTCCAGCTAATGTATAAAGCCTCCATCAAGCCTGATGATTGAATTCTGAAGACAAAATGTTTTTTGTTTTTTTTTTAATCTGCCTCCTGTCTGCCCTTTTAATCTTCTTTGGAGTTTCACTCCCGTCTGTTGTTAATCTGCTCCCAGGCTGTTCTCTGTTGGTGGTATGATCTTTATATTTTGCAGCATGCCAGAAAACAATAAGACTCTATTTAATCAGCTTTTTTAACTGCCTGATAGTTTTGTACATGTTTTTTTTTTTTAAACATAAAAACTAAAATGCAGCATCAGGCATTCAGTGTAATTTTTTTCAGGTGTTTTTTCATGTATATTGCTTGATTCCCTGAGCTGTTTAATGGAGCGGAGTCCTTGTTTCTTGATGAGAGAGATTTTCTGTGTATGACAGGATGATGGGATAAGTGATTGATGCGGACCTTACTAATGCAGTTCAAGCAAGCCCAGTTGTTCTCTATGCCATCTGTGCATCTTTTAGTGATGGTGTGCATGTTACAGTGTGACCCCTCTCATCAAACCTGCATTTGGGGCTTGTCAGAATCCACTTAACCACTCAGACATGAAAGGTTAAGCTTCTCCACTGATCCTCTTTTTCCCCTTCAGGGGATTCTGCCCGTCTTGCCCCTCGGTGCTTTGGAATGGAAGAAAAATCTTACAATGTCTCATATCACTGCCGTCATGTAAAACTGCTGACTGATTGTATAATAATTGCATTCATGTATAGGCTTTTCTAAAGCGTTAACTGTTAAAGAAGGCAAACAATAAATTATTACGACTAAACCAAGATTCTATTTTATTTGTGATAATTAAACGTTCACATTTTGTCACATTACAACCACTAACTTTAATGTATGTTTACTGGGATTAAATGTACAATTAAAATGCATAATTGTGAAGTGGAAAAAAAAGGTTAAAAATAATAAAAAAATATATACATGTATATACACATGCATTTCAGTGAATATTTTCAAGATCTGCTTTTCACTGCAGTTAAAGGAGTTGGTATTTTGGGGATAACTTTCCATGACCTGAGAATGAAATCTTTTCCTATTCTTTGCACAAAAGCTTTGGCTCAGTCTGAATGGATGGAAAGTGTTTATGAACATCCATTTTCAAGTCTTACCACATATGTTCAATAGGATTTAGGTCAAACAACTCTAAAACATCAATCTGCTTTGATCTGAACCAGTCCATTGTAGGTCTGGCTGTTTGTTTAGGGTCATTATCCTGCTAGAAGGTGAACCTTCGCCCCAGCCTCAAGTCTTTTGCAGTCAGTAGCAGGTTTTCTTCCAGGTTTGCCCTGTTTTTCCATCCAACCATGCTCCTATCAACTCTGACAAGCTTCCCTGTCTGCTAAAGAAAAGCATCTCCACAGCATGATATTGCCACCTCCATGTTTCACCATGGGGATGGTGTGTTCAGCATGATGCTCACTGAAAGTTTGCCTCCAAAGCAGTTTGCATTTGGGCCAACGTGTTTTGGTCCCATCTGACGAAAGCACCTTCTTCTATATGTTTTGTGTTCCTGGTTTCTGGCAAGCTGCAAATGGAACTTCTTATGCCACTCTTCTGTAAAAGCCAGATTTGCAAAATGAATAGTGTTGTGCTAGTGATAATAGTTGCCCTGGCAACAGATTCTCTCACCTGAGCTGTGAATCTCTGCACCTCCCCCAGAGTTACCATGGGCCTCTTGGCAGCTTATCTGATTAATGCTCTACCTGCCCCCGACATGTTAGTTTAGGTGGATGGGCATGTCTTGGTAGTTGTGCCATACTGATGGCTACTACAAATGTTCAAAGATTGGATATTGTTTTGTAACCTAACCCTGCTTTAAACCTCTTAACAAGTTTATCCCTGACCTGTCTGGTGTGTTCCTTTGTCTACATGATGCTGTTATTTAATAATCTTTAACAAACCACTGAGACATTCACAGAACAACTGTAGTTACTGGGTTTTATAGATATCAGAGAAAAGGGGGGGTGAATACAAATGCATGCAACATTTTTTAGGTTTTATTTGCTAAAAAAAGATTCCACTTCCCGATTATGCTGTACTTCAATCCATCACATGCAATGCCAATAAAACACGTTGAAGCTTGTGTGTGTGTGTGTTGATTGTCTTCAATAATAATCTAATATAAAAGTTAAACCAATTGCTAAACTTTCGCAGATCAGAAACAATGTCATTTTTAAGTCCGTGATCTTAATTCAAAAACTTAGTTGAAGAGTTTACTTTTTCCGTACTTTTTCATAGATATTTTCCCCAGCTAATAATATATAGTAGGTGTACAGAACTTTACATCAGCCCTTTGTAGCATGCATTCACTCACCCACAGAATTGTTACAGGTTTGACTTTATAACTAGACAGGGACAAACGAGTGCCTCCTGGTCCCTCAAGTGCAGAATGGCTTCCTTTAGGATCAAAGCTTGGATGATCGCTTAGGTTGGCGCAGACAAAGTCAGGAGAGTTGACTGTCAAAACAAAAAACGGAGATGGCTAACAGAGAGGAGCGGCATCTATCTCCAGCCCCTTCTGTGCACCGAGGTGACGAGCAGACTGCTGCTGTGTAGCCAGGCGGAAAACTGACCTTTCTGGCATGAGCTGCCTCGGCCCTTTAGCACTGCACATTGAACGCAGTCCTCCACCATCTTCAACCATCCATCTGCAGCTCAGCATAATCTGCAGCCTCCTGCTGCACATCAGACTCCTGGTTCCAACCTCCTGCTGCCCATTGCTCTGGAGTCAGGGTACGCTCACTGAAGAGGAATAATTAGAATATGTGGGATGATGATTTAACAAAGATGCTGATGGTTACATCTCCTCACTTACCAATACTGGAAACTATCGAGGTCACCACCCTGATACATCATGTGTGCTTTAGGATCTGTCTGAAGACTTACACCAGCTGTCGACACAGGAAGAAAATCACACAGCTGTACTCTCATGAAGCATTCACTTTCACCTCAATCCCAAGTGTCTGCCTTACTTTCACCTCACAGCCATCATCTCCTGCCCTCATACCTATGCACTCTGTAACCTGGGAAGGGGCATGAAGGTAACTATTTGCTGCCACCTACTGGTGCATTTTATTCCTAAAAATGTATGCAGGTCAGTGTTCAGCATCCAGACATTTATTTGGATTACATACTGCTGGCCTGTTTCTCTAAAACTAATATTTTATTTATGTTTGTGTCCTCCAAAGTGGGGTTTAAAGAGAGGGAAGTAAGATGGGGTTGCTTGGTGGCTGTTGTATAGTACTTGTGTTGATTTACGTGTTTAATACATTCAGGATAATATAGAAAGTACACATTGTTTCTGTTTATGTACTTTATAACATCTGATTTATAACTAGAGCAAAAATAAAGGGGACAGAAACTTATGGTGCATTACACTGTTAAAAATACATGAATAATATTAAACTAAAAATAACCCTTAACCACCTGCTGGTTTCACATATTTTAAGAGGACACATTGAAATCATGTCCTGCTAATACAATCTATTGATTGAGAGGTTGTTGTCTTGGTGTACTCAGGTGTGTATTCCCACAATGCCAAGTCAGAAAGACATCAGCAATGATCTTTAAGAAGCCATTGTTGCTGTCCATCATTCTGTAAAAGGTTAAAAAGCGTTTCCAGGCTTTTCAGAGTCTGTCATGTTGAAAAAGATCTTTCAACAAAAGGGAAAATTTGAAGAGAGCTAACAGTCTTTATAGGAGTGGACATGTCAACACAATGTGTGATCCTCATCCTGAACACACACAAAGAGAGAAAGAAAAGTGCTTTGTGAAAACTGATGAAAATAGAAAAAGACATGTTAGGGCTTTTTAGAAGGGTTGCCAGGGGAAAGCCTTTTCTTTCTAATAAGAGAGTAGGTTGTTGGAACTAAACTTTGGAACAACATCCAGTAGATGAATGAGGGACTAGTTTTTTGATTAGTTTAGCACTTGTACCTTGATACCCTCCCATCAATCAGTTGACCACAAAGTCCTCTTTATACCGAAGGTTTTCAGGGTTAAATGTGAGGCCATCTGTCTATTAGCTGAAGCTTAGTGCAAATGTTGTCATTATGCCACGAACAGAAAACAAATTTACAACAGAATCAAAGTTTTTGTCAGGATGTAGTCAAAGTTCACATGTTAACCAAATTGTTAAGGCTTTGAAACCTTAAGAAAACTGTGGACAGTGAATAATTCAAAACTTCAAAAAACTATAGAAGAATGAGAAGCATATGAAAATGGATACTAATGTGTCAACATTAAGGGCATGTATCGTAATTTTTACAACCTGTGCTTTTCAAGTTGTGAAATACGTGAAAAAAGAGGTAGCTTAAAGCAGCTGTGCTGTAGACTAAAGTTGCTGAAGAGTGGTGATAAACTCAGGCATCAATGCATAACACAATGGTCACTCAGTAAGAAATTATTGAGAGCAAAATCTCTGGCTTAAATTCGAGTCCATAAGGTAAAGATTTATATGGTGATTTTTCCAACAAGGAGGAGGAAGTCAGGAGAAGTATTGTCTAAGAGCAGCAGCATGGGGACTTCACAGACTGGCACAATACACAAGCTTAAAAGCGCTTTAAAGTGCATCTTGAGCCCCATCTATCTGTAAGTCACCACAGTAAAAATGTCTGCTTGTGACAAAAACTGTAATTCAGATAACTCAACATTCAGGTTCTGGTCCAGTTCTGACCAGCATTGAAACTCTGATCTCTACAGGTCCCTTTTTCTTTTAACAACTGTGTCACCAAACCACTGTAAATTTGTGAAACATGCAGTGGTTGTATATAACCTATCAGTAGTGAATGGAAGCAGCTGGAAGTATTAATTTACAATAGTTTCACTGCACTGCAGTAATGTAGCTGTAAAAATATTATTTTGAGCACAAAGTCTGTCATTCTACCCAAGTCTGTAAGTCCATCTACAGTCTTCTCACACAAACATGTCATTTGACCCTAAAAATAAAAGTCAATTTAATGATACACACATCATGGATGGAAGGGATGCCAAAATTCTGATACACAAGCTGTCATTCATTTAGCTCAGACACTGAAAAGGTAAGCTGCTAGATTATATTTAGGGAAAATAAAAGTGCTCGCTCCATCCTGCATTTCCAGACGACACGTCATCTTCCGTATATGTTGGTGCCATTCAGTTTTAGAAAGACCGAGGCTCCAAAAGGCTCTTTCTGCACCTAAAAAGTATTTTGAAATGACTTCTCTACTTAGAAAGACTGTAGACAGATTGTAGGCTGATTGTGATTTAGTTCTGTTTCATACTTTAATGATTTTTTGTTTTTATTTGGTTTGCTTTTTACCTTTGTTTTAGTATAAAGCATTTCTTACCTAAAACACCACAAATCTAAAGAGAGTGTACCTACCTTTTGACAGATATTCTACCTGCTGAGTTGTACATTGAGGCAAACGGAGAAACATCAGTGACTAACAAAACATAAAACACTCCGCTGTTTCTCTTTGAAAGTTCACTGCAAACATACGCGCAGTAACACTTTCATCCACTTCGAGGTGTTAGTTTATTTGAAGAGTAGATCCGTGAGTCACCCAGTTCCCCCGTGGGCTGCAGCTGGAGCGAGTCGAGGGCTCCACCCAGCTGCAACCAGCGTCATATGTGGTTGCAAATTCCCCAACCTCCCCACAGCCAGACTGTCTAATGTATGCGTATCGGGCTCCCCTCTCCTCCCGTCACCACCTCTCGCTGCAGGATGAATTGTCCTCCGCTCTCTAAACTGAGTTAAGTTTCCAAACGGAGCCTTTCACTTAACAGAGCTGTGGGAGGACTAAAGAGCCACTGCTGGATAGCTGTTGTTGGCAGCCTGTTTGTGGTAAGTGTTTTTTTAATGTTTGCGCTGGATTGCGGGCCTTAGGTTTGGTCTGGAGATTCATTGAGGAAATTTGAATTCTTCTGACAGCGGGGTTACAGAGCGAGATGCGTTTGCTTTTTGACCTTTATGTGTGGATTTAAGTCTGTTTTAGTTCATGATCTTAGAAGGAAATCCTTTGTCATTTGAGGAACCTTTAAAACATCGCTCAGCTCTCTGGTAAATGCACAACATAATCTGCTACAATATGGTAACTTTATAACTTTGAACCATGTTTGACCAAGGAGGGGATCAAGCAAATCTGAAAGAGTTGGCCCTGTATCTGTCCAGATGTGGCATTCCTTGCATTTATTTTTATTTATTTTTTTGCAAATCTAACTTTAGGTTTAGTCTATCTTGATATGGTTCACATTCAGTCATCTTCTTTTAAAACTGAAACTAGGAACAAAGACTAATGTCCTGAAGTAAATGACTTGCTGATACTTTAGACTTTACATATTTAGGCCCCCCAAGGGCAATTCGTTTGCAACGAGTAATAGTAGCAACCATCACACAAGCAATTACACAGACAATGGCAAGATAGGAAGATAAGAGGCAACTCATCCATTTTAGGTACAGGAACAAGGATAGAAGATTTCAAAGTGTTTCCAGAGCTCCAGGGTTTTGTTAAGGAGCAAAGATTATCTGTTAATTACCCTGCACAGTTTTTAAGGACCCAGCCCCCAATACCATCAGGGCCTGGACTTGTCCTCTTTTTGGTACCTTTAAGCTGTTTAAGCGCAGTGCCCTCACCTATATGCACATTGATATTTTGGTCTGGTTTCCTGAAGATTGGTCAGATGAGCTGTAACAACATTCACCCTGGACCCCCAGGGCACGCAGATATTTAGTTTCTCTGTGTGAAGCTGAGAAATGTGACACTGCACTCTTCTTTTCAGGCCTCTGTGGTTGAAGTGTCACGCTGCAGCACTGGCCTAAGCACAGATCATTTGTGGACGGAGGTAAAAATAAAAGTGTAGACTGTAAGCAGCAGCTAAACCTGGAGTTCAAGCCTCGTTGTTTGTTTTCTGTATGTACATCCATCTGTAATGGGGGGTATGCTCTCACAATCCATGTCGAATAAGCACTAAGACTGCTGCAATATCATGTGGCTGTGGTACAAAGGGCTGCTTATGTGAATCGGTGGCAGTTGGGGGCAGAAGAGTGGCTGCAGCCAGGCACAGCTTCTTACTCGCTCTTAGTCTTATTTATTGACAGGCAGGATTTTCAGGCCATTTTAAACCAGGGGGCATGCTGTATACTGCAATGAATGGGTCTCTTTTCTGGACAGTTGGACCAGTCACAGATTGTCATGACACGAGGCGAGGGAGCCCAGAGTGTCACTTTTCACTACAGAGGACTTGTGTTCTGAACAGGAACATTTGCATAACGTCAGGGTAAGGCATGGGAGATGCGTAATGATGATGATAATCTGTGCAGCGGTTTACGAGCGTAGTAGCTGGTTATTACAGACACAACATGTGTTTGTGTGCTCAGACCTAACTGCACGTGATGAGGAAAGAGCCTCCTAGGTTTTTGACCTTATTTCTACTTATGAGTCTCCCATTCGGTTGACTTTTTCTCTACATCCTTTTTTATGTTGTATAGTTCTAGAGAAGGAATTTGAATGTTTCAATTCGATCAACTGTGATTAGTGATCATCAGGTCAAATACTAAAAAAAAACAGATTTTTGTCCTGTTCATTAAATGCATGAAAACAAGGAACTCCAATTGTTTTCAGACCATAAACTCATCAATCACCAGCATGTACTTTGATGCTCCTTTTTTTACTTTTATTAAAAAATGTTTGGGACAGATGCAAACCCAGGGATAATCTTGTGGTTTATTCCTTTTCTGTTGGTTTCCAAGGTCACCATCTGAAAAAATATTAATTTCAGTTTAAGCATTTTCCAGGTGTTAATGAGTATGAAAAAGAAAATGAAGTATAGGAAAATATTTTTCCTTTCAGACCTTCCTTGCTTGCTACTTACTACCTTGCTTTCCTGTGTCCTTTCTTCCACCCTCCCTACTGGTGTACTTCCATTATTTTTTCTTCCATCTCTCCTTTCTTCTTCCCTTCCTAACCCATATTTACTCCCTCCATGCCTCTCTTTTTTTATTTCTTCTGTGTCTCCTTCTTTTGTTTCTTTCTTTCTTTCTTAAGCCCCCCTTTCTATTAATTTCCTTCTTTGGGCCAGTTTGTAATCATTTGTTCTTCATTCTTTCTGCCTTCTTTCCATCCTTAATTTTGTCCTTCCTGTTTCTTCTGTCATGCCTTTATTTTTCTCCTTCCTTCTTTCCTTCCTTGTTGTTCTTTTTTCTGCCTTCATTTCCTTGTGTCCTACCTCCCTTCCTTGATCTTGCCTTCTTTGTTTCCTTCTGTCAATCATCAAACAAACGGCCAAGTTAACACGGAAATGATTCACCAGAGACAAAATAAACCTTCTTCCACGCCCCTACTGGCAGAAGGCAGTTGAATAAATTGACAGCAGAAATACCAATAATTTTGCCACTGGCGATTTTATTGAAAATATTTTTCCTCAGCAAATAAACGCACCCAAATTAAAGGCAGGATTTTTTAATGTCATATTATGTTGCTGCAATAGAAATAGAATTTCATTTTCATTTTTTAAACATTTATCAGTGGCACCAATAAATGTGACCGTCACTGTTATTCCACTCAGTTGGGGACAGCCATTTTAAGCATGAAACCACTGAATGCTGAAGGACACACAAAGTTATCAACCAAGTATTAAACATGATGGAGAACTTCCCAGCTAAGAGGTTTCTGGCTACTGGGAAATTGATTTAGGCAAAGACAGGTAAATAACAGGAATAAATATGTAGGAACCAGGACTCATCCGAATGCTTAATTGTGTCTGATGGACATTAAAACACCAACAACAATTCGGATAACCAGGGCCCTTATTCACAAAGAATCCTAGGACTAAAAGTAGCTCCTAGTGACATCATTCTAAGAAAGATCGTCGATTTTTCTTAGAATTTTACCTCGGTAAGATAAAAATTATTACGAAGCACCTTAGACCTCGAGAGAGCTCCTAAAGTGAACAAATGTTAAGAGTAGTGAGGAGGAATTTTGGTGAGGTGGAGGACTGGGGGATCAGTGGACCAAGGAGTAAACCTGATTGTTTTCGCCCTTGTTTATTAAATGCATCAAAATGGAAAACTCCCACTCTTTGAGGTATCTGCTGGATGTTTTACTTGACAGCAACGAATAATTTGTCCCAAAGGAGTTTCTGGAGAACAACCTTTTCTTTCTAAAAATACATCTGACTTCACACATACAGCTGCATTCTTCAGTTAACTCACGTCTCACTATTGCTGAAAATGTTTTTATGTGGAGCAGTTTGCTTTTTTAATATGACTAATGCGGCTTATAATAATATAATTATAGTAGTAAAAAACCAGTCCTACAGGGGTTCTCCTGCTTTATAACTTTAGCTTCTTTTCTTTGAACATCATACAATTTATTGGCTAGTGTTTCAGCTACCCTCTGCACAGCTTTTTCCCACACTGACAGATATCTAAGCACAGCATAGCAGACAGCAGGTGAAAACAAGTATGAAAGCCTAGATTTGTTTAATCGACAAGATAAACAGGATGTCCAGTATTACAGTATTTCAAGATGCATTTTGCTGGGGTGCGACCAACATAAAATTGCGACAGTACATCGACAAAAGTTATCAGCAGTTGATTTTAATCTTAATTCCGATCTTTTAAAAATACATTAATTGGGATGGATCCTTGTTGATTTTTGGAGTCCGATAAAATCCAGTCGGATAGATAGAAAATCAGAATTGGCAGAAATTGGAAGCAGCAAGACTCCAAAAAGGAAACTGGAAATCTGTATCAACCAGTAAGATAGAAATTAAGTGGATGGGACTTTTAAAACCTGTGATGTTGTAAATATACAACATTAGATTTGATTAAGTTATAGTTTTGGGCTGTCAAAATGAACATTGATATTAACAAAAACTAATAAAATCGTTTTGGTTTAAAGACGTGCAAAACTTTGAGTTGTACAATTGGAGGAAGCTGAACTGTAGCTGCATCCATGAGTACGTGTTGTGTCCCAGGACGAAACTGACTGAGTGCCTCCAGTTCTTGTGATTTCCGGTAGACTAATCCGTGCCCTCTTAAGTCAAGTGTCGATGACTTTGAGAGCGGAGTAAGTATCGAAGCTGCGTCACACGGTGCTTCTCCTTCCCCCGCAGGGGTCATGTTTGAGGAGGGAAGGGATCACTGAGCAGGAAGATGACATGCTGGCAGTATCACAGCTTGATGCCCCTGAGGGCTTTTGCTCTTCTGGTGCTTTATCTCTCAGCTTCCTGCTTGTATGTGTTGTCACTAGCATTGCAAAAGTTTTAAACAATAGCTTATTGTGACAGTGGCCACTGCTGAGGGTTTCCCTGCTGTTCGGGACCCAGCTCAGCGTCTACAGGACTTCTCGTTCCTTCTGTATCTCGGGGGGGTTTCTGTTGTGACGTCTGTGTCTGTATCTCTTGCAGGATGGCTCTGTGGGGAACCTTGATGACCTGGCTCAGGAGTACTCCCAGTACTACAGCACCTCCCTCAGCGACGTGTGCGAAAGGATTGAGGAGCTACGGAAACGCAAATTAGTACAAGAGATGGAGATGGTGAGGAATATTCAACCATTTCTGCAGCATGCTTTATTACAGTGTAATAAAAGACTTAATGAAATGTTTTTCTCAGTATAAATATACACCCTAAAGCAGAGGTGTGCAGCTTATTTTAAACACCAGAAGCCCCAATAACAGGTTTTGTCTATCCAGGGTAGTATTTTCACCTATAAAAGAGTGGTATTTATTTTTGTCACATACAGTGGCTCTGAAAAGTGTGCATACTACTGGTAAAAAAAAGAAAACAAACTGTGAAATTAAATCAAAATAAAACAATTTAAAGCTTTTCACATCTTTAATGAGAATTTATTATGTGCATTTTAGGGGGGGGATCCAGGTGGCGGGCTGGAGGGTGGCGTGGAGAGGTTGCAGGTGTGGGGTGGGGGGGCTTGTGTCCTCTTTTTGATGTATGGCCGGCGGCATTTAGATTGGCCAAGCGGTGACAGTGGAACTGAGCTGGTTGGTGTTTCTCCCTTGAAAAATATGGTGTGTTTGTGTGGTTGCGGGGGCACGGTGGGGGCCGTCACTACAGGGTGTGTGCCGCTGGCTGGGGACTGCTTGCCAGGTGAGTTTGTCCCGTCTCAGTGTGGGGTCAGGGGGTCCGTTGTGAGTACAGTGCTTGGTGGTGTCTGCTCTGTTGTGCTTGTGGGCGGAGGCTGGGCTGGTGTGGTGTGGTGTGGCGTGGCGTGGCGTGGCGTGGCGTGGCGTTGCGCGGGGCCCTTGCCATCGCGGCACACTGTGTGGTGGCGGGCGGGATGCGGCGAGGGTGCTTGGAGTGGGGCTGTGTGCAGAGCTGTATGGATGTGTCTTCATCAGCTTTTCGGCGGTGGAGCTCATCTGTGGGGTTGTGCCCCTGTGGGGAGTGGAGTCATGGCATTTGGGTTTGGGGGCATGTGTTCGATATCTGTGTTCTGGTTGGGGGCGGCTTGTCTGAACCAGGTAGACCCCTCTTTTGTTCATGGCCCCCTCTCCAGATGGGGACAGGAGTTATTGGGGGCCGGGTTCGTTGGGGTTCGGGCAGTGCGGACTGTTGCTTGGGCTGTCACCCTGCCTCCACCCTGGAATGAATGGGACCATCTCCTGGGTCCATTGTTGTGTGTCTTTACATTGGATGTTTGAGTGTTTTTTATGTGTACGCAAGAGGGTGGGAATTTGTGATTGTGACTGTGCGCCTGTTTTTGTGGCAGGTTGGGTCTTGGGCTGCTCTTTCTCCTGTATCAGCTTAGGCCCCCCATCAAATGTGGGGCTTATTTCCTCCCCACCAACACAATCCCTGCCAGTGGCTGGTGTCTCTGCCCCCTGGTGTATTGGTGGTTCTCAGTCTCTGGGGCTGGGTGCTTTGGTGTGTGCCGGCTCACTCCCAGTGGTTGCTTGCCGGGGCCTGGGGCCCCTGGCTCTGTCAGGCCTCTGCTGGGGAGTAATCTGCCTTGGGGTCTTGGGTCTCTGGGTTCATGGTTGGATAGACAGCTGCCGGTGGAGCCTGTGGGCTCATCACTACAGCTCCCTGGGGCTTCTGCACTGTGGCTGCTGGGTGGTTCACCTGGGGATCTCCTCTGCTCTGCTCTGGGGCGGTTGCAGTTGTCCCGGCTGTGGTCATCCCGGTATTCCCGTGCTCTGGTGGGCCATTGGATGTCTATTTCTCATATCTCCTGCGTGTCTGTGGCTCCTCACATTCGCTATTGCATAAATTTATGGAGAAAACTTATATACTCAAGCGCGCTCACACATACAACACACCCACAGGTGTTTGGATTCAGGTGTTAATAGATACACAGATGTTCTATATTGAGCTGCAGTTACCACTGAATCCATCTTGCATTCATTAGTATCGTGCACTTTTTGGTAACATTGCTGTTGTTATACTGTATATGTTTCTGCAGGTTTAGAAGCATTCTTCTGGGGTGTTTTCCTGTATTCTCTTCATCCTTCTTTCTCTTCTCTATTCTTTTCTCATTCTCTCCCTTTTCCTCTTTGTCCCACCTCTCTCTCTTCTTCCTTTTTTTTCCCTTTTCGTTTACATCTCCATGTCCATTACACATGTCCAAAATAATCCCAAAGCAGTTTCTAATAATGGTTTTTTAATATACTGTATATCAAAATTTACTTTTACAAGTGGAGCATTACGGCTAACACTATAATGCTCTACTTGTGAAAGTAAATCTGTTGGGCTTCTTCTAGGCACTCAGAAGTGCTACTCTGCCGTTCTGGACTTTGACTAGGCCATTCCAAACCTTTAGCTTTTGTCCGATGAAGCCATTTATCTCTTGATTAGGATGTATGTTTTGAATGATTTTGATGCCAAAACTGAAATCTCTCCTCAACTTTTAAGAAGACACCTTAAGGTTTGGAGTCATCCACCTTATCCTTTGAACTTTGCACTGATAGCAATCTAGATGTTCTTTTTGGCCCGGAGAACATGATGTTCATGATTTCCAAAAACATTTTTAAATGTAGACTCATCAGACCACAGCACACCTTTACACTTTGCATCCATCTCAGATGAACTCAGGCCCAGAGAAGCTGGCGGCATTTCTGGGTGTTGTTGATGAATTGCTGTTGCTTTCCATGGTAGAGTTTTAATTTGAACCTGTAGATGTGGCGACGAACTGTGTTCCTGAGCCCACGTGGTAATATCTGTTACAGAATTAGGTCGGTTTTTCATGCAGTGCCTCCTGAGGGGTCAAAGGTTACAGCCAAAACTTACTTAAACTTTTTGCTCAAGCAGTTGTTCATAAAGTGGCGAACCTCACCCATCCTTGCTGAACAACTGAGCCTTTCAGGGCTGCTCCTTTTATACCCAATCATGACATTCACCTGTTTCCAGTTAACCTGTTCACCTGTAGAATGATCCAAACAGGAGTTTTTGTGGGCATTCCTAAACTTTCCCTGTCTTTTGTTGCCCCTTTTCTAGCTTTTTTGGATTGTGTTGCAAGCATCAAATTCAAAATTAGGGAATATTTGCAAAATAACAATGAAGTTTATCAGTTTTTACATTGAATGAATTGTGTTTGTAGTGTATTCAATTACATATAGGTTCAACAGGGTTTGCAAAAAATTGTATTGTTTTTATTTATGTTTTACACAATGTCCCAACCTTATTAGAATTGGTGTTGTAGAACAGAACTAGAAGACTTTTTTTTAATTTTACTGTTTTCCCAGTTTTTTCCCAATATTGATGACTGTCTTCACTGGCCCTCTGTAAATACTGCTTTGTTTGGTAAACTTCCCCTGACTGATACCTTTGTATGGCGAGTTCATGTTGTTCCTTGGTAACCTATCTTCAAACTATAGTTTTAGTTAAATGATAGAAAGGAACAAATACCGACACAAAAAGAAAATCCTGTTGGATTTCAGCACATGTTTATCAGATTCACTAGAACCGTTGAAACTGTTGACTGGTGTTAACTAAAGAAAATAATTGGATTGAAAGATGGATCAAAAGTATTACTTTAAGAGTGTGCACCTTTTATGAAACGAGGTTATTCCAAGGTTTTTGTTTCTATAAATTGTTCCCCTGAAAGGTTTTTATTTTATGGTTTCACTATACATATGTCACACTAAAGGTGGAGAAAGGAAAAAAGCTGGCATTTTCACTTTTTATTTCTTCTGTCAACCAAGATGAAAATGTTTTTCCTCACCAACAGCCCATACGTGTCGATGTAAAACAAAAAGCTTCAAAAGTCCCTGTCAAGGCTCAGATGTAATTAAACAGCCGTTTATGTAACACCCTGAAAATGTTGACTGGCCATTTCCACTAGATGAACATTATGCCAAGCGTTTCATTATGATGAAACTGTAATTTACTCCTCCTCTTCCACTGTGTTTCAGGGAAAGGTTGACTCAGCGGCCACATCACCACACCTCCGGTCTCAGATCCAGGTGAGTGTCCGGCTTGCAGCGTGTCAGACCCCAGGAGGAGGCTGCTTCCTGTTCTGTGCGTCAGCAGACAGGCTTGATATGAGGCTGAGAGGGTGCTTGGTCGTGATTATTGCAGAGTAAAGCAATGTGAGAAGCCACAAAGTAACATCTGACCAACTGATGATGCAGACAAGTGTCCTTGACACAGGGCTTTTGCATTGTTACAGATGTAAAATAAGGTGGAATGTGAGATATTTGATTTAAGAGATGTTATTGCTGCTTAGAAGTACAGCGCATGGAGCAGCTGGTGATTGCTGCTGGTTCATACAACACAGTATGAAGCATACACTAGTTGTATTATCTCTGGATGCCCTTAAATTTCCCTGATCCAGGGAATATTTTTAACTAAAAATGTGTGTAGCACCTAATATACAATGTTATTCCATTGATCCTCTTCTCTTTAGGAATCTCTTGGACTCAACAGTAGGACATCGACTCCAGAGACTGAGAGAAGGTAAAAACATAAATGATAATAACAAACAATTGTTCTGTCAGTTAAGGGTGGTTCAGATATAGAAGATAGTTTTGATCTACTTCTTCAGGCTGAGGCCTGATTAGCCTGCATTATCTCCATCACCCCTGTGACCATGTGCGTTTCCTCCCCTTCCTGGTGACCCCCCAGTCACACTTATAAAGCATTTCTGTGTTACCTCCACACTTCCTTCCTTCCCTGCATTGTCTCTTTCGAAGGGTTTTATGGATTACTCATATTTTGTCATTAGAAAGCTGATTCAGATAAATAAAAAAGATGATAAAGGTGATGATTAATGCCAAAGCAGCATGATTAATGGATTAGGATTGTTTAAAAGAGAAAGCAGTACCCCAAAGTCCATTAAATATTCGTTTTTAGACATTTTATCTTATCTATCAATAGAGCTGTCTCTGGATATGGTTGCAAGAAACAAAAGTGTGTGTTTATGTTACTCAAGTTTCATATTCACTCAGAAGAAACTCATACTGCCCCCTAGTGGATTTTTGCAAAGCATGTATTGGCTTCCAAAAACCTGACTCAAAAATATTTGATTTTCCACACTGTATTTGTATTTTTTCTTTTCTTTCTCCAAAGATCCCAAAATTACAGTAATAATCTATTTAATTCACTAAAAAGTTATTTTTTTTAATAAACAGTCTGAAACTATTTCCTGTTAAATGTGTCACATAGTTGACATTTTAGCAGTCACAAACAGCTAGGCAAGATAATTAGATCTCCTTCCCTAATCTGTAAAAATCTCCAATGCATTTATTTTGATGCGAATAAAAACATTTACCCTGTTTACATGTAATCATGCGCTTCAGAGCCTAAAAACTGCTTTTTGTGGAACAGAGATCATGAATGTTGTAAAATAATATAATATCTTATAGCATAATATCTCATATCATGCAAATAAAGCAGCCTTTTATCAAGTAAATATTTGTACTTTTAACTTACAAACTGCATGATATCTGAAAAATTAAAACAATGCTAGAAATCTCAAAAACAGAAACAAAGATGTACCAAGAAATCGCCGGATGATTGGAATCGGGCCATTTTAAGTCGAACTGGCACTTACTGGCCTCAAAAATCCTGACCTAAACAATCCGATCTGTTTTTTGATCAGCAATAACAGCATAACTATGCACTAACAGGCCGCACTTATAACAATCCTCTACGGTGTGGAAGCTGTTACTGTGGAAACAAGACTCACATTTACAGTTAATCCCAAGGTTATTCATACCCCTGGCAGATATAGGTTTAAAGTGTTCGCTTACCAACATCTTTCTTCTGAGTGGAAGTAATGTTGATGTTTTAGAGCGGCCAAGCCAGAGTCCCGTCTTGAATCTGATTAAGAATCTGAGTGGGGAGGTAAAAATAAGGGTTATGGCCTGGAGGCCTTCCAACCTCAAAGACTTGGAGCTCATCACCAAAGATAAAATATCAAAATACCAACTGAAACATGCAACAAGCTGGTTTTAATTGCTGTAATGCCAATAAAGATGTTTTCTTTGATTATTAAGAAGTATACATAATTTGGCATGCTGTTTTTTTAAGAAAATGTAAATGAAAAACCAGATTCATAATTTTTCATAAGTAAAGCTCCTTTTACATTGATTCATTATTATTTGAGAGATGCCTGTCTAACTTCCAATCAGAAACAAACCTTTTGGTTGAATTAAAATCCTTTGAAATGTAAATGAACGGATGTGTGCTGGTTATTCAGGTTGCAGAAAACCAAGAATATCTGAAAGCAGATAACGGGAAGGCTGAACAGAGTACTGCAAAGCTCCTATGTTTTATCCTTCTGACTTTGGACGTGCTGCAGCCCTCTGGAAATCGTAGTTTTAAGGCAATGATCTATGTTCTCTGGAGAATACACAAACTGTTTTGGTAATGCTAGCCACACTAACCACGCTAATCGCTAATATAAAATGTTCAGAATGTCAACTGTCTGATCATGTTGTCGCTTCTATATTTGACTCCTGTTTTATAAGTGCTCTTTCTGACATGCACAGTGTGACGTCGCCTGTGCCCCTAATTAAAATAACTGACTGCTCATGGCAGGAAGGCCAGAAAAAAATATACTGAATGCTGTTTTAAAAGTTTCCTATGTTATAGTTGTTAATGGCAAACTGAACCAGGCTAAAGCCAGCATCAAAGCTTTGGAGATTAGAAATGAGCCAGAAAACTCTGATAAGTGCATCTTTAATTAGAATTTACCTTGGGTAGCAAAACCTGTTAATAGCTTGATGTTGTTTTTATATTTGAAGTTGTATTAAATACAGCTGTTATAATATGTTATATATAGTAAACAAAGATATAATTTAAGGCTGTTCAATATTAGAAATTGAATAATTGATATAGTTGTTACTTGCTGTAACAAAATATTGGTTGTGATTAATTCATGTGGTTCTCTGTTTTTTTTATTTTTTATTTCTCCACCATTTCATGTGAACGTCACAGTTTGTGGAGTGAAATCTATATCAAGTTTGTGCATCAAGGGCAGTGAAAGTCAGTGCAACTGGGCACACTTATTATTTGCATGCAGAGCATTATTGCATGTCCCTTGAAATATAACAACCTACCAAATATTATATCCAAGCAGTCCCTAGCGACTAACATTGACACTGCAATGACAACTTCGATATATTAAGCATCTATAACAGTTTAATATAATAATGCATCATGATATAAATCTATATTGCTTTTTAGTAAAAGATAGTTAATTTTTGCATTATCTTGTAGTTGTGTAATATATTCCAGCCATGTCTCTGCAGAATTATTTACCACAAAGCAGGTCTCTGATCTGTTTGCAGACAAATGCTCTGAAACAACACAGTCAACAGAAGTCTAATCAGGGAGGGACTATGAGGCCAACAGTCATGCACAACAAACAGCTCAGAGACAGACAGACAGAGAGGGAGTGCAAAAGTGTGCAGGGAATGCAGAGGCCACGCTGGTGATGCTACTGCTGCCACAAAACCCCAACTAGACGAGAAAAAGCCTCTATTGTTCCAGCGATGGCCGCAGAGCTCTGACCTCTGTTCATCAGCAGAGAGCAGCCTGTCTGTTTCATCTGTTTTCACCAATTTGATTTGCCTACACCATCCTGCTGTTGTCATGAGGCACAGTGCGCCTTTGTGATTCCTTTTTTTTTTTGTATGTTTGTTTTCGTGAATCTGACACGAGTCGAGAAGATAGAAAGACTTGATATGGGGAAATGGTGAAAGAGCAGTGAGAATGAAGAGAATATTTTTGGATCGGAGGTACTGTTCTGTCCATGGGGTTTGAATTTACCTTTAAACAATTTGAGGGTTAATATGTATCGTATTTATTTGTTTGAAGGTTTCCTGTGCACAAATCCAGCTCAGATGATGGATCAGGAGGTAAGACTAACTTTTACTGGAGTTGTAATATTTCCCTGATCTGACCTGAATGATGACTGGCTATAATTTGTTGCAGCAGTGACATTTAGGAGGGAATTATTTTCAATACTAATGTCTAACTGTAAAATCATTTCTGCTTATGTATTTTCTTGTACATTAAAGAACGTTCATGTCGCTCTTAGGGAAATGGGATGCGAAGAAGAGGAGCAAGTCTTTATGGCAGAGTTTTCGCAAGTCACAGAAGGGGGTGATGCGTCAGACTTCAAGGGGTAAAAAAAGAAATGAATTACTTTTGGTTTATACAAATTCTGCAACAATGTAGCTCATTTTTTATTATTATTTGACATGCAGATTTTAAGTCCTGTGCTTGTTTATTACCAGGTGATGATGTTGGTTTCGTTGCCAGTGAAATCACAATGAGTGATGAAGAACGTATCCAGCTGATGATGATGGTAAAGGAGAATATGATCTCAATAGAGGAGGCCCTCGCACGGGTATGGTGTCATCATTTTAAAAATATTATATTTTGAAAACAGTAAATAAAATGATTTACACTAAATTAGGGAAAGGCCATATGATCTAGTTATACAAATACTTTTTTTTACGAATATCAGTTTCCTCTAAAAAAAAAAAAGGGTTAAATGAGCATATGGGTGGACCTAAATCAGTTAGAAATAAATTAGAACATTTTCAACAAGTTTATTTCAGTCATGCAATTCAACAATGTATATTCCATGAACACAGAGTGATACATTTCAAATGTTTGTCATTTTGATAATTATAGCTTACAGCTGACCAAAACTAAAAGTAATGTTTCTCAGAAGAGTTTAATCTAACATAAGACCAATAAAAAAGATTTTAAATACAGAAATGTATGTCCATGTGCTCCACAGTATATGCACTCTATATCTGGGATATTTTTGCATGAAATACTGCATCCATGCAGCGTGGCATGGAGGTAATCAGTCTGTGGTTCTGCTGGAAGCCCAGGTTGCTTTCATAGCAGCCTTCAGGTCATCTACATTGTTTGGTCTGGTGTTTCTGATCTTCCTCCTGACAATCCTCCATAGATTCTCCATGGGGTTCAGGTCAGGTCACTTTGCTGGTCAGTCACGCACAGTAACACCATGGCTACTGAACCAGCTTTTGGTGCCTTTGGCCGCGTGGGTCAGTGCCATATCCTGCTGGAAAATAAAATCAGCATCTCCATACAGCTTGTCAGCAGAAGGAAGCATAAGAGCTCTAAAATTTCCTGGTAGATGGCTGCATTGACGGTGGACTTCAGAAAACACAGTGGACCAACACAGTTCAAACACAAGATGACATGAAACCTCAAACTATCAATGACTGTGGAAACTTCAAGCAATGTGGACTCTGTGCCTCTCCATTCTTCCTCCAGACTCTGAGACCTTGATTTTAGAATGAAATGCAAGATTTATAACAGTCCAGATGTCTTTCTGCTTAGCCCAGGTTCAAGGATTCTGACGTTGTCAGTGGCTTAACACAAGAAAGGAGACCGTTGTAGCCCCCTGTCCTGGATAGGTCCACACCTTCTCAATGTACCCCAAACTCTACACAATGTTCTGAAGGCAGCAGTTATCTCTGTTTCTTGTGCATCTTATTCACTACCACATTTTTCCTTCCACACAACATTTCTATTAAAAAAATAATACAGCACTGTAAACAACCAGCTTTTTCAGCAATTACCTTTTGTGGCTTAACCTTTTTTTGGAGTAGGTCAACGACTGGTGGACATGATTTTCACATTTTTAATTTATTACTTAACTTGTATGCTCCTGTATGGTCAACATATGTTTTATTTGACCTAAGAAATGAATTCAGTAGGTTTCATTCTTTTTGCCACTGTTGAAATGTAAACCATGTTTTCCTGTATAGCACTTTGAATTACTCTGTATATGAGTGTTGCTACACAAACTAGCCTTGTCTAACTGAATCAACCAAAAAGCTTGTTTTGCTTCTTTGCAGCTGAAGGAGTTTGAGACCCAAAGTAGACAAACAAGCAGATGTGATCCCCCCGAGTCCCCAGAGCCCTCCGGTCCCGGGTTAAATGACTTGTTCAGCTGCAACGTGAGTTTCTCCGCTCTGCGGGCCTCTTAGTTACTGTTTACTGCTAAATCACTGAATCAGGCTGCATGTTGTGCTTCAGGGGCCTCTGGTTTATTCGTGCCAAGGTCGCTGAGCTGTTGACAGTGCTTCCCTCTTTCGCTCTGCCCATGTCCCGGCGATGAACCGGGGCCCCTCTAAAGCTCTGCAGCTCGGGGCCCTTTCCCAACCACAGAGCTCTGGGTGGACGTCTATTCATCGCTGTCAAAGCGCTAACCCCCTATTGTGCTGCATCAAGCTGGTGGATTCAGCACAGGGCCACTGTTATGCACGCCACAGCTCTTTTATGCATTTGGTGGGGTGATTAGGGGGGCTCAGGTTCGGGACACATTTTTCATATTCGTCTGGATGTCCATGTCATTTTTTTTATTTTCTTTAACTAATTTTCTCTCACATTGAACTTTCTGTTTATCAGCTGTCCTTTTATCTCCAGATGTGTATTCTGGGTTACATGTGCTGCCTTTTTTTGTGTCAGACTTCAGATACACCACGGGCTTTCCAGTTCAAACAGTGGTTCAGGTTATTTCCAGCTAACCTTGCCTTCTCTCACACTTTACTTTAGTCTGGTCTCACACATAGCTCGTAGGTTTTCTGTCTGCAATATCAATGTGGTTTCCTACAACTTATTTATATACAGGTAGGTTCTGAAACAGGAAGTAGCGGCATTGTGCATGTCTGCAAGTGTCAATGTCCAGCAGTTTTATATTTGTTCCTGTCTGAAATGTCAGTTTAAAGAAAGGAATCTTTTGTAGATGTGCTGTGAAATAAAATATTTTTCTCTTGTTTCAGCCCATGGAGCTGTCTGACAACGAAGAGGAATCGCCAACGTTCAAAAGGCTGCACAAACTGGTCAACTCCACTCGGAAAGTGAAGAACAAGCTGATCAGAATAGATGAGTCCAAAAGGCCCGGAGTGGACGGTAGTGAAGCCTCCGTCTGTATATATACACATGCCTTGTAAAAAGTGTTACTACATCTTGAACTTTTTTTACAACTAGAAATCTGGAGCGTGTGGTGTGTGTTATTATTCAGCTCCCCTGAGTCAATACTTTATGTAGCCACACTTACATCTTTTGGCCTTTTCTCTACCAGGTTTGCACATCTATGGGCTGAAACTTTGGTTCATTCTTTTTTATAAAATAGCCCAAGAGTGTCAATAAGTAATTTTTACCTCTCGTTAAAAATGTTATTTAGGTCTGGACTTTGACTAGGCCATTCTAATACATAAATATGCCTTGCCCTAATCCAGTCCTTTGTAGCTCTTGCTGTGTTTTAGGGTCGTTGTCCTGCTGAAAGGAAGCTTCTGCAACAGTCTCAGGTTTTTGCAGCATCAAAAGCATTTTTATTTTTTTAGGATAGCTTTGTGTTTAACATCATCCATCTTCACGTCATTTCTGACCAGCTTCCCTGTCCCTGCTATTAAAAAGCCTCCCTACAGCATGATGCTGCCCCCACCATGTTTAATAGCAGTGGTGGTGGATTCGGTTTAATGTGCACACACAGTGTTTTACTAGAGTCACGTATGATCGAACCACCTTCTTCCACAAGCTGTGTCCCCACATAGTTTCTGCCAAACTGGACTTCTCGTTGCTTTCTTTCAACAGTGGCTTTCCTCTTGCTAATAGAGCTGTGAATCTCTACAGCACCTCCTGAGTTACCACGGGACTCTTTACTGTTTTTCTGGTTAATGCTCTCAGTTTAGAAGTGCAGCCATGTCTCGGTAGGTTTGGGTTGAGCCATACCTTTGAGTGTTTATTATTGGTTGCATTGGATTGTATTTAGGGGTATCAGAGGGTGTCAGTACAAATGCATACAACACTTCTCAGATTTTTGTTGGTAAAAGCTGTTCTATCACATAAAATCCTAATTAAACCAATTGAGGTTAGCAAATGTAACATGACAAAAAGTGGGAAAGTTGCAATGCCATGTAAACCAGAAGGTATTTACAATAAAGACACTTTCACATTGAACTATGTTCTTTCCACTCTACATTAAATTCACTCATTGAATTTAATGTAGAGTGGAAAGAACATAGTTGTTTCTAATTGTGCCAAATCTACATACATTCCTGTTCTACTAAGAGTCTGACCAGTAGTCATGTGAATTATACATATTTTTTATCTTCCCAGAGAGCCTAAATGTAGATGGTCTACCTTGTGGGGATGGCAGCATCCCACTGCATTCAGGTGTGCAAAGGAAACTGTTGGTTTGTCCCGTGGACTCCCTGGCTTCAGCTTTGCAGAAGCAACTCACCCCTGACAAGGACTCCGACAGCCTGACCACCTCCCCGTCCTCCAGCAGTCTGGACACGTGCAGCAGCCAGAAGGTACTCCATGCCTACGGGAAGAGCAGCGAGAGTCCCATTCACCAGGAAGCCAGCGTGGCAGAGGAGGTGAGGGAGGCAGGCGAGTGCTCCTCCGTCTCTGAAACAGAAGGGTGCAGCGAAGAGGAGCCCAAAATGGCACGCTCAGTGACCGACGGAGAGCTCCGTCACCGGGCACTGGGCTCGCTTAGCCATCATGGAGTGAGTATTGAGGGGGTCTTTAAATGTGGAATACAGTGTGATGTTTTTAGTGAGAAACCACTCTGTAGATGTCACATCATATGGGTCTAGTCTAGAAAGGCACTGATCAGAGATTTGTGACTGAGATGTAAATATAAAGTTCTGACCTGTTTTTAGACGATTCCAATTTCTCTTTAAGAACTATAATTAACAGCAATAAAAATATTTCTACCTACCGTTCCTGCCATTTTCAACAAAACTAATAAAACCAAGTCACTCTGTCCACATTCAATTAGAAAACATACATGTACATCATGTTTAGCTCCATTGTAAATCATTAGTTACTAACTTTTGTAAAATTTGATTTACATAACAAACATTGAACCCTTTTATACATATCTGAACAAAAATCAGCCATGAAATCTGACAAATTTTTTACCTGAGGGCAGTAGATCAGGAGTTGTCATCTGAACTTTTGGGTGTGTTGTGAGCCATGTTGAATCTAACCTGAAATGTGTCATACTCTTCTGCCATCACTAAGTGGCAGTATAATGACCTCACATTGGACACCAGGTCCTTGTAGAGCAAGCTTTAATAGTATGGTCTAGACAACCCAAAATGTCATGGCCACATATGTGAATGCCAGGTTCTAGGAGGTTAAGGAAACCTCCCCAAAGCAGGTGCGAACTGACATCATTCTAGGCCTGAAAGAACAGCTGCAGAGTGCATAGCGCTGGTCCTCTGACTTCTAAACTCTTAACCTTTGCTGTCTTGTTCTGGGGTTTCTTGCAGAGAGCTTGCAGCTTTGGAGGATTTGACCTGACCAGTCGCTCAGTTCAAACAGTCACTTCAGACCCTGACAACACTGTATGCTACTGAAGTTTAAAATCAACTCACTTCAATGAAATATTAACCAATTTTTAACTTTTGTAATGCCTTCAGAAATATTAACAAGCCTTGATTATTTTTCACATTTTGTGTTACAACTACAATCGTCAATATACTGGATTTATACTGCACTTGATTTTGTTTAGCGGTATCAGCGTAAGTGGGGTTAAATATGTGTGTGTAAAATCCCAGTGAAACATATTAGCGTTTGTGGTTGGAAAACAACAAAATAAGAAAAAGTTCAAAGTTGTAAATACTTTTGCAAGGCACTGTACTTATATGTTTTTCCGCTTGGTTTTTTAAATTAGACAAAAGGTGGAGAGAGTGGTTTGAGAGGCGAAGTTAAGTCTCCCTCAACATCACGGATTTCGCTGGGTAAAAAAGTCAAATCTGTGAGGGAAACCATGAGAAAACACATAACCAAGAGATACCATTGCTCTCTGTCTGAGCAGGTATGGTGTGTTGAGGTTGCAGATCATTGTTGCAGCTGCTAAACACTGTTAATAACTTGTTTGTTTTTGTTCTACTGTGCTATAGTCAAGTCCAGACCGAGTAGCCAGCTGCTCTCACTCGCCTCAGACCGACTCCGACTCTTTGGAGAAGCCCAAACTGAAGCCAGGAGGCTCTGTGGAGAGCCTGAGGAGCTCCCTCAGTGGGCAGAGCTCCATGAGTAAGTCGGCGGGTTTGCTGATGTGGGTGTAGTGACAGATAATTTGCCGTGTTTGTTTTAACTTGGCCTCGGAGCAGATGTGCAGTGTTTATCATCCAAGCTTTTGAAGGAATTTAAATTGCCTTCGAGGCAGTCTAAACATTCTGGTTCCACTCTGTTTAACTTTGTTGTAAAGGGTTACTTCCACCACTTCAGTGTGGGTAGAAAGCCAATGAATAATGTTTGCCGGGTACTTCCTGATGCATGGAGGCTTGTGATCTTGATATTTATTTTTTGTGATTGGCATAGGCGGCCAGACAGTCGGGACCACCGACTCGTCCAACAGCAACAGAGAGAGTGTGAAGTCAGAGGATGGAGAAGAAGACGAGTTGCCTTACCGTGGACCTTTCTGTGGACGCGCACTTGTCCATACTGACTTCACCCCAAGTCCCTATGACACAGACTCCCTCAAACTCAAGGTGCCCTGCAATAAATCACATGATACGTAGAGAACGCCATATGTTTTCAAAAAAGCTCATTTTGGACCTCTTTTTGCAGTGTGGAGATGTGATCGATATCATCAGTAAGCCCCCGATGGGCACCTGGATGGGAATGCTCAATGGTAAAGTCGGCAGCTTCAAGTTCATTTATGTGGATGTTCTGAATAAGGAGGTGAAGCCGAAAAAGACACGCAGGAGGAGAAAGGCCAGGCATCCCAAACCCTCATCTGTGGAGGAGCTGCTTGAGCGCATTAATCTGAAGGTAAACATGACAGGAATTGGACACAGGCACAAAAAAAGCAAAAACATTTATTGGATTTTTTTTCAATAATAGAAAAGATCAGCCGCCAGTTTAAAGGAAAATAAATTTTTTTAAGGCCTTACAAAAAAAACGTATGAGCAAGTGATGAGTTTTTGCTATGTATTGTGTTTAAGGCACTAGTGGCCTTTATTTTTGTTATTTTTTTAAAGTAGGCAGCTAGAAACTGGGGTGGAGAGAGGGAGAAGACATGAACCTGGGACTGTTGCGTTGAGGACTGGGTCGCGTGCTCTCCCACTACGCCATGCGCCGTGCCCCGAGCTTATGCTACGTTTAAAGCAGAAAATCTGCATTATTGAAAATGCATTCTTTATTTCTTGATTAGAGATTGACAATTGGATGCAGTTTTTGTTCTTCGTCTGACTTAACTTTTAAACACATCAGTGAGACTGAAAGTATTTAACCTTGAGTATTGTTCCACGACTAACAACTTCCACACCAAGTGTTGATGTCAGACACTTGTTTATTTTATTTACGGGTATGAGAGTGAATCTCTCCTCACCTCTCATCAGGAGCATCTCCCCACCTTCCTTTTTAACGGCTATGAGGATCTGGACACATTCCAGCTGCTGGAGGAGGAGGACCTGGATGAGCTGAACATCACAGACCCTCAGCACAGAGCTGTGCTGCTCACTGCTGTGGAGCTGCTCCAGGAGTATGAAGGTGGGTCTGCTCAGCACCAGAAGGTAGATATAAACAGGATTCCTACAAAGATTGGATACATTTGGAAAATGATTTAAATTCAGCTCTGAAAAATGGGGAAAAGGGAAGTGGGGAAGTGGGGAAAAATATTTGTAATCCCAGACTTTGCTCAGTTTTCTATTGTCACAGAGTTGCATCTATTCATCTGTCCGTCCGGCCGTCCGTTCATTCATTCATTCATTCATCTGTTCGTTCATCTATGCATCCAATTGCCCATTCACCTGTCCATTCATCCATTCTTGAATCCATCTATTAACTCATCTGTTCTACCTTCCTTTCTTCCTTCCTTCCTTTCTTCAGTAGTGAAGTTTTGTTTCTTTAAAAAATAAATAACTACATAGCTCAGAATTTGGACAATTTCCATCTGGAAAAGTGTTTACATATAAAATCTGTGGGAATCAAGGATAAATTCTTAACATCTATATTCACTGCTCAAAAAAATAAAGGGAACACTTAAACAACACAATATAACTCCAAGTTCATCAAACGTCTGCGAAATTAAACTGTCCACTTAGGAAGCAACACTGATTGACAATCAGTTTCACTGCTGTTGTGCAAATGGAATAGACAACAGGGGGAAATCTTTGGCGATTAGCAAGACACACTCAATAAAGGACTGGTTCTGCAGGTGGGGACCACAGACCACTTCTCAGTACCTATGCTGTCTGGCTGATATTTTGGTCACTTTTGAATGTTGGTGGTGCTTTCACACTCGTGGTAGCATGAGACGGACTCTACAACCCACACAAGTGGCTCAGGTAGTGCAGCTCATCCAGGATGGCGCATCAATGCGAGCTGTGGTAAGAAGGTTTGCTGTGTCTGTCAGCGTAGTGTCCAGAGCCTGGAGCTGCTACCAGGAGACAGGCCAGTACACCAGGAGACGTGGAGGAGGCCGTAGGAGGGCAACAACCCAGCAGCAGGACCGCTACCTCCGCCTTTGTGCAAGTAGGAACAGCAGGAGCACTGCCAGAGCCCTGCAAAATGACCTCCAGCAGGCCACAAATGTGCATGTGTCTGCACAAACGGTTAGAAACTGACTCCATGAGGATGGTATGAGGGCCCGACGTCCACAAATGGGGGTTGTGCTCACAGCCCAACACCGTGCAGGACGCTTGGCATTTGTCAGAGAACACCAGGATTGGCAAATTCTCCACTGGCGCCCTGTGCTCTTCACAGATTAAAGCAGGTTCACACTGAGCACATGTGACAGACGTGACAGAGTCTGGAGACACCGTGGAGAGCAATCTGCTGCCTGCAACATCCTTCAGCATGACCGGTTTAGCAGTGGGTCAGTAATGGTGTGGGGTGGCATTTCTTTGGAGGGCAACATGGCCCTCCATGTGCTCGCCAGAGGTAGCCTGACTGCCATTAGGTACCAAGATGAGATCCTCAGACCCCTTGTGAGACCATATGCTGGTGCGGTTGGCCCTGGGTGCCTCCTAATGCAGGACAATGCTAGACCTCATGTGGCTGGAGTGTGTCAGCAGTTCCTGCAAGATGAAGACATTGAAGCTATGGACTGGCCCGCCCGTTCCCCAGACCTGAATCCAATTGAGCACATCTAGGACATCATGTCTCGCTCCATCCACCAACGTCATGTTGCACCACAGACTGTCCAGGAGTTGGTGGATGCTTTAGTCCAGGTCTGGGAGGAGATCCCTCAGGAGACCATCCGCCGTCTCATCAGGAGCATGCCCAGGCGTTGTAGGGAGGTCATACAGGCACGTGGAGGCCACACACAATACTGAGCCTCATTTTGACTTGTTTTAAGGACATTACATCAAAGTTGGATCAGCCTGTAGTGTGTTTTTCCACTTTAATTTTGTGTGTGACTCCAAATCCAGGCCTCCATTGGTTAATAAATTTGATTTCCATTGATGATTTTTGTGTGATTTTGTTGTCAGCACATTCTTTGTACAGAACTAAGTATTCAATGAGAATATTTCATTCATTCAGATCTAGGATGTGTTATTTGAGTGTTCCCTTTATTTGTTTGAGCAGTGTATATTCAGATATAAATGTGACACAAATGTGACTCTCAGCCCCCTGCTGGTGGTGTTATACATTGCAGGAAGCAGCGACCCTGAACGAAGCAGTCAGTCCGGATCCTCGCAGGAGAAGCTGTTTCTGGACAGGCGTGGAGTCCTGGGTGACTCCCCGCGGGACTCGGGCTGCTACGAGAGCAACGAGAACCTAGAGAACGGTAATGACAGCCTGACTCGCCTGTGAACACTGTGCTGTTCTCCAGCCTCCTCTGCCTCAGCTATAAAGACTCTCTGGGCCTCTTTTTCTCCTCGATGCACAAGTATTCCAACCCACCAGCTTCAGCTTTCATGCTCTTCTGGAAAGACTCTGTTATCATCACATTTACCACTGAAGCTCTTTTCCACATGCCTAATCATACAGCTTTCTGCTGCTACATCTCTTTATTAGGCAGGGCTTTTATGCGTTTCTGAACAACAACTAAAGACTCAACAGTGACAGCAGAACAGAGATGACAGATATCTGTTTTTATGAGAAGCTGAAGTTCACAGTGAAATCTTTAAAACCCTTAAGCAACCTATATGTGGAGCAGCTTGCAGGTTTGTTCACAGACCGATCTATGGTCTGAACTCGTGTGGTTTCTTTTCTGCTTTAGCTGCAAATAGTGACATTGGAACCGCTGTGTGAGAAAGCCTTTGATCAAACTCTACACTTTCTTTTCTTGTAATTGCAGTACATACCTAACGTGAGTGCTTGGCCTATTTGCAGCAACACTGCAGGTCAGATGTTTACATACAGTCATCACTGACATGAATCTCATTTTTCTGACTTTTCAAATAATGTATTTTAACTGTCCCTTTTTCAAATTGAACAGATTTTTTTTTACCAAATAACTCAATGAATTTTAAAAGCAATAAAAGATTTTACTGTGGGTTTTTCTCTATTCTACACTTGGTACATACAGGCTTAAATTAGAGCGGCACAATATATTTTGCCTGTTGGACTGCCTTTAATGCCTTTAATGCCCATCCCTCATAGACTGTAGATCATAGTGAACAAGATGCTAAAGCTGCAGGAAGGCAGTGAAATTATAGTGATGTTGGAAAAGAAGGGGAAGACTGGGGCTTACGTATATTTTATATCATATAATTTCATATTTCCATGAATAGTTTGGTGCGGACTTTTTAAACTTGGAAAATAAACGTGGCAAAACTGGCTTTGAAATGCGAAAAGCTTGCTGCAAAAACAGTTTTTTGGTCTTTTTAAAGGACATTAACCAAACATAATGGGGTAGTGTGCATGTGTTTGAGCTTATATAATAGCATGTATGATATTGATCCTGTGTGGATTTGAGAAAACTCACAAAACCTTCAGAATTGTGCAGCCAATTTATTTTAATACATTTAATTAAAGATGTATTATCATTTTATCCCAGAAAGGAGCTGTTTAAATGCATAATTAAAAGCCCCAAATTAATAAAATGCTTGTACCATGACTGTGTACAAACCTCTGAACTGTATATCATGCTTACTTTGGTTATCTGCTGGAGTTTACTAACCGTTAAAACACAAACGCTTGTATTTATTGTAAATGGACGCTCTGAATGTCAATGTGTCACTATGTCTGCTTGGCTTCACCTGTACTCTGTTCAGATTCTGCTGTTTGTGTGTATATTTTTCTAGTCCAGTAAAACGTAATGTTGCACAATATTTTATCATGTGCCTGAAAGCTGCTTCATGCAGTGGAATTAAAGTATTTTAAAGTCGACCTGTTGAAATGTGGCATTTTGTACAACTAACCTTAGATGCACTAAAATGCAGAAGATATGACGTTTAAATGACAGTCAGAAATTTCTTACAGAAGCAGTTCAGGTTCTCCACAGGTTCTGAAGTGGGCTTCTGTCATGGTTGAGCGTGAGGAATTAACAGGTCCATGCTTTACGTCACTGGACTGCTTGCATTTCTTTTACACATCGTTCATTCCAGCTTTCATCTCTAAGCTATCCTCTCGCAGCATCTCCATATTCCAGCTCTGTTGTTGTTCTGTCTCACAAAAACAATCAATTTTTTTTACATTTTGTTCATTAACCTCAATTTCAATGAAGTTGGGATGCTGTGTAAAACTTAAAACAGTATACAATGAATTGCAAATCCTGTTCAACCTATATACAATTTAAATCACTGCACTGATCAACTTTGTTGGTCTTTTTGTAAATCTTAACACATTTTGAATTTGTCGCTTTCAACACAGTCCAAAAAAGCTGGGATGGGCAATGAAAGACTGGGAAAGTTCAGGAATGCTCAAAAAACTCCTGTTTGGATCATTCTACAGGTGAGCAGGTTAACTGGAAACTGGTGATTGTCATGATTGGGTATAAAAGGAGCATCCCTGAAAGGGTCAGTTGTTCACAAGCAAGGATGGGGGGAGGTTCACCACTGCAACAACTGCAGGAGCAACTAGACCAACAGTTTAAATGGGTCATATCATGCTTTTAAATCCTTCCTTTCCACATTTAAATCATTTAGTTGTGGTCTATATAAAGTGGAAATGCAAAGCTTTGGTCTGAACTCCTTGTTATTGTAGGCTCCTCTTTTACCCCTGTTTTGAGGTGTGTCTGAGAGCAACTTGTTTTGGTGCTGTCTCTTTAAATGCTGTTGAGGCACTTCAACCCCCCCCCCCCCCCTCCAGGTAAAGAGCGTTCCACTGTGGCCATTTTTGTAGTTTGTTAACAGTTATCTAGCTCCGGAGAAACAAGACAAAAATGGAAGAAACGATGCTGAACTGTTAATGTAATAATAACATTCAAACACGCAGTCTGGTTCTGTCCTCAAGGAGCTAAAAGCAGCACACAACGCTAACATCAGCAGAAGGCACCATGCTACTGCTATCAAAACAATGGCCAGGGCGTCATATCAACACACAATAAATTAATGTCTTAGAGAAAGATTGTTGTCATTGTAGCGTTATTTTCAGCTTACCGCTTTGCTGCGTTCGTCGTTTCCATAGACAGAAGGAAGTGACCCCTTAATCAGATGAAGTCTTTCAGGAAATCCTTCTTGATACTGGTGGAGGTTGCTGAGGAACTCGTCCTTGAAGTCGGGAAAATAGGAATTTCCCCACTGATGTGGGAACATTTCCATGAAAAATCAAATCAAATCAATCACTATGAAGAGGTTCTAATGCTGTAGGACGGTGTAATGAATTATGTGGGTTGATACAACCAACAACCAAACTGAACTTATCCTCTCACAGCGTAGGCATGCTTGAGCTTGGACTACAACATCGCAGCATGAAATAAATATGATGCATGTGCGAAATTGATTAGCTGGAAGTCCATGAGCTCATTCAGGTGTTCCGCAGCAAATACTGTGACGTAACAGTTGGAAAAACGTAGCAGATGATAGAGAAAACTGAACGGACTGAAAAATACGACCCAAGCAGAATCTCTGCTGGAGAGACTAAATAAAATTTTTCTGCACTCCTGCAGACTCCAAGTACACAAGCACGTGTATTTAAAGGCTAAGAAAGTGGATTTTGCATGGTAAGTCCCCTTTAAGAACATGTCTCAACCTACAGTTGCAAGGAATTTAGGGATTTCATCATCTACAGTCCATATCATCAAAAGATTCAAGTGGCAAGGCTGAAAACCAACAATGAATGCCAGTGCATTCAATTCTGGCTTCTCTTGTGCCCGAGCTAATCTGAGTTGGATTGACGCAAACTGGAATTGTTCTGTGGTCCGACGAGTCCACATTTCGGATTGTTTTTGGAAATCAAAGACGTCGTGTCCCCCAGACCAACAAAGAAAAGGACTATCTGGATTTTTATCTGCACAACATTTAAAAGCCAGCATCTGTGATGGAATGGGGGTGTGTTAGTATCCATGACATGGGTAACTTGCACATCTGTGAAGGCACCATTAATGCAGAAAGGAACAAAAAGGCTTTGGAGCAACATGCTGCCATCTAAGCAACATCTTTTCCAGGGACGTCCCTGATTATTTCAGCAAGACAATGCCAAGACACATTCTGCTCGTGTTACAACAGCATGGCTTCATAGTAAAAGAGTGCAGGTACTAGACTAGCCTGCCTGCAGTTCACACCTGTCATCCATTGATGATGTGAGGCACATTAATAAGAGCAAAATAGGACAACGGAGATAATTGGAAAGAATTTCACTTACAAAGCTTCAACAGTTAGTGTCCTCAGTTCTCCAATGCTTAACGAGTTTTAAAAATAAAGGTGAGGTAACACAGTGGTAAACATGCCGCTGTCCCAGCTTTAATAGAATGTGTAAAATGAGTGAATATTTGCAAAAAACCAATAAAGTTTAGCAGTTTGAACATTAAGGATATTGTCTTTATAGTGCATTAATTTGCATATAGGTTAAACAGGATTTGCAATTCTGCCTTTATTTGTTTTACACAAACAAATAACATCCCTACTTCATTGGAATTGGGGATGTATTATGACCACATATTCCAACGCATTGTATGTAATAGATCAACACAAAGTAACGCATATTTGTGAATTTACAATACTTAAAAGTATGCCATGCAATATTATTCAGCCCCTCTGAGGCAAGATTTTGTAGAACCACATTCAGCTGCAATTCCAGGTGTAAGATTTGTTTCTAGCAGCTGACATGTTGAGGTGGAAAATTTTGCCTGTTCTTTGCAAAACAGCTGAAGCTCAGTCATACCAGATGGGGATCATCTCTGAACATCAGTTTTCACATTTTGCCACAGATTCTGAATTGAGTTTAGTTCTGGACTTTGACTGGGCCATTCTAACACAACACTCTATCCCAGTCTCATGCTTTTGCAGCATCTAACATGCTTTTTTTCCCCAGGAATGACCTGTGTTTAGCTCCATCCATCCTCCTATGCTTTTTGACTTGTTTCCCTGTTTTGTGGGGGAAAAAAAAAAAAGTTTCCCCAAATGATGGTGCATGCAATTTTCACTGTAACAAGCTCAGGGTGATGTGCAGTTTTTCCATCACCTGCTTGCTGTCAGTTACATCATGACCCACTGACAGATGTAGGACAGTCGGTCCTGAGGACCAGGGTTGGGGACATCTGTCCTGCATGAGCAGGTATCCCCAACTTATTATGGCTTTCTTTCAACCAGGGCTTTCTTCTTGGAGTCCAAAACCAAAAGTTACCCTGTCAACAGATTCTTCCACCTGAGCTGTGGATCTCTGCATCTCCTCCAAAGTTACCATGGAGCTCTTGGCTGAAACTTTATCTCCAGTCTGTCAGGTGTGTTCTTTGTTCTTCACCAAGCGGTTTGTTTGCTGATTAGGTGACTTTTCACCTAATCAGTAAAAAGGTGAGGAACACTAGAAAGATCACTGGATTTTTATGGGTATCAGATTATAGGGAGCTTAATATAAATGCAAGTCACAGATTTTAGATTTTTATTGGCCAAGAAATTTCTTAACTATGTATCGTTTTCTGTCCACCTCACAATTATGCAGCACCTTGTGTTGGTGTATCGGATTAAATCACCTTAAAATACACAAAAGTTGTGGCTGTAATGTGACAAAATGTGGAAAAAGTCAAGGGTTATGAAAAGCTGCAAGCCACTGTAGTTGAAATGCATGAAATAACTAGATTGCACCTGCATGATCCACACACACTTCCCTTGTAATTTCAGGAAGGCACAAAAAGTCTGCTGCATCCATCTGCAGGTCTTCATTTGGATTTGAATCCAGCCACATCCCATCCGCTGAGTCCCCCGTCTGCCCTTCCACATCCACTTCCCTAAATAAAACTCACCTGCCCTCCATTGAACCATCTCTTAGACCCCAGAAGAACTGCTTTGCATCCCTAAACTTGGGAAAAGTCATTGCTAGAAGTCAGAGCTTCGCAGACCTTAGAAGAAACCCAGCACCTATCCTGTTGCAGCGCTGCATGTCCCTAAAAGCTCTCCACAAAGGGCAAGAGAGGAAGCACCCCAAGCCTGAAGACTGGGTTGTGACCACCACAAAGCCCGTTCAGGGCTTACACCACACTGGAAATCCTCCTCTTGTGTGTAGAGCTTCTAACCCAGACAAAGATAATGTGTTTGCCCCCAAACAGACAGAGAAAACAGAGAGCAAACCCAATAAGTTGCAGCAAGCTGCAGAAAAGTCCAGTCAACCAGACTTATGCCAAAACCTCCTCCTATCAGACACCACCTGCAGGCACGACGGCACCGATCAAACCTCTGCAGCGGATAAGAAAAGTCGCTCAGTTTCGGCTGCTTCAGAAGCTCGACGACTAAAAATGAGAAGAAATACAAAGATTTCCATGCATTTGGTAAATGAGGAGCCTAATTTGGAACAGAAGAATCGATTTCCAGACTGCTGACCTAGAACTGAAACCAGTTTCTGCTAAAGTTGTGATTTCATGTGTACAGTAAGGAGGCTGTTTTTTGGCTTTGCTGATGCTGTATCTGGATATGGCTTTTGTTTGTCTGATCATTTAGAAAAATGTAACAGAAGAAATCCATGCAGTTTTCTTGTGTGAGGTGAAAACATGAACAAAGTCGAGGTAAAGTGCAGCAGTTTTTACTAAAACTTCTTTTACAAAAGGTTCTGCAGTGGTTCAGACCAGAGTCCAGCAGTAGCTCAGCAGCAAGGAATCATTTCATCAGAACAAAACCTTATTGCAACTAAACATATCCATGCAATCCATTATAATCTTCATTTACAAACAATTCTTGTTATATTCATGTAAATATACCTTCCTACTGAAGATGGATGAAAGGTTTAAAGTTAGTACCGTACTTTTATATGTATGATTTATATGCATTTAATGTTTCTTATGTAGATGTTAGACATGTTAGCTGCAGCATCATCATCATGACGTTTTTCATCTGTTTCCCACAATTAGTTTTTATTAATGTAAATGATAAAAATGTTTACCTGTTCATTAATTCAATTTGTAAAGTTTTCTTTATTAAATATACTGTATGTACCACTATAAGTTTGCTATTAAAAAAGGTATTTATGGTATGTTGTAAAATCTGTTAATGATTAGACAAAAAACTAAACTGAAATAAAATGTATCCATACATTTCAACTTGATATGGGCCGGTATGAGATTTTCACAACATGATAACCTTGTATAGTATAGTTTTATGCTATCATGGTATTAACATAAAAGATTGGAACAAAAATGTATAACATGATCTGAATGTGGTGATTGAAACGTGATGCTAGGATGTTCTGTCTGGAGTAAAGGTAGGTTTTAGTGGTCTAATTAGTTCACAGTTTAGCCTGTTGAGGCATTTCTTTAAGGCACTGCCTGACCAATTCCAGGGCATCCAAAGCTGTACCCCAGGCAATAGTGACCCCCCAGCCCCCATGGCCATAGTTGTGAACAACCGGCACCATGCGGCCCTGCAGCTGCAGCCGCTCCCTCTCAACCCTAGGGTTCCTCCTGCTCGGCCTCAGACCGACCCACTCGCTGAGAACTTTTGCTTTCTTCAAGGATGGCTCCAGCCTGCTGCAGCGGTCCAGGATGCCATCAGTGTCTCCTTTGTCCACATGTAGCCGCCAGTCTCCCTCCTGTCTCGTTCCACCTATGGTGACGCTGTGTATGCCAGGGTAGATGTAGGTTTTCCCGTCTCCGTCTCTGATGAAGTGTGTCAACCAGGGTGCCTCCACCTTGAGGACCTGGCCCCTGACTGGGTACACGCTTGCGTCACCCACCAACTCTTTCGAGCCAAGACCGGAGCAGTTGACAATAAAGTCAAAGCTGTCACTTAACTCCTGCAGACTGTTAACTTTCCTCTGCTCCACCCTGCCTCCAGCTTTTCTAAACCTTTAAAGAAACCAGTATTGCGTGACGTTTACATTGTAGCAAGTTGATAGCATTTAAAATCTCAAAAATATGATCAAACTTGATTATAATAAGGAGAACAAACCTTTCCTCGAGCCAGGGAAGGTAGGTGGAGCATTCACACTTTACAGTAGTGAATGCTTGTCCGAACTTGTGATCTGGAAAACGTTTCATTTCGCCGTCAGTCATTGTTCTAAAGCCAATCACAAAGTCAGACCAGAATGGTTTCCTGTTGGTCGGAACTTCCTTAAAAATCTGCCAGCTATAAAAGAAACAAAAGCAAAATCAAAGAATGCAAATAGGAGTGATTAGCATCTTCTTTTATTATGGATATATATAATGTTACCCAGAGCTCAGCATTACGCCAGCATCTGGTGAGTGCTGAGACTGTGCAATAGCCAGCAGGTTATCAAAGCTGCCCTTGAACCAGCGTCGTTGTCTTTCCAGAGGGATATCTGAGAGAAAAGTGCAGTAAATTCAGCAACTTAAGCATGCAAAACATCTATGGTCTTTATGATTTCTGGGAGCTTGTTTCATGAAAAGGCACAGTAATACAACGTCCATTGTTGTCTTTATGTTGGATGTGTGGGTGTGAGTGTTTTTATGTGTAAGCATGAGGGTGGGAATGTGTGATTGTGACTGTGTGCGCCTGTTTTTGTGTCAGGTTGGGTCTTAGGCTACTCCCTCTCCTGGATCAGCTTAGGCCTCCCATCAAATGTGAGGCCTATTTCTTCCCCGCCACACTCCTTGTCGGTGGCTGGTGTCTCTGCCCACTGGTGTATTTGTGGTTCTCGGTGTCCGGGGCTGAGTCCTTTGGTGTGTGCTGGGTCACTCACAGTGGCTGCTTGCCAGGGCCTGGGCCCCCTGGCTCTGTTGGGCCTCTACTTGGGTAGTGATGTGCCCCGGGGGTCCGGGGTCTCTGGGTCCATGGCTGGATCTGCTCCGGCGTAGACGGCTGCCGGCGGGGCCTGTGGGCTCGTCGCTGCATCTCCCTGGGGCTTCGGCACTGTGGTTGCTGGGTGGTTCCCCTGGGGCTGTCCTCTGCTCTTCCCTGGGGGGGTTGCGGTAGTTCCGGCGGTGGTCCTCCTGGGATCCCCATGCTCTGGGGGGCTTTTGGATGTCTGTTGCTCAGATCTCCTCTGTGTCTGTCTCTGGTCCAGGGGCGCAGGTCTGTGGCTCCTTACACTCACTATTGCGTATTTTTATGGAGAAACCTTGTATACACAAGTGCCCTCACACTTACACCCACAAGTGTTCGGATTCAGGTGTTCAGATACACAGATGTTCTATATTGAGCCACAGTTACCACTAAATACATCTTGCATTCATTAGCACCGTGCACCTTTCGACAATTCTGGGTATTGCTCTGCTGTACAGGACATGTAAAAAAAAAAAAAAGCCACAGTAGTATGAAATGTGACAGATGTACAGTACCATGCCTGCAAAAGTATTCACAATCCTTGAACTTTTACACATTTTAACCAATAAAACACTAAGCTTCAATTTGTGTTGTAAGGATTTTCTACCAACGTTGTGCATCTGGAGATTTTTTTGTCTTTTCTTTGCAGAATGGCTCAAGCTCAGTCAGATTAGATGTACAGTGCATCTGAACATCAATTTCCAAGAACTATGAGGCCTTTGTACAATACATGGAGTCTGGCATTATATAGTCTCCAATGTATGGATTTATTTAAAAGCAAACATTTGTTTCCTGGTATTCAACTTGTTTTGTGAAGACTCCGCATTTCTTTTTGTAGACCTCAGTTTCAGTTTCTTCAATATAAGTTTTCGGAAAAAAAAAAGTGAGCGTCTATCTCATTGCAGAGGACAGAGAAGAGATGAGCATTTTGGTACATGATTTAAGCCCTGTTTACACAACCCGACCATTGAAAACTTGATATTTTTTTTCATTTCTGTTAACACATCTACATGACATCGGTTTGATTACAATCTCTGTTCAAATGGCAAGAGTAGAAAGGTGAAAATGGTGTAATCCGTGTAAACGAACAGTAGAAAACACAGCTAAACTATCCATTTTCACCAGAAGATGTTGCAGTGTAGACAGGGCTATATTGGGTTTACCGTTTTTTATTGCCTTGATTTTAACGGGGTTTACCTGCTTTAGCTATGACTAACGCCACATGATATGATGCTTTTGTTGACTTGTCATTTACAGTGCTAAAAGTATGAATGAATTTCTGCTGTGACCACAGTTCATTTAGCCTCCTGTCAAAGAACTCCCGGAGCTTGATCACCAATCCTAGGAATTTGGTCTCAATATGACAACATGATCTTGTAGCATCGTCAGCCAGCACCTATTAGCAGACAACACACTGTGGCAGTGGAGCATCTTCACATCCAGTCCATAAAAATCCAAACTTTGAATAATCATGGTCATACTTCCTTCTTTTTTTTTTTGCTTGGGCCAGACTGTCTCCTCACTATAGCTTTAGGTACTAAAAAATGATCAATTTTATCTCTGGCATAGGCTAGCCGAAGTTGGCTAAATGCACACAGTTTCTGTTTTATTTTTTCCTCAAGTCAAACCCCTCTCCCTGACGAATTTTGGCGCCCCATAGGCGACGCGCGCCCCACACTTTGAAAGCCCTGATCTAAACCATTGCATTGTAGCTCGTCCTGCTAGAAGGTAAACCTCCTTCCAGGTCTCGCATCCTCTGCAGCCTCTAAGAGCTTTTCTTCCAGGATGGCCCTGGATTTGGAGCTCCACCCATCATCCCACCAGTTCTGATAAGCTTCCTTATCCCTGCTGAAGATAACCATCCCCACAGCATGATGCTTCCACCACTGTATTTCCTGCTGGTGAACACACAGGTTAACACTAATAACTAATTAGGTGACTTATGAAGAAAATTGCTATGTTTTATTTTGGGGTAGCAGAATTTAGGGGGTTAATATTACCGCACCTTTATTTGTAAAAGAAATTGTGAAAGATCATAAAATATAATTTTCCTTCCATATACAGTAAAGCACAACTTTGTGTTAGTTTATCTTATCAACATTTCTAACAAAATACCTATATGTTTGTTTTTGCATTGTGACAAAATGTGAAAAAGTTCAAGGCATGGCACCTGGAAATTCAGCAGCCAACACGATCCCAGCAGCTCCATCACTGGTGGTGTATGGGCTGAACTTCTCCGCCAGAAGAGTGACCGAGCAGAGAGGGAGGTTCTCAGCGATGCAGACAGCAGTGGAGAGTCCAACCACACCGGCCCCTACCACGACACCCCGGACACGTTTCATCTGAAACAGCCGCAGCAGAAGCGTCACACACTGCTAAAAGACAGACATTTGGAATCACTTTTTTTTCTGCCAACGTTAATCCTCAACTAGGAGTTGCAAAATGTAACCGATCCGATCCAGGAACCAGTAACAAAAGCGTCACTATAAGCACTTTTCTACGAGATAACACGTTGCCTAACAGTCATGGGGCCATGAAAGGCAGTTTCGCGTCTATTTATTGCATGGTGTCATTTATGGACCGACACCAGCCTACATGCTGTGGTAACACATTAAACAGCTTCCACTACATCAGAAATGTCTGTGTTTGAGACAGATCCTTAACACTGGGCTGAGAAAACCAAAACAGACCCGCTGTAATATTATTCCCCGTCTACGAGGCTGAAGTCAACATCCGATTCGCAGCTTCTGACTCTGCACTTGACTAAAGGGCTATTCTGCCCCATTTATTGAATCTGGACTAGAGGCTGACATTTTTTCGGGAATCCCGTGGGATGGGAGACAGTATTAGTAAAGATCACGTGATTGGGACGGTACAGGATAAAAAATGAACGGGAGCAGACGGGAGCGGGAGCTAACCAATAGGAGGGAAAACAAACTAGGATCAATTGTCTTTGGAAATGTAAAACTGAGACTTTGTTATAAACTTTAAGAAAAAAAACTTGGATCGACGCCGCCATTGTGTAGTTTTTTTCCAAGAAGCATATACTACAATGCGAGTCAAACGAACTACATGACCCACAAGCCAACAGGGCTTCTGATCGATGTTTTCCACCTGCGTTCAGAATGGAGGGAGCAAACGCAGGTGGAGAACTGGACGTGGTGAAATTGGATTTGCAACGTAAATTAGTGACGTTACCTCTAACACCGAGGCTTCAAAGCACGCTTCAAACTCGACAGGGTAGATATGGTGAAGCAGTGGGCCGGACCTTGCTTCGTGTGACGTCACCGATCATGTCTCAACCACTTCACTGCTTCATTCAGACAGAGTCAGCTGACTGCTTCGAGTTGACGGGCGGAGTTTCAAACATCTCGCGCGATTCAGTGTATTTAAGATGGCTCTCGGTTCACATCCCCGTTCTACACGTATTATACGTTACGAACAGCTCTCGTCTTTGCATATTCGGAGTTTTGGTGGATTATTCTGTCATGGAGCAACCATCTAGGAAGCGTTCCCAAGTGTGGGAATATTTCGATACACGAGAACATCAGCGTCGTGGCACCAATCAAGGTCAACATAACATAGATATTCATGCAGAATTAGAAAGAATGACAGTTAAATGTTTGTAAGTTAAATTGAAGTTACTTTTCTTTATTATTTTCTTTCTTTATTTTTTTAGGATCCAGGAAGCCAGAGCTTGATGAAGCTCTTGTGGATTTCATAGTGAAGGACTCCGAGCCTTTCACTGTATCCAAACTTAAACCACCCAGCCAAACAGTTCCTTGTCACACCAGCCTCCTCTGTTCCCTGTGAAAGACTATTTTTTCAAAGCTGGAGAAATTGTCTCAAAAAAAAGAAACCGTTTGAGCCCTTCTACTGTGCAGAAATTACCTTTTGTGAATAAAAACACCTGAAGTAACAAAAGCACCCTCTTTATTACACCAAGCACAATGTCCAAAAACACTCAGTACACCAAGCACACTCCCAAAGAAAATATCAGAATCAGCTTTATTGCCAGTTTCGGACATACAACAAACAAGGAATTTGACTCCAGTACACTTTGTTCTCTGGGTTTCTTTTTTTGTTTGTTTTTGCGTTATAAGATATATTCTGCATATATGTTTATGTCCTTAAATACATATATATAATATACACATATACAAGGTGGAATTGCGACTTTGGTACTCTATTAAATGTTCATCTGAGAAACAGCCTGGGGGAAGAAACTGTCTCTTTGGCGGCTGGTTTTAGTAAACAGGGCTCTGTAGCGACGGCCTGAAGGTAAAACTCTTAACAGTTTATGTGCAGGGTGTGTGGGGTCTGCACAGATTTTTGCAGCTCTTTTCCTGACCCTAGACCTGTATAAGTCCTGGATGGATATGAATGACAAATCAAAAATTTTCACTTCATTTATTTATTTTTTAGTCATTTATTTAAAATGGGACAGTGGAATTTCATAAAACAAATGACAATTCAAGTTTAAGAAGCCAGAATTAGCCTAATGGCTATTTTTCATCTGTAATCCCCTACAGTTCACATTGTTTTAAAATTATTATTTGAGTTAATACTTCCTTGAGGAGCATTTTCTACTATAAATTTACCTGACAATTCTTGACCAATTCTTACTTGTATTGTTCTATTTGATAACATTTTTTTAATCAATTTAAGCATTTTTCCATTAATACCCATTTTATATTATTTAATTAATAATCCTTCAAATCACATCATGTCATATGCTTTTTCTATGTCAAAAAATACAGCTACTACATTTTCTTTGTTTATTTGTGCTCTCCTTATTTCATATTCTAAACATAAAGCCGAGTCATTTGTGCTTCTCCCTTTTCGAAAACCATTTTGATATCTAGATATATACCCTTTAATATTTAAATAATATGCTAATCTATTATTAATCATTCTTTCCATTATTTTACATATATTTGATGTCAATGCTATCGGTCTATAATTTTCACGTTTTGTGTTATCTTTTCCTGTAATTATTGCTTCTTTCCAGCTCAGTGGCAGCTCTCCCTTCTCCCAGACTTTATTGTATAATTCTAACATTTTGTCTTTTGTTTTGTCATTGAGATGTTCTATCATTGTATAGTAAAATTGATCTTTTCCAGGTGATGTATTTTTTGTGTGGTTACAGAGTTCAACTCTCCTTTTGTAAATGGCTCATTTATTAATTTATTTGTATCTACGTTATTTCGCATTAAGTCTTTATATTTCATCTCAGTGATTTCCCTACCTTTCTTTCCCTCTTCACTAATATTACTTGAGCTATACATTTTACTAAATGTTTTAGCTTATATTTCAGCTTTTTCTTCATCCTCCGTTATAGTTGTATTATCTATTTTTAATATAGGATATCCATATTCTTTTCTAATAACCATTCATTCTTTTAATTGTTTTCCAAATTTGGTCAATTTTTGTTTCTCTCCCTACGGTATTACAAAAGTTTCTCCAATATTCTCTTTTTGCATTCTTAATGATCTTTCTTAATTTTGCTTGCTTTCTCTTATACTCAATTAGATTCTGATAAATTGGGTCTCTTTTTAACATTTTAAATGCTTTTTTTATTAGTTTTATTACTTCACTACATTCTTTTGTCCACCATGGCACAATTGTTTTATCGTTCTGTCTTCCTCCTTTTTTAATTGACTCTTCTACAGCTTGTAAGATTGTTTTACAGATATTTATATTTAAACTATTTATATCAATCGACATATCTATTTCTTCCAATTTCTTTTGACTTAAATATTTCAATTTTTCCCAATCAGCCCTATTAAAATTCCATATTTTATATAATCCTGTATTCCTGTTATTTCTTAATATTCCTGTTATGATTTTAATGGGGTAATGATCACTGCCTACTGTTGTATCTTTGTCAATATCCCACTCACAATTATTAGCTAAGGAATTTGATACAATTGTTAAATCAATCACAGACTCTCTACCCATTTTTACATTAATTCTTGTTCCTCTACCATCATTTATACATACCAAATTTTTCATTTCCATTATTTCTTCAGTAATTTGTCAATTTTTATCATTACATTTTCCCCATAATGTGCTGTTAGCATTAAAATCTCCACACCAGATTACTTTTCCTTCTAAATACCCCATTAATTCCTCCATCAACTCGAATGATAATATTTTACTTGTACTCGTACTCGTACTCGTACTCGTTGTCTTCCGCTTATCCGGAACCGGGTCGCGGGGGCAGCAGACTCAGCAGAGACACCCAGACGTCCCTCTCCCCAGACACCTCCTCCAGCTCCTCCGGGGGGAGCCCAAGGCGTTCCCAGGCCAGCCGAGAGACATAGTCCCTCCAGCGTGTCCTGGGCCGTCCCCTGGGCCTCCTCCCGGTGGGACGTGCCTGGAACACCTCCCGAGGAAGGCGTCCAGGAGGCATCCGGTATAGATGCCCGAGCCACCTCAACTGGCTCCTCTCGATGTGGAGGAGCAGCAGCTCTACTCCAAGCCCCTCCCGAATGGCCGAGCTCCTCACCCTATCTCTAAGGGAGTGCCCGGCCACCCTACGGAGGAAGCTCATTTCAGCCGCTTGTTTCCGGGATCTCGTTCTTTCGATCATGACCCAAAGTTCATGGCCATAGGTGAGGGTAGGAACGTAGACCAACCGGTAAATTGAGAGCTTCGCTCTTCGGCTCAGCTCTCTCTTCACCACAACGGACCGGCACAGCGCCCCCATTACTGCGGCAGCCGCACCGATCCGTCTGTCGATCTCCCGCTCCATTCTTCCCTCACTCGTGAACAAGACCCCGAGATACTTGAACTCCTCCACTTGAGTCAGGAACTCCCCTCCATGGATTACAAAAATTTATTATCTTACATTTTCTTACTTTACCATAAATTTCAACTACTATGTATTCTAACTCTTTACCTTTTCCTAATATCTGATATTGTATTCCTTCTTTTATAAATATTCCACATCCTCCTCCACTTCCTTCTAGTCTATCTCTTCTGATACTATTGTACCCTTTAAACACAAAATCTAGGTTTGGTTTTAACCGTGTCTCCTGTATACATATAATTTCTGTTTTTTCATCAATTCCATCTACAGGGGTTAGACAATGAAACTGAAACACCTGTCATTTTAGTGTGGGAGGTTTCATGGCTAAATTGGACCAGCCTGGTAGCCAGTCTTCATTGATTGCACATTGCACCAGTAAGAGCAGAGTGTAAAGGTTCAATTAGCAGGGTAAGAGCACAGTTTTGCTCAAAATATTGAAATGCACACAACATTATGGGTGACATACCAGAGTTCAAAAGAGGACAAATTGTTGGTGCACGTCCTGCTGGCGCATCTGTGACCAAGGCAGCAAGTCTTTGTGGTGTATCAAGAGCCACGATATCCAGGGTAATGTCAGCATACCACCAAGATTGACAAACCACATCCAATAAGATTAACTGTGGACGCAAGAGGAAGCTGTCTGAAAGGGATGTTCGGGTTCTAAAAACATAAAATCACGGCTGCCCAAATCACGGCAGAATTAAATGTGCACCTCAACTCTCCTGTTTCCACCAGAACTGTCCGTCAGGAGCTCCACAGGCTGCTATAGCCAATGCCAGTGCCAAACGCTGGTTTCAATGGTGCAAGGAGCGCAAATCTTGGGCTGTGGACAATGTGAAACATGTATTGTTCTCTGATGAGTCCACTTTTACTGTTTTCCCCACATCCGGGAGAGTTACGGTGTGGAGAAGCCCCAAAGAAGCGTACCACCCAGACTGTTGCATACCCAGAGTGAAGCATGGGGGTGGATCAGTGATGGTTTGGGCTGACATATCATGGTATTCCCTTGGCCCAATACTTGTGCTAGATGGGCGCGTCACTGCCAAGGACTACCGAACCATTCTTGAGGACCATGTGCATCCAATGGTTCAAACATTGTATCCACAATGCCGTGTATTAGGATGACAATGCACCAATACACACAGCAAGACTGGTGAAAGATTGGTTTGATGAACATGAAAGTGTAGTTGAACATCTCCCATGGCCTGCACAGTCACCAGATCTAAATATTATTGAGCCACTTTGGGGTATTTTGGAGGAGCGAGTCAGGAAACGTTTTCCTCCACCAGTATCACGTAGTGACCTGGCCACTATCCTGCAAGAAGAATGGCTTAAAATCCCTCTGACCACTGTGCAGGACTTGTATATGTCATTCCCAAGACGAATTGATGCTGTATTGGCCGCAAAAGGAGGCCCTACACCATACTAATAAATTATTGTGGTCTAAAACCAGGTGTTTCAGTTTCATTGTCCAACCCCTGTATATACCCTTTAAATTCCTGTCCATTAGCAATTAGGCTTCTTGCATTCTACTGTAATATTATCATGCGTTTCTATCAGCTGGGGTTCCTCCTTGCCTCCCATCTGTTTCCAACTTTTTATAAATGTATTCCCAAGATCCTTCTTTAAACCCAAAGAACTTTTCTGCTCCTCTGACTATTATTTTAACCTTTTCTGTTTTGTGTTTAGCCTGTTCAGTGCAGGTAATGACATAAGCTACAAATATTATCAGTTTTTCCACAGACATTTTCCTCTGATTCTACTTTTCTCTGTTGATAAGCTGGAATCCTAATTTGACCTGCATCCCTTGTTCTTTCATTCTGTACATTTTTGACTGCTTCAGCATAGCTTATGTTTTTAGTCATTTTAATTTGTTGAATTTCTTTTCCTTTCTTCCTTACCTCACATCCCCTGAATGTGACTCTGTGTTGCCCTCCACAATTGCAACATTTTTCCTGCACTTCTTCCCCACAGTCTTCAATTCGATGGTCTTCTCCACATTTTGGACATCTTTGTTTACCTTTCCATACAGCTGCTATGTGGCCATATCTCTGACATTTATAACATCTTAGTGGTGGGGTAATGAAAGGCCTCACAGGAAAACTCAGATATCCTATTTAGACATTTTGTGGCAACACTGTTTCTTCAAAGTCAATTGAAATTGACAGGCTTCCTACTCTTTCTCTGTTTACATTTTTTGTCAATCTCTTGAGATTTTTTACCTTTGCACCAACAATGCTTTTTTAAATTTGTCTATATCTTCCTCCAAAGGAATGCCATAAATTACCCCCCGAATGATTTTATTTTCTCCTATAATCTTCCTCTCTGTCACCGTTTTCTTGCAAATGTTTTCAACTTGTAATGCCTTTCTTCTTTGTTCTTTGGTTTTACACAACACCAGTATATTTCCATCTCTCATTACCTTCACCATTCCAACATCTCCTATTTTTTTTAAATTTTTATATAGTGGAATAGGACTCCTAACTACTCTCTCTTCTTCAGAACTGTTTTCTTCCAGCTCTCTTTTACCCCTTTGGCTGTCTAACATCTTTCCTTCTTCTGCTTTACCTCTTCCCCATCCTCTCCCTCTACTTACTGGCGTCCATTCTTCAAAGTCCATATTGTCCTCCTGTGTGTCCATTCTGAACCATTCACATACCAGTTTATGCCTCTTACCACCACTTCCAAAAGTAAATAATCTCTCAGCATCTATCTGCTCGATACTGTTATCAAAATTCAGTCTATATTCCGGTGAGTGTTGTTAACTTATCAGCTAATGTTAAGTAGCCTGCCGTGTTCACAGTCCGACCCTTCGTCGACCCTCTGTGAAAAACCACTGACCAGTCGTGCATCTCTTCATTCGTCAAACGAAAAGTACCATCACGTGTCAAGTCTCATCTGACCAACAAAGTTGCTCACATGTGCACTAAAGATTTAAGAGCCTTTGCCACAGTAGAGGGGAAAGGCTTCATCAAGGGAAGATATTAAATAAATACGTTGTGAAATGGAAAAAAAATTGAATGTACCATTTAAATTTATTAAGTACATCATTAAATATTAAGTGTACCACTAATTACGTCATGTCATCTTTAAAATTATACTTAATTATTCAGTGGCACATTTAATTGCATAATAGTCCATTTCATGATATAATGGCACATTTATTGTTTCTAATGATGTATTAAATAAATAAATGGTACCTTTAATTTAATGGCACATTTAATGTTACATTTCTTTTATGTTACATTTACTTCACTTATGGGACATTCACAACATTTATTTATTTAATGATGATTTTATTGTTTTAATTTTGTCCAGTTTGACCCTCCATTCTTGATGCCTGTATAGGAGGTCATGTCAGAATCTGAATCAGGTGTGCTGGAGCAGACACACATCTAAAACTTGCAGGGAAGGGGTCCCTAAGGACCATGCCTATGAGCCATTGAGGTACAGTTTCTAAATTGTGAAGGTTTTGCCTTTTTGCACTTTTGTTCACCAAGTACAGTTCCCTTTCTAAGTGCATTTTTCTTTCGTTTCAGCAACTTGAAACATAAAAGTAATGTCATTGTCCAAAGGAAACAATCACTTAATAAATGAGTAAAATACAACTATGTACAGGGGTTGGACAATGAAACTGAAACACCTGGTTTTAGACCACAATAATTTATTAGTATGGTGTAGGGCCTCCTTTTGCGGCCAATACAGCGTCAATTTGTCTTGGGAATGACATATACAAGTCCTGCACAGTGGTCAGAGGGATTTTAAGCCATTCTTCTTGCAGGATAGTGGCCAGGTCACTACGTGATACTGGTGGAGGAAAACGTTTCCTGACTCGCTCCTCCAAAATACCCCAAAGTGGCTCAATAATATTTAGATCTGGTGACTGTGCAGGCCATGGGAGATGTTCAACTACACTTTCATGTTCATCAAACCAATCTTTCACCAGTCTTGCTGTGTGTATTGGTGCATTGTCATCCTAATACACGGCATTGTGGATACAATGTTTGAACCATTGGATGCACATGGTCCTCAAGAATGGTTCGGTAGTCCTTGGCAGTGACGCGCCCATCTAGCACAAGTATTGGGCCAAGGGAATACCATGATATGTCAGCCCAAACCATCACTGATCCACCCCCATGCTTCACTCTGGGTATGCAACAGTCTGGGTGGTACGCTTCTTTGGGGCTTCTCCACACCGTAACTCTCCCGGATGTGGGGAAAACAGTAAAAGTGGACTCATCAGAGAACAATACATGTTTCACATTGTCCACAGCCCAAGATTTGCGCTCCTTGCACCATTGAAACCAGCGTTTGGCACTGGCATTGGCTATAGCAGCCTGTGGAGCTCCTGACGGACAGTTCTGGTGGAAACAGGAGAGTTGAGGTGCACATTTAATTCTGCCGTGATTTGGGCAGCCGTGATTTTATGTTTTTAGAACCCGAACATCCCTTTCAGACAGCTTCCTCTTGCGTCCACAGTTAATCTTATTGGATGTGGTTTGTCAATCTTGGTGGTATGCTGACATTACCCTGGATATCGTGGCTCTTGATACACCACAAAGACTTGCTGCCTTGGTCACAGATGCGCCAGCAGGACGTGCACCAACAATTTGTCCTCTTTTGAACTCTGGTATGTCACCCATAATGTTGTGTGCATTTCAATATTTTGAGCAAAACTGTGCTCTTACCCTGCTAATTGAACCTTGACACTCTGCTCTTACTGGTGCAATGTGCAATCAATGAAGACTGGCTACCAGGCTGGTCCAATTTAGCCATGAAACCTCCCACACTAAAATTACAGGTGTTTCAGTTTCATTGTCCAACCCCTGTACCTCTCGCCCATAGACTGCTGAAGATAGGCACCAGCTTCCCCGCGACCCACTATGGAATAAGCGGTAGAAAATGACTGACTGACTGACAACTATGTACATTTTGTTTATTCAGCTAAGATAGGCATGGTCTGTTTCCTTGTTTGATATTTTATTATTTCTTCATTATTATTCTTTTTACTTTAACTGGCCTTTACTACAGCTAAAAACAGGGACCTAACTGGTCCTTCAAAGAAATTGCCAAAAGACTAAATGAAGAAAACAAAAATGGGAGTGGCACAGAGTGGGAGTCGTTCTAAATGGGAGCGGGATGGGAGTGGGAGTCAATTTACCAGGAGTTGGATGGGACAGGATTTTTTTTTTATGCTGGCCTGGGATTGGGATGGGACAGGAGAGAAAATCCACTCCCGTGTCACCCTCTAATCTGGACTACGTTTATTCATATAGTTCAAAATCTAAAACACCTAGAATGGTCAAATTTGAACTGGATTATGTCCTACTGATTACAGATAAAATAAAACACACTCCGTGGTTTGCAAAACCTTTATTTTGTTTGTAAAAATAATTTTAGGGATTTCTTTGGTATAAGGCCACATTAAAAGCGGTCCATATTAAAAAACTACATCACACAGAGAGGTCAAACCTGGACAGAATTAATACATACTAAAAAAAGAATTTAAAAGCCCAGTTTCGGATTTGTGAAATCTTTATCCAATTTGTGAAAACCCAAGAAGGACTGGTTGTTTGGCATTTTTAATGTGAAACACTAATTTCTGTTGTACCTCATAAAATAATGTTATAAATAATGTTTATAATCTTTTTTGTGAAATTGCCACTATGCTGCAACACAGAACGCTGACAGTGTACCTTTAGCAACTCACCTGTTTCAGCTGTTACAAGAATATTAATTACTATGAATTTATGCCAAGGGACTGGCATGATGGATGGATGGTTGGTTGGATGGATGGATGAGTTAATACGTTTAGACAATGGAATTTCGAATACAGGCTGAAAATGCAAATATGTTCCACACTTTTTAAGACATATAATAAAATGTAAAACAGAGACACAGGACAGACAACATTGCATATACTTGCCTAGCGGCAATTTGGAGTTGTCAGTCAACCTAGCATTCCTGTTTTTGGACTGTGGGAGGAAGCTGAGTATACCCAGAGAGAACCCATGCATGCACGGAGAGAACATGCAAACTCCATGCAGAAAGACCCCAACTACTGGGATTTGAAACCAGGATCTTTATGCTGCAAGGCAACAGTGCTAACAAATGGGCCCCTGTGCAGCCCCAATGTTATCAAACAATTAAATAACTGATTGATTACTTTATTAACATCTGAGTTTTAATATTTTGAATCAGAAAACAAATAAGAACCCACAATGTGTGGAAACACAAAGGATGAAGCAGTGGAGGAAATACTGAGATGGAGGAAAAGGAATATGAAAACTAGCATTGCAAAAAGGAATCAAAACACAAACAAAAAACTGGCAATTACAATGAAGAAAAATACAATCACCAGACTATTTTCTGTTTGCTGCTGTTGTGAGAGAGGAGCTTCTAACGTAAAAAAGGATGGATATGGAAACACTGGTGGGAATATCTGTGGTCTATGTTAAAATTCAGGCATTTATGAGAGGCCCCTGATGGTTTTGTGGCCCTAAGCAGTTCGCTGTTGCTTTGGGCCAGCTCTGTGTCCGTGTGATTTGGTTTTTAGCATGGATCCCCTTCTGATGTGGATTTATGCCAAAAAAAATCCCTAAAATCACCCTTTTCTGTTTCTCCAAATAGAGTAAAATAGAGAAAATCACAAACTGTTTTATTTTATCTATAATTAATTTATGGACAAAGCCAGCAGCACTGTGAGGATCATGTTCTTTGATTTCTCCAGTGCATTTAACGCAAATTAACCTGATTTGCTTTGTCAGAAACTCCAGAAGTTTCAGGTGGAGGCTTCAACAATCTCCTGGATCAAAGACTACCTGACAAACAGACCACAGTTTGTGAGACTGAAGGGTTGTGTGTCCAACCAGGTAGTCAGCAGCACAGGAGAACCCCAGGGGACTGTACTCTCACCATTCGTTTTCACTCTGTACACCTCAGACTTCCAGTACAAGACAGACTCCTGTCATCTGCAGAAATACTTAAGGATTGCAGTCGTGTGGTGGATCAGAGATGGAGAAGAAGATGAGTCGAGAAGTTTGTGGACCGCTTTGTGGCATGGTGTGGAAACAATCATCTCATCTTGAACGTGAATAAAACAAAGAAAATGATTGTAGATGTTAAGAGAAACAGGAATAAGTCAAAAACTATTTCCATCATGGGAGAAGACGTGGAAGTGGTGGAGGAGTATAAAAACCCCGTTGTCATATGGACCACAGACTGGAGGGGAGATGCAACTGTGAAGCCGTCTACAAGAAGGGACAGAGCAGACTGTACTTCTTGAGGAAGCGTAAGACCTTCAGTGTTTGCAGCAAGATGCTGCATATCTTCTATAGGTCTGTTGTGGAGAGTGTGTTCTATTCTGCCATCATCTGCTGGGGTAGCAGCATCAGAGCCAAAGACTTAAAAAAGCTCAACAAGCTGATAAAGAAGGCTGGCTCTGTTCTGGGGACTCCTCTGGAACCTCTGGAGATCATTGTGCAAAGAAGGATTCTTCATAAAATGAACATTATGGAGAACCCTGAGCATCCCTTCCCCAGGTTCACCCAGATTTGGTTGTCATCAGCACATATGCCTGATTCCATGGGAAACCCTTGGCCAATCTGAACCTCAACAAAGTGTCCCATGTAACCCCTGGTGTCAGGTTTGTTGCCAATGCCTTACACTTTTGCTATTTCCCCTTTTTTCATTCTGCTTAGTAGTTTGTTGGATTGCTTTAGCTTGGTAAAGAGTTTGTTGATTGAAATATGTTTGACTTTGAGTTCACTTATTTTTGTTAATAAATTCTTGTATTTTAAGAAATTGTGTGAATTCATTCCAGGTGTGTGCAGAGTTTTGCTGTTCAGTAACGTCAGAGCTTGGCTCACACCTTTCTGTTTTGTCCTAATACCATCACCTTACTGGGCTGGTATTCACAGGACAACCCTTAACAGACCGAAATATTATTTGATAAAATATTAAAGTATTAATATTAAATATTAAATAATATTTTCAGATTCATAGTCACAACAGGTTTTTCTACTTGGCATGATTCAGTTTATCTTGGTGAGGTCCATTTTGAGTCCACCAATCAGGTTTACACTTTAATTACATGGAAATAAGTGTCTTAGTCATTCTTCACATTAAGTCCATTGTTAAGGACCGATTTATTGATTTTGTAAAAGCAGATACAGATTAAGCTTATGGCATGGAAACGTTCAAACCTTATCACCAAAGAAATATCAACAAAATACCAGTTGGAACATGTAAAATGCTGGTCAGCAAATATAAGAAGGGTTTAAATGCTGTAATTATGATAACGATTTTTCCATAGACCATTGATTAGAGCATAAATCTTTTTTGATATCTCTTTTTCATTTTCTCAGGTAAAACATCAATTCATCCATCCATCATCTATACTGACTTGCGGGGTGTTTGTACCTATCTTCAGGGGTCATTTTCAAAAGTGATTTTCCTTTTCTATTGTATTGTTATCTAAAAATGGTTTGGTTAAATGAAAATCATAAAAATCTAAATCTGCCACGGGTATGAATAATTTTGTGCTTAACTCTATGTATGTCAGTGTTGGACCCAGGAGAGTTCTGTTGGCTTTCTCTCAACAATAATTTTCTCTGCTTCACCGTATGATTGGAAATGTGTCTTTATTATTCAATCAAACAAAAAGTAATTTCAACCAAAAAAAAAAATTTGTAATCAAAACTTTATACACATTTCATATGAGTATAAAGTTTTGATTACAAAACTTTATACTCATATGAAAGTAAGTAATCAAAACTTTATACACATTTCATATGAATCTCAAACTTTTGGTTTTGAAGCTCAGATTTTTGGTTGAAGCTCCCTTTTTTTGGTTGAACTAAACACATTTCCAGTGCTGAGAACATGAACATCCGGGGCACGGCCTAAGGAAGAACGATATAAGACATCTCCCTATTGGTTGGTGCTGACTGAAGCAAAAGCCTCTAATCGCACTGTAGGTCAAGTTGTTCTGTGATGCATTTATGTCTGCTAACTATCTAGCAGCGATGCTAAAGCTGGAAAACACTGTAATGGTGCAGCACGGTGTGTCATTGGGACCACGTTAATTTACACCTCAGATGATAAGGTGACTGTAATAGCAGATTATATTTATTTTTCTGAAACACATAATCAATGTGGTGAAATATGTGAGTTTTAAATATATATATTTTCTTCCTGATGCAGAATGGAAAACCAAAGTTGCAGATCACGGGCTGAGGTAGGATTTTGACACAGTTTTTTCTCATTTTGATCAGTTTATGCATGAATTATTCTGTCAATTTGTTTTATGCTTTTAGCTATGTGATTACACATTACAGCAATTTCTGGCATTACTCAACAGAACAGTTCCTTGAGCTCCTAGAGAGGGACAGAACTCAAGGGTGGAGAAACCTACAAAGCTGAAGTTGGCTTCCGATTTGGGAATTTTTCTTTACCTTGAACATCTTTAATTTGCTCTAGTTTAAACACTACAATTCTTTGACTCTTGAAACCTGGAATAGATTATTTTACAGAATCTTTTAAACCCTGTTTATGATTTGTGAGAGCTTCATTTGATTTGTGCAAGTTCAATAAAAGGCCATGTTAGTGCTTTATTTGCTTCTGGCCATATTAGAATTGGTCTAGCTCAAAAACTACAATTGTGAAACTCTCCAAACCTGAACTAGATTGTTCTAAATTAATAGCAGACATAGAGCAGAATTTAAAGAAAACTCAAAAACAGGTTAAACATGTGTGTAGGTTGGGGTCTCTAAAATAAAATAAAAAATGCACAGCTTTAAACATGCAAACATTTTTATTAATATGGTGGTACATTGTTAAACAGATTTTGTTGTATTTCACATGTGCCCTCATCTCTCAATTTCTGCTCTCAGTTGCATTAAAAGCTCCTTTGTCACTGCAAAAAAGGCATTCTGCTATAAATTATGAATAATCCTCCTCCATCTGGCTACTCTGTGTGTTCCACTGCTTCAGACCTGGTTAGTTTTATGATCTTTTCCAAAGCAGTTATCGATCCTTGAATTACATCACAAATTAAATGTTGAAAAACATTTTGCAGATATTGTAATATTTACTGTGCATTGTATTGATTGAAAACATGTGATTTTACATTTCACTAAAATGTTTCATGATCTCAGGCCCTGCTTCTCCTCACCTACTTCTACCCTGAGCTATCAGCTGACAGGCGCCCCAGAACTTCTAAAATACAGCTTTCTTTTTTTTTGTGGCACTAGTGACCTTTATTGTTTGGTAACTAGGCAGGAAGGCAGAAAGAGAAGGGGAAGACATGCTGTACATGACTGGGAACTGAACCCAGGATATCTGCATCCAGGACTATAGCCTCCTCATATGGTGGACCTGCTCTACCACTGAGCCACTCTGCTGGTCGATGCTACTGATGATCTCTTCTGTTAATTCAAGTTATGACATTTATGTAGATCTGTTTTCCCTAAAACTAAACGGGCTGTCTGACATTAAATTATTATTTTCCATGACATGTATGGTCTAATCTTTGAATGAACAGCTTTTCTAGTATTTTGGAGAATTGGTAATGAGGGAGTATGACTACAGATGAAGGTCAATGGTTTTGTGATAAAATCAATGATAGTCTTCACTAGTGTCATTACATTGCAGTATACAGATGTATTTTTCTTACATTTAACATCCACAATTGTATTAGTATCTAGAATTTGTAGATACATTAAGAGTTGTAAATTTATCAACCCAGTTATCCTCATTTTGTTGCAAGTTATTCATTTTACCAGCAAGTTGGTTTCCTAGACCTACAAAAAAAATCACGAAATCCTTTAACCATATCATAGATGTTCTTTATAATCCTATCATTAACAAAATAATCAGGATACTCTATTTTAGGTGAACTTTGGTATTTCCGTGTTTAGGGAAAATGATCAGTATGATCATTTTGTTCAATTAAGGTTCGGAGTGCACAGCCCTGCTGATACATTCTCCCATCTGAGTTATTGCTCTCCTTGCCCAGCCTCGAGGTTTAGTTGGATGGCCATGTCTTGGTAGGTTTACAGTTGTGTCATACTCTTTTAATGGTCAGATGATTAAGTGAACAGAGCTCTGTGAGGACCTTGGGATATTGCTTTAGAACTTAACTTTGTTTTAAACTTCTCCACAACATTCTCCCTGCCCTATCTGCTGTGTTCCTTGGTCTTTATCATACTGTCTGTTCACTAATGTTGTTTAACAAACCTCTGAGGCCTCCACAGAACAGCTGCATTTTTACTTAGATTAAACTAGACATTGGTGGACTTTACTGATTGAGCAACTTTGAAAGCAGTTGGTTGCCCTAGATTTTGTTCAAAGGCATAAGGGACTGAATACAGATACATCTAATACTTTTCAAATTTTTATTTGTAAAAGCATTTGAAAACCCTTTATCACTACCCTTCTACTTCAAAATTTTGCTCTGCTTTGTGTTAGCCAATCACACAAAATCCCAGATAACACATTTGTGTCTGTTTCTATGTTGTGATCACGTTAGTTATTCATCTGACTGAACCTATGGGGAAAATAATGTTTATGGTTAGACTGAGGACTGGACGGACGGGTGAACAGACGGACGGTCGATGGATAGGTGGATGGATGGACAGACGGCTTGATGGACGGATGTATGTGTCTACACAGACACCTTTCATGGCAGGGAGAATGGAGTTTTGACGAAAATTCAGACTGAAAGACTCACCTCCATCATCTGCTCCGGCCAATGACTTCTCTGTGCATCTTTCATCCATCCAATCAGTGTCAAATCCGCATGTCTCTTCAGACAACCACCCCCTGACGCTCCACTTTTAAGGACCTTCGGCCATGGCTCTTCTCGCCCGTCAGCTGAGCTCGTCCCTCCTCCGCCCCACCTCCACCATCTTCCTTCCCATCTCCTCCCGGCTTTCTCACTTCCCCTGGCCTCCAATCCACCACCGGTTTCGGGTCCCGGGGGAAGACATCTTTAATTCTAAGCCTAAAATGTACATCTAAGCTCACGCCATTCTCAGCATTCATGTCTTCTTCTGGGGTCCGAGCGCCAAAGAAATAACCAAGTAATCATGTATCAATAAACTTGTCGAATTGCCATCTTTGTGAGTCTTTTCAGGTTGAAATACCTCTTTAAAACTAGGGTAATATAATCATGATTGCCTTGTTATATATAGCCTTTGTAAAAGAGCATAGTACTTATTTTAGAACAAAATCCCTTTTGTCTGATGTGACCTAAAGAATAGCATGCTCAGTGTTTGCATATTTTTCATATCCTTAGGTGCAATTTTTTGCATTAATTTAGATTTTCTCTTTGTTTACTTGCCTTCGGGATAACATGGCACAAACTTTGAATATTTAATCAGATCCTGGGCACATGGACACACTAACAAAAACAATCCCAGAGCCCAGGGGGAAGGTCAATATAGGATATGAGAAATCCTAGAAGAGCCGGAGTCAAGGGTGATTCAGGAATCAGGATGAGGATTTTCGTTATTGTCTTAGTGGACTCTTAATATAGTTTGTATGTCTTCTTTTAGAACATGAGATTTAGCTTTTTTTAATGTATTTTTTACTGTTACCAAAAGCATTACTGTGTGTTCAGGTCCTGGTTTGCTAATCATTACACCAGCTTTTGTCAGGATCTGTCTCCGTTAGGTTTTTGTGTTTACTTTTTGTCTAGCCAGGTGCTTTTCTGTTCATTCATGTTTATTAAATTCCTTCTTTTTAGTTTTTGTTATTTCGTGTGTTTAGTTTTGTTGCTTCCTGGGTTCTTGTGTTAGATGTGTTGTTATATTCTGATAGATCTGGTTTCCTCTTGTGTATGTTAAGTCTAGTCATTGTTTTCTTGTGTTCTGGTCACCTCCCTGCTGTCCATGCTCATCAGGTTAATTAGTCATTCTCCCTCTGTATTGTTTAGGTTCCCTGGTCCTCAGCTGTCTCACATTCTTCTGATTAGCTCCTCTTCCAGTTCATTGGTTCACACTCCTCTTCCCTCAGTATTTAAGTTTTCTGGTTTTCATTGTTCACCACCGGATTCTTTGCTACTGCATTTGCTCTGCTCACATCCTTAGTTCTACTTCTCTGTGTTTTGCCTGTTATTCTGCCTGCGTTCCCCGTGTAAGTGTTTATGTTTATCATTTATTGTCAACTCTGCATGCGGCTCCTGTCCTCCTGCTTGCACTTTGGTCCTGCTCAACCAACCCGCCCCCCCAAACCCGAATACCAAACAGCTTCTTAAAGAGTATTGAAAGAACTTCCCAAAGGTTCATTGAGAGACGGCCAGAGATTAATATTTCAGTCATTACAGCAGAGGGCGGCTACTTTTAATATATTTAAAGTTATTTTACAATTTTTTGTTTGTTACATAATTACATATGTGTTCATTCACTTAAGATTCTTCAGAGCACAATATTCGTCAGTCTTTATTTAAGAACAGATGATCAGAAGAAAACTTTTTTTTAATGTGTCCTGTTCAATTCAATTCAGTTTATTTATATAGCGCCAATTCACAACACATGTCGTCTCAAGGCACTTCACAAAAGTCAGGTACATGCATTACAATTAATCCGAATCATTGAACAGTGCAGTGAGATTCTGTTATTTATTCAAATTGGATAAAAAGTTTGTCTATCTAAGGAAACCCAGCAGATTGCATCCAGTCAGTGACTTGCAGCATTCACTCCTCCCGGATGAGCATGTAGAGACAGTGGACAGTCACTGACGTTGACTTTGCAGCAATCCCTCATACTGAGCATGCATGTAGCGACAGTGGAGAGGAAAAACTCCCTTTTAACAGGAAGAAACCTCCAGCAGAACCAGGCTCAGTGTGAGCGGCCATCTGCCACGACCGACTGGGGGTTAGAGAGAACAGAGCAGAGACACAAAGAGAACACAGAAGCACTGATCCAGGAGTACTTTCTATGGGAAGGAAAAGGTAAATGTTAATGGATGTAGCTCCTTTAGTCGTTTCAACTAGAAAGAAGGAACAGATAAACTCTGAGCCAGTTTTCAAGTTTAGAGTCTGAAGAGAGCACAGAGAGTTAGTCACAGTAAAAGCTCAGTCAGTAGCTATGTCTAGGAGAGAGAAAGGGTTAAACACTGAAAGACAGGGCCATGTGGATCATCGGTAGAGGGTGAGCACTAAGTTGTTGCCAGCAGAAGCTTGGAGGATTCCCCTCTCCAGAAAGGTGTTACAGGTAGACACAGAGTCAGGCCAGGTGTAGCTTCTAGGAAGAGAAAAGAGAGAGAACAAAGTTAAAAGCTGAAATAACAGCAAATAATGCAAAATTGAAGAGTAGTGTGAGAAAGTAGCGAAGAGGGTGAAAGTGGTCATTATTTCCTCCAGCAGCCTAAGCCTATAGCAGCATAACTACAGAGATAGCTCAGGATAACCTAAGCCACTCTAACTATAAGTTTTATCAAAAAGGAAAGTTTTAAGCCTAGCCTTAAAGGTTGACAGTTTGTCCATCTAGAGCCCACTGATGGCCATTGTTATACTAAAAACCACAACGATTGGGATACCTCTCTCTGTCAGATTGACCATAACCATTGGAAAAGAGAGGGGGTCATACAGGTAGCAGAAATGGAGGGTGTGTTTGCACCTCAACCATAACTGAGCCGGTTTAGGGTAAACCTGACTCCCCCTTACTCCATCCAACAAGGGGAGAAGAAGATGGAGGTAAATATCAGGATAATCAGGATAACCTAAGCCACTCTAACTATAAGCTTTATCAAAAAGGAAAGTTTTAAGCCTAGCCTTAAAAGTAGACAGGGTGTCCGCCTCACGGACTAAAACTGGGAGCTGGTTCCACAGGAGAGGAGCCTGATAACTAAAGGATCTGCCTCCCATTCTACTTCTAGAGACTCTAGGAACCACCAGTAAACCTGCAGTCTGAGAACGAAGTGCTCTGTTAGGAACATATGGAACAATCAGATCTCTGATGTATGATGGAGCTAAATCATTAAGGGCTTTATATGTGAGGAGGAGAATTTTAAATTCTATTCTGGATTTGACAGGGAGCCAATGAAGGGAAGCTAAAGTAGGGGAAATATGATCTCTCTTTTTAATTTTCATCAGAACTCTTGCTGCAGCATTTTGAATCAGCTGAAGGCTTTTAACTGCATTTTGTGGACATCCTGATAGTAAAGAATTACAATAGTCCAGCCTTGAAGTAACAAATGCATGGACTAGTTTTTCAGCGTCACTCCTGGACAGGATATTTCTAATTTTGGCAATGTTCCGGAGATGAAAGAAGGAAATCCTGGAAACCTGTTTAATATGGGATTTAAATGACATGTCCTGGTCAAAAATAACACCAAGGTTTTTTACTTTATTATCGGAGGTCAATTTAATGCCATCCAGGTTAAGTGATTGACTAAGCAGTTTCTTTTTTAAAGACTCCGTCCAAAGATGACAACTTCTGTCTTGTCTGAATTTAGAAGCAGAAAATTTAAAGTCATCCAAGTTTTTATATCTTCAAGACATGCTTGTAGTCTATCTAACTGGTTGGGCTCATCAGGATTCATGGATAAGTAAAGCTGAGTGTCATCAGCGTAACAGTGAAAATTTATTCTATGCTGCCTGATAATTTTATCTATTGGAAGCATATATATAGTAAAGAGAATTGGCCCAAGTACTGAACCCTGTGGTACTCCACAATTAACCCTGGAGTTTAAAGATGATTTATCATTTACATGAACAAACTGGAATCTGTCAGACAAATAAGATTTAAACCAGCCTAGTGCTGTTCCCCTGATCCCTACAGCATATTCCAGCCTTTCTAAGAGAATATTATGATCGACTGTATCAAATGCAGCACTGAGATCTAACAGAACCAGTACAGACACAAGTCCATTATCTGAGGCAATAAGAATATCATTAGTGACTTTCAGCAGAGCTGTTTCAGTGCTATGATGAGCTCTGAAACCTGACTGAAACTCTTCAAACAGGTCATTGCTGTGTAAATGCTCACACATTTGATTAGCAACTATTTTCTCAAGAATTTTAGATAAGAATGGAAGATTGGACATCGGTCTGTAATTTATTAAGTCATCTCGATCAAGCGAAGGTTTCTTAAGCAAAGGTTTAATTACAGCTACCTTAAAAGCTTGTGGTACATACCCATTTACTAAAGATAAATTAATCATATCTAAAATGGGGCTGGTAATCAGAGGGAACACTTCCTTAAATAATTTGGTTGGGATTGGGTCTAACATACAAGTTGAAGGTTTAGATGAAGCTAATATTTCTGATAACTCAGGAAGCTCCACAGGATCAAAACAGTCCAAACACAGATGAGGTTCTACAGTTATTTCCAATGTTGTCTCACTTGTTGAGGATGAAGTAATCATCTCTGGGAGTGTGCCAAAGATTTTCTTCTTAATAGAATGAATTTTATTTTGGATGAATCCCATAAAGTCATGACTGCTAAGGGAATGGATGGCTCAACAGAGCTATGACTCTGTGTAAGTTTAGCAACTGTACTAAAGAGAAACCTAGGATTATTCTTGGTCTCTTCTATTAAGGATGAGAAATAAGCTGTACTAGCTTGGTGAAGTGTCTTTTTATACAACAGTAGGCTATTTTTCCAGATTAAGTAGGAATCCTCTAGGTGTGTAGAGCGCCATTTTCGCTCCAGTTTTCTAACATTGTGCTTTAAAGTACGCAGCTCTGAATTAAACCAGGGAGCTAGCCTCCTATGAATAATTACGTTCTTTTTCAAGGGGGCTGCATTGTCTAATGCACCACGCAATGATGAAGTAACACTATGAACAAGAGAATCAATTTGTGAAGGGGAAGAAAAAAATTATTGCCCTCCACTGTGTTTTTCTGTGATAATGAGCAATTAAAGTGGAACAGATTCTTTAAAGGTTGTTACAGCATCGTCTGATAATGATCTACTATAATGAAATTTTCTTACAGGTGTGGAGTACTCGGTTAAATTAAACTCAAAGGGTTTTAAAAAATGGTCAGACAGCACAGGGTTGTGAGAAAATATTGTGCCATATGTCAGCACAAGGTCCAGAGAATGAAGACAAACGTGGGTAGGTTTGTTAATGTTTTGAGTAAAGCCAATTAAGTCTAAGATACCATTAAAGGCTATATTTAAGCTATCACTTTCACTGTCAACATGAATGTTAATCCCCCACTATAATAAATTTATCTGTATTTAACACTAAATCAGATAAAAGGTCTGAAAACTGATCTAAAAATTGAGAGTAAGGTGGTGGATGGTACAAAACAACAAACAGAAGTGGTTTTAGTGCTTTGCAATTTGGATGAGAAAAACTAAGGATTAAATATTCAAAAGAGTTGTAGCTATTGATTGGTCTGGGACTAGTCAATAAATCGGACTGAAAGATGGTTGCTACTCCTCCTCCTCGCCCAGTATTTCGAGGAATGTGAAAATTTAAATAATTAGTAGGAGTTGACTCATTTATAGTAACATAATCCTCTTGCTGCAGCCAGGTTTCTGTGAGGCAAAATAAATCAATCTGATTGTCACAAATCAGGTCACTAACTAGCAAAGTCTTTGAAGAGAGAGATCTTATGTTCAGTAAGCCACATTTAATTGTTCTATTTTTATTTTTAGTCTGAGTTATGTTTATTTTTATTAGATTTTCCTGATTTCCTCTTTTTAGATAATTTTTTAATCTATTCAATTTTGGCCATGGGCGAAACACTGTCTTAATAGGGTAATGGGTGGGTAGCAGTACAGAAGCTGCAGAGAGGAGTATTAAACTACGACCCTGCTTCCTGGTCTGAACCCTGGGTTGTCAGAGTTTTGGAGAACTAATAAATTCGGCCAGATTCCTAGAAAGAAGAGCTGCTCCATCCAAAGTGGGATGGATGCCGTCTCTCCGGATCAGACCAGGTTTTCCCCAAAATGTTCACCAATTATCAATGTAGCCCACATTGTTTTCTGGACACCACCTAGACAGCCAGCGGTTGAATGACAGCATGCGGCTAAACATGTCATCACTGGTTAAATCGGGGAGGGGACCAGAGAAAATTACGGAGTCCGACATTGTTTTGGCAAACTTACACACCGAAGCAACACTAACTTTAGTGACCTCCGATTGACGTAACCGGGTGTCATTGCCGCCAGCATGAATTACAATCTTACTGTATTTACGTTTATCCTTAGCCAGCAGTTTCAGGTAGGATTTGATGTCGCCCGTTCTGGCCCCTGGCAGACATTTGACTATGGTCGCTGGTGTCTCTAGTGCCACGTTTCTGACTATGGAGCTTCCAATTACCAGAGTTGGCTTCTCAGCGGGTGTGTCGCTGAGCGGGGAAAATCTATTAGAAACGCAGACGGGTTGGTGGTGACCTGTGGGCTGAGATCTAGGACTATGCTTCCTACGTTCCGTCACCCAGCCGGCCTGAGAACCCGGCTGCACGGGCTCTGCCGGAGGACTGCTACGGGGAGCTACCCTCGGTGGCTCCGCGCTGGCTAAGGGGCCTCGGCTATCCGCTGGTTTTTCAACAGCGCGGAGCCGGGCCTCCAAATCCGATACCCTCGCCTCCAAAGCTACAAAAATGCTACATTTATTACACGTACCATTATCAAAAAAGGAGGCAGAGGAGTAACTGAACATCTGACAGAGAGCAGGAGAGAGGAGACTCAGAGAGAGAAACAGCAGAACGGGTAGGCATGGTGGAGCTAACGCTAAGCTAGCAACCCCTTACCACTGCTAGAAAAAACCGTGTAAAACACGGAGAGTCCCCAAACGTTAAATACAGCAACAGAAAGTATGTGTTTTAACGTGCTTATGTATTATAACAAGTAAGAGATATCACAGTAGAGAGAAATCAGATCAAACGAGAGAGCCTTCACACACCAAACAATCCACCAAGTGCAAAACAGGAAGTGACGAATACGCCTTACCACGCCTTCTCCTTGCAAGACTTGTTCCAATTTTCCCACTACAAATTAAGAATTGTGGTGTTTTAGTCAGGTCAAGTTTATTTATATAGCGCTTTTCAGCAACAAGGCACTGTACATAAGGAAAAACATTACAATGATACAGAAAATCAAACAAAAGAGGTAATTAAAAAAAAATAAATAGAATAGAATGATGGATAAGAAAATGAAACGAAAATTGGACTGAAAACTTAACTAATGATGTTTAGATGGCACAGTCAAAGGCCACTCTAAACAAATACGTTTTTAATATTGATTTAAAGCAACTTAGGGTTTCGGCGCTTTTACAGTTTTCTGGGAGCTTATTCCAGATTAGTGGAGCATAAGAACTAAAAGCTGCTTCTCCATGTTTGGTTCTGGTTCTGGGTATGCAGAGTAGATTTGAGCCAGAAGACCTGAGAGGTCTGGTTGGTTGATACACTGACAACAAGTCTGTAATGTATTTTGGTGCTAAGCCATTCAGTGATTTATAGACTAACAGAAGTATTTTAAAGTCTATTCTCTGAGCTACAGGGAGCCAGTTTAAGGACTTTAGAACCGGGCTAATGTGCTCCACTTTCTTAGTTCTAGTGAGGATGCTGGCAGCAACGTTCTGGATCAACTGCAGCTGTCAGATCGACTCTTTAGGCAGACCTGTGAAGACACCGTTGCAGTAATCAATTCTACTAAAGATGAACACATGAATTACTTTTTCAAGGTCCTGCTGAGACATTAGTCCTTTAATCCTGGAGATGTTCTTTAGGTTATAGAAGGCCGACCTTGTTACTGTCTTTATGTGCCTCTGAAGGTTCAGGTCTGAGTCCATCACTATACCCAGGTTTCGAGCCTGACTGGTAGTTTCTAGCTGTATTAACTGAAGCTGTGTGCTAACTTGTAAACGCTCTTCCTTTGGTCCAAAGATTATTACTTCAATTTTGTTTTGATTCAGCTGAAGAAAATTTTGGAACATCCATGCATTGATTTCTTCTAAGCATTTACCCAGCGCTTGAATGGGTTCATAGTCACCTGGTGACATCGTAACGTATAGCTGTGTGTCGTCTGCATATTTATGATAACTTACGTTGTTGTTTATTAAAATCTGAGTTAGGGGGAGCATGTAGATATGGAATAGGAGGGGCCCCAAGATGGACCCTTGGGGAACGCCACATGTGATTTTTGTGGTCTCTGATGTACTGACATAAAAAAGTCCCTGTCCTTCAAGTAGGATTTAAACCAGTTGTGTCATTTTCTTCATAATAGATCTGACCCACATGCAGAAGAACACTCAGAGGACACAACTGAATAAACGAAAGGTGTTTATTTACAACCAGTTAGTCTGGGACATGAACGGGTAAATTCACCAACTGTATGAAGAGAGGGGAAGAGAATTGGTGAAACAGGGAACTAATATGCTGCGTAAGGTAATGTCTGTAATCAGGAAAATGGCTTACTAAACAAATGCCGTCAGCTCGCCGGGGTAGAGGGAGTCGGGACCCAGGTGTGTGAGGCGGGGTAATCCAGATGGTCTTGCTTGAGCTGAAGAGTGAGTACTGGTGAGTTCAGGTACTTGCGTCGGAGGGTGGACAGGGTAGGCTTCTGCCTTGTTTCTGGAGTCGGAGAATAACAGGAAGCTGCCAGCTTGATCCTTGGAAACGAAATCCAAACGAAATCCACCAAACGGGGGTAAACTTGATCGTCCAGAAACTTCTGGAGCCGAAAACAGTGTTCAACGAAGATAATCAAAGGTTCAGGTTTCTGCCTGCGAAAGATCACACACAAAGTCAGCATAGAGACAAGGAACGAAGCATAGCTTAGTAGTGGCTGAGTTTGTTACCACTGAAGGCAAACATTCTGGCATCGAAGTGCTGGCAGCCTCCTGCTTAAATACTCCTCACAGCAATCAGCAGATCAGTCACACCTGTCAACCAGCACACCTGAGAAACTCCAGAGCCATCTGGAAACTGAAAACAAAGCCACAACAAAGCACAACACACACACTGAACCCAGAACCCTGACAAATGGAGTGCTGTACCAGAAAGACCGATCCAGTTTTCCAGGCGCTCTAATAAAATGGAGTGATCAACAGTGTCGAATGCTGCACTAAGGTCCAATAATACCAGCACTGTGGTTCTTCCACAGTCTGCATTTATACGGATGTCATTGAAGACCTTGACAAGGGCAGTCTTTGTACTGTGGTGAGCACGGAAGCCTGACTGGAAGACATCGAAGCGGTTGGTCATTGTTAGGAAGTTGTTTAACTGTTGAAACACAGCTTTCTCAATAATCCTGCTGATGAAGGGGTGGTTTGATATAGGCCTGTAGTTCTGTAGTAGCAGCTTGTCCAAGCTGGTCTTTTTCAATAGAGGTTTGTAAATTGCTCTTTTCAGGGCCTGGGGAAAACACCTGACAAAAGGGACGTGTTTATTATTTGTGTTAAATCAGATGTTATTATGGGCAAAGCTTTCTTAAGGAAAGCTGTGGGTAAAACATCGAGACAGCAGGAAGAAGAGCTTAGTTGGTGTATGATTTCTTCTAAGTTTTTGTAGTTTATTTGTTGAAATTGGGATTCTTGGGAAATTTAGTCAAAATCAGTTCTAGTTGGGGACAACTTTGGTACTGGAGTTGATGTGGATGTGCTGACTGCCCCTCTGACCTTTTGGGTTTTTTCAGTGAAGACGTTAGCAAATTCATTGCAGGCGCTGGTAGAGTGGAGTTCAGATGCTACAGTTACAGGAGGGTTTGTTAACCTGTCGACCGTGGCAAATAATGCACGAGCATTGTTAATGTTTTTGCTGATGATCTCAGAAAAGAAAGATTCCCTTCCATTTTTCAGTTGTAGGTTATATCTGTATAGTCTCTCTTTATAGATACATAGTGAACCTGGAGTCCAGTCTTTCACCATCTGCGTTCAGCTATTCGACACTCCTTTTTTTCCCTTCTGACTGGTGGAGCACTTCTCCACAGAGACATTTTCTTCTCAGAATCAACTTTCACTTTAATTGGAGCAATTGAATCAATGATGTCTGAGATTTTAGAATGAAAATTATCTACCACCTCATCTACAGTGTTGCAGGGCAAAGTGGAGGTAGAATCTGGTTAAAGGTTTCAGCAGCACCGTCCTTAAAGATGCGTTTTCTTATCATGTCTCTTTGGCAAACTGAGCTATTGGAGACAATGCTTTCAAAAATAACAGAAAAGTGGTCAGATAGGGCAACATCAGTTACAGACACCTTGGAAATGTTTAGACCCTTAATGATGATCAAGTTCAAAATATGTCCCTGTTTGTGCGTTTGCTGTTTAACATGTTGAGTCAAACCAAAATTTCTAAGAGTGTCACATAGATCTATTGGACTTCTGTCTTCAGGATTGTCCATGTGAATGCTGAAGTCTCCCACAATAAATAAACAGTCATAATCAACACATATCACAGATAAAAGCTCATTAAAATCACTGAAAAGGTTTGTTTTGGACTTAAGAGGCCTGTAAATATTCAAGAACATATTTCGGACCGGGCTCTTTACCTGGATAGCCAAATATTCCAAAGAGTCAAATTTGCCCAGAAATACATTTTTACATTTTAGTAAATCTTTAAACAAAGTGCCCCCCTCCACCTTTTCTTTGCTGTCTGCTCTCACAAAGAAAATTGTAGTTCGGAGGCGTCGACTCTATCAGAATGGGAGCTTCATTAAATGCATGTAACCATGTTTCTGTTAAAAACATGACATCAAGATCGTGGTCAGTAATGAAGTCATTGATTAAAAATGATTTTCCTGACAGAGATCTACTGTTCAATAAAGCCAGTTTACATGACTTAGTTGCTGATATTAACTCTGTCTGGTTGTACCTGACAGTTTATGGCTTTTCAGCTTGATTGTTTATTACATGCTCAGTTCTGATAGAGTTACCACTGGGGCCCAGACTGTATCACAGAGAAGTGATTTGAAGTTCCTGATTAGGAGGAGATAGATTAGGAGGTGGCGGGGCTCTGCGGCATTTGGAAGATGTCGGTTTAGTAGCAGGGCCTCGGCCTTGGGGGTTGTTGGATGGAGAAGATGTCAGAGCTATTTGGGTCCTGATCTTAAGAGCTCCTTTCATGTTATCAGAATCCAGTAAAGCAAAAAGTGGGCTCAGTGGGGAGATGGGAGAGTTCTGTGCGGTCTGGGTCAGGGTCCGGGTGAGGGGGGTTTAACGGGGGGGTCGGTCTGGGTTTGGGGGGGACAGGGGTATAACGGGGGGGGGGTCCATTTCTCCTGTGGATTTCGATGGGGAGACCTTTTGTGATGACCTCTCTTTCTCAGCCAACTGGCCGGTTGTCTCTGCTGGAGCTGTAGGGTCAGTGTTATCATTGTTGTTGATATTCCATGTTCTCTGCTGAAGGTCGAAGCTGCTGGCGGATTATTTACTGATTTAAATTTAGGCATACCATATGGGGCAGATGGTTGCCTACATGTACCAGGGCAGTTTTGCTCTACAAAAGGGATATCTCAAGACAGTATCCTAATTGTGTAATTAACTTTATTATTTACAGATTCAATCCAGGATCTAAGTAGGCAGGCCACATTGATGTTATAGTAAGTTGTGTTTGTGTGTGATGGTGGCGAGCATATGTGTGTTTGTGTTTGTGAACACATGTTCACATCCAGGTGACTTGTCACATGCCCCATGGTCCTCAACCAGCCTAAAACACCTCCCGGAGTCATAGGTCTCCAAACGGGGCCCTACCACTCGCGAGCACTGACCCGAGCACTCACACAGACAATTTCCCCACCAAGATGGGGAGTTCCCTGCTGGGCCTCCCCATGGCTCCATCAAAGACCCCTAGCCAATCCCCAAACCCCCAGTGTTATGTCAGCCTTATGATTAATGCACGAATAAGTGACTGAGTTTAGTCAGGTTTGTTTCTTGGCCGAGATGACGAGGCATCCTAAACAAATACCTTACCACCTCAACTTGCTCTTTTCAACACGAATGAGCCCTCCTAGATGAAGGAGTTCTTTACCCTACGTGTAAGCTCAGCTCCTCTACAAGGAACCTAGCTGTTTGTGTCTAAGACGTTGGTCAGTCAGTCTTGATCCATGTTTAATGGCCATAGTTCCTGTTAGTCCTTCTTTGCTCCATTATAGGATTTATTTGGATTCCATTCCAGTCCATACTTTCCTGTGTCTTTAAGTTTTCCTAACTCCATAAATTTCTTTAAATACTTTATTTTCATTTTTACTTCATTCTGCCTGCCACCTGTGTCTACTGATTCACTGCATTTGGGTCTTCAGCACAAACGTCAAAACATGACACACATCCAAATATAACATTCAGTGCAACCACTGACCTTCAGAAGTTACTTGTGTGTAATTAAATCTCAGTCTTGAAGGTTTTTTAGAGTCACAAGAAGAAAAACATTGTTTAAAGAAAGACTTGAGAAGTTCTGTTTACAGTTTGCCACAAGTCATGTAGGGGGCACAACAAACATGTAGAATAAAATCTGGTCAGCTGAAATCACATTTCACAAAAAGCACTTCACACCGAGGTAAGGAGAATGGCCCTAAAAATACAGCCAGTGGTACAATGGAATAGTTTAATTATTGGCCAAGTCAAAGTCCAGACCTAATTTAATTGAAAATCAGTGGCAAAATTGCTGTTCACAGGCACTCTCCATCAAATCTGACTAATCTTGAGCAATTTTACAAGATCAAGAAGTATTGGCTGAGGGAATTGGAGTACAAATGCATGTCAAACTTTAAAAACCATATAATTTTCTTTCCACTTTACAAATATACCAAAATTAGTGTTGGTATTGCATAATAGCCCAATAAAACACATTGAAGTTTGTTGTTGTTTTCAGCATTTTTAGATTTCCATACATTTTCTCATTCCACTCCTTGCTTGCCATCATGCATCTGCACAGAGCTGATTGTAGCTGCTGGAAACAAATAGAGCGAATGCTGTGCTCTGTGTCATCTCCTTTCAGCTGAGTTTGCAAACTGTCGTCATCATTTAGATTCTCCGAGGAAGATGTCGAACTGATTTGTTCATTGTATGTGCATTTTTCAGCTCTTTATATCCAGCTTAGCATATACAAGTTACCTTTGGTTGAATAAGAGTTAACCTTGAAAAAAAGTGAAGACTAAAAGACAGTTGCATTTCAGTTATTCGATTGGGATATGAATCTTCTGATCTTCTTGTTTTAGACAGATTTCCAGCTTTCAAGCTCTTCCGGGAATGGCCACTGTGGAGGAAAAGTAAACCTGCCTGCGAGCTTCTGTTCTCCAGAGATCGCCCCAGAGTGTAGCGGTTCACTATGACTGGAAATGGCAGTTAAAAGTTTGTTTCCTCTGTTTTTTATAAGCTCTGATGATGTCAGAGCTTCGACGCCTGTTGAGCTGTGACGAATGCTGAGCTGTCCGGTGGAGTCGTTTACCTAACCAAAATTGCGGGTGTGATCCCCAGCACAACACACTTCAATAGAACCTGTCTAATGACATAAAATAGGCTAAAAGATCTCAAAACGCAACACATCGTGCCCTGATCTAAAGAAATTTAAGAACGTACGAGGAACAAAGTCACTGACATCTGCCTCTCTGGAAAGGCTTTGGAACTCCAGTGAATCACAGTGAAAGCTATTATCCACAAATGGAGAAAACATGAAACGGGGATGAACTTTCCCATTGGCTGGCCTAACAAAAATATTCCAAAAGCACCCTGGTACACTCAAACACTTATACACTCAGACAGAGAGGCAGAGGTAGTGTGATGGTCTGAGGCTGGTTTGTTGGTTCAGGACCTTTTATTTCATACATAATTTACAAAGCAAATATACCAAATAAAATTATGAAATGCACAATTAAATATTAAACGTCATGTTTAAAATAAGTAAATATACATTTTAAATAACTGAATGTTGTTTTTAAAAAAATTAATTCATTTAAAAATAAATTAAATACATACTATTTTTAGGGGGCTGCCAGTCTCTGGCTTTGTTTTTTCAGGGTCAGAGGCTGAAAAGATTGGGAACTTGAGTTATACCACATCTGAAATACTGCTCAATGTGTTCACAATCCACTAAAAGTGAAAAAAAAGATAAAAAAAAACTGTTCAAAGGGGTAAATAGATCCAATGCAACATTGTCTATATCTCAAACTTAGACAAGACAGAGTGTCTATTGGAAAAAATGAGAAACTGTCGGTTTCTGAAAGTTGAAATTATGACTTTCTCATAATTATGACTTTTTATCTCCTAATTAGGTTTTTATCTCATAAATATGTGCAGATAAGTCAGAATTGTGACTTTGAATCTCATTGTCATACCATGTGACATTTTTTTTTACTTTCAAGTGGTAGAAATGGGCATCTATGTACATAAGACATGTGAGCATAAACAAATGGGAGGAAAGGCGCGCGGTTCTGAGGCGCTTCATACAATTATAAAAATAAATATGGCATAATATACACAGTGTATATGATTAATAGTATCATACAGTATAAAACATTTGCAGAGTTATGGCATTGCACCGTACTACATCTTTACATTAAATAGGTCCAGGGTTGGGAAGGTTACAGGATACTGAATACCGCTGGTATTCATAATAATAATACTGCTTTAAAATGTATTTTGTAACGTATTCCGTTACATTACTTAATCCTGTTACTGTATTCTACACTGCTCAAAAAAAATAAAGGGAACACTTAAACAACACAATATAACATCAAGTTAATCAAACTTCTGTGAAATCAAACTGTCGACTTAGGAAGCAACACTGATTGACAATCAGTTTCACATGCTGTTGTACAAATGGAATAGACAACAGGGGGAAATCTTTGGCGATTAGCAAGACACACTCAATAAAGGAGTGGTTCTGCAGGTGGGGACCACAGACCACTTCTCAGTACCTATGCTTTCTGGCTGATGTTTTGGTCACTTTTGAATGTTGGTGGTGCTTTCACACTCGTGGTAGCATGAGACGGACTCTACAACCCACACAAGTGGCTCAGGTAGTGCAGCTCATCCAGGATGGCACATCAATGCGAGCTGTGGCAAGAAGGTTTGCTGTGTCTGTCAGCGTAGTGTCCAGAGCCTGGAGGCGCTACCAGGAGACAGGCCAGTACACCAGGAGACGTAGAGGAGGCCGTAGGAGGGCAACAACCCAGCAGCAGGACCACTACCTCCGCCTTTGTGCAATGAGTAACAGGAGGAGCACTGCCAGAGCCCTGCAAAATGACCTCCAGCAGGCCACACATGTGCATGTGTCTGCACAAACGGTTAGAAACCGACTCCATGAGGATGGTATGACGTCCACAAATGGGGGTTGTGCTCACAGCCCAACACCGTGCAGGACGCTTGGCATTTGCCAGAGAACACCAGGATTGGCAAATTCGCTACTGGCACCCTGTGGTCTTCACAGATGAAAGCAGGTTCACACTGAGCACATGGGACAGACGTGACAGAGTCTGGAGACACCGTGGAGAGCGATCTGCTGCCTGCAACATCCTTCAGCATGACCGGTTTGGCAGTGGGTCAGTAATGGTGTGGGGTGGCATTTCTTTGGAAGGCCGCACGGTCCTCCATGTGCTCGCCAGAGGTAGCCTGACTGCCATTAGGTACCGAGATGAGATCCTCAGACCCCTTGTGAGACCATATGCTGGTGCGGTTGGCCCTGGGTTCCTCCTAATGCAGGACAATGCTAGACCTCATGTTGCTGGAGTGTGTCAGCAGTTCTTTCAAGATGAAGGCATTGAAGCTATGGACTGGCCCCCAGACCTGAATCCGATTGAGCACATCTGGGACATCATGTCTCGCTCCATCCACCAACGTCACATTGCACCATAATTCATCACTCCATTTCAAAATTATTCACAGTGCTGGCTACTTCACAGGATTTTGTGATGTTAGATTTGTGACCTCTCTGAAGAGAAGATGATCAAGCTCACCCAAATTAAAATCTCAAAATGTTCATGTTGGAAGTTTGTTTTTTAACAATCATCATTTTCTTCTGGTGCTTCACCTTTGTCAGGACAGAACATGTCCTCAGTTGAATTCTCTGAGGTAATGTTGACCAGTGTCAACCAAATCAAAGACCTAAGATGAACTTCAGATGAGTCTATGAAGAAATGACCAGCTCTATGGTATCATTTTCATATATTGTATTTCCTTCATACATACATACATATTTGGGAGCAGAACAGCAAATTTCCATTGGTGTACGTTTAGTTCACTGTTTTTACTGTACCATGTGGCCTTAGCCTTGGGCAGAAATCATGTCAGGACATATAAAGTAAAATATCAAGGAACTTATGATGAAATTTCACCCAATACAACACAGAAATCAATAGTGACGTTAGACATGCTTAGTTCTAAAAATGTTGGAAGTTTGTTCTGTCACATTCATCACTTTTTCCAGACCATTAATTGGGATGAAAGACGTCCTTAATAGATGTGATCATTTCCGCAAATAATGCAGGGAAATGTGATAAAATTGGAAGGTGGAATTCTGTTTGTTTTCAAATCTAAATGATGCACCTGAAGTGGTACCATGGCAACCTCAGATCACTCCCAGGCCATCTGATTCTCCTCTATTTCTATAGATGTGTATAAAACTGTTTAAAGGATTTTGTGTTTTTGGATTTCTGACCTCTAAAGACAAGGTGATCAAGCCAACCCAAATGAAAACTGTAAAATCAACTTCCTGTGCATCCATGAAGCAAAGGTCTGCCTTTTTTCCATATTTCACTCATTCATTATATACACATACTCATGTACTGTAAATGCATACAAAGAAAGAGGCTTATTTGGGAGAAAAAGAAACCGCAATTGACCATTTATGTATATTAACGTGACTAAGTTGTCTCACTAACTTTTGACTATGAGAGATTATGTCAGGGTATTTTAATTAAAACATCAATGAGTTCTGAAGACTGTAGAGGAAGACAGAAGCAGGATTCTAAATTCCTACATTGACCAATACTGGTATGAAGATGGGGACACAGTCCTTTACCATGGTAGGATAATTAAATCAAAAACGTTTAAATCAGGGGCCCACTACACCATTATATACTGTAAAGAGGGGGAGGAAGAATATGACAGTGAAGATGAAATTTGTCAACATCAATTGTTGACAAGTTCTTATCCGATTTTGCTGTTGGGGATCTTATCCTTGTTTATCGTACTGTTGTACGTTGTGAGTGATGATTATTGAGATCAGAACCTATATTTTTTTAATATGTTACTCGACATGATTTTGATTGCAGCAAATATTTCAGGAGACAGCAGCCATTTTCCAATATGGCCACCATGAGCTAGATTATATTGCGCTTTAAGTTTAGCTTGATAGTAGGATTCAATTTAGAATGAATGTACCTTGACTTTACATAGCTACATTTCTTTTATATATAATTTATTGTAATCAATTGTTCTTCTTTCTGTCGAAATTTTGAAATCTTGTCATTGATATTGACCTTTGAGTCAAGGTCTGTATTGCATTTGTGAGACTAAAATTTTTATCCTACTATCCAGCTAAATGTATTTTTTAATACATTTAGGTGGATAGTAGGATAATTATTTTAAAATAATTAAAAGTTATTTTGATAACTTTTTTTAATAAAAAAGTTATCATCTTAATATTCTTCTTGATGTTCCCCTGTATTCTGTAAATTCTTATCAGTTGATTGCTAATTGACTTTCTTTTGTCATTAATTGCGATTATCTTGTCTTATTTTCAGTCATAACTCCTCCAATACTTACCTGATTTCAAGAAATAAGATACAATCTTTTATGATTCCAATAGTTATACCTGTTAAGTCAGAACACATTGGCACTTTAAGTAGTTAAAAAGATATCCAAGTGGCTACATAAGGGATGATAAAATTTCACCCAATACACCATATAGCAATCAATGGTCACTTTAGATGCAGTCAGTCATTTTCTACCGCTTATTCCATAGTGGGTCGCAGGGGAGCTGGTGCCTATCTCCAGAAGTCTATGGGCGAGAGGTGGGGTACACCCTGGACAGGTCGCCAGTCCATCGCAGGGCAACACACATACAACCATGCACACACACTCATTCACACACCCAATTTTAGAGTGACCATTTAACCTAACACGCATGTTTTTGGACTGTGGGAGGAAGCCGGAGTACCCAGTGAGAACCCACGCATGCACGGGGAGAACATGCAAACTCCATGCAGAAAGACCCCCGGCCGGGAATCGAACCCAGGACCTTCTTGCTGCAAGGCAACAGTGCTACCCAGTGCGCCACCGTGCAGCCCACTTTAGATGCCCTAAGTTCCAAAAATGTTTAAAGTTTGTTCTGTCACATTCCTCACTTTTTCCAGACCATTAACATGCGTTGGGCGGGAAACTGAATAGACTTCTAAACTTCAGCTGTAGATAGTGCTTTTAGAACCAAAGACACTCATGAACTGAACAGGTTAGAAAATGGTCACCGAGACACTATCAGAGGTGGCATATTTTAGTTCAGGACTTTTGCTCATTTCATAAGCTTTTTCATCTTTAGTTTGCACTCTGAATAAATTATGTTTATTTCATTCTGTTGTTTACTAAGTTGATAGAGCTTTATGAATGTTTAAAATCATACTTATATACCGTGCAGTTATTTCATAAGAGGCACATGTATTACTCATCCTTCGTGAGCCTTTGCAATAAAAATAGAGTTCTCGAGTGTGCTGGAGGAAAAGGCACATTATATTGTTCTGGATATGAAATAATATGACAAATGCAAGTGAAAAAACAATTTCATCTTGATATTACCAATTAATTACACAAGAAATAGTGTGCACATTTTCTTTTTTTGAGTTAAATATGGTGAGGTGGGAGGGTTACAACTGGGGAAATCATCCAGATAGGACTTAATAACAGCAGAAGAGACTGAGATAGTGTTCCTTTAAATTTTGCAGGAGATTTATGGACTTCACACCTTGTCTAAATATTGCATTAAATTGCTCCTAAACTTTGAGGTGAAGCTGCTTGAAAAGACTTGAGAATTAGTTTTTTAGGTTGTACAAATTGGAAATGAAAGTGCCTAGATCTAAAAAAGCTCTTCCCCCATAGGTACAGTACCTGAACTATTGTACACAATGCTCCCCTGTTTTTTGATTAAAAAAATATCATTCCAGCAGTCAGAAACATTTTTTGGTTAGTTTATTAGTCTTTTTTTAATCTAAGAAACTAAAAGTAGCCATTAAAAGTTATTGCTTTTGTCCTATCCTCCTAGTTCTCTGAGCTGATTCAGTCTAACTCACCCATCATGGCGCATCGTGGTCTGGTTTTAAAGTAAAAGATGCTTAATCTCAAACTATCTGTCCAGTCAGGCATTTATGGGAATGAAGGTAAATGGATCTGAAGCGGCTTGAAGTGTTAGAACAGTTAGAACAATTCTTTACTATCAGGATGTCCACAAAATGCAGTTAAAAGCCTTCAGCTGATTCAAAATGCTGCAGCAAGAGTTCTGATGAAAATTAAAAAAGGAAGATAAATATTTTCTCCTTTTTTAGCTTCCCTTCATTGGCTCCCTGTTAAAAATTCCGAATAGAATTTAAAAATTCTCCTCCTCACATATAAACCCCCTTTAATGATTTAGTCCATCAATACATCAGAGATCATTTTTCCCCATACGTTCCTAACAGAGCACTTCGTTCTCAGACTGCAGGTTTACTGGGGGGTTCCTAGAGTCTCTAGAAGTAGAAGGGGAGGCAGATCCTTTATTTTATCAGGCTCCCTTCCCCCTGGGGGAACAGCTCCCAGTTTTTAGTCCGGGGGGGGCCCCGGACCCCTGTCTACTTTTTTAAGGCTAGGCTTAAAAATTTTCCCTTTTTTGGAATAAAGCTTATAGTTAAGGGGGTTAGGTTTCCTGAGCTATCTTCCCTTTTTTTTACCTCCGTCTTCTTTTTCCCCTTTTGGATGGAGGGGGGGAGTCGGGTTTACCCAAACCCCCCAGCTCATTTACGGTTGAGGTGCAAACACACCCTCCATTTCGGGCTACCTGTAATGAACCCCCTTTTTTCCCAAAGGGGGTTATGGTCAATTTGACAGAGAGAGGTATCCCAATCGTTGGGGTTTTTTTAAAAAGTATAAAAAAGGGCCCATCAGGGGGGTCCTAGATGGACAAACTGTCTATTTTTTAAGGGGCTAGGCTTTAAAACTTTCCTTTTTGATAAAGCTTATATTTTAGAGTGGCTTAGGTTATCCTGGGGCTATTTCTCTGTAGGTTTGCTGCTATAGGCTTAGGCTGTTTGGAGGACATAATGCCCACTTTCACCCTTTTTCCTATTTTTCTCCCCATACTCTTCAATTTTGTATTATTTCGCTGTTTTTCTCAGTTTTTAACTTTTTTTTTCTCTCTCTTTTTCTTTTCCTTGAAGCTACACCTGGCCTGACTCTGGGGCTCTACCTTTTAACACCTTTCTGGAGAGGGGAAAATCCTCCAAGCTTCTGCTGGCAACGGCTTGATGCTCACCCTCTACCGATAATCCACATGGCCCTGTCTTTCAGTGTTAACCCTTTTTCTCTCCTAGACATAGCTACTGACTGAGCTTTACTGTAACTAACTCTATGTGCTCTCTTCAGACTCTAAACTTGAAAACGGCTCAGAGTTTATCTGTTCCTTCTTTCTAGGTGAAAGGGACTAAAGGAGCTACATCCTTAACATTTCCCTTTTTTCCTTCCATAGAAAGTACTCCTGGATCAGTGCTTCTTTGTTCTCTTTGTGTCTCTGCTCTGTTCTCTCAACCCCCAGTCGGTCGTGGCAGATGGCCGCTCACACTGAGCCTGGTTCTGCTGGAGGTTTCTTCCTGTTAAAAGGGAGTTTTTTTCCTCTCCACTGTCGCTACATGCATGCTCAGTATGAGGGATTGCTGCAAAGTCAACGCCAGTGACTGTCCACTGTCTCTACATGTTCATCCAGGAGGAGTGAATGCTGCAAGTCACTGACTGGATGCAGTCTGCTGGGTTTCCTTAGATAGACAAACTTTTTATCCAATTTGAATAAATAACAGAATCTGGCTGCACTGTTCAATGATTAAGATTAAATGGAATGTATGTACCTGATTTTTGTGAAGTGCCTTGAGACGACATGTGTTGTGAATTGGCGCTATATAAATAAACTGAATTGAATTGAATTGAATTGCTGCATCCTGTGACACTGCAAATCAGAGATAATACAACAGAAAACTGCATTAGGCTGCTTGGACCTACCAGTCTGAAGCAGCGACATCCGAACACATGTAGACGTCTGTCCGCTACAAACAGCATCACAGTGACCATCTTCAAACTAAACCCTAATGTAAACTCTTTTAATAGGCGTATTAAATCAGAATCTAGCCGACACAGCATGAACTGTAAAAAAATAAAGAAAACATTTTTGAAAGGGATTGCACTTGGGGTCTCTCATATCAAAACCCAGCATTGGGAAAGTATTAGTAGTTAAAATAGTTGAGTTTTTTTATGAGGTCCCACTTTACACCGAGGGAGGATTTACACATCAAATTGATTACAGAATCAGCATCAGGATAGAGAAGAAAGGGGATTTATGTGGTCTAGATATTTCAGAAACTGCTAATTTGCCAGGATCTTCACACGCACAACCATCTCTCCTGTTTACAGAGTAATATCTAAATAAGAGAAAATGTCCAGTAAGTAGAAGTTGTGTTGATGTCAGATGTTAGATGTGGAGAAGGGAAAACTAGTGTGCGATAATAGATGGGCAACAGTAACTCCAATAACTGCTGGTTACAACCAAGATATTTTGAATACCAGGTTGAACATTGAAGCAGATGGGCTACAGAATAGAGACCACACCATGTACCACTCCTATAAGTAATTTGGTGTAAACAACATGAAAGTATGGGTCCATACTGCCTTTTAACAGGCCCTCCTCCAGATACTGTGCATGTGGCTGCATGAATCCATGTGCCTTTATTGACTATGATTTTATGCATCAAAATGTTTCTGTGTGTGTGTGTGTGTGTGTGTGTGTGTGTGTGTGTGTGTGCTCGTGTGTCTGATTTGCAAACATTTGCATTAGTTCTGGTGTCCTTATCCTGCATGAACAGATAAAAGGTCGGCATCCATGTTTGTGTTTAAAGGGCCCAGAGAGAAAAAGGGGCAGGGACAGAAACTGTTGAGAGATGAAGAACAAGTACTAAAAGCCGCATGCCTAGTCTGCTGGTAAATGTGGACGGTTTGTGTTTGGACATACTGTACATGTGTGTCCACGCTCTTCTCCCACAATTCAGTGAACAATTGAACAAAATAGTTTAACGCTCCAGATATTCGAATGAGCCAGTGTCTAATCTGCAGCAATGCATTTCTCAGATGCTTTTCATGCTGGTTATTACTCTCAGCTCAACACTCAGGTTCTAACGGGCACATTCAGTCCTTTTTTACTGTTTATTTCTAGTCTGCATTTCCCTGCCTTTTTGAAAAAATAGGATAGTGTCCCTGAATTTAATTTGGCACTAAATCCTAAAAAGGGTTAAATGATTTTTTTTCCTCCATGTCTTAACTAAAAGAAGGTAGGGATATTGGTTGTAAGATATTCAGACCATGAATTAAATATATAAACCTTTTTTAATTCCAGTTTGTGCTTTCTGGTATTTATGAATTTTGCAGAGTTTGATTTGGTTTCTTAAATATTTTTAGTAGTTTCCATGAGATACACAACATTCAGGCATAACATTATGACTATGGACTGATGAAATGAACATCACTTATTATCTCTACATTATGCCACTTGTCAGTGTGAGACATATTTTGTAGCAAGTGAACATTTTGTCCTCAAAGTTGAAAGCAGAAAAAATGGCCAAACATAAGGATTTAAGGGGGTTTAACAAAGGCCTAATGATGATGGGTAGATGCATGCATCAGAACATCTCCACAACCACTGCTCTTGTGGTGTGTTTCTGTTCTGCAGTGGTCAGTACCTTTAAATAGTGTTCCAAGGCTAAATCAGTGGTGAACAGGTGACACAGTCATGGGCAGCCAAGGCTAATTAATTGGTGTGGGCTGGCCCATGTGATTTAGTCCAACAGAGAGCTGCTGTAGCTTAAATTAATAATGAAGTTTTCATTTTCCCTCAAGGTGCTTTGAGTGACTGCTGACTATCTGTCTGTGTGTGTATGTGTGTGTGTGTGTGTGTGTGTGTGTCCAGCAGAGACACAGTTTAGCTGTTGCGCAGATGTGGACAGTTTTTGCCTTCTTTGTGAGGACCCATACTGCTCATGTAGACTTTGTGATTCATGTCTCTTTAAACCGGACTCTGCCACTTTTGGCTTTGTTTCATTCATAAGAATAGTAACCGAGGCCAACGCCCCCTCAAACAAATGCCTTGCCCCCTCAAGTCAAGCCTGTCAAAAATAATTTAACATCTTACTGAGATTCTGCTGCGCATCGCGGTGAGCAGGCTCTGATCTTCTCCTGTCTGTCTGCAGTCCGTGCATGCAACCCTCTCCCCCGCTCCTTCTAGTAAACGACCAATCAGCGATCAGTATGCAAATGAGCCAACAAGTAGCCTGACTAGCTAACAGTGTCAGATTTCTCTCTCACTGAGAGGAAACTCCGAAGCGGTAAACGTTGAGGAAGCAGAAAGGCTCCACGAAAATCATTATAGCGATTCATGCTGTGGGACAATTTATAAATAGTTAACTATAAAACCGCAAATATAGCATCTACAGTATTTTGTTGAATCAATCGGAGAATATGGAACGCCAAAGTGTTCAAACTTAAATAAATAAATGAAACAATTATCTACATCATTAAATGATAGATAATGATTTAATGTGACAATGCAATTGTGAATAATTGAACGCATATTAAATTCCAATAATTCTAATAATTGAAATTACTGTTGAGGCTATTTTTATGTAAGTTCAGCAGTTTTTTATATTTATTTCAACATGTCATTTTTTAAAAGCCAGCTTTTATTTTATAAGGGAGATTTTTCTCCCTTATAAAACTGAATGACTATGGGCCCAATCAGCAACATGTCATTTTTTAAAAGTCAACTTTTATTTTATAAGGGTGATTATTCCCCATGGCCATTTATTTCATGTCACTTTACAACTGAATGACTGTGGGACCAATCAGCATCAACGGGCTGGACCTGCATTCTCATTGGCTGAGCCTTACATAGAGATTAGTTTCCTAGGTACCTGTTCCCTGAGCAGCTCCAGCTCCAGCTCAAAGTTAGGAAGGATGGCATGGAATACGCAGGAAACTAATCTCTATATAAGGCTCAGCCAATGAGGATGCAGGTGCAGCCCGTTGACGCTGATTGGTCCCACAGTCATTCAGTTGTAAAGGGACATGAAATAAATGGCCATGGGAAATAATTACCCTGATAAAGTAAAAGCTGGCTTTTTGAAATAAAAATAAAAAACTGCTGGACTTACATAAAAATAGCCTCAACAATAATTTCAATTATTAGGTAAAAATTTTATATGAAAATTCTTTTATATTATAAAGCAGATTTTTAATTGAAAATTAAATATATTTCATAATAATGAGCTGAGAATTTAATATGCATTCAATTATTTCACAATTTCATTGTCACATTAAATCATAACTATTATTTATTGATGTAGATACTTATTTCATGTTTCATTTATTTATTTAATTTTGAACCCTTTGGTGTTCCATAGGGGAATGCTTTGCTGTTCATTTCCAGATGTGAGCCTGTCAGTGGAAGTTTCTCACTTACAGAGAGACATGAGTGACCGGTGCATAACAAAGATTGAGGAAAAATGACCTGTGTGTGAAAGACCCCTATATCAAGCCCCACCCACTTTCTAGTTTTTATGCTGTTTTGAGAATAATTACAGCAACTTTTACTATGCTTTTCTCACTTTCCACTCACAGGATTTAGTAGCTCCTAAAGAGCTCCATTCAGTTAATGCTACATGATGAATCCATTTTCAGGACAGGATGGAGTACACCTTGGAGAAGGATGAGAAACTAGCAAATATTGCTAAAGGTATCCCAAAGAATGCAAAATACACATCTAAGGATATCCAAAATAAAATAATTCAAACATTGGCAGGTATTGTGCTTGCGGAAGTCAGCAAAAAATATGAAAATACTTAGTCCACAGGGTTTTGCCTCAAAAGTGATGGGACCAGGGACAGGTGCAATGTGGAAATTTTGTCTGTGATGCTCTGATTTGTCAGCGATTCCATGCCAGAAGAACATCTAACTGGCTTGTTTGACTTGGGTCAGCTTGATGCAGAGTACATCACCTCTGAGATACTGACGCTCCTCTCTGATGCTGGCTACAGTGCTGACAACATACTTGTTGATATGATGGCGCTTCTGTGGTGAGTGGGGTAAGAGGTGGTGTACAGGCTCTGCTCCAAAAGAAGCTTGCAAAACATGTCCCATACTGCTACAATCACCAACTGCACTTAGTGGTTGTGCATCCCATGCAGAGCAAACCTTGTCCGAAAAGATTTTTTGACCTCTCCAGTTCACTTTACAACTTTTTTCAGCATCACTATGTGTCCAAGAAATACGATGCACCTAATCTTAGAAGGCTGCTTCATATTCAAAGGACAAGCCACTATGAGGTGACAAGGTGCATTGTGGACAATAAAGACCAGATTCTTAGTATCCAATCTGAGATGACTGACGATGATGATGCTGCAGCTGACCTGTGCACCGAGGCATCAGGCCTGCTCTGTCAAATCAAGAGGCAAGAATTTGAGCCTGGAACGTTTATAGTGTGGGTGCAGTGGCGCAAAAAGTGGGTATGCACTGTTTGCAAAGCATAGGGGCGCTGCACTAGAGGGGGCGTCAAAACCCCCAATAGATAAAATGTTTTTCTAGTTGGCATTTTCTATATTTAACAGCATGAAATGATCAATAACAGAGTAACGGCACTGATTAAACGCCCCTCTGCTCATTCACCTCCCCTCCTATCGCTCTCCCTGTTCCCACACAGGTGGCTTGGCCACATGCCCCTAAGGCGCGTTTTTTTTTTTTTTCAGTCTTAGACTACCACTCGTAGTGCACTTGACAACAAGATGGAGCGGCAGAAAACAAAGTTATCCGGGGCGCAAAACAAAAAAAGGAAAAGGGAGAAGGATAAAGATGTTGGCGGGATGAAAAAAAAGCCTTTCAACGTGGTTTAAAGATAGTAAATAAGTAGCATCAGTGTATCGACAACAGGACAAGAGGGTTGTAAATATTCAGGTTAGCTAAAGCTAGCCCAATACGGAATCGTCCCATATTTGACTGTTAAATTTTGCCTCCCCTATTGAACCGATAAGGGACGTGATTTGTCCGGTATTTCTATGAATATCTGATACATACGCCTGTCACACTCACATATTCACACACTAAGTGCTAGAATGACCGAAATAAAACTCAGGAAATATTAACACAGGAAAGCTAAATTGTCGTGGCGCCAGTGCCCAGCTATAGTCCAACGCTTAGCCCTCTAGGCTGCAATTTATTCACTCATATGTATATTTATTATTATTGATTTTTTAATTAAAGATGAGTTGTACAGGTTTATGTGTGTATCAGACAAATTAGTCCAGTGTCACTATAGCCCTTAGACTCAAAAAGGTTGGTGACCCATGTTACCAACCTTTTTGGCAGGTTGACACTTGAGTTTAAATGTCTTATTCAATATCACTACAGTGGTGTTGTGATGTATCTGATAAGTCAGATCAGATGCAATGTCCAGTCAGCAACTGTTATACAACAAGGAGATCATTTGAATTTAAAGATTCATTTCATTGTTTTTTTTTTGCTATATTTTTTAAACCTACTTAACACAAAATTAATGTCATTCAGCTGTGAGGATGGAGAGAAAGAAGAGAAGATGACAGAGGAAGAATCAGGACAGACAGGGGAAGGCATCAGGTTGGTCTAATATTAGGTGGAAGTGAAGGAACAGCTACTTAATCCCAAGCAAAAATGTTTAAACATTATTTAAAAAAAACTGTATTAGGATCTGTAATTTTTATAACTAATATAAAATGCTTTTTTGACCATATGACTTAGTGGGGAATGCCACAGACAAGGGGTGAAAGAGGCAGACATGAGGTGACATGTTCGCATCCACCTCAAAAATATGTAGTTGTGCCCCTGTGTGGGTGTTTGGTGTCTTAAAACCAGCAAATTCAGTACTTCAGTCTCAGACAGTGGACATGTGCAGCGCTGCTGAGGTTGTTGGTGCATCACTGGAGTCCTTAAAAAACATCCGGGACAATGAGAATGAGTACTGGGGGGAGCTGTCTCAGACTGCTGCTGGGGATGATTTACATCCTCCACAGAGAAGGAGAACAATGAGCAAACTTCTTGGTAAAAGTATGGCTTTCAACTGTGGGCCATACAGACTTTTTGGGGAC